>CM062805.1:555879309-556479309 GCA_031772625.1 Pinus tabuliformis | reverse complement strand
GCTCAGTGAGATTTAACGTTCGACTAAGGTAATATATCACATGTTCCGTTCCGAATTCATCTTCCTGAACTAAGACCATTCTAATGGTGGAATGAGCGGCGGCGAGGTACAAAAAGTAATCCTGGTTGTAGTTGGGAGGATGCAACAACAGTGCATGGGTCAACGCGTGTTTGAGTGCATCAAAAGATTTCTGAGCTATCTCATCCCAAGAGAATTGAGCGTTCTGTTTCAACAACCGTGTAAAACCCTTTGTAACCTCGGTGTAGTTAGGAATGAATCGTCGTAAAAAGTTTGCTTTCCCCTACAAACTTTGGAGTTGGCGAAGACTCGAAGGAGGAGGCAATTTGATGATAGCTTCTACCTTCGAGGGATCGACGCGAATGCCAGCTTTTGAAACTACAAATCCTAGAAATCATCCCACTTCTATATAGAAGACACATTTGTGTGGGTTCAACTGAATACGTAATGCCTACACCTCATGAAGATTTCTCGTAAATGGACAAGGTGATCAGCTCGATGTAACGAATGAGTAGGCAAATCATCGAGATACGGTTGCACAATGTGTTTGATGTCATGAAACGCATAAGACATCACCCTTTGAAAAGTTGCTCTGGCGTTCTTTAGTCAAAAAGGCAATTTGCAATAAGCAAATGTCCCCCATGGACAAATGAAAGTCGTTTTTGGTTGATTGGCAGGTAGAATATTGATTTGATTGTAACCGGAAAAACCGTCCATAAAGGAAAATATTTCGCTGTCAGCACAATCATCAATGATTTGATCGATATAGGGTGTTGGGTAGTTGTCCTTTGGACAAGCTAGATTAATGTCCCTATAATCGATGCATATTCTTATTGTTCCCTGTTTTTTGTTAACCGGAACAATATTCGATACCCAATCCGTTAATGGGATCGGATAAATGAAACCTACTTTCAACAGTTTCTCAACTTCTTATTTAATTGCAGCAGCTTTTCGTGGGTGAATCTGACGAAAACGTTGCCGGACGGGTTTAGCATCCGGGTAAGTCATGATCTCATGAACAACAATCGCGGGATCAATTCCCAGCATTTCCTCATAGGACCAGGAAAACACGTTGCAGAATTCTTGAAATAGGGCCTTGTATGTCTGAATCTCGTCATCTGAACACGAGGCACCTATATGAATGTTTTCAACAATTCCGGGCTTAACTGAAATGTCAATGGGAATAGTTCGAGAGATGTTCCCTAAATTCAGCTCTGAATCAGGATGTTTCATGGGATTCTGAGCTTCCTTGACATATTCAGCTGTAAAAATTGATGAGAAATCATTTTCAAAACGATCATCCTCGGGTAAAAATGAAGATCTATGATGGAGATTGTCCCATGGTAAATCATATATACACAGGACTTCACGAAGTTGCTCATCAGATGACACAACTTCGGGAAACGCTATTAACTCCGAGGTTGATGTGAAAAGTGATTCCTCACGGACCACATTCATTAGGTCAATTTTGGTTGAACACGGGTCAGTAAAAGACTGCACGGCTTCATAGGCAATTTCATATGGACTCAAAGGCATAGAATTACCAAATGAGTCTATTTCAGATTCAGAAGGAACGATCCAAGGATCATCATAAAAAACAGTGTCGGATGTAATCATATGAATGGTTGCAAATGAAGATGATGCGTTGAGCGGAGGAAAAGGAAAAGTTCCCAGTAAATCGGCATCTTTAACTAATCCTACACCAACATCCTTATATGGGATAGTCGTTTTACCGACATGCTGAATACTCTCTGAAGAGGTTGGGTCGGAAGAAAAGTAAGTCAACTGATCTATTGTTACGATCTTTCCATTATGTGGGAACTTTATTACGCGGAAGACCGATGAAACGACCGCTGTCATAGCGTAAGACCAACTTCGACCCAAGAGAAGGTTGTAGTCTAGAGGGGCATCAACCACCTCCACATCTAGACTAACGGTTTTTCCTTCAACCCCTATAGGAAAATCCTGTAGAATGCCAAAAGGATGAAACCCATGGCCATCAAAGGCCTTAAGAATTTTCGGGGATTGATTTAGTGAAGGAGAACCAAGCGATCTCCAACACTGTATCGACATAATACATGTTGAAGCTCCCTCATCAATTACAGTCCACTAAATAGGCCTGTTTTTGACTATCACTGGGATCTGGAAAGCCATTTGATGAGGCAAACGCGGTGCACTATTTTCTAGATCAAAGATTATTAGGTTCGGGTCCTGCACATCAATAGCTCCTATAGCTGACAAAAGTAATTTGCGCTGTGTTGGACATGATTGCAGCATTTCCAAAGCCGACATTGTTGAGGGTGAAACAGCTAAGTCCTCAACAATGTTATAATTTTGGGCCACTCTCGCATGTGGATTGAAAGCAGACCTTCGAAGTACACCCTTGGTGGGTGGCTTGATTACTAAGTCTGGATTAGGTTTCTCGATATGTAGTGGATCAGAACCGGGAGCTGAGGTTGATGGATTAGAATGAGAAGATTCTGCTTCTTTGCCATAAACAAGACTTTTACTACCATAATCTTGCGATCGAGTCGCAATCCTTACATGGGACATCATCAAAATGGGTTCTTCATTGGCACTCGAGGAAGAACCTATCATTTTGTTATCTTTCGGAAATGGATCCTTCAAGACAGCAGGAATTTGGGAACCTTTGACGATTTTCACAACCTCTGCTCGATGAGGGCAGTCTCTTGTAAAATTTTCCTCTTCACAAATGAGACATGGATAACAAGGCTTGCGCTTTTCATCATTGGATTCTGCCTTTTCAGTTTTCTCCTTTAGAGTTTTGTCTGATTTATTCTTCTTCTTCCCTTTCTTCTTCCCACCGGGTTTTGATTTAGCCGTAGATGACTCTACAGCGTGAATATCGGCGGAGAGTTCAGCAGAAGAATCTCCTGTCGGAGAGTCTGGTAAGGTTATAATAGGAGAAGAATTCTTAGAGGATTTCTTCTTGCTTTTAGGGTTCACCGTACCAATCATGCCATCAGCAGCATGAGACCCTGACGGAGCAACAACGATTTGATTTGACTTAGGAAGATCTGGGATCTTTTCGTGTAACGTACCTGACTTAGTGTAAACTAAGTCAAGGTACTGCGCTTGAGCAATCACTTGCTCCTCAGTAACTACTCCGGCCTTAGCTACGTCTTCAGTAATCTTCGGTAACAATGATTTAACAAACCATTCAGCTAAGATCTGGTCCGGGATAAAAACTTTCACTAATCGCCTTCGACGTCTCCATTCATGAATATGATCGGAAATATAAGTGGACGTCGATTGCTTTAATGAAGTTAGTAACTCCGTGCCATTATCATATCTGACCGGCAACTGAAAATGAGTTAAAAATGAAGTAGCTAACTGGCTAAAACCAATGAGAGTGCGCTGGAAAAGACGTAAGCGGATCGAATCATCCGAGATGGAATTAGAGGCACACCAGAGGTGGTAAGTCATCACATGATTCGACGGGTCCTCTCCAGACTTACCCTCGAACTTGGGAATGTCACTGGGCAAATTATTTGGCATTGGTGGCCAAAATGGAAGATAATTAATTGGATCGTTCATTAGGCGCGACAAGTCTGGTAAATCCAAAGTTGCGATAAATGGTAGCTGCCGATTAGGATCCCTAAAACTCTGGGTCACTATACCAGCCCCAGAGGATATCCAGGATAACTAGGAATAGGAATCGCGTTCGGGATATTGTATCCTCCTGGAAAACCAGGATTAACCGGACCGTACTGGGGTTGTTGTGGTTGTTGATAAGTGTACCCAGGATACGGTTGATACTGGTAAACTGGCTACTGGACAGCAGGACTGAATTGGTACTGTCCCTGGTACGGTTGATAAGTGAATTGTGGTTGACTTGTGACAACCGTACTTAAACCAGGTTGTCCTACAGGCATCTGAACCGTAGTTTGAATCGTGGATCCAGACGATGGTAAAGATGTCTGAGGAGTAGATACAGGAACAATAGAAACCGGAGTTGTCGATACTCCAGAAGTAAGTGGGGTAGATGGAACAGATGTTGCGGCAGTTGCAGCAGTCGTTTGAGATGGAGTACGAGGCGAAATAGGCCTAGATTGAGAAACTACCAAAGGTACAGAAGTTTGAATATTAGACTGGACTGGTTTCTGGGGTGAACCAAAAACTAAGGGTTGTCCAGTTTGAGATGACAACTGTACATTTGGCTGTAACACCTATTGAACTTGCGATGGATCCCACACTATGCTCATTCCGGGGCATTGACCCATAACAGGTTGAGAATATTGAGATCCATAACCGGGTTGAGGGTAGGATTGATAATTGAAAGGTACATTTCTTGTTCCTTGAACATAAGATTGACCTTGGGGTGGTTGGAAACCTTGATTTGAATACTGACCTTGGGGTAGATACCCTTGAGGCATGTACTGATACTGGGGTTGACCTTGAGGTATAAATTGATACTGGGGTTGACCTTGGGGTACATATTGAGTCTGGGGTTGACCTTGAGGAATGTAATGTATCGTAGGCATGTACTGTCCTTGAGGTTTCCCCCCAGATGCAAATTGTGTACCTTGAGGCTGCTCCCCAGGCGTTAATTGAGGCTGCCCCCCAGGCGGTAACTGGCCACCTTGAGGTTGAGAAGCGGGAATAAAACCTGACATCAGAAGAATGTCTTCTACGCTCAACGGCTTTGCGCCATTGCTTCCAGTGAATATCCTTTGTTCAATGGGTTGAGGAGATACTCCCGAAAAAGTACCAGCAAGTGACTGATACCCAGAGGGAACAGAAGGACCGCCGTACAAAAACGATTCAGGCGATTGAGTAAACATGGACGACTGACCTGACATATTTATGGGAGTATAAATACCCCTAGGTGGATAAGAAGCACGAGGTGGTGAAAAACTTGACACTAAGTTGTCCAAATAATTAGTTAGAGAAAGATACCAAGTAGTATTTCTAGGTGGACTATAAAAAATTGATTCACGCTTCCTTAGATCAATAGTAGGTTGATTTTCAGGGATAGGGATGCCTATTTCTTCTTCCGGAGCAAGTTCTTCAATAGCTATCAAACCAGAAGGAAGATTTTCAGTGATGAATCTTTCTACCCTAGGTGAATTAGGAGCACTAGAAGTTGGAGAGACTAACCCCGATGTTGGAGTAACAGGTTCAGATATCTCAAGTTCTTTGCCTATATCACTAGTAGATGAAAAGCTACCAACAAGTTCAGAAACTGAAACAACTTCAGGATTATAACCTGTTTCTAGAGTTTGGTAATCAGGATGAACAACCAACGAAGACTCTCCTTCTTCAGGTGACCCTACTTTACTTCCACTAGGAGTTACGAGGACTTTCAAACCTTCGTAATGACCCGGGACTTCTTTAGGAGGTTGGCCCCGAAGTCTACGGGACTTCCTCAACAAATCAGCCACGGTTACAACCTCAGGAGACTGGCCCCGAAGTCTACGGGACTATCTTGGTAATTCAGCCACAACTAAAAACTTTTAACTACTGCACACGCAAACAAAGTAAAATCTCAAAGCAAACTGCCTAAAGTCTCTAAAGAACCAAACAAATTCGAATCACACGCCTAAAGAATCTAGGGCGTCAAATCACACACAAACAGTAACCTTCCGAACCGAAAACACTAGTTGGTGATGAAATCCAACATCGCAAAATTCAGTACAGAAGTGGCGGGTGGAACAGTTACCCCGGCAACCTGCTTAATGAATAGAGTGGACCAAGTTCCTCCACTTTAACCGTCTCAAGTGAAGCGAACCCCCCAGAAAATCGAAGTGAGTCTAGCCAACGTCTGCTCCAGGTAAAGTGGGATCTTCCCTCCACCGTCACCTTAGGAAGAATCCTAAAGATAATAGTCACTAAGGTCACCAACAACAACAAATATACTTGGGGGAACAGTCTATGATCCGATACACATGCAAGGGCAGAGTAACAAGCTCAATCCCCTTGCCGGCTCCTTGACAATAATCCAAGGTTTACCGACAAGTGACCCCAGGCTCCTCGACAATGGTTAATCCGAGGTTTACCGTTTGTAGTACGTGCATATCTGGCGTCGTTCCCAATGAAGGAGGATTGATTCCCTCTGGTTCGGACACGATCTCGTGCTTCTCCTTTAAGAGGAGCTTTCCCAGAGCATAAATGTAACTATTGGATTTATCCTACCGCAAGATAAGCTACTTGTTTGTTTTCACTGTCTTGGAGAGTTAATTACTCTCATACTCCAAAACACTAGCCTGATCTATGTTGGTGTATCAGAGCCCTATTAAATAAAAAGTTACTAAGTTAATTTTACTTTAAGCGTTAATTTTTATGGCTTTTCTTTAAGACAAAAGGTAGCGGAGATGAAACTGATGGTGTGTAGACTCGACTGAAATCCACTAAAAAGATGCACCTAGGATGAAACAAAACAATCTTTCCTTTTCAATGAATTCCCTAGCTAAGAGAGTTGGAGAATGCAACATTTATAAAGACAACTTTCTTGGCAATGAAAATCAAAGAAAAAATCTCTTTATCTTTTCCAAAGCACACAACACAAGACCACTAATTATTTCACGAAAACTTCCTTTCTCTTTTCAAAGACTTCAAATGCTACTAAAACAAACTTTCTTCAAAAGAGATTTTGTATTTTTCCTATTTTAACAAAGCATGTAAAACTACTTAACAAAAATCAATTTTAAAATCTATGAAAATCTAAGAGAAATTTACCTAAAAGCAATTCTAAGAGAAATTTACCTAAAAGCAAATATAATGAGGTAAAAGCCTACAAAATATAATTCTAGGTTGTTTTACTCAGTTACAATTCAACCAAGGACTAATTCATGCAGAATCATAAATCAGTCAAAAACAAAAATAAAAAGCTCTTGTTCTTTTTCTTAAGAATGAAATTCATAGCTTAACAAACAAGCCTTCTCGAAATTCCGCAAAGAGACAACACAACGGTAGGTTTCTCAAACAAAGGTGGATTTTACGAAAGGTCCGACTCCTAAGAAGACTGAAAAGACCAGGGATATCCAAGTTTTTTACAACTTCTAAAGCCAGAGTCACTACAAGACCAATACAAAAATCAAACCTAGGGCTAGAATTTCTATGAACTTCACTAAAACCCTTGATGCTAATGAAACAAGCTTAGATGAAAACTTCTGACAGGTAACCAGTGGATCTAGGCAGCAATAAATAAACTATAAACAAAATCTAATAGGAAAAAAGGAAAAATTGAAATTTTCTAAACTTTTGACAGGGTACGCAGGCAGCCTGTTATCACAGGTGCGGCCATGCTCTGTGTACAAAGAAGAAGTGCGTACAGGTACGCACTGTGCTTAATGCAGAGGGTGCGTACTGCTCTCAAAATCAAGAAAAATAAAAACTAACTCAACCCTAAGCTATTCCACCCAAATTCACAGTCAATCAGTGAAAAACTAGAAAGAAATCAGATTTTCTCAAATCAAAGTATCAATCAAAAGAGAAATCAATCAAATCCATGGATTCCCCAGCGGAGTCACCATTTTGTCATGCGGAAAGAGTCAATTTTGAGGACAAAACCGACCTCCCTAGAAAACAAGGCTTTTCTAGTGACAAACAAAACAATCAAGCACTATCTTTCCCTAAATATGCATTTAAAATAAAAGAAACCAGGTGTTTAAGGCTTACCTCTAGTCCAACGCTTGTTTGTAGCAACCAAGCCTCTTCGATCCAGATGAGCTCCTTCTCCTTGAAGCCTGCATTCACTAACAAGCAAACGATTACATAGCACCTGAATAACTCATATAATAAAACATATTCATCATAAAGACCAAGGAGTTTATGAAACAAAATATATATAACAACTTGTTGAGAAAAATGAACTTAATTGCATTAATTGGAAACAAAAGAAACCATTACAACAAGTGCCTTGGTGTTGTGCAGGTCCCTCCCAGGGTCTAGCAAGAGTTCTCCTTTACTTTGATCAGCTCACCCACTTCCAAATGAAGCTAAGAAAGGATTGGAATTTCTCCTCTCAAGCTCTATAAGGGAGTCCTAATTTCAGCGGCATCTACCCTTAGGAATGTTCAACTTTCAACCTCCCCTCCCTCTGGCCCAATGCCTATATTTATAATGCTTTGGAGGAATTTAATCAGGTCCACCATGAATGGGATAAGCCCCTCTTTCATTGGGATAGCTCCCCTCTTCATGGGATAAGTTCCTCTTTCATTGGGATGCATGAACCATCTGGAGGCGCTTAATCCACGTCAAACCATCTTCTAGAATGCTCTAGAATCAACCATAAGTAAGTTTTTTGAAGTAAAACTTATGCCTTTTGACCTTTACAGGAGTACGCACCCACCCCTTTACAGACAGAGCGTACAAGTACGCAGGTATTATGAACTTGAGGTGCGTACACGCAGGTAAGAGTAAGAGAAACTGCGTAACCAGAGTTATATTGACTTTTAAAGACTTTCTCTCTTTTTTGGAGTTTGACATGAGGAGCAAAGGTATAAGACTTACCAAGGAGGACAGTATGACTATTGATGGAGCCATACTGACTGCAAATAGTCATGGTGACAAATTTTAGTGTAACAGGGACCATGTGCATAAGAGTTCCCAAAGCTATGATATTTGGTGTGGGTGGCCTTGAAAACATGTAGGCTAACTTGTTTATGTTTCTATTCTTATACTTAATCACTAAATGTAACTATTGTTGCAACCTTGCCCATTTGTAATGTACGATCTGTTGTAGATTACTCTGGGCTTGCAAGTATTGTAGTAGCTAGTTTTATGTGTGGATTAGTGTCTCTTTTCCCATAAGAGAGTGCTTCCACTTCTTGACATCTTGCACCGGGGCATAGAGCTCCTTGCCATAGGTAAGTTAGTTAGGAACTGCCCCATGAAATACTTTAAAATGGTAGCATACATGGCTTCCTCCATGCATCAAGACCACTCCCATAGCATACCCAATAGCATTTGTCTCCACTTCAAAGGGATGTTGCAATTTTGTTAATCCTAGAACTAATGCATGACTGATATTGTTCTTTATCTCCTCAAAATACCTATGTTGACCCTTTCCCCACTATAAACTCTTGCCACTTGTTGTTATGGTGTGAAGCAGTGCTACTGCCGCTGAAAATAAGGCTATGAATTTACTTAGGTACTATGTTTCGCTAATGAAAATCCTAACCTCAAAAACATTAGTAGACACTGTCTATTTCATGATGGCATCCATCTTGGTAGGAACTATCTTCAAATTTCCTCCTATCATATATTGTTGTGAAAACTCACACATATTGAGATTTTCTAGCAGTTGGTGCTTCTTTAATGTATCTAACACCTACATCAAATGTGAAATGTGCTCCTCCCAGGTAGCATCGTATATGAATATATCATACAAATAGATAATAACAAATGAATCTATAAAATGGCACATTACATCATTCATCATTCTCATAAATGTAGTTGGTGCATTGCATAGGCTAAATGGCATGATTAACCACTCATACAAACCTTGCTTGGTTTTGAAGGTGATATTCTAGGTATCTTATTCTTTGACTCGAACTTGGTGATATCCATACTTTAATTCCATCTTGGTGAAGTATTTTACTTACTGTAACTGATCGAGTAGATCATCTATCCTGGGAAAGGGGCACCTATTCTTGAACATGATTTTGTTCAACACCATGTTATCTATAAACATTTGCTAAGTGCCATCCTTCTTTGGCACAATGATGATGGTGATGTACTCAGTTGAATGACACCATGTCCTAATAGTTGTTGCAACTATTTCTTCACCTCACTTTCTTCTATAACATACTACCTACACATCCCAATGTTTGGCAATGGAGAGTCTGATAATAGTTGGATCTCATGCTCTATTTGCCTCTTAGGTGGTAACCCTTTAGTCTCCCAAAAAACATCCCTGTATTCCTATAGAACTCTTTTATATGTTGTTTTTTTTCTTAGTACACCCCTCCAGGAATTCCCTGCCTCTTACTGACTCTCCTACAAACTAATTTTCTCTTAAAAACAAAAAATAAAACTTCTTGCTAGAACTGATCAATTTCTTGGCTTGGTTGGAACTCGCCAACAAAATTTTTGACTTGCCTTTGTGTGCATTAATGGTAAAAAAAATTCCATCCTTGAGAAGTCTATATTGGTTGCCTCTTTGCATCAATATTGCATCTTGCATGTACATGTAGGGACTCCTAGGAATGACTCCACATACATCAAGGGGAACCACATCTAGTTCTAATTCATCAATAAAATTAGCACTAATAGAAAATCTAATTCTTCATTTTTTAGTTACCTTCAACTTTGCATCCTTATTTACCCATCCCAATGGATATCGGCTTGGATGATCATGAAATTCCAACCCAAACTTCTTTACCAACTCTACTACAATGAGATTCACCTACAATCTTAAGTCAAATAGAGTGTCAATATTAGTCTTATTGACTTGTATCTTTATATGGAAGTGTTTAGTCATTTATTTATCTTCTCGTTGTTGAAGGATACTTAGATTCACCTCCTTATGTATTGATGTACAAACGATCTTCTCATCCACATTTGAGTTGCTTTCAACTTGTTTTCTCAAATTAGTGGCCATGATACTCTTCTTCTTATTATATTTCTTTTTGTTCTTTGGGTTAAGATCTAGATGAAACTTCCAACACTTCTCCTTTTTATGGCCATCAATGTTGCAGTGGTTGTGGTGGTTATTGGGATATTTTCACTAGTGAGTTGTGGTTGTTGTCTTTTTATCTTTTCCCCCTATGTTTCTTATTCCCATCCTTAGAAGTGTTTTGTTACTCCTTCTGATTCAATCCACTTGATTTCAATTTATTCAAGCCTATTTTCTCTAGGTACTATGCCTATACACAAGCCTTGTCCACTAATTACTTGAGGAGTACATCTGGCATCATTGGGGAGATACCCAACATTATGGTCATCGTTTTTAACTCTATGGTATTCTCTTGCACTCTTTTCCCCAGCTTTTGCCTGAAGTAGTTCCACTGGATCCACTAGTCCTCTACATACCCAACATGGTAAAAATGTGACTTAATGATGGTTTTAAATTCCTTTCACTTGGTCATTGGAGGCTCTCCCTCCAACCTTAGGGTATATGTGTGGATTTCCCACCAATTTATTGCAGGGCCCTCCAATTTTTGTTGCATGAAAGAATATTTTGTTCTTTCACTTTGATGGACACTCAAATATGCTTATAGTTGCTGAAACTAGTGATTTAGCTTCAAAGCATCAATCTTGTCATGGTATAGCTTGATATGAACCTTTTCTTCCATTTTAAATAATGGTTGTGATTGATTCATGACACTCAAACTGGGTTGATCTTTTTTGGGTTCTTCCTTCGGCTGGTTCTTCATTTTTTCTTGATCTCTTGATCCCCCTTCTAATTTTTCCTTTGCACCTAGACCCCCATCTTCTCCAAATATTTTTAGCTTTGATTAGGGCCACAATGAGGATATTTTCATTACAATTTATATCTACGACTTCTTATTCCAGCCCCGAAAACCTCTCCTCTATAGGATCACAAGGGTTATTCACAGATTCTTCGGCCATGATTAAGGTATTACGACTTTTGGCATAGTTAATCTATATCCCCTGCAAACATGCATAATATACCCAAATAAACCTACTTTTATACCAATATGATCCGTAAATTTTCATGGATATTCCACAGGAAATTTCATCGCACCAAATTTGAAAAAAAATTATGCTTAAAAATCAAATATCTACACTATTACAATTTTATCTCTTTAGATTTATAAATATGTAGATTACTAGTAATATTGTATGCATGAGAATTAAAAATATATAGAAAATATAGAACAAATAAATAAAATATCTCACACATATTTGAAACAATATATGACCTGGGAAACCCTTTCGGGAGAAAAACCCAGTGGAAGGTGAGGTTGCTCTACTCTCCTTATCTAAATAGAAAATGTACGCTAGTACAAAGAGGTATGTCTTGTGGGATACTACTGTGCAAAAATTATCTTTGTGTGATTTATATTTTATCCCTCTTGACTATTTTTACTCAACTAGAGAACAAATTCGCTCAAAAGCATGGAACCCCTTTTCCTTGTAGTGGTGTAGTTATAGCACAACCCGATAGTCTAATAGTGCTTAGGTTTAACTACCTCAACACTTAAACATAGTTGCAATATAGACTCTTCTAGGGTATTATTCATCATAATAATGTGTCTAGTCCCTTTTCAATGAATAATGGGGGCTCACGTGGCATCCTCTCGAATTATGGTGGTGAAAATATAAGGTCAACTTCTCGGTGGCATAACTTTTGAATAAAGACTTTGATTGACTCAATTATTGCATTTTTGGAAAGGTATCTATGTGTAGAATAGGAAAAAGAGGTGCGGCATTATAGAAACAAAATTTTACCCCCAAAAATCATCATTTGATGCCTCAAAATGTTCCTTTAAGGTTTCAATTAACCCCAATTTGCTAAACTGCGTCTTGCTAGTAAAAATGGTCCTCAAAGTTAACTCCTCCACCTTTTCCACACTGAAATCATTGAGATGGATGAAAAACAAGATAATGATCCAATCTGGATTAGGTTGGAAAAAAATATCCTACCTGAAGCACTTTATGGCCCATTCTCTTATCTACAAATTGGCCTCCAAAGGGATCATCATGGCAGGCCTTCAAAATGTAATGGATCTCATCTTCTCTCCAACGCCTTTTGATTTAACGAATTGAACCAGTGTGAAAGAGGTATCCATCCAACCAAAATTATTGGTCACTTTGTGGAATGATATTTCTCTTTTCCCTTGGAGAAAAATGACACAATTTTTTTCCTATAGTGAGGTAATTGGCAATATATACATACCAAGGTGAGTAAGTAGAATTTGCAAAGTGATATTCATTTGGGAAAGAATATTCTACAAGAAAATCATCACTACTGTTAGGCAATATAGAAATAAAATTATTGATAACATTATCCCTCACAGACCTATCTATAATAGTAATGCCAAACTCTTGCAATAATAATAACCATATAGTGGTCCTAGAATTAATGGTTGGTTTGTTCATTAAAAACCTAATAGCAGAATGATCAATATACACAAAAGTTTGATAACCAATAATATAGTGACTAAACTTGTTGATAACATGTATAACAAAAATAAATTCCTTTTCGGTCACTGTATAATTTAATTCTATAGGGGTTAAATTCTTGCTGATATAGTAGATGGAATAAGGTTTATTATTTTCATGATGTCCCACCAAAACTCTAATGGTTGTATTAGAATCATCTGTTAAGATGTGAAATGACATATTCTAGTTTGGTACTTGCAACATAGGATTTGTTGTTACACATATTTTAAGACCTACAAACAAATTCTTACACTCGTCATTCCATATAAACTCTATCTTTTATAATTAGGGAAAATAATGGAGAAGTAATTTTAGCAAAGTTTTCTATAAAATTTCTATAGTAGCCTACATGCCTTAAAATAACCTCCTTTTATATCTTAGGAGTAGGTATATTCATAATTACCTCAATATTTGTTGGATCTACCTGTACACATGCAACATAGAGATAGTGTCTGAGTACGATTCCTTCATTCATCATCATGTGACACTTTTCAGTGTTGAGAGAGAGATGGGTCTTTATGCAGTGCTTAATTTCCTTTTCAAGGTTTCCTAATGCTCCATGAAACTCATCACCATAAGGTGTAAAATCTGTTGGAAACTAGATCACTAATGGGGGGGTGAATTAGTAATGACGGCCTTTATATCAATTTTAAATATGTTTACCACAATATCAAATAATCATGCACATTCACAACATTATCTTAACTAAATATGAAATCAGCAATAAACTCAAAACATAATAACCATGAGAAACATCAACACAAGCATGCAAACATAAGAACACAAGTATTTCTGGTGACAACCCTTTCGTACATGTTATACAGCAATTTGCTGCACTCCCTATCTCATACCCAGAGCTGTCAAAATTTGCCCAAAATGTCGCAAAGTGACAAAAGCTATCAATGAATTCACCATAAAAAATTGATCAGAGAATCCCGCAAGAAAAGAAGAAGAAATGCCTTGAAGTAATTCTGGAAGAGCTTGTAAAAAAACCCCATTTACAAGCCCAATGCTACTTTTATCGGGCAAACCTGTGCTGGTACCCTTTGGTCTAACTAGTGACTAGAAATGGCAACACGACTTTGGATCGGAAAATCTGTGTTGATCCTCTTCAGGTAGTTTCTCCAAAAATGGAGCAAAATCTTCTCTTACTAGAATCCTCGAGAATGATGATATGGTTATTGTTGAATAAGGATATGGTTTATTTCTCCCATTTTGAGTCATTGATCCTACCTTTAGATATCTTCCCCTTAATATGTGTAACTTCTTCCTACTTTTGTGGATCCCTAACTCCTCTACTTCCCTATAAATGCATTCCCTTACACCCTCAAATGGTTGGTCAGATTAGATTGGTCATGCTGCTCCTAAATTGTGCCTAATTGATGCCAATTTGTTAAGGAGAAAGGAGAGCTTGATAATTCTTGGCTTGGACTTGGAAACCCATCCAAAGGAGGCTTCCAACATCAAGGCAGTGGTTGTATGCTTCCCTCTTGTGTTTATTATTAATACAATGCATGTTTACTTTCCATAAGCGTGTAAACGATTACCTGCTTAATATGATGATCCTTGATCTGTCATATGGTTTACATTAGAATGCATATGACATGTTTTTCTTGTGTTGTATTTGTTTGATCTCTCTTGTAGGAGTTTGTTTACAACATAATGGTGAGGATCGATATTTGGAAGTGAGGAGATTGAGATCGACATCAAAAAGTGACGACATAGGAGTGAGGTAGGCCATCTTTTATCTCTCATGTCATTCTAATTTAAAATAGGAGATTTTTGCATGTATTTGTTTTAGTTGTTACTAGGTCCACTCATTGGACTAGAGGGATCACTTCTATCCGTAGAACGGATTGCCTAGTTAAAAAATTGGCGACTCCACTGGGAAGCCTATAGCCCTTTCAACCCTCCTTTTGCATTTGGAATTTTTTATTAGTTTGGAAACCTTTCAATGATCCTTGGTTTTTAGTGCCTTTGAGTCTATACTTTGAGTAGTCGATCATTTACGGTATCAAGTCTAGGGTTTTCGTCAATATCTACTTGTTTTTCCTAAAATTTCCTTGCTCAAAGTGTTTTTATCAGTTACAGTCACGCTGACAGTGATGATGTTTCCCAGTATAGTAGCGCTAGAAACCCTATCTTCCATTGTATGCCCATGCTATTCCATTTTCTCGTCCAACACAGATTTTTCTATGTAAAGTAGTGCTTCCGGCATGGATTTTTCTATGTAAAGTAGCATTGATGACCCTGTCAGCACGAATTTTGCTATGTAAAGTAGTGTTGATCCTTAAAATTGAAAATTTTTAGGGTTTATGCTAAAATCCTAGTGTGTCCTTATCTCTAAGGTCATCCTCTTGTTCTGTGTGCATTAATTTTTTTTATTTGTGTTAGTTCCTTTGTGGTGTGCAAAAGTCCCTCCCATTGTTTGAAGTGGTGAAAGTAAATTTTGGTTGAGTCTTTGATTATTTGAGTCAATTAGAATTGTTGTTTTCTAGTTATATGTTTGGAAGGAATATTGATTTGTTGTGGTTTGAGCATTATTAGTTCTTTTGAGACCATAAAGAAATTTATTTTGCATTCATTTAGTTTTCATCTCATAATTTACTTTTCGTAAAGTGCATTAGATCACATTGCATTGAAAAGTCATTTTTTCATATTTATCATTCGACACAAGGTATATTATTTTGTTATTGAAAGATAAAAGTGCATCGTGTGCATTCTCATTCATTGAAAGAAAAATTGGAATCATTTTTCTTTTGGTGGTTGTATTTGGAAAATAAAAGTGAAAGATCTAGTTAGGAAATCTTTGTTTGTTGAATTCTTCGTTGTTGCGTCATTGTTTGAATTTCTTCCCTTACTAGATTAGATTTCATCGAAATGGAAAGAATCATTTTCTCATCATAGTTACATCATAGGTGTTAAGGTGACATCTTTTTGAGCCTTAAAACTGAAACTTATTCCAAGATCAACATTAAAATTTACCTCAATTAACCTAAGGAGCATTTGGAATGTTAACACAAACATTTAGAGGTCTAGGCTAGGGGCATGTTCCAGTGTTGTTAAATGTAGGAGCTATCGTTATTTTCCAACATTGTATCCTGGGGGAGAAATCCCATTCCACGTACGAAAGTGTATAGGACCGTTCTTGAGGACTTTCAGGTATATTGGAGGCGCTCCATGCATGGTAAGTATATCAGAACACTCTCATCAAATGGTACACATTAGACAACACTACTACAGACTTCATTCCCACGTACCATCACATATATTTTGGGAGTTCTTATCCATCCATAGGTAACCGAGTCTTCTGCCTCGTATATTGTGATACACTAAACACAACATTTGGGGAGATTGGTTATCATACGTTAAGTTCTTGTTTCGCCAAGGTTTATATTGCATTTCACGATTTCTTGGTAAACATGTATGCCTAGTTACCCCTTTTCTTATTTCTTTATTGTTAATTTATAAAATTAGTTGACTACGAAATAATATCCTTCCTGTGGAAAGACTCCTTAGTATATCTTAGGTTGAGTCTAATGGCAACTATTCTCGATTCTACCAACCAAGGAAACCCCTCTAGTGGGAATCCTAGTACTTTTCATTCTTTTGGAAATGTTGGTTCTCCCTATATGGAAACATTTTCTCTTCCTGGATTTACCATTGGTTTGCCAGTTTGGTTATTTTCAACCCCTATGGTTCCAAATGTCCAAATGTCTCCTCAACTGAGCTCTCCTCCACCTGAATCATATCAACCTCCAATTGATCTTAAAGTTGACCCTTTTCATTATTCGCCCATTCAATATTATTCCTCTTCCTATTCTTCGTTTGGTGAAAACATGTAAGTTAGTAACTAAGTGGATAAGAAGAAAAATAAGAAAGGGGGCAACCAAGAAGTTGATGCTAATAATGCAATTGATGTTGATAAGCCTTCCAATCAACCTCATAAAGTGAAATTCCCTTGCAAGATTTGTAAGGGTGCCCACCTTCTTTGAGAATGTCCTGGTATTCCCAAGATATTAGAAGAGTGGTCCACAGGTTCACATGAACCTTTGTCATCAGCCTCTGGAGATCATGCTAGGGATAAATCTTCAACTAGTGACAATAAATCCCATGGGAAAAAGGGAAAAGTCAAATTTCCCTATAGGTTATGTGAAGGGCATCATCCTATTCACCTTTGTCCTTATATGGATGAAGCCTCTAACGTGTTGGATAACCTTACAGCTTCTCAACCTCGTCTTCTGACTGGTTATAGAAAGCTTTCCCTTGACCCTCCACTAGTAAACCAAGTGATTAATCAGAGTTCATCTCTAGCCAATCCCACTCTCTCTGAAAGTGAATCCAATGATTCCATTCCTGACCAACCATTGTTCAAGAAAGTGGTTGACCTGATTCCACTTTCAGTTGATCATATCTATCCTATAGAGAGTGAAGTTAATACCACTCAGGTTCTCCTTGTTTCTTCAGATTCCAAAGAATTAGGGGGTAATACTCATGTTCCCACGGTACATGGGAGAGATCCTCCTATTCCCATGGTATAGGGGGCGATCCTCCTATTCCATGGTATAGGGGGCGATCCTCCCATTCTTGTATCACAAGAGGGAAGTTCTCCCATTTCGATGGCACCCTCTCCAAATAGTCTAGTTTTGAGTAGAGTTGACTGGTAGGATATCACCTTCCTTCTTATGTGCCTTTTTAGATCACAATACAAGCTTATAATATACCCATACCTGGAAAAAGCATAGATGAAGGTGCATCTGTTAGTATTATGTCTTCAACTACTTTTCAAGCTTTAGGTTCTCCGTAGCTTGTGCCCATTACCCAGAATCTACTAGCTTTTAATAAAGGAACCAATCAATTGTTAGGGATCCTTCCTAAGTTACCTATTACTTTGGGAGAAAAAAGTGTCTATCTCGATGTGATGGTTGTCGAAGGCCCTTTTGATTTTAATTTACTCCTCGATTGTGACTATGTTTATGTCATGGGAGCTCTTGTCTCTTCTCTCTTTCATGTCATATGTTTCTCGCATGAAGGAAGAATTGTGGCCATTGATCAACTTTTGTTCATTGGTCCTAATTTGACTCCCGATCAACCATCTTCCCTAAATGGTCCTTTATTGCAAGTGGTATCAACCCCACCACAAGTTAATTATGTGGCCACCTATTCCATGCCCCTGTCTATTGATTATCTAATCAGTAATATAGTGCATTATGTATTGGGGGAATTGGAACCTGGTCTTTCCATTAGATCCCTTGACATGTATCCCTTCCAGAGCATTTTTCTCCCATCTGATGAGAACCTCTTGGAAGATATAACCTCTTATAGGACGTAATCAAGGTACCATGAGGACAATTCTTTTATTATGTTAACCTCATTAAGAAATGAAATATGTGTCATGAGGATAGTTCTTTTACTATGTCAACCTCTTAAAAAAAAAAAAATAGGCCCCCATGAGGATAGTTATTTTACTATGTCAACCTCGTTAAAAAATGAAATAGGTCCCCATAAGGATAGCTCTTTTAGTACATCAACCTCATTAAAAAACGAAACAAGGTGTCAAAGAAGAGTTACTCTACTTGTGTCAAGCTCATTAAACAATGAAACAAGGTGTCATGAGCATGGTTCTTTTCCTATGTCAAGCTCGTTAAAAAATGAAATGAATCCCCTTTCAATTCGAGTCTTTGATTAGATCTTGTAAATTCCCAGTCAAGTATTTCACTTGATCTCATAAGTAAACTTTCATTCAATCTACCTGTTAGTAACTACTATTCTACTTATGTGAATGAAATGAATCTTAGGGGGCATGTACCTCAAATTGCGTCATTATGTTGGGGGCATGCAAACTCATCTCAAGCATAGTTTATCTTTGTTTCAAGCTTGTGTTAAAATGAAACCAAATCCAATCATGGTTTGTCTCTGTTTCAAGGTTGTGAAAAAACGAAAACCATATTCAAGTATCCTCAATAATAGTTTCCCATGTTTCAAGCTTGTGTAAAAATGAAACCATTTCCCACTTTACCTCTCATGATTGCCATTTTTATCAACCTGTTTTTACCATATGAGCCTTGGTTTTTTCATTCCATCACCACCATCTCTTTGGCCAATCATACACTTTCACTTGGTTGTTCTACCCTTTCCTGAGGAACATCTTCGATGAGTGGTCTTATTAGTTGGCCTCTTGACCTTTACATGTTTTGAGTTGTTCCATCATGACCAGAACCCGTTGCTATCCTTTTATACCACTCGTTCCTCCAGGTGGAGTCATCTTTCATCTATTTTCTGACTCTCAAAATATGGAAATATTGTCGAGCACTTTTCTTTTCGAACTCATTAAATTAAATGAAAGGACATCTACTCAGTATAAGTTTAACCCTTTTATGGACTGAGATAAACTAGCTACAAAAAAGGAATACCTTAGTCGAATATGGCTAAGAGGTTTTCTTGAATATTGTTTTCTACCTTTTTGGATTCGAGAGACTATCTATAAAAATGGACCTCTAAACATGAAAAATATGTCGAGTTACCCCTCTGTCAGACTCGTAAAACTAAAAAGGCAAAGGACTTGTCATCACGACGAGACTGAGCTACTCCTTCCTAGGGCTCGTTAAGAATACTAGTATGGATTCATCCAAGGATGAACTTATAGGAAAATTATATGGTAACATCTTCAACCTTGGGATTAAAAATAAAGAGGTACTCTCTAGAAATAGTGGGGAAAAAATGGAAGTAAACATATATCCTTTATTTTGTATAAATGCAACATGTCACTCTTGAACATGACACTTATTTGTTACTCATGTTGGGTTTTAGTTTATCCTCAATTCATCACTTTCCTCTCTGGGTTTTGGGAATCCATTTTCCTCTTATTTGATTATATCATATTGTCATCATGACCTTTGATGCTATGTTGATTCAAATTCTACCAAAGTCTGGAGTTCTGTCAATGATATGTTCAAGAGAAGTCCCATCGACAATTCGAACCACTTATACACTATTTGAATTTTCTGCAACAATCCTGAATCACTCTTACCAACTCTGCTAAACCCTATGTTTCGTGTCGATGATCTGGGAAACATTATGGGCCTCCTTCAACAGATGACTTCCTTTCAACTTCATCTCATTATCCAGGAAGATGATCTAGAAACTCGTTTGCAGTACCTTGGATCTTGCATGCCTCAATGGAAGGTTCTTCGCATTCGACGATAGGCTCACATCATTGGCTTTCGATCGGATGATTATAAGAGTGTTCTACTTTAGATTACTTATTCACACTCATGGAATGTGTTGTTGTACCTTGAGAGCCATTTTCACTATTGGTGGTTTCTCTCGTACCTGTTAACGATTTACATCATTGACCGGTAATCAGGTGGTTTCTACAATGTTCAACTCTGACACGTTGATTCACATGGTTAGATTTGTACTTTGGTTAGATCATGACAAATATGAAGACCCTAGATTTCATCTAATAAATCCAGGTTGCGTGGAGTTATTTAGTATTCATGATTGTATACATGATCCTTTCTAGTTGGATGGTTGTGTCCATGCCATCGATCCCTACATATGATCCTTTCTAGTCGGATAGTTGCGTCCAT
The DNA here is from genome assembly GCA_031772625.1 of Pinus tabuliformis. Lineage (NCBI taxonomy): Eukaryota > Viridiplantae > Streptophyta > Pinopsida > Pinales > Pinaceae > Pinus > Pinus tabuliformis. The sequence continues at coordinate 556,458,604 of CM062805.1, read as the reverse complement.
TCCATGGATCCATACACATGATCCTTTCTATTCGGATGGTTGCGCCCATGTTGTGGATTCATGTATTGTTAAATTCCTACTCAGAGATTTCATATATGTTGTATTATGTTTGATTTGCAGGTCTCCTAGCAGTAGTTCTCCAAAGTCCTTATCTTGACTTGTAAAGAACTTCAACCATCACTTCTTGTTTTGACTTCATGCTTTAGGGGGAATCTGTTATACAATAATTTGTCACACCCCCTATCTCATACCCTGATCTGTTGAACTTTGCCAAAAATGTTGCAAAGTGAAGAAAGGTGTCAATGAATTCACCATGAAAAACATTGATCAAAACATCCATGAAGAAAAGAAGAAGAAATGCCTTGAAGTAATTCTAGAAGATCTTGTAAAAAAACCCTATTTGCAAGCCCACTACTACTTTTAGCAGAAAAAATTGTGCCGGTACCCTTTGGTATAACTAGTGACTAGCGCTGGCAACGAGACTTTGGATAAGAAAATCCACGGTGATCCTCTTCACGTTGTTTATCCAAATGGAGCAGAAGCTTCTCTTACTAGAAGCCTTGATAACAGTGAGTTGGTTATTGTTGAATAAGGATATGGTTGATTTCTCCCATTTTGAGTCCTTGATCTTACCTTTAGGGATCTTCCCCTTAAGATGTGGACCTTACTCCCCCTTTTCTGGATACCTAACTCCATATCCTTCCCTATCAATGCATTCCCTTACACCCTCAAATGGTTGGTCAAACTAGATTGGTCATGATGCTACTAAATTGTGCCTAATTGTTGCCAATTTATGAAGGATAAAAGGGATCTTGAGAAGTCTTGGCTTGGACTTGGAAACCCATCCCGAAGGAGGCTTCCAGCATCAAGGAAGTGGTTGTATGCTTCCATCTTGTGTTTATTATTAATACAATGCATTTTTACTTTCCATAAGCTTGTAAACAATTAATTTCTTAGTATGATACTCCTTGATATGTCATATGGTTTACAACAGAATGCATATGCTATTTTTTTTCCTTTTTTGTCTTTTTTTTATCTCTCTTGCAGGTGTTCTTTCACAATATAATAGCGAGGATCGAGCTTGGAAGTGAGGAGATCAAGATCGACATAAAAAAGTGACCGCATAGGAGTGAGGTAGGCCATATTTCCTCTCTCATTTCATTCGGATTTAAACTAGAAGATTTTTTCATGTATTTTTTTTAGTTGTTACTAGATCCACTCATTAGACTAGAGAGATAACTTCTATCTGTAAAAGGTATTGCCTAGTTAACAGGAAGAAAACTACCCTGCTACTGTGCTACTCAATTCTTTTATTATTTTGCTGAAGAAATTGCATATGGATTAGATCACACCCATAATCCAGAAGACTTGGCTTCGTTCATAGTATGTTGGCACCTATCAAACAAGAAAAAAATTTCTCTCACTGATCTACGAAAATCTATCCATTGGAAGCTCCCATGACCAACGATCCTTGCCCAAATACCATTGCATTATCAAAATCCTATTGGATAGAGAAATATCTTCCTTCTATTGAATCCACAAAATCACTATCTACTATAAAGCCTCCATGCCTTCACTTCTTCCATGTGAACCACCTTTCATAAATGTTTCATAATATGGCTCTCAATCTTCTCAACATGAGCAACCCAACAACACCATCGTTCTGCAATATAAAATATGAACAAAAAATATGACTCAGAGGGGGGAAATATCACATCAATTTTATGCACACTAATACACCACAAGATTCCAATCCTTCTCCACTCTGACTACTACCATCTGCAACACAAAAAATCTGAAATTATCCTCAAATCATTCTCTGAATTTTGCATACACAATTATGATAAAACACTGCAAAAATATGTGAGCATCTACTACTATCTCTACTCACTCTCAATTCCCTCACAATGGAATAATATCACACTCTCAAGACAACCAACCAAATAGACTCAATTCCTTCCTCTATTTATCATTTTTCTGTGTTGATTAACTTGGTAAATGCTATAGGTTATGGACCACTCAACATTTCTTTTCACACACTTCATATTTGGTTGAGATAGGCTTCTTGACCAAATCAACCACCAACTCCACTAGCCTTTTGATATATTTAACCTTAATAAGCTTCTAGAGACCCCACAACTTAATTTGACCTTTCTCTAGAAATTTCTAATCATAAACTTCACAATAATACCTAAATCAGGTGAGTTTTGTAAGGAATGCAGATAAATTATCGTGAAAAACCTCGGTCGCACACACAACATAGGCTAGATTCAAACAGAGCTCCTCAGTTGCTCCCACGGGCCTATCTTCCAATTACTGGAGCTTTTTAGTCACTCCTATGACCCATTATCCATGTGACTGGGGCAGAGGATGGTCAAAAACATCTTTCCTCAGCTCAAAATCTGCCCAAACTTCTTCTAGAGCTTGAAAAGCCTTTGTAAGACCTATAGAAGTCACTGAAACCTCTGCAACACTTCACCAAGTCACTACCACATCACTATCATCATCATGAGTCAAACTAGGTTGACTTGGATGCCAACCAACAACCATACTAGCACCTGGGCCATCAAACTGTTCCCTAAGAACTCTGCCATCAGTATGCAACTCTACAACATGTTAGACATCCTCCAACATGTGTACAACCATCTCAAGCATTCACTGGTACTTTTATATCCTCTCCAAGCCCAGTGTATAACATCATCAACATGAGATACCTAATCCAGGACATGGAGACCTAATGAACAAGGATCCTCAACTCTAACTCCTACAACAACCTCCAACACTTGTATGCAGCAACATGATCAAGAATATCATCACATCTTCCGAGCTAGTACAAGCTAGTAGACATGTCAAGGTCCATATACACATCATCCATACACAAGGCACCTACAACCACACATACACATGCATAACCAATTCACTTGCAACCCAAACAACCAGGTTGACCTCAATGCCAACCAACAACACACTTGTAGGACCGCAACACACATCAATTCCAACAAAATCATTCATAAAGAATTACAAATAATTATTAACCAAATCAATGAAAATCCATATCATAACACATTAAAAAGTTGCAAGTGCATTATAAGGTCCAAAATGGAGGACCCTATAGGAAAATGTAACCCAAGTGCATATGAATGTGGTCTTCTCCTGACATTTAGGAGCAATTTGGATTTGGTTATAGCCAATAAACCCATCAAGGAACGAAAAAACTATTTTCCAGACAAGGTATCAAGGACCTAGTCAATACAGGGTAGCGGCAAGTGGTCCTTTTGAATGGAATTACTAAGCTCTCTGTAATCGACATGGATTCTCCACTTACCATTCTTTTTTGGAACAATCACAAGTGGAGATACCCATTGATTGTCAAAAATTTGGTATATAAAATTTTCATTCAATGTTTTTTGAAGCTCTTCCTTAACAACATCCCTCAAGACATGATTCATTCCTTTTTAAGGCTAATGGACAAGCTGGATCCTTCTTTCAAATAAATGTGATGAGTAAATACACCTAGATGGATGCCCTTCATGTCATTATATGTTGGGTTGTGTTATATTCTTTCCATGACTAACTGACGTAGTTAAACGGGGGGTTAGAGGGCGGCGGGTAGGCCCCCTCTACGGGGTCCGGGGCAGGGCCCCGGGAAATTTTTTTTTGGACCCTATATTAGGTTGGGCGAACCTACCTATGGTTTTGTGCATGATTTTCGCACATGGTATTGGACGCGATGGTTTTTCGATCCATGGTATTGGATGCTTCGGCATGTATAAATATGTATTGTAACATTGAAAGGAATATAATGAAAAATCAAGCTGGTAGTCCCAGTTTTGGGATTCAGGGAAAAATCTCTGTGCATATGTGTTTTATGGGTTATGCTCTCGCATTGTTTATTTTCTTTGTTTAAGAATTCGTATGCAGGTAATTTCTGTACAGGGTTAAAACCTACATTATAGTCCCATCGAAATGCCTCTTTATACTTTCTTAGCAATTGTATCAATTTTTTTGTTTGTGTAGGGGATAAATTGGATTGATATTCAAGGTTTTTCTAGTTTCTTTCTCCATTGGAATAGTCTTAAGGATATGGGTAGTAGATATCTATTCCATAGTAAGATCATCAACAAATTCTTCCTCATCATTTTTTTCCTTTATATAACTCAACAATTGAGATATTGGATGTGTAATACCAAAGAGGTCATTAATAAAACTATTAATCACATCATCCTCAATCTCATTTTTAAAATATAAGGCTTTCCCAATCGTGATAATTAAACATGTATCATTTTCCTCTAGTTTGAATTCAGGCCATAAGGGATTCTCAAATTTCGTACTTGGTTTAACTTGGGGATAATGAACAAGATTCTTAGTGGTGTTCCCATCATATATGATCATAAACCTAGATATGAAACTAATAAAGGCATCTGCAGTAGCCAAATAGGTTCTGCCTAAGGTCAAAGGATGACCTCCTAGGCATTTTTTAGGCTATAAAACTAAAACATCTACTAGGTACTCCCAACAATCAACTGAAATAACAATGTCTTCCAATATCCATTCAGGCCAAATTTTAGACCTGTCATCCAGTTCTAACATAGTCAGTTTTGGCCTTAAATTAGTGAACCCAAATAGTTCAAAAATATCCCTAGTCATTATATTAATTGCAGCTCCTAAATCAACCAAGGTATTTGGAATAGTTGTTCCTCCAATATGAATAGTTACTATTGGATTTCTTCGGTCCTCATACTTGGTAGGTGGAACTTATCCTAATGTTAATTTTGACAATTTTCCTACCACATGCATAGTAGGAGGATCTCTAGGTATTGTTCTAGGTTTCTTTACACATAATTCCCTCACTATTTTTTCATAACTTGGAACATATCGGGTGGCTTGGAGTAGTGCGATGAGAACATATAAAAATTTTAATTCTTTCAAAAATTCAAATTTCAGTTGAGGGGTATCTTTTAGGATATGGTGGGTGAAGAATAGTGTCAATATCGATAGTAGCTTCACCTATTAAAATCCCTCCAACAGTAGTATCAATAGTTTTCTTAGAGGTTTCAACTATTATAGTAGTACCAACAATGTTAGTAGTGTCAACTATTTTGGACAATTCAATTATTACAGGAATTGAGACATCAGTTGTTACAATTGTTCTAGCTGTCTATTGTCACAATGATGTTGGATGATATGTTTTTGTATGATTAGTTTTGTTGGGCTAATAATAATTACAGATTTATAAACAAGTGCTTGCTTCTTGCTTTATGTGTTGAGGTTTCCTTAGTTGTTGGTGCTTGCAAATAGGTAAATTTCCTTAAGTTAAACAATACATTCATGAGAAAAATAGCTTCAAAAATGAATAATGAACAAAAAACATGTACAGTGTAGCAAACCATCAAAGAGACACATTAACATATTTTTTTGATGAAGGATTTCACCCCTCCTGGGCTACATCTCCTTGGTCCAGCTTCCATGGCTTAGGCCTCTGTATAAGCTCAATGTGGAGAAAATTTTGTTTACAAAATCTCTATGGCTCTTGATACTTGCACCAATGTGTTCAGAAGGTCCAAATTAGCCAAAAACAATTCTTTTTTATCTCAATTTGGTTGAAAATTTGAGTAAGTTATGGCTCAAGCAGTTTTTCCTAGAAAATCTCCGTTATATCTGGAGAGACTCCAGTTAAGTCCACCAAGTTTGGTGGCAGTTCCAAATTTTGTGGGGCCGCCATAAATTCCGCTAACTTAATCAATGGATTAATTAACTTCTAATCTCGAATATGGCACTAATCGCACTTAATGGTGGCGTTGGCCCTTGGACGTGTGGTTGAAGTTCATATGGGGTGGGGGTTGGCTCCCACCACCCCATCGTCGACATCAAGCTATGGTATAAAATATTGTGCATTGCCCCTCTTTTCAATTGTGTACCCGGTGGTCGGTTGGTAATGAACATGATTTAGGAGGGGGGGGGGAGGTCGTGGGTTCCATTCCCCCTCCCTCCACTCCTCATTTAATTTTGCCAACCGATATAGTTTGGACTTTATATATTAAAATGTGCCATTCGAAATTTTCGTGGACTTTGGACTTTGATTAAATACATACCATAAAACATTTAAATGCCATTAAATATGCAGATTTGTAATGTTTTATATATATATATATATATATATATATATATATATATATAGTTTAAAAAATATATAATATAAATATATAATATATATATAATATATAATAATATATAAATAAAAACAAATTCAAAATTCCAACTTAGGATAATTAGGCAATTTCACAGTCACATAACTAAACTGGTGAATCCGGAGGTGACACTTATCGCAGCCCCATTGGGTGAAAACTGAAGAAGATTTCCCTTGCTCATTGGACTGCCATGTCATCATTATGTCCCATTCTGCAATTTTTTTCGTTGTTTAGGAAAATGAATAGTAGGCCTTTTCTCCTTCATGCAGACTCTGTTTTCGACGAAATGAATTGCATTGTGATCATCTTGACGAGACGAACACAACCATATAGTTTTGGAGCCAATCTAAGAACTTGAATTTTGAGCTAAATACTGAGCACCTAATCATTCCTCCCCACTAGAAGCCTTTTGGAACCCAAAGGATATTATTATCTGACAAGTATATGAGGGTAAAACCCCCTCACCTTTCCAAGCTCGATCCAATTGTCTTTTGACAAATTTGTTTCCTTGAGCTCCTCTCTAAGGAAATCAACATTCACTTGCCTTGAGGACCCCATTCTATACATGTATTTGTCTTTGCCCTTTTCAAGTTTATCTTGCACTGTTTCTTGCACCATTTTCAGTCGTTCATAGAAACTCATGGTTTTGTCCATGTGGTGATCAAAAGCAATATCCTTCTTACCAAGACGACATAACAAAATGTAATGCAAAAGGATGACAAATTTCACTACTTGGTTTTCCTTACTCAAGCCCGATTGTACATCTTGAAAGTATGAAATTTTCTGAACATAACTTTCATGTAAAACATAATGACACTTGAATACAACAATTACATAACCAATAGGCCTAAAAGGCATAACAATTAACTCGTTGCTTATACCTCTTTTCTACCTTCGAACCAAGTGAAATTTTTGACAAGTATCCATCCAATGAAAGTGCATGGATCGTTGCAACTTAATCTTTACACCATGAAAATCTTCTGAATGAAATAAGATGGTGAAATTGCTAGCAAAAACTTGAAACTCAAATGAACCTTTCAAGTTTGAAAGAGCATAAAAAAGAATTGAACTGATCTTTTGGTTTGAAGCGACACATGCCTCTTGTTGTTTTCCTCCCCAATGGAAGACTTTGCACACACATGACAATGCATGCCAAGAAGCTCCAAAAGAATAAATGTCAACAACAACTCTCCTCCAACATTGGGCTACTCCCAACAAACCTCTTATCAAAATGACGATCTTGGGTGTTGACCAATCAACAATGGCATCCAACTTGGAGAGGCTTGCCTTCAACCTAGCTCCTCCAATATCATGGTCCAAATGCACCAAAGAAGTGAAACCCAAGTTGTACTTTGATATATTCAAAACATCAAACAATTTTCCTTCATAGATGACATGTGCATAAGAAAACTTTCTCAACATGTTTATGTCACCCAAGTGGACAATTTCTTCAAGAAAGGACTCTTTTTTTCCATAATTCAAATTCATGTATGTAATAGAAGTGCTACAAAGAACATACAACATTAAAATCCATAAAAACCATTCTTGTTTGGTGTTATGTATATTATTGCACTCACCTCTTTTTACAACTTTGCTTTAGCAAAAACTACTCTTTCTGTCCTCTTTCTTGAAATACTTACCATTCCTCTTTGGTACCATAACCATCGGTGCACAACATGGTGTAAGGGATGATTGAATGATCCCATTGTTCAACAAAATTTTGCATTGCATTGGTGTCTCTACACTTTGCAATTTTGTCAACCCTTGCATGCTAACATCACAAAGAGAAACCTCTTGCTGCAAATATATTTCATGTGAAGTTTCTTTCTCCTTGAAGGACGATTCTTTCACAACCTGAAATACTTCATCACTCTAATTAACTGAACCAACCAAATCAGAATTGAAACTTGCATTACATGCAACAAAAATTTCATAAACAATATCATCATTTGGCTTGAACATGAGAAGTACTAAAATTTTACATGAATTCACTAGTCTTTTTGCCTCCCCTGCATTAACCAAAGAAATGTCCAACTTTTTGCGATGGGCTCTCACTATGTACTCCACACTATCCTTGAATAAGTGATACTTGTTTTCATGGTGGTAAAAGATTATTGTCATACAAATATGGACTACCCAACACCACACCTGAAATATCAAGCGGTACCACATCTAACTCTACTTCGTCAACAAAATTTTCAGTGATTGCAAACTTAAACAAACATTTTCTTGTAACTTGTAAACTGGTGTTTCTTGTTATCCATCCCAAACGGTATGGTTTATGGTGAGGTACAGTTTCAACATTCAATCTGTTGACTATGTCTTCAGAGACTATATTCGCTTGTGACCCACTATCGAAGAGTGTGCCAATCTTGGTGTGTTTAGATATGATCATAACATGAAATAACTCAATTCATCTCTTTTCATCTAGAGTAGTAATAGTGTTACAATTTTGTGAACTAGTGCTTGCAATATCTTGTTTTCCTTTGATTCCCTTGACAGTGATTTTGTTTTCATCACCTGATTCAGAACCTAAATCTTCTTGAGTGATAGAAGTGGTTTTATATTTCCCTTTATTTTTGAACTTATTTGGTCTCATTTCTAGATGTAATTCCAGCAATTATCCTCATTATGTCCCTCTTTTGAACAGTGTTTACAGATAACTTTATCCCCTTCTTTCTTCACACTTTCATTCTTCTTTCCCTTCCATTTTCCTCCTTTCTCTTTCTCCTTACCCTTAGGTGGATTTTTATTACTACTCTCTTCATAAGTGTTCTTTCCTCTAGATTCAAGATGCGTGGCTTGCACACATACTTCATCTAAATTAGTTGGATTGAACATAAGAATAATGTGTTTAAGATAGGAATGTAAACCCCCAATATATTTCAGTAGTGTATCTTGAGAATTCAAATTCACTCCTAATAACAAAACCCTTTTTCTAAACTCTTGTGTATAATCTTGGACTGTTTGACCTTTAAGCTGCCTAATTCTACCAACTAATAATGGCTTTTTGAATATAGGCTAAAGGATAAAACTGTCTTTTAATTGTAGAAACAAATTCAGCCCAAGAAATGAATATCTTAACATGGATTCTCATTTCCTCTTGAGTCTTTGTTTCCCACCAAAAGTGCAGTTCCTTCTAGCCTCAGTGAATCCAATTAGATCTTTATGTCATCTTATTGAAGGTGCTGAATTCTGCAGTATACCTCTAACTATCAAATCCAATTGTCCAACTTTTCTCCATTCACCTCTCCATTGTACATGGAAAGTTCGAATTTTATGTCCAATTTCAGTAGTGGAGTTTTTCCTTTTGGGGTTTTGGAATGAGTATGGGCAGTTACAGTGGTGGTAATGGAAGATGATGTTGTGTAAGATGGTGAAGATGATGAGGAAGATGATGAGGATGGTGGATATGGAGGAAACTTTCCACCATTCCCTTTGGAATCCTTCTTCTCATTTTTTTTTCCCTTTTAGATTCCTTCTCCATGTGGATTTTTAGAACTCTCCCCAACCATTCTAGTGTTCCTCTCTTCATACATGACTTTAACCATATCAGTTAAAGTGTAGAAAGATTTATTGAATTCTTCCTCTTTTGAAGAGGTACCTTCAGGCTCTCTTTCTCCAGACATAATGGCTATGGATTCAGGCTCAGAAATTTGTACTCATTGTACCTCTTCAATCTCAATTGAAGGAAAAACTTGAGGAGTTTCAAGTGCACCTAGAATTGGAACTTTGGGTGTTGGAGATTGTGGCCTTATGTTTCTACTTCTTCTGGGCATTACCTCGGGAGTTTCAACCAATAAATTCCCTTCTCCTCTCTACAACTTTAAGCTTGTAAGCATCACAATTTTGCAACCATTAAAACCATAATTTCACAAATTCAAGCAATCAAGCAATTCAACCTTGTGCTCTGTTACCAACTTGATATGTTTTGTATGATTATTTTTGTTGTGCTAATAACAATTATAGATTTATAAACTTGTCCTTGCTTCTTACTTTATGTGTTGAGGTTTCCTTAGTTGTTGGTGCTTACAAACAGGTAAATTTCCTTAAGTTAAACAAGACATTCATGAGAAAAATAGATTCAAAAATGAATAATGAACATCAAACGTGTACAATGCAACAAACCATCAAAGAGACACATTAACACAATGTTTTGATGAAGGAGTTCACCCCTCCTGGGCTACATCTCCTTGGTCCAGCTTCCATGGCTTGGGCCTCTATGTTATCTCAATGTAGCAAAAATTATGTTTACAAAGCTCTATGGCTCCTGATACTCACACCAATGTCTTGAAATGGTCCAAATTAGCCAAAATCACTTCTTTTTTATCTAAATTTGGTCGAAAATTGAGTAAGTTATGGCTCAAACATTTTTTCCTAGAAAACCTCTGCTAACTCTGGAGAGACTCCAGTTAATTCCACCAAGTTTGGTGGCGGATCTGGATTTGGTGGCTCCGCCATAAATTCCACCAACTTAATCAATGGATTAATTAACTTCTAATCTCGATTATGTTTCTAATCGAGCTTAATGGTGGTGCTGGCCCTTGAATGTGTGGTTGAAGGTCATATGGGGTGGGGGCTAGCCCGGAGGGCTAGCTGCCACCACCCTACCATCGACATCAATCTACGGTATAAAATATTATGAGCTACCCCTCCTTTTAATTACGCGCCCAGTGGTTGGTTGGTAATGTACAATATTTAAGGGGGGGAGGTCGTGGGATCCATTCCCCCTCCCTCCACTCCTAATTTTCATTAGAAAAGGGAAATTACATATTGTAGATGCAATACGCATACGTGTATGTAAGGTTGAGCACCTATCAAGTAAGAGAATATCAAAATAGCTCAGTGCACTCCACGCAGGGAGGCTTTGCCTTCAGTATTGTTCATGATAAAGGTAATAAAAAATATCCTCACAGAGAGTAAGTATGTTTGTCATTTATATACATCTGATAATTTAGAAACATAATACTATTAACATGTGAAAAAATAAAAAAAGCTCCTACTGAGACAAAATATATATAATATATAGTTTAAAAACTATATAATATAAATAATAATTATATATAATATATAATAATATTTAAATAAAAACAAATTCAAATTCCAACTTAGGATAATTAGGCAATTTCACGGTCACATAACTAAACTGGTGAATCCGGAGGTGACACTTGTCACAGATCCATTGGGCAAAAAATGAATAAGCTTCCCCTTGCTGACTAGACTGCTGACTGGACTTCCATGTCATCATTCTGTCCCATTTTGCAATTTTTTTCACTGTTTAGGAAAATGAACAACATGCCTTTTCTCCTTCATTCGGATTTTGTTTTCGATGAAATGAATTGCGTTGCAATCGTCTTGATGAGATGGACGCAACCATATAATTTTCAATCCAATTTGAGAACTTTTAATTTTGAGTTAAATACTGAGCACTTGATCACCCTAACTGATTCAACCTACTCTATTCCAAATGACTCTTGAATTCAAGTTTCCCCCCTTGGAGAATTATCCTCTTCGTAATCAAGGGACTTTTAGGTTCATTATTCTCTCTAATCTTAATTGTACTTCATTTCATTCCATAGGTGAGATACATTAAGTGCGAAGAACTAATCTTTCAATTTGTTGCACCACCTTATTATTAGGGTTAGGGTTATGTTGTAGAGGAAATTGAGGTTGTAAAGGAGGGCTACTTACTAGAACATTAGAGGGAAGTTGCAATTGTTTTTGTTGCATTGGAAATGGAATAGGTGGTTGATTATAGAAAGTGGCTTCTCACCATGCTTGAGGCCATGGAAGAGGTTTGTTTTAAAGAGAAGGTCATTGGGGCCATGGAATAGGATACTAGACCATAGAGGGATTAGGGGGTTGACATGATGCTCGAGGGTATTGCATTTACTGAGGAAATTGCTGATAATTATATAAATTATACCATGAATTAAAAGAGGAAAAAGGATCCTAAATCATACCACATGGCCAAGGTTGGCATGGTTTCTTGTAACCAATGAAGTATGTTGTTTGAACTTCCTCCCCTAATTCATTATAAACTCCTTTTTAGTCCTGGAATTATGGGAACTGCTCTTAAGTGGGAACTCCCTAAGAGAGTGCTTCTTCCTGCACTTAGGGAAAAATATGGACAAATCTTGTTCTGCTTCATTGTGTTTTCTTCTTTCCCACAACATATCAAACTGAGAAGTCAGGATGCTCATAATATAATTTTTAAATTCCTCCAATAAGTTCCCAATATTTTACCTAGTTACACTGTCAATGGTTGACCTCTATTCTCTGGCAAAGACATCTCATATTGAGACTTTACATTTTGTTGATCCTCTAGAAATTCTCAAGTAAATCTCAAAATGTCATCATAATATTATTTATATATATTTCCCTTTCCCTTAATATTAAGCATATATAGGTGGTCGTCTTTTGTTCATTTGTCCAAAATAGTCTTCAGGATGTCCTTACTTATATTACTATCCTTGGATATTCAAAGATTATAATGGATACGTTCTATATAGTCTTCTAAACTTTCCTCATCTCGTTGGGAAATTTTGAACAATTCTTCCCTTTAATCCCTTTTCTATAGTAGTCCTGATACTTATCCAATAATTTTTTCTTCATATCATCCCATGAAGAAATAGTAAAAATCCTAGTCCCATAAACCACCTCAAAGTTGCTCCTTTTGGTGTACCAGGGAATAATATTAGTTTATGGGCATTAGGGGCATAATAATAAATTCTACATGGGACATAAAATTCCAAAAGTAATGTATTTGGATCTTCACTAATAGTACATTGGAAAATTGGAAGGGGTGATAAAGGAATATTTTTCATTGGATACTGCCCCTCCACATATCCAATGGAAAAATTAAAGGAAGTAATCATTTATTTTGCCATCTTTTCCATCTTCCATATTTTAAAATAAGGGATAATAAGCATTTACCTTTTCAATTGAAAATAATTCCCCATCGGTGGTTCAAGCTACTCAAACTATCCATATGGTTTAGGTTGTTCAAGTTGTTTCACAACACTTTCTACAATAGAGTGATCAACAAGTTGTTTCAAAGCACTACCTGTAATAGAGTGATTAGTTGTTTGTTTCATAGTAGTAACTACAATAGAGTGGTCATCAGTTTGTTTCATAGCACTACCTGCAATAGTGTGATCAATATATTATTTCACAACATTACTTGCAACAAATTTATCAACAGGGTGTTTTATAGCACTACCTGAATCTAGGATGTAATAATCAAGTGGTTGTTATTATAGACTCACTTTCAATTTACATTCATCTGTGTCCCCTTGTCCTTTCACCAAGATTTGATATTCTACCTGTACTGACAAAGATGGACTATAGACTCTTGGGTTTGCCTCTGATGTTGAGGGATCATAAAATTCCACCTCCTTGATGTGTGTGCCCAGCACAAATGATTCAGGAGATATTGGCCTTTGTGGAGTAGCATTCTTCTTAGATAGTGCCCACTACATGGATGATTTTTCTTAATCTTTTCAAAGAAACTCATGTATGTATGTTACTCTTCCCAAATATTGGTTCATCATATTTCTCCCACGTCCTCTTCTATCAACATGGTTAGTTTCTTTAGGTAACCATGTTTTTCTTCTCCTCTATTTATTCCATCCAATCTTATGTTCCTTGACTCCGTACAAGGTTGAGCCCACTTCAATGTGTTGAAGCAATGCATAGGTTCTTACCTCTCATCTTACTTCCCTATCACCACAGATCCAAGAACACATCTAACACACTATTAATCAGTGCATGCAAATAATTTGAGTCACACATATGCACCTATAATAGCCTACTCAGAAATGGAGACAAAAAATTTGGTTAGATTAATTGTAATTTAAATAAGGATCACTATGCTCACACATAAATTGTTAACTAGGGTAGGTCTTTTATTTCAAGGTTATTGTGCAAAGTATATGCAAGAACAATGCATAACTTTCTCTAGTCACATCAACCCTTAAAATGTTGTTGCAATCATCACTATCAGCACTCAAAAATCATCACTATAACGCTCACACAAATCCCATAATCACTCAATCACTCTTTTCAAAGGAAAAGTAACAGTCATCCACTCGAATTTCAATTCAATAAAAGAAAAAATACAACCAAACTAAAAAGCACTTTGTAATAGTGACACAATGATGCATTAGTAGAAACATCCAAACTATAGCAACAAAATAATACATAGCACACATGATCATGAGTGGACAGGTCTAGAACTTAAGTTATTACACAACTAATTGAAACCATTATTCTGCAATTCAATTAGTTAGTAACCATAATGCATTAAAAGATCAATAACAGAAACAGTGTAATACTTATACATCAAAACTAAGAGAAACTAAACATACATTTGTAGTACCGTACTAACTCAATAATCCCTACCAAAGAGGAGGGTCCTTCCTTCTTAAGAGGGAGATGGTACACACAACTCATGAGCTAATCAATAAAGAAGTAAGATGCCACAAATCATAAGAGTTGCATTGATATTAGGAATGATTGTGTTTACACAATTTTCTCCAAAATCACAATGTTGATGCAACCACCTATGACGTAGAGGGATTCCTCTTATATATATATATATATATATATATATATATATATATATATATATATATATATATATATATATATATATATATATATATATATAGATATATATATATATATATATATATATATATTTGAAATGTAATAAATCACATGAATCACTCGATTATCAGATTATCCAAATCAAGAAACAAATTACAATAGTTTTCTATGAATACAAAATACTGTAACAATCTTTCCAAAATACAAAAAGACCAATAACTGGAAGTCATAACTATTTTAATTAATCTTGGTTGTATCATAAATAAATAAATTGTTGTGTTGGTGTAGTGGTCAACACTAACTTGATCAAATGGCAACCCAAGTTGATTATTGCCATCATTTTTGGAAAAACAAAGGATTTGGGAGACAAAGTATTAACACAACAACAACGATATCAACACATCTTTAACTCTAGAATTAGCAAGACGAAAACTAGAACATAACATCCTTGTAATAAAACCGTCATCGATCCAAGCTTTCCACAAAATAGTCCCTTGTCATTTTTGTTAATAAAATTTCCTAAAACTATCTGCCTCACATCAAAATAAAAGCAAAACTAATATAGTAAGGTGAGATGAAAAAGAAACATTCATTGGTAAAAGGGCAATGAATAAGGTATCAGGGTATATATTTTAAGTTAAAAATGATGAGAAAGATAGGCAAAACAAGTACAAAAAGGTGTAAATTCCATGTCCCAATAGTCTCTATACTTCTAAGTTTCATCATCATGTCCTAGAGGTCTTGTAATACATAAAGGAGGTCAAACCAAGTGTCTATTGCAACGCTAAGCAAGAAAAGAGTGTTGGTTAGAGGTTGATACATGTACCTCTATTTTTCTATAAGAGACAAACCATCAAAGATGTAAACTAATTAGGATGTGAATTTGAGATGAGGAAAAGAGGTGGAAATGCTAGGAAATTATATTATTCAATTGATCAAAGCTCAAGGAAACTTGATTCAATCTCAACCCTTATGAAATAAATCTCTGTGTGTTTTCTATGGTTGTAAAACTAGTTATATAGTAAAATAGTGAACAAAAAAATTTATAACAACAAGAGAAATGAAATAGAAGAAAACTTGAAATTTCATTAATAAGTGCTAAATTTTCTAATAGTTGCATAAATAACGTATAAGGAAGAATTGTTCTAAGAACCTCCTACTTAACCATGCATAAAAACCTTGAAAATGTAACTTTCAGAAATGCTAGAAAATGAACAAATGCAAAGTATAACACTAACAAAAGTACAGGAGGGCTATGAATCCTCTAGGTTGGGTCCATGCCAATGATGCTTAGATTATTTAAAGGATAACAAAGCTATGATTTGGAATAAAACATTGCTTCCCTTATCTGAAAAATTTCTCTTACATTACAGGAATGAAAAACTCGTTTCAAAATACAAAACACATAATATCGCTTTCTAATTCTCCCTTTTCTCTATATCTCCCATTGGGAATACTCAATCCTCTTATTTATACATAAAGTGTGGAGCCACCTCCTCAAGTGGAGGGTTGGATTTCCATCCAAAAATTCCTAAAAAATGGGATTTCATTCTTGGTCCACCTTACAACAATAAGAGGGGGCATTAAATTCCATGAGCCAACTGAATTTAAGTCTTCTTGTTGCAGGGAACAAGTCCCTAAAATCTCTTCAATGCTGGATCTATTAGAATCTACTCAACATTTCTTTAAATCCTACACAATAAAATATGAAAACCACATTGAACTCTTCTAAGAACCCATTAAGCTAGGAAAATATATCATTAAGTGCAAAAGGTGGGTTCAAACATAGTTTTATGCACTTAGGAGTGGATTGATGGGATTTATAATTAACCTATTTTGGAGGTCCATCATACCCCACTATTGGAAGTGTTTCTCACCCTTGAGAAACTCATTATTCTTCTCTTATTTTCTCTTGTTCATTCATTTCCCTTATGACCTGCTTAGTTTCCCAAGATGAATTGGTTGTGGTTTCCCTTACTGGGTGAAATCTTGCATTATATTCTATATACTTCCACTCTCGGTACTTTTCTTGCTGGATTTAGTGTTCTTGGAGCCCTAACAGTAAAGGTGGATTGGACCTTAGCCCTATCCACTGAACTCCAAGTCCTTGGATGATTTTTTTTATACAAAAGGGTCCTTTCTAGTGCTACTTGCAACCGATCATGAGAGTGGTACTCCCTTATATTCATGCTATGGGATAACCTTTTCCATCTTCTCTAGCAACCCTGTGAGATTTCTTCCCCCAATAATGTGAAAGTGTACTCAAAATGGAGGACAAATTATACCTATCTCTTCTTCCAAATATATTGTATTTCATGGTCCTTGTAAGGATAACATGGGATGTTGTAAGTATGGATGGGTATGGATGCTCAAGTTTGATCCATAGTGGTTATTTTAGTTCCCCATCCAATATTATTTTTACTTCTTATGTCCTTAGTTATTCATGTATCAACGAGGATGCTAGTGCTAGTAGCTCTACATCCCCTAGGTATGGGCTAGGATCCCATATGGACATGGTAGTAAGTAGAAGGTTGTGGACATAGATCGCAACAATCTTAGCCTTATCTTCCATGCTACAACCTAGGAAACAATCTATGAGATGTTTAGCTTCTTGTAGTTATATTGTTCCCTTTCTAGTATTTGGTTAATCTAGAACCTCCCATTATTCCTTTAGGGATAGTGAATAAGCCCTTGAAGGATTCCTACAACTGATAACTTTCAAAGAGAGTTGTGCCATAGTCCCAAAGGATGTCTCCATTGGTAAAATTTGAGCATCCTTGGCCTTCAACAACTCTTGTGACTATTACAATTGATTCCTTAGCTATTGGTTTTCTTTTTTAAGTTGATTTATTCTCTTTTCCTCATTTATTCTTAAGAAGGCCATTTCCTCCCTCATCTTATTTACTTCATCCTCCATTTTAGCAATGTTAACTATCCATTTATCCTCTACTATCCTTTTCAATTTGTGTGTTTCCACCTTGGCCTTTTCTACTTCAATCACTAAATGGGGTACCAAATATACAGGGAGCATCCTCCTTAATGTCCCTGCAATAAGGGGATCATACATTAGTGGTCAGGAGCATAAGGAAGATGACTTCCTTGGGTAGATTGTTTTGCAACCTTCTTTGTCTCTTGTAGCTCTATGGGTTGTCCTTGTAGATGTATAGGTTGTTACTGTGGATGGACTTGCTACCCTATTACTTCAAGCAATACTAACATTCTTCCTTGCTGTGAATTTTCTCCCTATGCTTGTGGCTTTGGTAGTCCATGTACCTCCTCCTCCCTTAGCTTTTTCCCTTCATGACTGGGTGTTTCTTCAATTGTTATGGGAGTAGTGGAGGGTGGTTTAGGTTTCCCACTAAACTTGATTATGGTACTCTTTCTTCTTGTATAAACAATTTGTTGGCTAGGCTTGCTCACCTTGGACTTTTTAGGGGTGTGTTGTGGCCACGACACCCCGCCTTTTTATTTTTTCAAAAATTAAGGTGTCCCTCCATATAATATTGGTTAATGTTAAATATGCCTTGTTTTGTTTCTTCCTCCTTCAGAGTTTGATCAAGTCTTGGCACATTTTTTTTTATCACCTAATTTTCCTTCACTTTCCCAAGAGCTTTTTAATGACTCGTAACTTCCTTAATTTCGATACTTGGTTTCAAGAAGTTGTCATAATCTCCACATAACATCTTCATAATACTTACCTGTTTAAAAATGTACAAATATATATATATATAGAGAGAGAGAGAGAGAGATAATAAAATAATATTTTTATATTAAATATAATATAACATATTTTTATAATTTTTTTTTTTGTTGACTAGCGGAATCAGCAACGGCGGTGGTATCGTACTCGCGTTACATGGGGTCGAATCCCACGACTGCCACTATAACCTCTAAGAGGAACCGCCCAGCCCGCAAGAACATCCCTCGGTTAAGATAAGACTCGAATTTGTGACCTGCACAACGGCACGGATGACTTAGCAAATCATCCGCTAGCCACGAGACCAAACTTCTGCAAGCATATTTTTATAATTTTATAAACCATGCATTTCTTAATTTATATATATATATATATATAATACCAAAAAATACCACATAAATACACAATCAAACATTATTAAATACATTATACAAAGGCAATGTATTTATATTAATACATGCATTCATCATATATCCATGTGTTTTTATTATGCTAATGCATAATGAAAATTCAAGCTAATGAATATTTTAAACCTATACATGAAATCATAATAAAACTCACGTAACATGTAAATAACAATAGTGTGAATATTGAGTAATGAATATATGATAAATGCTTTATATTATATTCATATTGTAGATTATGTATAATATAAAGCACGTGATGCTTTGTTTTATGATCGCACTTATATAATAACCATGAAAAATCCTCGAAGGTGCTCAAATATGAACTCGGCCATAAATGTGAACGTGTGGATATAAAGAGAATGCATATAAAAAGGAATTGGAAATCATGACCCCACAAAAATTATCATATGAGCGAAATGTGGTGTAGATTTTTATTGCTTATTCAGCGATAAACTACAGAAATGTCGGCCTCACCATTGAAACAATTAATTTACTTCAATCACCACAGAGATCGCAATCAGTGATCAAATTTGAAGGGCAGGTCTTAATTTCATTTAGAAGGGCACATATTTAGGTCGCACTTCTATAATGAAAAGCATAAAAAAAAAGAGCAATTCAATTGACAACAGTAAATTATTTTCAAATTTCTTTTTATTTTTTCACAGGAAAATGGTGGAACAACAACCCCATGGATGTTGTATATAAGGCAGGTCTGATATGAGCCACAGGAAAATGGTGGAACAACAACCCCATGGATGTTGTATATAAGGCAGGTCTGATATGAGCCACAACTAATATATCGAATGCATTTACCATTAATGGATAAAAAGGAGACCTATATTCATGCTCCAGTTTAGATAAGGATTAATTTTGTAGGAAATTTTTGTGACCAAAACGTTCAAGCCAATATACAAGTAGCTCAATCAAATTTAAGTTTATTGCATGAACGAAAAAATTTAGTAAAATTCGAAATAGGTTTAGGATTCAACAAACGAATGTACAAATGTGTATATGTTTTTGGTATCTCCTTTTTTAATATGAAAACATACCAGGAATTGGGAATCCGCAAACAAATCAAATCCAGTATGTTAGGAAGCTTGTTGAATGCGCTCCTCTCCAAGCATAAATTGTGCTTAAACCTTGCTTGAAAGTCGTTTGCTGAATGATGAATCTATGCTCCTCTCCAACTTAAATCGTCATCAAACCTTGCTTTAGGAAACCTTCAAGCACAACCCAATGAAATTACAGACCTAATACATGGCCCATATTGACATCTAGTCGCTCTCAATTGAAACTACCAAATGTAATGGTATCAAGGGATAGTTGTGACATAATAATTAATAAGAACTTCTATCATATGCACAATTAAAAAAAAAAACTCGAAAAGAAACTGTTGTTTTTGAATTGGGAACAACTGCCAAATGTAATGGTATTAAAAGGTAATTGTGACATAATAATTAACTAGCATTTGCATCAGATGTTGCAAAGGAAACGTCGTAAGGCATAAATTGAAGAACACAAATACAACACAAGATTACTTTGATAAATAATAAAAATATATTGACCACTCAAATCAATGCCCCATTAACTGGAACCACTTAGTAGACATATCTATCAACATTGGGATTATACACAATGATCAAGAAATTTCCCATATACAAACAACACCTTCCACAACAACCTTTTGTCACGTCCACATTTTAAAAAACGCCTTGGAACATGATTGGAATCTCCCATATTGTCTTTTTCATTATGTAGATAAATCTTCCCTATTGCTATTTTCATCATGAATATTGTTAGTTCATTGTTGTAAAGTGTTAGTGTGTTAAAATATACAAACAGCACGTTCCACAACAACCTTTTGTCACATCCACATTTTAAAAAATGCCTTGGAACGTGATTGGAATCTCCCATATTGCCTTTTTCATTACGCAGAAAATCCTTCGATCAAATCTTGTGTAATGTGCAAGACTAATCTTTGTGGGGAAGTCACCGTTGTACACTATGATCCTTTAGAGCCTTTCAGGATTTTAGACTCTCTTTCAAAATGTTGGTATTTATATCGGGGCCTACCTTCTAAAGAGTGGTTGTTACCGACGGAGTCACAGATGAGGCTTTATTTAATGAGCAAGGAATATTTTCCCTCGTACTCCAACTTTAGAGTGCAAGACACTAAAAAAATTATGTAGCTGAAAGTGATCCATCTTCAAGATATTTTTCCTGTCAGTTACGAACAAAATGTTTAAAACCTCAGTTCTGCGAAGAACTCTGTTAAGCTGGAATGTAAGAGTTTGCCTTGTATTTGACAAGAGCTTGAGAAAAACTTCGCAGAGGAAATCGTTCAATAGGAGGGTTTCCTTTTCCCTTTTTCAGTTATATCTGTGATCATGAGTTTCCATTAACCCACAAGTTTCTTCGGATCAAGGTCTGATCCGTGAGTATTGAAAACTGTTTTTAGCACAAATTCACCTTAACATAAGCAGGTTTCAGTCTTTTAACATACATCTCATAAGTCCTGACTAATGAGACAACCGACTAGGCTAAACTGCTGAAACCTATGTGATTCCATTCTAACTAACTTGAATGCATGCTGAGACGAATTGATTCAAGGTAAAATATTTGCAAAAACAATAGTTCCCAGAAGAAAAGGTTTCAAACATGTTGAAGAAAATAAATATGAAGAGATCGAAAAAACATAACTAATTTATATTGAAACGCCTGTCTGCTTAAAGTATTTCTTGCAAAGAAAAACCGAAGATGATTTGTCCTTTTAACTAAAAAGGAAAAATTCCTCCATTTGCTCATACAATGCAAATGTACCTATACTGTTTGTTGATAAATTGCTGCCATCCATGCTCTAAATGCCTTTAAAGAAGATAATCTTGGGGAGCAAATAAACAATAGCAGGGATATATGCCTTCAAGATTAAAATTGATGAACAGGAAGATTGCACCGAGAGTCTTATTCTTTCTGGTGAAACACATCAGAGTGAATCTATTCCATTCACTCAAGTCGACTGGAGGAGGCCATGCCCTTGGTTCGATTCTCACAATAGAGGAATCCACTTTAGGGCATGGCATAAAATGCCTCTTGCTCACATCCATAAGGAGCTTGGTACTGGCCAGAAGATCCACATTGACAGCCAGGCGATTGAAAAGGGAATCACCAGGCTTTGCCATGAGGCGGTGGCCAAATTCCTTCTGAAGCATGAGGGTGGCACTTCGAAACTTGGGCATGGTGGACAAAAGCTTGAAGATGAGCGGAGATGATATCTGGTAAGATATAGTGGCTACACATATGTCAAAAGTTGGCAAGTCTGTTCGTAGTATGTCCCCTCGCACCAACTGTCCATAACAGAAAAGAAAAAGGAGATAGTCATATTAGAGAAGAGCAACTTTGATTTATCGTAATCCAAAAAATTAATAAGGTATCACCAAAGACAGCAATCACAAGGAACAAAAAAGGAATTGCAAGAGACTATTATGAAGACATCACAAGGGAACCTGCAAAGCACATAGCTTAGGCTAACCTTGCAGTAAACAAAATCTCTTTCCAGTGCATTTTCCTTGTAAATCTGGCAGAAATTTTGCCAGAATCTTGGAATTACAGGTTTGAATTGCATAAATTTAATACTGAGGTGCCCAATTGGACATAAGGGGGTAGGGAATCCATCTGCAACATCAAATTTGCAAAAAGAAGAAGTTTTTTATTGCCAAAATTGGCATTTTTCATTGCCAGACAGAAAGTGCGGTACGTTACAAGATTATGGCTTCCCAAAGCACACAGGTACTTCTAAGCATCATTAGATTGGAGAAAGGTAGTAACTGAAGAAAAGAAGGCTGCTATCACATAAGAATGAGGACTTCACCCCATAGCCAATTTTCATCGCATAGGCATGAGAAATTCACCCTAAAACCAGTTTTCACATTGGCAAAGATTTGAAAAAGTTTTAATGTATGTGGTATTTCACAAATAAACCTTCTTCAGTATTGTTGTCAATGTAAGATTTTTTTTTGGTTGATGTTTCCAGTTTACAAATGCAGCAAGCGCACCCTTCTCCATTATGGGATTATCACGATGAACTGAAGTCAGGTCATGCAGAAAGCATGCCCATTTCCATTATGTGAATATCACAACGAACTATAGCAGGCTGACAACAGATATTCGAAAACATATGTCTCAGTGATTGTGGTAGAAGACCTACACCTTCCCCATCCACATGGAGCCGGAGCCTGAGCCGCTGCTTACACAGGTGCATAGAAGCAACAACTCATGAAGGGAAAACATGTCTCTGAGGATTTGAAACTTGGGGTGGGCATGAAGAGTCACAATCCATGTGGAATTGACATATTGTTAATGAGGTAAATAAGGTGAATGAATGTAAAAACAAGATGCAAAGGAAATTGGAACTCACCTCCAATCTCTGAGCCATTTCGGTCCCCTTTATGCATTTGTGAACTACTTCGATCATCCGGGGATCGATCTCGAGTGCGATGACTCTGTGGGCGGCCTGCAGCAACTCTAGGGTTAGATTTCTAGTACCCGGGCCAATTTCCAGGACGGTATCGCTTTCTCTCATGTCCGCTTTCTCAACGATGGATTTGAGAACACTGGGATTTGTGAGAATGTGGGATTTGTGAGAATGTGCTGCCTGCTCAGTACAGCCTTGGGATCAATGAACTCCACCCACAGACAGTACAAGAAAAGCCCGCCAACAGGGTTAGTGGGATGCATGTAGCACTAGAGAGCCCGGTTCCGCTGCCCTGATGAAATTATTCGATCTGCCAAATGAAACGCCCAAACCGTTTGGGCAACCCTTTTGAATCAACAATCAACGGCTGAAATTGTTGCAATCGTCTAACATATAATCGTGTGGCTTACACGATGACAGGTAAGCAGAGAGGGGAGTTGATTTTAGAGGGAAACGCGTTACGACGTAATAAGAACTTGCATCATATGCACAATTAGAAAAAACAACTCAAAAGGAAACTGTTGTTTTTCAAATGGGAGTTTCTAAAATGGGACTTAAGTTTTAACATGAAAAGAAATTTACAAATTCAACATTCCTAAAATTCTAATTTTTTCATTCCTAAAATTCTAATTTCAGGAAAAATGAAATTTAAAAAAAATTGACAATTTGACAGCACTTCTTAAAAAATTTTAAGATATTATTCCAATTTTTTTTTAAATGAAAAAAATCAATTTTTAAATTTTTTTTTACTGGTAAAATTTTCTTCTTACTTCTCTGACTTTCCAGAGACCCTTTGAAGGGCTCTGACGTGTTCAATTTTGATCCCTGATCGCAATGATATGCCTCAATCGATCTGAGTGCTCACACCAACCACTAAGGTCTCATCTTAATTTTGGTTGAGGGGTATCTTTTCCTAAAATTTATCCTTTAGGACATGATGGGTGAACAATAGTCTCAATACTGATGGTAGCTTTGCGTATGAAAATCCCTCCAATAGTGGTATCAATAGTTTTCTGAGAGGGTTCAACTATTATAATAGCATCAATAGTGATAGTAGTGTCAACTATTTTAGATGATTCAATTGTTAGAGGAATTGAGACATTAGTTGTTGTTCCAGTTGTTTGTTGTCACGATGATGTTGGCTCTAATTGATTCAACCTATTTTATACTAAATGACTCTGGAATTGAAGTTTCTCCCCTTGGAGAATTATCCTCTTCGTAACTGAGGGAACTTTTAGGTTCACTATTCTCCTTGATCTTAATCGTACTTCATTTCTTTCCATAGGTGAGATATAGTAATTGTGAAGAACTAATCTTTCAATTTGTTGCACCACCATATTATTAGGGTTAGGGTTATGTTGTAGAGGAAATTGAGGCTGTAAAGGAGGGCTACTTACTAGCACATTAGAGGGAAGTTGCAATTGTTTTTGTTGCATTGGAAATGGAATAGGTTGTTGATAAGAAAAGGTGCCTTCTCACCACGCTTGAGGCCATGGAAGAGGTTTGTTTGGAAGAGAAGGTTGTTGGGGCCATGGAATAGGATACTATACCATAGAGGGATTATGGGGTTGACATGATGCTCGAGGGTATTGCATTTGCTGAGGAAATTGTTGATAATTATATAAATTAGACCATGAATTAAAAGAGGAAAAAGGATCCTAAATCATACCAAGTGGCCAAGGTTGGCATGGTTTCTTGGAACCAATGAAGTATGTTGTTTCAACTTCCTCCCCTAATTCATTATAAACTCCTTTTAGTCCTAGAAATGGTGGGAATTGCTCTTAAGTGGGAACTCCCTAAGACAGTGCTTCTTCTTGCACTTAGGGAAAAATATGGACAAATCTTGTTCTACTTCATTGTGTTTTTTTCTTTCCCGCAACATATCAAAATTAGAAGTAAAGATACTCTGATCCAGGTGGATATTGGTGGCCACCTGCCAAGTCCACCTGGACCCCCACCATTGTCTTTCTCAGCATTTTCAGTTTCCTTAATTGTAGCACAACTTACTATTTTTAGCAGTTTTTTAGGTCCTGAACTTCCGAAGCCGTTTTGAGGCCTTAAACGACGTTTTTTGGGGAATCCGGGGGCAACATCGGTCCATTCCATTCCAACAATGATAGTGCTCGGATAGATCTTTCTAATGAGCTATTGTACGCGTCAAACGGAGATCATATGCCAAAGTTACAACCCCGGGAAGTTGATGTACCAATTTACCCCAAACGGGGCCCACAGTTTGGCGTTTCATCTCCTAGGGTTAGGTTTTGGAATGTTAAGGGTTTTTCAATTGTTTCTCAACAATAAATAGGCCTTCGAGCCTCATTGTAACACAGTTCAGAGGCATGTAGCCATCACATCTCTTCTCAGAGATAAGCTACCATCGCCCTAGCTGGTTTATTTCCATTTCTGGTTGTAAGCATATTTCAGTATTTTCCATTAATGAAATGAAGTATTATTTCCGTTGCATCTTTTTGTATATGGTTATCTCTATAATTTGTTGCGTTCCTATTTAAATCCGGATCATACTCATAATATAATTTTTAAATTCCTCCAATAAGTTCCCAATCTTTTACCTAGTTACTCTGCCATTGGCTGACCTCTATATTTTGGCAAAGACATCTCATATTGAGACTTTACTTTTTGTTGATCCTCTATAACTTCTCAAGCAAAGCTCAACAATGTCATCATAATATTATTTATATATATCTCCCTTTCCCATAAGATTAAGCATATCTATGTGGTCATCCTTCATTCCTTTGTCCAAAATAGTCTTCATGATGTCCTTACTTATATTACTACCCTGGGATCTTCAAAGATTATAATGGATACATTCTATATAGTCTTCTAAACTTTCCTCATCCCATTGGGACATTCTGAACAATTCTTCCCTTTGATCCCTTTTCTATAGTAGTCCTAATACTTATCCAAGAAATTTTTCTTCATATCAACCCATGAAGAAATAGTGAAACTCCTAATCCCATAAACCACCTCAAAGTTGCTACTTTTGGTGTACCAAGGAATAATATTAGTTTATGGGCATCAAAAGCATAATAATAACTTCTACATGGGACATAAGATTCCAAAAAGAATGTATTTGGATTTTCACTAATAGTACATTAGAAAATTAGAAGGGGTGATAAAGGAATATTTTTCATTGGAAACTGCCCCTCCACATCTCCAATGGGAAAACTAAAGGAATTAATTGTTTCGTCTGACATCTTTTCCACCTTCCGTGTTTTAAAATAAGGGATAATAAGCATCTACCTTTTCAATTGAAAATAATCCCCCATCGTTTGTTCAAGCTACTCAAATTTTCCAGATGATTTAGGTTGTTCAAGTTGTTTCACAACACTTTCTACAACTAAGTGATCAACACGTTATTTCAGAGCACTACCTGTAATAGAGTGGTTAGTTGTTTGTTTCATAGTACTACCTGCAATAGAGTGGTCATTAGGTTGTTTCATAGCAGTACCTGCAACAAAGTGATCAATATGTTATTTCACAACATTACTTGCAACAAATTGACCAACCGGGTGTTTTATAGCACTACCTTAATATAGGATGTAATAATCAAGTGGTTGTTACTTTGGACTCACTTCCAATTTACATTATCTGTGTCCCCTTTTCCTTTCATCAAGATTTGATATTCTTCATGTACTGACAAAGATGGACTATAGACTCTTGGGCTTGCCTCTGAGGCTGATGATTCATAAAATTCCACCTCCTTGATGTGTGTTCCCAACAAAGATGATTCAGGAGATATTGGCCTTTGTGGAGCAGCTTTGTTTAACCCTTTCTTCTTGGATATTGTCCCCTACATGGATGATTTTTCTTCATCTTTTCAAATCAACTCCTGTATGTATGTTACTCTTCCCAAATATTGATTCATCATCTTTCTCCCACGTCCTCTTCTACCTACATGGTTAGTTTCTTTAGGTAACCATGTTTTTCTTCTTCTTTATTCATGCCATCCAAATCTTATGTGCCTTGACTCCTTATGAGGTTGGGCCCACTTCAATGTGTTGAAGCGATGCATAGGTTCTTACCTCTCATCTTACTTCCCTATCACCTCAGATCCAAGAACACATCTAGCACACTCTTAATCAATGCATGCAAATAATTTGAGTCACACATATGCACCTATAATAGCCTACACAGAAATGGAGACAAAAAATTTGGTTAGATTAATTGTATTTTAAATAAGGATCGCTATGCTCACACATAAATTGTTAACCAGGTAGGTATTTTATTTCAAGGTTATTGTGCAAAGTATATGCAAGAACAATGTATAACGTGCTCTAGTGACATCAACCCTTAAAATTTTGTTGCAATCATCACTCTCAACACTCATAAATCGTCACTATAATGCTCACACAAATCACTTAATCACTCAATCACTACTTGAAGAGGAAAAGTAACAGTCATCCACTTGAATTTCAATTCAATAAAAGAAAAAATACAACCAAACTAAAAAGCACTTTGTAATAGTGACACAACGATGCATTAATAGGAACCTCCAAACTATAATAATGAATTAATACATAGCACACATGATCATGAGTGGACACTTCTAGAACTTAAGTTGTTACATAATTAATTGAAACTATTATTCTGCAACTCAATCAGTTAGTAACTATAATGCATTTAAAAAAGATCAATAACAGAAATAGTGTAATACTTATACATCAAAACTAAGAGAAAGTAAACATACATTTGTAGTACCTTACTAACTCAATAATCCCTACCAAAGAGGAGGGTCCTTCCTCCTTAAGAGGGAGATGGTACACACAACTCATGAGCTAATCAATAAAGAAGTAAGATGCAATAAATCATAAGAGTTGCATTGATATTAGGAATGATTGTGTTTACACATTTTTCTCCAAAATCACAATGTTGATGCGACCACCTATGAAGTAGAGGGATTCCTCTTATATATATATATATATATATATATATATATATATATATATATATATATATATATATATATATATATATATATATATATATATATATATATATATATATATATATATATATATATATATATATATAACTTTGAAATGTAATAGATCGTGAGAATCACTTGATTCTCAGATTATCCAAATCAAGAAACAAATTACAATCGTTTGCTATGAATACAAAATATTGTAACAATCTTTACAAAATACAAAAATACCAATAACCAAAAGTCGTAACTACTTTAAACAATGTTTGTTGTATCATCAATAAATAAATTATTGTGTTGGTGTAGTGATCAATGTTGACTTGATCAAATGGAAACCAAAGTTGACTGTTGCCATCATTTTTGGAAAAAAAGAGGATTTGGGAGACAAAGTATCAACATAACAACAATAATATCAACGCATCTTTAACTCTAGAATTAGCAGGACAAAACTGGAACATAACATCCTGTAATAACACCTTCATCGATCCAAGCTTTCCACAAAATAGTCCCTTGTCATTTTTGTTAATAAAATTTCCTAAAACTGTCTGCCTCACATCAAAATACAAGAAAAACTAATATAGTAAGGTGACATAAAAAAGAAACATACATTGGTCAAAGGGCGATGAATAAGGTATTAGGGTATATATTTTAAGTTAAAAATGATGAGAAAGATAGGCAAAACAAGTACAAAAAGGTGGAAATTCCACATCCCAATAGCCTCTATACTTCTAAATTTCATCATAAATGTCATAAAGGTCTTGTAATACATAAAGGAGGTCAAACCAAGTGTCTATTGCAAAGCTAAGCAAGAAAAGAGTGTTGGTTAGAGGCTACTACAAGTATCTCTATTTTGCTATAAGAGACAAACCATCAAGCATGTAGACTAATTAGGTTGTGAATTTGAGATGAGGAAAATAGGTGGAAATGCTAGGAAATTATATTATTCAATTGATCAAAGCTCAAGGCAACTTGATTCAATCTCAACCCTTATGAAATCAATCTCTGTGTTTTTTCTATGGTTGTAAAACAGTTACACAATAAAATAGTGAACAAAAAAAATTATAACAACAAGAGAAATGAAATAGAAGAAAACTTGAAATTTCATTGATAAGTGCTAAATTTTCTAATAGTTGCATAAATAACGTATAAGGAAGAATTGTTCTAAGAACCTACTACTTAATCATGCATAGAAACCTTGAAAATGTAACTTTCAGAAATGCTATAAAATGAAAAATTGCAAAGTATAACGCTAACAAAAGTACAGGAGGGCTATGAATCCTCTAGGTTGGTTCCATCCCAAGGATTCTTAGAGTATTTAAAGGAGAACCAAGCTATGATTTTGAATAAAAAATTGCTTCCATTATCTAAAAAAATTCTCTTACATTAGAAGAATGCAAAATTTGTTTGAGAATAAAAAACACATAATATCGCTTTCTACTTCTCCCTTTTCTCTATATCTCCCCTTGGGAAAACTCAAACCTCTTATTTATACATAAAGTGTGGAGCTACCTCCTCGAGAGGAGGGTTGGATTTCCATCCAAAAATTCCTAAAAAATGGGATTTCTTTCCTGGCCCACCTTACAACAATAGGAGGGGGCATTAAATTCCATGAACCAGTCGAGTTTAAGCCTTCTTGTTGCAGGGAACAAGTCCCTAAAATCTCTCCAACACTGGATCTCTTAGAATCTACTCAACATCTC
Source organism: Pinus tabuliformis (assembly GCA_031772625.1). Taxonomy (NCBI): domain Eukaryota; kingdom Viridiplantae; phylum Streptophyta; class Pinopsida; order Pinales; family Pinaceae; genus Pinus; species Pinus tabuliformis. The sequence goes on along the minus strand of CM062805.1, from coordinate 556,428,586 downwards.
TTTAAATCCTACACAGTAAATATGAAAACCACATTGAACTCTTCTAAGAACCCATTAAGATAGGAAAATATATCATTAAGTGAAAATGGTGGGTTCGAACATAGTTTTATGTGCTTAGGAGTGGATTGATGGGCCTTATAGTTTACCTATTTTGGAGGCCCATCATACCCCCTACTGGAAATGTTTCTCGCCCTTGAGAAACACATTCTTCTTCTCTTATTTTCTCTTGTTAATTCATTTCCTTTATGACCTGCTTAGTTTCCCAAGCTGAATTGGTTGCGGTTTCCCTTACTCGCTGAAATCCTTCATTATATTCTATATACTTCCACTCTCGGGACTCTTCTTGTTGGATTTAGTGTTCTTGGATCCCTAACAGTAAAGGTGGATTGAACCTTATCCCTATCCACCGAACTCCAAGTCCTTGAATGATTTTCTTATATAAAGGAATCCTTTCTAGTGCTACTTGCAACCAATCAAGAGAGTGGTACTCCCTTATATTCATTCTATGGGATAACCTTTTCCATATTCTCTAGCAACCTTGTGAGATTTCTTCCCTCAATAGTGTGAAAGTGTACAAAAAATGGAGGATAACTTCTACGTGTCTCTTCTTCCAAATATATTCTATTTCACGGTCTTTGTAAGGATAACATGGGATGTTGTAAGTATGGATGGGGATGGATGCCCAAGTTTGATCCATAATGGTTATTTTAGTTCCGCATCCAATATTATTTTTACTTCTTGTGTCCTAAATTATTCATGTCTCAACTAGGATGCTAGTGCCAGTAGCTCTACATCCCCTAGCTATGGGTTGGGATCCCATATGGACATGGTAGTAAGTAGAAGGTTGTGGGCATAGATCACAACAATCTTAGCCTTATCTTCCATGCTACAACCTAGGAAAAAATCTATGCAATGTTTAGCTTCTTGCAGCTAGATTGTTCCCTGTCTGGTATTTGGTTAATCTAGAACCTCTCATTATTCATTTAGGAATAGTGAATAAGTCCTTGAAGGATTATTGCAACTGATAACTTCCAAAGAGAGGTGTGCCATACTCCCCAAGGATGTCTCCATTGCTAAAATTTGAGCGTCCACTGCCTTCAACAACTATTGTGACTATTGTAATTGATTCTTTAGTTGTAGGTTTTCTTTTTCAAGTAGATTTCTTCTCTTTTCCTCATTTATTCTTAAGAAGGCCATTTCCTCCCTCATCTTGTTTACTTCATCCTCCATTTTAGCAAATTTAACTATCCATTTATCCTCTACTATCCTTTTCAATTTGTGTGTTTCCATCTTGGCCTTTTCTACTTCAATCACTAAATGGGGTACCAAATATGCAGGGAGCATCCTCCTTGATGTTCCTGCATTATGGTATCATACATTAGTGGCCAGGAGCATAAGGAAGATGACTTCCTTAGGGTATATTATTTTGCAACCTTCTCTGTCTCCTCTAGCTCTATGGGTTATCCTTGTAGATATATAGGTTGTTAATATGGATGGACTTGCTTCCCTATTACTTCAAGCAATAGTAACATTCTTCCTTGTTGTGAATTTTATCCCTATGCTTGTGTCTTCGGTAGTCCTTGTACCTCCTCCTCCTATAGCTTTTTCCCTTCATGACTCGGTGTTTCTTCAATTATTATGGGAGTAGTGGAGGGTGGTTTACGTTTCCCACTAAACTTGATTATGGTACTCTTTCTTCTTATATAAACAATTTGTTGGCTAGGCATGCTCACCTTGGGCTTGGTAGGGGTGTGTTGTGGCCACAACACCCCCCTTTTTATTTTTCTAAAAATTAAGGGGTCCCTCCATATAATGTTGGTTAATGTTAAATATGCCTTGTTTTGTTTCTTCCTCCTTAAGAGTTTGATCAAGTCTTGACACATTGTTTTTGTTGCCTAGTTTTCCTTCACTTTCCCAAGAGCTTTTCAATGACTCGTAATACTCATCTCTTTAAAAATGTAGAAAAATAAATATATATAATTAATATAAAATAATCATTTTTCTATTATATATAATAGAATATATTTTTATAATTTTATAAAGAATGTATTTCTTAATATATATATAGATATAACCAAAAAAACCACATAAGTACCCAATCAAACATTATTAAAAATACATTATACAAAGGTAATGTATTTATATTAATACATGCATTCATCATATATCGATGTGTGTTTTATACATTATACGAAGGCAATGTATTTATATTAATACATGCATTCATCATATATCGATGTGTATTATATTATTCTAATGAATAATGAAAATTCAAGCTAATGAATATTTTAAACCTATACATGAAATCATAATAAAACTCACGTAACATTTAAATAACAATGTGAATATTGAGTAATGAATATATTATAAATGCTTTATATTATATTCATATTGTAGATTATTTATAATATAAAGCACGTGATTCTTTGTTTTATGTTCGTACTTATATAATAACCATGAAAAATCCTCGAAGGTGCTCAAATATGAACTCAGCCTTAAATCATTACAGGTTGAACGTGTAGATAAAAAGAGAGTGCATATAAAAAGTAAAAGGAAATCAGGGCGCCACACAAATGACCATATGAGCGATGTGGTGTAGATGTGGGTTTTACACACAAGAAAAATTATTTTTATTTGTCAAAGTTCATCAAAATGGTCAAAGTCGTCCCTCTTTGGGAACAAGTCAGCGTGGGCTTCTAAGAGCCACCTATTTGACCCTCTTGGAGAACGATATATAAGATGCAATTCAACTCAATTGAAGATCATTCATTTACACACAAGAAGTACATCTGAAGCATGCAAAGGAGGACAAAAAACATATTTTAAAGGAGAGAGAATTGAAGTCAAAGAAGAGATAATTTTGCTTGATAGAATTTCATACTTGAAGGATGAATTTTTTTTTGTGCTATTGTAGGCCCAATATTTCAGGGGCTGAAATTTCAAGCGCTAACTAGATTTGGGAAAGTTTGACCACGTTTAACTTTGATATTGGAGGTGACCTGGGGAAGGGTTTGACTTAGCATTTTGGGGCAGTTTTGGTCTTGGACTTGGATATCTCATTTAGATATGGTTCTATAAGAGAAGGATTTTGGTTGGGTTTTTTATATGGAAACAAGAGCACACAACAAAGATCTAATCAGAGACAACACAAATGGAAGAATACATTATAGAGACCAAAATTCACCATGGAGAAGAAATCACAATTCACATTACATTGGATGGCAAGTTTGGCCTTGCTTGCATTGCTTAGGTTGAGGCAAGAGTACATATTTATAGATCATCCGAGGCTCTATGAACATGTTTTTCGCATGTGCACAAGGCAGTGTCTAAAAGTTGATGGGCAGTGGAGTTGTTGGCAGAAGACAAAGTGGGCGGTCACTATTAGGAGAGTCAGTGTCAGACAATGTTGGATTCATTGGGTTTCACCTTTAACATTCTCTCGCTTGAAACCAAATGGAGAGTCCTAAATCAAGTCACACAGAGTCCTACCATGCCTCTACATAACTCATGTTTATTTCTTGGTAGAATCATAGTAAGCATATCGACAGGGTTCCTATCTGTATGGATCATTTCCAAGGATAATTATCCTTCCTCCAATACATGCTGGATCCAATGGTACCTTAAGTTAATGTGCTTGGTTTTTGAGTGAAATGTTGGGTTTTTCTCCAAGTGAATGGAACTCTGACTATCACAATATAGCACATACTTGTCTTGCTTTATTCCTGTCTCTCATAGGAATTGTTGCATCCACAACATCTCTTTATAAGCTTTTGTTGCAACTATGTACTCTGCCTCTGTTGTAGAGAGAGCTACTATTCATTGTAGCCTTGACACCCAAGATACTATTGTACCTGCAAATGTATACAAATAACTTATAGTGGACTTTTTGGTACTCCATATCTCTAGCCATATATGCATCTGTAAATCCTTCAAGCGTAGTCTCATTATGACCAAAACATAAACAGTAATGATTGGTACCTTTGAGATACCTCAAAATCCATTTTACTACTTGTCAATGTTGTTTTCCTAGATTGGCAAAGAACTTTTTCACTACTCCCACTGAATATGCAATGTATGGTTGTGTGCATACCATGGCATACATCAAGCTGCCAACTGCTGAAGCATAAAGAAACTTGTTCATTTCTTCCTTCTCCTTGTCATCACTAGGACATAACTCAATACTCAGCTTGAAGTGAGTTACAAGGGCTGTACTAACTAGCTTGGCATCCTTCATATTAAACTTGTCAAACACCTTGATATATTCTTCTTGTGACAAGCACAATATTTTTTTTTCCAGTCATGCATGATCCTCATGCCCAATATTTGTTGTGTTGGACCCAAATTCTTCATTGCAAATTGGCCGCCCAAATCTTTCTTCAACCTATTGATCATATTCTTATCATGACCAATAAAAAACATGCCATCCACATATAATAGTAATATTATATACTTTCGTTGATCATACCTCTTGATATAGATACAATGGTCAACTTCCAAACTATAAAAACCATGTTCCAACATGATTGAACCAAATTTATTATACCATTGTCGAGCTTCCTATTTCATTCCATAGAGGCTCTTCTTCAATTTGCAAACTATGTCTTCTTTGCCTTTTTTTATGAAGCCTTCTGGACGCTCCATATAAATTTCTTCCTCCAATTCACCATGAAGAAAAGTAGTTTTTACATCTAATTGATCACATTCTAAGTCTAAAGCAACAACAAGACCAAGAATGACTATGATGGATGACATTTTGACAACAAGAGAGAAAATCTTAGTGAAGTCAATACCTTCTTTTTGGGCTAATCCCTTCACCACCAACCTTGCTTTATACCTCTCCCTCTTTTCATCACCTTCATGCTTAATCTTGTATATCCATTTGTTTTGTAGACCCTTTATACCTTTTGGGAGATTTACCATTTCCCGAGTTTTATTTTTCAGCAAAGATTTCACTTCTTCCTGCATTTCTTTCTTTCATTCTTTATTGTGCTCAACTTTACATGCCTCTTGAAAACAATCGGGCTCACCTTCATCAATTAATAAAATATAGTTTGAAGGAGGATACCTTTGCAAAGACTTATGAGGCCTAGAAGATATGCAAACCAACTGTGATGGTGTGTTATCAGGTCGAATCTCCTATAAAGGTTCCTACAAGGTTCCTTCTTCTTGATGTTCATCACTTTCCACTTGTTGTCCTTCTTGCTCTTGAATTTGTTGTCCATTTTCTTGCATTGGTGGGATATTTTCATGCCACTCTTCAAACCTGTCAATAACTTTCTTAACCTCCAGCTCACCTACATACCTCTTTTTTTTTTTTGACTCATTAATATAACATCCTCGCTTCTAATAACTTTATGTTTGACTCAATCCCATAGATGATAACCAAATTATTCATCCACATATCCCAAAAAAATGCATTTCATAGATTTATCATCTAGCTTAGTTCTATTTTCTTTGGGAATATTTACAAATGCTTCACATCCAAAGATTTTCAAATGAGAATAATTCAACTTCTTACCAGTCCAAACATCTTCAGGAATGCCACAATCCAAGGTTGTAGTAGGAGATCAATTTATAAGGTAACAACCCATCCTTATTGATTCTGCCCAAAAATCCTTCTCCAAACCATAATTTCACAACATACTCCTCACTTTCTCCATAATGGTGCAATTCATCCTTTCTGCAACACCATTTTGTTGAGGAGTACTAGGCACAGTCTTCTCATGCTTTATGCCAAACTTATTACAATGTTCCTTGAATGATTTTGAGAAATATTCTCCACCATTATCTATTCTCAAGCACTTGAGCAATTTTTTAGTTTCTCTTTCAATAACAACACGGAATTTTTGAAATATTTCAAACACTTTACTTTTTATTTTCACAGGGTAGGCTCAAACCTTCTTGGATGCATCATCTATAAATGTTACAAAATATGATGCTCCTCCTAATGACTTAATGTTAAGAGGCCCAAACACATGTGAGTGTATCAATTTTAACAAATTTTTCTTTCTATCATGACCACCTTTAAGGAATGAAACCCTTCTTTGTCTACCATATACATAATGCTCACAAAGATCAAGGTTATAGGATTTCAAACCTAGTAGTAAGTATTTACCAACAAGGATTTTTAAGCCCTTCTCACTCATGTGACCCAAGTGCTTATGCCACAAATCTACTAAATTTCCTTCTTTTGTGACAACAAAATTTGATTTTCCTATCATTTCCTCTAATGTAAATAATGTTCCTATCTTGGATCCTCTAGCCATGCCCAATGCTCCTTTGCTAATTTCCCAACCTCCTTTTCCAAAGCTTGTGCAATAACCTTTATCATCTAGTTTTCCCATAGAGATCAAACTCATGTGCATTTCCAATACATGCTTGACCTGTTTCAACAATATATCTTGTCCATCCTTCATCTTGATCTCGACATCTGCCACTCCAACATACTGTAAAAATTATTATTCCCCAAATGCACTCTACCATAATCACTCGGATTACATGCAACAAAACTATATTTTCATGGGATTACATGGTGAGATTCCCCAAAGTCAAGGATCCAATCAAATCTGCTGTTAGATGTATATAAACATGCATATTTTATTGAAACAGTAAATAACACATCACTATTTGTGACTAGAGCAGTAGTCTCACCTTCATTTGTGTTGGATGACTTGTGATTTGTACTGGCCGGTTTCTAATCCTTTTTTCTTTTCTTCCCGACTCAATATTTTTTCTTCATGTGCCTTGGTTTACCATAATGAAATCAAATGAGTCTGCCCCTCCTTGATTTCGATCAGTCTCTCGATCTTGAATACCCTTGTTGGACGCGATCAATTCTACTACCACGATCATCTAGAGCTAGAGCTTCTCCCCCCTAGTTTTCCATAATTGAATTGCATCACAACTCCTCATTCATTGAACTATTTTTGACATCAACAAACTTTAGTGTTCCTACAGGTGATGAAGTTCTCATAGCTACAATTAAATTTTCTCAGTTGTCTCGCATATAACACATTAACAAAATAGCTCTAATTTCATTATCTAGAATGATTTTAACAATCGTAAGCTAACTAGTAATAATATTGAATTCATTCAAGTGTTCAGAAACTGAAGCACCCTCCTTCATCATGAGATTATATAGCTTCTTCATCAAGAACACTTGCTTTGTTGTCGTGTTCTTTTCATATAGATTGTGGAGCTTCTTCCATAATATTTTTGCCATCTTTTCTCTGAACACATTGAAATACACATTCTTTGCTAGATATTGGTGGATTGCCACAATTGCCTTTCTATCTAGCTTATCCCATTCTTCATTTGTCATATATGAGCGTTTCTTTACTATACCCTCAATCGGAATATCGTCCATCTGTGATTTCCATAGGGAAAAATTAGCCCCGATCAACTTTTCCATGCCAGTTAATGTTGTTGTCTCCATTTTTAATAAAATTCACATCCCATAAACAAAAATCCACTTAAAAAACAAGTCTTTAATTATTACACCTTTTTAAAATAAAAAACAAAAATCCATCACCTTTAAAAATTTCACCATCTAACAAATGATGACCTTTCCCTCCAAACTTAACATAATTGAGCATATGATAAAACATATATAATTATATATGTTTCAAAATAATTATCAAACATATATAATATATCATTATAAAACCATTTCGCTTGTTTAATACAAAAATACATATACAACATATCACTTCAAGTTAAAACGGAGCGTATCATCACCAAACCAAATATGAAAACCATTATTTCCAAGTGAATGAGAGAACTTATTGATATTGGCCCCAGTATGCTCTTCTTTACTGTGCGGATTCCCTGTAGATCCCTTTGAAGCATCCGAGATGGGTTTGATTATTGTAAAGGACTATAATAGGCAAAAGCATCCCATGCATAATGCACCTATATCGAAGGCATTTGTCGAGCGAGGGTTTTCATTTACATAGAGAACCAACACTTCTTGGGACCGATATCAAAACTGCAAATGTTGGCTCTGATACCAAATGATGGGAAAAAGAGCATACAATAGCAGATAAAATTGGAAAACACAAATTGAAAAACACATTATACAAAGTAAAATACACCATGGAGAAGAAATCACAATTCACATTACATAACAGGTTTTGCCTTGCTTACACTGTTCAGGCCGAGGAAAGAGTACATCTTTATAAAGGATTCAAGGATCCATGAACATGTATCTGCATGTGCACAAGGCAATGTCCAGAAGTCAGTGGGTGGTGGAGTTGTCGGCGGAAGACGGCATGGGTGTCAAACAGTATTGGATTCATTGGATTTCACATGTAATAGTTTTCTCTTTTTTGAAAATTTTTCTTGACTTGGAGCTTAATTTTTTGTCTTTTGTCTTTTATGTTTTTTATATTTTGCTATTATGTAATTACTTAATAACAAATTTGAAAAAAAAACGCATATCAATAACATGTATAATTACGATAATAAGAAATTCTATCATCTATTGAAATTCAATAGTAGAAATAAATCAATAAAATCTTTATGGTCTAATTTGATTGGTTAAAGAGTTCATTACACGATAGTAATGGAATCTGCTAACAAACACATCGACCAATCTTGTAATCAATTGGCGGCCAGCTCTGATGGAAAGATCTGTTTGTTAGCAATAAGTAAAAGCATTATGACATGTTCATTATGATATGTAAAAGAGAATTTATTATGAATCAAAAAAGACATATATTTGTGTTAAGTATTTTTGGAATTTTGAAAGAAAAAGAAAAAATATTTTTATTTCTTGTCAAAGTCCATCAAAATGGTCAAAGTCGCGCTTCCTTGGGAACAAGTCAGCTTGGGCCTCCAAGAGCCACCTATTCAACCCTCCTAGAAAACGATATATATGAGGCAGTTCGACTCAATTGAAGATCATTCATTTACACACAAGAAGTACATCTCAAGCATGCAAAAGAGGAGAAAAAACAGATTTTAAAGGAGATAGAATTGAAGTCAAAGAAGAGATAATTTTCTTGATTGAATTTCATACTTGAGGGATGATTTTTTTTTGTGCTATTGCAGGCCCAAAATTTCAGTGGCCGAAATTACAGGGCAAAAATTTCAAGAACTGACTAGATTTGGGATAGTTTGACCATGTTTGACTTTGACATTGGAGGTGACTTGGGGAAGGGTTTGAATTGGCATTTTGGCGGTAATTTTCATCTTGGTCTTGGATATCTCATTTTTATATGATTCTATAAGAGAAGGGTTTTTGTTGGGTTTTTTATGTGAACAAGAGCACACAACAAAGACCTAATTAGAGACAACACAAATGGAAGAATACATTATAGAGAGAAAAATACACCATGGAGAAGAAATCACAAGTCACATTACATTGGATGCCAGGCTTGGCCTTGCTTGCATTGCTCAGGTTGAGGCAAGAGTACATATTTATAGATGATCCAAGGCTCTATGAACATGTTTTTCGCATGTGCACAAGGCAGTGTCTAGAAGTCGGTGGGTGGTGGAGTCGTTGGCAGAAGACAACGTGGGTGGTCGCTATCACGAGAGTCGACGCCCGACAGTGTTGGATTCATTGGGTTTCACCTTTAACATTCTCCCACTTGAAACCAAATGAAAAGTCCAGAATCAAGTCACACTGAGTCCTACCATGCCTATACATAACTCATGTTTATTTCTTGGTAAATCATAGTAAGAATATCAATAGGGTTCCTATTTATATGGATCGTTTCCAAGGATAATTATTCTTCCTCCAATACATGTTGGATCCAATGGTACCTTAAGTTAATGTGCTTGGTTTTCGAGTTAAATGTTGGGTTTTTCACCAAGTGAATGGAACTTTGACTATCAGAATATAGCACATACTTGTCCTGCTTTATTCCTATCTCTCATAGGAATCATTGCATCCACAACATCTCTTTAAAAGCTTCTGTTGCAACTATGTACTATGCCTCTATTGTAGAGAGAGCTACTACTCTTTGTAGCCTTGACACCCAAGATACTATTGTACCTGCAAATGCATACAAATAGCTTATAGTGGAATTTCTAGTGCTCCATATCTCTAGACATATCTGCATCTGTAAATCCTTTAAGGATAGTCTCATTATGACCAAAACGTAAACAATAATTATTGGTGCCTTTGAGATACCTCAAAATCCATTTTACTGCTTGTCAATGTTGTTTGCCTAGATTAGCAAAGAACCTTCTCACTACTCCCACTGAATATGCAATGTCTGGTTGTGTGCATACCATGGCATACATCATGCTGCCAACTACTGAAGCATAAAGAATCTTGTTCATTTCTTCCTTCTCCTTTTCATCACTAGGACATAACTCAGTACTCAACTTGAAGTGAGTTGCAAGGGGTGTACCAACTGGCTTGGCATCCTTCATATTAAACCTAGTAAACACCTTCTTGATATATTTTTCTTGTGACAACCACAATTTTTTTTCTTCCTGCCATGCATGATCCTCATGCCCAATATTTGTTGTGTTGGACCCAAATCCTTCATTGCAAATTGTTTTCCCAAATCTTTTTTCAACCTATTGATCATATTCTTATCATGACCAATAATCAACATGTCATCCAAATATAATATTAAGATTATATACTTTCCTTGATCATACCTATTGATATAGACACAATGGTCATCTTCCAGACTGTAAAAACCATGTTCTAACATGATTGAATCAAATTTATTATACCATTGTCAAGCTTCCTATTTTAACCCATAGACACTCTTCAATCTGCAAACTAAGTCTTCCTTGCCTTTTTCTATGAAGCCTTCTAGCTGCTCCATATAAATTTCTTCCTCCAATTCACCATGAAGGAAAGTAGTTTTTACATCTAACTATTCACATTCTAAGTCTAAAGGAAAAACAAGACCAAGAATGACTCTGATGGATGACATTTTGACAACAAGCGAGAAAATATTAGTGAAGTCAATACCTTATTTTTTGGCTAATCTCTTCGCCAACAACCTTACTCTATACCTCTCCCTCTTTTCATCACCTCCGTGATTAATATTGTATATCCATTTGTTTTGTAAATCCTTTCTACCTTTTGGGAGATTTACCAATTCCCGAGTTTTATTTTTCAGCAAAGAGTTCATTTCTTCCTCCATTTCTTTCTTTCATTCTTTATTATGCTCAACTTTACATGCCTCTTGAAAACAATCAGGCTCACCTTCATCAATTAATAAAATATAGTTTGAAGGAGGATACCTTTGCGAAGGCTTATGAGGCCTAGAATATATGAAAACCAACTCTGGTGGTGTTTTATCAAGTTGAATCTCCTATAAAGGTTACTGCAAGGTTACTTCTTCTTGATCTTCATCACTTTCCACTTGTTGTCCTTCTTGCTTTTGAAGTTTTTGTCCATTTTCTTGCAATGGTAGGATCTTTTTATGTTGCTCTTCAAACCTGTCAATAACTTTCTTAACCTCCAGCTCACCTATATACCTCTTGAACAATTTTTACTCATTAAATATACCATCCCTGATTCAAATAACTTTATGTTTTACTCGATCCCATAGACGATAACCAAATTCTTCATCCACATATCCCAAAAAAATGCATTTCATAGATTTATCATCTAGATTCGTTCTATTTTCGTTAGGAATATTTACAAATGCTTCACATCAAAAGATTTTCAAATGAGAATAATTCAAATTCTTACCAGTCCAAATATCTTTGGGAATGGCACCATCCAAGGTTGTAGTAGGAGATCAATTTGTAAGGTAACAACTCATGCTTACTGATTCTACCCAAAAATCCTTCTCCAAACCATAATTTGACAACATACTCCTCACTTTCTCCATAACGGTGTGATTCATCCTTTCTGCAACACCATTTTTTGAGGAGTACTAGGCATAGTCTTCTCATGATTTATGCCAAACTTATTACAATATTCCTTGAATGATCTTGAGCAATATTCTCCACCATTATCTATTCTCAAGCACTTGAGAAATTTGTTAGTTTCTCTTTAAAAAACAACATGGAATTTTTGAAATATTTCAAACACTTCAATTTTGATTTTCATAGGGTAGGCCCAAACCTTCTTGGATGCATCATCTATAAATGTTACAAAATATGATGCTCCTCCTAATGACTTAATGTTAACGTGTCCAAACACATCCGAGTGTATCAATTTTAACATTTTTTTTTCTTTCTGTCATGGCCACTTTTAAGGAATGAAACCCTTCTTTGTCTACCATATATACAATGCTCACAAAGATCAAGATTATAGGATTTCAAACCTGGTAGTAAATATTTGCCAACAAGGACTTTTAAGCCCTTCTCGCTCATGTGACCCAAGCGCTTATGCCACAAATATGCTAAATTTCCTTCTTTTGCATCAACAAAATTTTATTTTTCTATCATTGCCTTTAATGTATACAATGTTCCTATCTTGGGTCCTCTAGCCATGATCAATGCTCCTTTGGTAATTTTCCAACCTCCTTTTCCAAAGCTTGTGTAATAACCTTTATCATCTAGTCGTCCCATAGAGATCAAACTCATGCACATTTAGAGTACATGCATGACTTGTTTCAACAATATATCTTGTCCATCCTTCATCTTGATCTCGACATCTCCCACTCCAACAATATTGTAAAAATGATTATTCCCAAAGTGCACTCTACCATAATCACTATGATTATATACAACCAAACTATCTTTTCATGGGGTTACATGGTGAGATGCCCCGAAGTCAAGTATCCAATCAAATCTACTGCTAGATGTATATAAACATGCATATTTTATTGAAACAATAAATAGCACATCACCATTTGTGAATACAACAACAGTCTCACCTTCATTTGTGTTGGATGACTTGTGATTTGTATTGGCCGGTTTTTTATCCTTTTGTCCTTTCTCCCAGACTCGATATTTTTTCTTCATGTTCCCTGGTTTACCACAATGAAAGAAAATGAGCCTACCCCTCCTTGATTTCGATCAGTCTCTCGATCTTGAACTCCCTTGTCGAACTCGATCAATTCTCCTACCATGATCATCTAGAGCTAGAGCTTCTCCCCCTAGTTTTCCACAATTGACTTGCATCACAACTCCTCATTCATTAAACTGTTGTTGACATCATCAAACTTCAATGTTCCCGCAGGTGATGAAGTGCTTGTAGCTACAATTAAATTTTCGCAGTTGTCTCACATATAACGCATTAACAAAATAGCTCTAATTTCATCATCTAGAATGATTTTATGAAAGTAAAACTGACTAGTAATAATATTTAATTCATTCAAGTGCTCAGCAACTGAAGCACCCTCCTTCATCATGAGATTATATAGCTTCTTCATCAAGAACACTTTCCTTGATGTCATGTTCTTTTCATATAGATCATCGACCTTCTTCCATAATCTTTTTGCCTTCTTTTCTCCAGACACATTGAAATACACATTCTTTGCTAGATATAGGTGGATTGCCGCAATTGCCTTTCTATCTAGGTTATCCCATTCTTCATTTGTCATAGATGAGGGTTTCTTTGCTATACCCTCAATTATAATATCCTCCATCTGTGATTTCCATAGGGAAAAATTAGCCCCGGTCAACTTCTCCATGTTAGTTAATGTTGTTGTCTCCATTTTCAATAAAATTCACATCCCATAAGCAAAAATCCACTTAAAAAATAAAGCTTTAATTATTACACTTTTTTAAAATTAAAAGCAAAAATCCATCTCCTTTAAAAATTTCACCATCTAACTTCCCTCCAAACTTAACATAATTGAACATATGATAAAACATATATAATTATATATGTTTCACAATAATTATCAAACATATATAATATATCATTATAAAACAATTTCACTCCTTTAATAAAAAATACATATACAACATACCACTTCAAGTTAAAACGGAGCGTATCATCACCAAACCAAATATGAAAACCATTATTTCCAAGTGATTGAGAGAACTTGTTGATGTTCGCCCCAGTATGCTCTTCTTTATTGGTCAGATTCCCTGCAAATCCCTCTGAAGCGCTCCAGCTGGGTTTTATTATTGTAAAGGACTAGGTAATAGACAAAAGCATCCAATGCACCTATATCAAAGGCATTCATCGAGCTAGGGACTTCATTTACATAGAGAACCAATACTTCTTTGGTAGTCACACTTCTTGGGACCGATATTAGAACTGCGAATGTTGGCTCTGATACCAATTGATGGGAACAAGTGCATACAACAACAAATATCTAATCAGAGACAACACAAATTGAAGAACACATTATAGGGAGTAACAATTATAAAGGAAAACAAATAATAATAAGGATTACATTACATAAAAGGTTTGGCCTTGCTTGCACTGCTTAGGCTGAGGAAAGAGTACATATTTATAGAGGATTCAAGGATCTATTAACATTTTTTATGCATGTGCACAATGCAATCTCTAGAAGTCAGTGGGCGGTGGAGTTGTTGGTGGAAGACGACATGGGCAGTGGTTGTTAGGAGAGTCAGCGTCAAACATTATTGGACTCATTGGGTTTCACATTTAACACTTTTCCCCCTTCTGGGGTTTTTCGTTGGCTTGGAGCCTAATTTCTGGTATCTCTTGTCTTTTGTGCATTATGTTTTCTATATTTTTCTATTGTGTACTTGCTTGATGACAAAACTAAACAAGAAAATACTAAGAAAAAAATGCATATCAATCACATGTAATTACCATAATAAAAAAATCTAACATCTATCGAAATTCAATAGTAGAAATAAATCAACAAAATCCTTAAGCTCCAAATTGATCGGTTAAGGAGTTCATTACACAATAGTAAATATATGTTTGTTAGAAATAAGTAAAAGCATTATGACATGAGTAGTTCTGATTCTAATTTTTAACTTTTCTAGGAGATATTTTAGACCAAAACAATCGCTAATTTTCTATGGAAGTTAGCGTGGATCTTTTGGGAGGGGTTTGTATTCATTTGGTTGATGAAGACATACCTCACCATTTGAGTGGGGTCACATGCTCTTGTTATTAAAACTAGAAGGCAAAGGATAGCCCCAAATCCCTTGAAAAGTTAACGAACCTCAAAGGAATTCATTGAGATCGTATGATTTATTATACCTACCACTAGCAAGATATAACATATTCAGTTTTTCATTGACTTGCTATTAGTTTTTCTTTGACTAAAAAATTTTAAAATCTATCCAAAGTTTAACATTATGAAATTAAATTTATTATTTTTAAATAATTTATTATTTATTTATTTCAAATATGATTGGTTGAAATGTCTCCCCTCTTATTGTGTAATGATGACAAGAATTGACTTTTGTGTACTCTATTATTAATTACTGTGTACTATATCACTAATTACTATGTACAATAAATATAAATAATTTGAAAACTAACATTATATATTAATTACTATGTACCATAAACACAAATGGTTTGTAATTAAATTCAAAAATTTCATTTTCTTATTGGTGGAAAGTATTGAATAGACAATTTTTATGGGTTTTATTTTTTAATTTACAAAAAAAATAATTTAAAAAATATAAATTTGAAAAAATAACATGTGTACAATTTGTACAACTCTCATTATATCAATCTATACTCAAATGACATGACATGTGTACTATAATATGAGCATTATATTAAAAAATTGTCATCATTCAATATTAAATAAATAATTGTTAACTTGTTATCATTCTCTTCAATGTCAATTATATATATATATATATATATCTACATATATATATATATATATATATATATATATATATATATATATATATAAAACCTTTATCTACCAAAAAATTGTTTAATTATATTAAAAAATTAATAAAAAAAAGTTAAACAAATTTTCATATAACTCATTTTACAATTTTATTATTGTTTGGAGTATATACAACACATTGTAACATAAAAATGTATTTGAGTCTACTTTTTTTTGAGTTTTGAAAAAAAAAAGAAAAAAAAATATTTCTGTTTTTTGTCAAAGTTCACCAAACTGGTCAATGTCGCCCCTCTTTGGGAACAAGTCAGCTTGGGCCTCCAAGAGCCACCTATTCGACCCTCTTGGAAAACGATATATATGAGGCAGTTCGACTCAATTGAGGATCATTTATTTACACACAATAAGTACATCTCAACCATGCAAAGGAGGACAAAAAACAGATTTTAAAGGAGAGAGAATTGAAGTCAAAGAAGAGATAATTTTGCTTGATTGAATTTCATACTTGAAGGATGATTTTTTTGGTGCTATTATAGGCCTGAAATTACAGGGCCAAATTTTCAAGAGCTGACTAGATTTGCGATAGTTGACCATGTTTGACTTTGACATTGGAGGTGACTTGGCGAAGGGTTTGACTTGTCATTTTGGAGGAAATTTTGGTCTTGGTATTGGTCTTGGATATCTCATTTTGAAATGATTTTATAAGAGAAGGATTGTTGTTGGGATTTTTATGGGAACAAGAGCACACAACAAAGATCTAATTAGAGACAACACAAATGGAAGAACACATTATAGAGAGAAAAAAGCACCATGAAGAAGAAATCACAATTCACATTACATTGGATGGCAGGCTTGGCCTTGCTTGCATTGCTCAGATTGTGGCAAGAGTACGTATTTATAGATGATACAAGGCTTTATGAACATGTTTTTCGCATGTGCACAAGGCATTGTCTAGAAGTCGGTGGGTGGTGGACTTGTTGGTGGAAGACGACGTCGGAGGTCACTGTCAAGAGAGTCAGTGTTGTATGGTGTTGGATTCATTGGGTTTTACATTTAACATTATCCCACTTGAAACCAAATGAAGAGTCTTGAATCAAGTCACACCAAGTCCTACAATGCCTCTACATAACTCATGTTTATTTCTTGGTAGAATGATAGTAAGCATATCAGCAGGGTTCCTATCTGTATGGATCTTTCCCAAGGATAATTATCCATCCTCAAATAAATTCCAAATCCAATGGTACCTTAAGTCAATGTGCTTGGTTTTTTAGTGAATTGTTGGGTTTTTTCGCCAAGTGAATGGAACTATGACTATCACAATATAACACATACTTGTCTTGCTTTATTCCTATCTCTCATAGGAATTGTTGCATCCACATCATATCTTTACAAGCTTCTATTGCAACTATGTACTCTACCTCTATTGTAGAGAGAGCTACTATTCTTTGTAGCCTTGACACCCAAGATACTATTGTACCTGCAAATGTATACAAATAACCTATAGTGGACTTTTTGGTGTCCATATCTCAAGCCATATGCATCAGTAAATCCTTCAAGCATAGTCTCATTATGACCAAAACATAAACAATAATGACTGGTACCTTTGAGATACCTCAAAATCCATTTTAGTGCTTGTCAATGTTGTTTTCCTAGATTGGCAAGGAACCTTCTCACTACTCCCATTGAATATGCAATGTTTTGTTATGTGCATACCATGGCATAAATCAAACTGCTAACTGTTGAAGCATAAAGAATATTACTCATTTCTTCCTTCTCCATGTCATCACTAGTACATAGCTCAGTACTTAACATGAAGTGAGTTGCAAGGGGTGTACCAATTGGCTTGTCATCCTTCATATTAAACCTGTTAAGCACATTCTTGATATATTTTTCTTGTAACAACCACAACCTTTTGTTTTTCCTGTCATGCATGATCCTTATGCCCAATATTTGTTGTGTTGGACCCAAATCCTTCATTGCAAATTGGCTGCCCAAATATTTCTTCAACCTATTGATCATATTCTTATCATGACCAATAATAAACATGTCATCCACATATAATAGTAATATTATATACTTTCCTTGATCATACCTCTCGATATAGACACAATGGTCAACTCCAAACGGTAAAAACCATGTTCCAACATGATTGAATCAAATTTATTATACCATTGTCGAGCTTCCTCTTTCAACCCATAGAGGCTCTTCTGCAATATGCAAACTAGGACTTATTTGCCTTTTTCTATGAAGCCTTATGGCTGCTCCATGTAAATCTCTTCCTCCAATTCACCATGAAGGAAAGAAGTTTTTACATTTAATTGTTCACATTCTAAGTCTAAAGCAACAACAAGACCAATAATGACTCTGATGGATGACATTTTGACAATAGGTGAGAAAATCTTAGTGAAATAATACCTTCTTTTTGGGCTAATCCCTTCAACACTAACCTTGCTTTATACCTCTCCCTCTTTTCATCACCTTCATGCTTAATCTTATATATCAATTTGTTTTGTAGATCATTTCTACCTTTTGGGAGATTTACCAATTCCCGAGTTTTATTTTTCAGCCAAGAGTTCCTTTCTTCCTCCATTTCTTTCCTTCATTCTTTACTGTGCTCAACTTTACATGCCTCTTGAAAACAATTAGGCTCACCTTCATCAGTTAATAAAATATAGTTTGAAGGATGATACCTTTGCGAAGGCTTATGAGGCCTAGAATATATGCAAACCAACTGTGGTGGTGAATTATTAGGTTGAATCTCCTATAAAGTTTCTTTCAAGGTTCTTTCTTCTTGGTGTTCATCACTTTCCACTTGTTTTCCTTCTTGCTCTTGAATTTGTTGTCCACTTTCTTGCATTGGTGGGATCTTTTCATGTTGCTCTTCAAACCTGTAAATAACTTTCTTAACCTCCAGCTCACCTACATACCTCTTAAACATTTTTGACTCATTAAATATAACGTCCATGCTTCTAATAACTTTATGTTTGATTGGATCCCATAGACGATAACCAAATTCTTCATCCGCATATCCCAAAAAAATGCATTTCATAGATTTATCATCTAGTTTAGTTCTATTTTCTTTGGGAATATTTACAAATGCTTCACATCCAAAGATTTTCAAATGAGAATAATTCAACTTCTTACAAGTCCAAACATCTTCAGGAATGCTACCATCCAAGGTTGCAGTAGGAGATCATTTTATAAGGTAACAACCTGTCTTTACTGATTCTGCCCAAAAATCCTTCTCCAAATCATAATTTGATGACATACTCCACACTTTCTCTATAATGGTGCGATTCATCCTTTCTGCAACACCATTTTGTTTAGGAGTACTAAGCATAATCTTCTCATGCTTTATGCCAAACTTATTACAATATTACTTGAATGATTTTGAGCAATATTCTCCACCATTATCTATTCTTAAGCACTTGAGCAATTTGTTAGTTTCTCTTTCAACAACAACATGGAATTTTTGAAATATTTCAAACACTTTACTTTTCATTTTCATAGGGTAGGCCCAAACCTTCTTGGATGCATCATCTATAAATGTTACAAAATATGATGCTCCTCCTAATGACATAATGTTAACGGGCCCAAACACATTTGAGTGTATCAATTTTAACAAATTTTTCTTTTTGTCATGGCCACCTTTAATGAATGAAACCCTTCTTTTTCTACCATATATATAATGCTCATAAAGATCAAGATTATAGGATTTCAAACCTGGCAGTAAATATTTACCAACAAGGATTTTTAAGCACATCTCGCTCATGTGATCCAAGCGCTTATGTCACAAATCTGCTAAATTTCCTTTTCTTGTGACAACAAAATTTGATTTTCCTATCATCGCATTTAATGTATATAATGTTCCTGTCTTGGGTCCTCTATCCATGACCAATGTTCCTTTGGTAATTTTCCAACCTCCTTTTCCAAAGCTTGTGTAATAATCGTTATCATACAATCATCCCATAGAGATCAAACTCATGCACATTTCCAATACATGCCTCACCTGTTTCAACAATATATCTTGTCCATCCTTCATCTTGTTCTCAACATCTCCCACCCCAACAATACTGTAAAAATCATTATTCCCCAAATGCACTCTACCATAATCACTCGGATTATATGCAACAAAACTATCTTTTCACGGAGTTACATGGTGAGATGCCCCAAAGTCAAGGATCCAATCAAATCTGTTGCTAGATGTATATAAACATGCATATTTTACTAAAATAATAAATAACACATCACCATCTGTGACTGCCACAATAGTCTCACCTTTATTTGTGTTGGATGACTTGTGATTTGTACTGGCCGGTTTTTGATCCTTTTGTCGTTTCTTCTAGACTCGATATTCTTTCTTCATGTGCCCTGTTTTACCACAATGAAAGCAAATGAACCCGCCCCTCCTTGATTTCGATCAGTCTCTCGATCTTGAACTCCCTTGTTGGACTCTATCAATTGTCTTACCACGATCATCTAGAGCTAGAGCTCCCCCCCCCCCTAGTTTTCCACAATTGACTTGCGTCACAACTCCTCATTCATTAAACTCTTTTTGACATTATCAAACTTCAGTGTTCCCGCAGGTGATGAAGTGCTGATAGCTACAATTAAATTTTACCAGTTGTCTCGCATATAACAAATTAACAAAATAACTCTAATTTCATCATCTAGAATGATTTTAACAAAGACAAGTTGACTAATAATACTATTGAATTCATTCAAGTTCTTATCAAGTGAAGCACCCTCCTTCATCACGAGATTATATAGCTTCTTCATCAAGAACACTTTCTTTGATGTCGTGTTCTTTTCATATAGATCATGGATCTTCTTCTATAATATTTTTGCCATCTTTTCTATGGACACATTGAAATACACATTCTTTGTTAGATATTGCCAAATTGTCGCAATCACCTTTCTATCTAGCTTATTTTATTCTTCATTTGTCATTGATAATGAGGGTTTTTCTCCTATATCCTCAATAAAAAACTATTAACCTTTTAAAATCAATAATCTTCTACGTGTGATTTCCATAGGGCAAAATTAGCCCTGATCAACTTCTACATGTTAGTTAATACTAAAATTTCCATTCTCAATAAAATTCACACCTCGAAAAACAAACTCCACTTAAAAATAAAACTTTAATTATAAATTTTTAAAATAAAAGACAAAAAAACCATCCCTTTGAAAATTTCACCATCTAACCAATGATGACCTTTCCCTCCCAACTTAACACAATTAAACATATATAATTATATATATTTCACAATAATGATCAAACATATCTAATATGTCATTATAAAATAATTTCACTCCTTAAATAAATAAAAAATATACAACTTATCACTTCAAGTTAAAACAGAGCGTAACATCACCAAATCAAGTATGAAAACCATTATTTCCATGTGATTGAGAGAACTTCTTGATGTTGGCCCTTGTTTGCTCTTCTTTACTGTCGGATTCCCTGCAAATCCCTCTGAAGCGCCCGAGCTGGGTTTGATTATTGTAAACAAAATCATCCAATGCATTTGTGAATACAACAACAGTCTCACCTTCATTTGTGTTGGATGACTTGTGATTTGTATTGGCCGGTTTTTGATCCTTTTGTCCTTTCTCCCAGACTCGATATTTTTTCTTCATGTTCCCTGGTTTACCACAATGAAAGAAAATGAGCCTACCCCTCCTTGATTTCGATCAGTCTCTCGATCTTGAACTCCCTTGTCGAACTCGATCAATTCTCCTACCATGATCATCTAGAGCTAGAGCTTCTCCCCCCTAGTTTTTCACAATTGACTTGCGTCACAACTCCTCATTCATTAAACTGTTGTTGACATCATCAAACTTTAGTGTTCCCGCAGGTGATGAAGTGTTGATAGCTACAATTAAATTTTACCAGTTGTCTCGCATATAACAAATTAACAAAATAACTCTAATTTCATCATCTAGAATGATTTTAACAAAGACAAGTTGACTAATAATACTATTGAATTCATTCAAGTTCTTATCAAATGAAGCACCCTCCTTCATCACGAGATTATATAGCTTCTTCATCAAGAACACTTTCTTTGATGTCGTGTTCTTTTCATATAGATCATGGATCTTCTTCTATAATATTTTTGCCATCTTTTCTATGGACACATTGAAATACACATTCTTTGCTAGATATTGGCAAATTGTCGCAATCGCCTTTCTATCTAGCTTATTTTATTCTTCATTTGTCATTGATAATGAGGGTTTTTCTCCTATATCCTCAATCAAAAAATATTAACCTTTTAAAATCAATAATCTTCTACCTGTGATTTCCATAGGGCAAAATTATCCCTGATCAACTTCTACATGTTAGTTAATACTAAAATTTCCATTCTCAATAAAATTCACACCTCTAAAAACAAACTCCACTTAAAAATAAAGCTTTAATTATTAAATTTTTAAAATAAAAGAAAAAAACCACCCCTTTGAAAATTTCACCATCTAACCAATGATGACCTTTCCCTCCAAACTTAACCCAATTAAACATATATAATTATATATATTTCACAATAATTATCAAACATATCTAATATATCATTATAAAATAATTTCACCCCTTAAATAAATAAAAAATATACAACTTATCACTTCAAGTTAAAACAGAGCGTAACATCACCAAATCAAATATGAAAACCATTATTTCCATGTGATTGAGAGAACTTCTTGATGTTGGCCCTTGTTTGCTCTTCTTTACTGTCGGATTCCCTGCAAATCCCTCTGAAGCGCCCGAGCTGGGTTTGATTATTGTAAAGGACTAGGTAATAGACAAAAGCATCCAATGCACCTATATCGAAGGCATTAGCTGATCCAGGGACTTCATTTACATAGAGAACCAATACTTTTTTGGCAGTCGCACTTCTTGGGACCGACATCAGAACTGTGAATGCTGGCTCTGACACAAATTGAAGGGAACAAGAGCATACAATAACAAATGTCTAATCAGAGACCACACAAATTGAAGAACACATCATAGAGAGTAAAATACACTATGGAGAAGAAATCACAATTCACTTTATATAACAGGTCTGGCCTTGCTTGCAACTGCTCAGGCTGAGGAAAGAGTACATATTTATGGAGGGTTCAAGGATCTATGAACATGTTTTCTGCATGTGTACAAGGCAATGTCCCAGAAGTTAGTGGGCGATGGCTGTCAAGAAAGTCCACGTGAAAACAATATTGGATTTATTGGGTTTCACATTTAGCAGTTTTCTCTCTTTTGGAGTTTTTCTCTGGTTTGGAGTTTGATTTCTGGTCTTTCTTGTCTTTTGTTCATTATATTTTCTATATTGTGCTATTGTGTAATGGCTTAATGACAAAATTAAAAAAACATAGTTACCAAGTTCGTTCATACTAAAAATAAAAATAAAAATATAAATATAAATTCGTCATTCTATCAAAAGAAAAATGAAAAATAATAATTTAAATACTGAAAAACAATAGCTTCTATATTAAAAAATTATGTAATTTTTATATTAAAAAATTGCAGTTAAATAATAATATTTTTTTACTAAAAATATATAATTTTTGTTATAAAAAATTTAAAACTCATTTTTTTGATGATAGTAATTATTATAGCTATTGTGTACAATCCAAAATAGAAGATGTTGTAGAATTTAATCACAAAGTTTCTTTTTACTAAATAATATATAAGTTTTCTATAAAAAATTTAAAACTTATTTTTTCATTTTTGTTTGATGACAATAATTATTATAGCAATTGTGTCCAAATCTAAAATAGAAGATGTTGTGGAATTTAATTAGAGGATTTTTTTTGCTGTTATCCACACAAAGGATAATAACACACTTCTTGTTAAATACATTTGGTTCTATTAAGAATAATGATTAAGATGTGGAGATCACTTTAAACCTACTTTTAATATCCAATGGCTCATTATGTGCGTGTTGAACTTCAGATTTGAAATTTCATTATTTATGTTATTAGATTTTACTTACATGTTTTTTCACTTTGCAGTACTAATAAATTTGATGAATTTTGTCTTTCATTATTTTTGGATTATCTTATATAGACATATAAGGTGAATGTTGGAAATAAGTAAACAAGAGTATCCTTATGAGGAGAAGATTTCACAAATTTAAGATTTAATGAATTTTCTTTGGATCATCTTATACCACTAGCATTTGCACCTGATGTTGCAAAGAAAACGCCGTAAGGCAAGCCAATAGAAAATGAACTAGTAGGTTGAAGTGTCTTGTAAAATCAATGCAATCTCTGCACAACATTATAATGTTTCAAAATGATATATTTACAATGTTCAAGATCATTTAGTCAACATTTATTACCACAAAAAATAACAATATAAAGGCCTAGAAAATAGGCTTTTGATCACCCTATGAGGACACAAATAATAATGTTGAAGGTACATTTGAGATAATTTCACAAAATGGCTACTGAAGATGCAATATCCACTTGCAAAAATTAAATTACCTTGAATAAGCATAGAGGAAGAGTGGGTTATGTAGATGGGAAAATTGAGAAGATAGTAGCCAAGGAGAAACAGTTTTAGGGCATTACTCCGGACCCAATTATAATTATAATCATATGAACATGTGTGATATGAAATGAGTTATGAGTTTTTTGGGAATTTAGTATTGATAATCCATTGGCCCATGATATTATAACAAAGACTATTTACAAATTAAGAATCTCCATGGTAAAGTGAGGGTAAATCACCATGTATATAGTTATCTTATATATTAATTCTTTTTATTATTCAATAAATTAGCTATGGTTTTTTTATTATTTAATGAATGAATTATGGTCTTCTTGCAATGTGGTATTGATACTTCATTGCCCCATGATATTATATAACAAGACCTATTTACAAACTAAGAATCTCCATGTTAAAGTGAGGCTAAATCTCCATGGCTAAGAATTTTATTCTATGTATTTTTAAATATATATATATATATATATATATATATATATAT
This sequence comes from Pinus tabuliformis, assembly GCA_031772625.1. Classification (NCBI taxonomy): domain Eukaryota; kingdom Viridiplantae; phylum Streptophyta; class Pinopsida; order Pinales; family Pinaceae; genus Pinus; species Pinus tabuliformis. The sequence goes on along the minus strand of CM062805.1, from coordinate 556,403,937 downwards.
ATATATATATATATATATATATATATATATATATATATATAGATATAGATATATATATATATATCTATATATATCTATATATATATATATATATATATGTTAATTCTTTCATTATTTAATAATATTAATATTTCTTTTTTCCCTAGGTTATGTGAGTCCTGAGATGGCTAAAACGCGTAACCTATGGCTTCATTAGCAGTGACCAAGGAGCATGTCAAAATCATTTGTGTATCCACCCGTCCTAGACCACAACAACCCTTAGCACGACTTGAATTTTTTGCACAAAGTTTCAAACTGGTGATAATGACACCACAGAGTGTCTTAACAGAACACCCATGCTCCCTAAACTATTTAATAATATTAATAATAATATAAAATAAATTTATAACTTTTTTAATGTTAATAACATATAATAAATGTATTGATATTTCTTATGAATTGATCTCTCAACATTTAGTATCCATTTAATTTAATAAGTACAGTAATTTGAATATAAGTGCATCAAAACAAGGCGAAAACACAAAAAACAGATAAATCACATAGATCAATAGAAAAATGTTACCAACCATCGTAAACATGAAGAAGCACATGATTTGATTCCAAATTAAATTTCTTTACATTTTGAAAGTGTTTAATGCTTATGGGATTAACCTCTCATGGGGATGTAAATAGTGTAAATGTGGATGAGATGAGAAGTTGGAGATTGAGAATATCACCTTTCAAACATTCGATATTAATGACATAGAGGAGTGTGGCATAAGTAGGCTCATTGTTGCATTCAAGTGTACAGTTGGAAAGGAAGGTTGACTTCTTTATATGTGAGGTATGTTTGAGGTGCTGGTGTTAGGAGATGAACATTAGAGAGGAGGCGAGGATGAGACCTCACTCTCCTTATTTTGGAAGGTAGTTTGTTCAGTGGGAAGAGTTAATTTGGCTTTCTGGAGAATTATTTGTGTTGGCATTTGTTCTCACTTTAGGCTTTGTAATTTTTTTGGTGAGGTTTCTATCTATTTCCATTTTTGTTTCTTCTTATTCCTTTGTCTTGAGTTGTTTTCAAGGTGATTTCCAATTCCATAGGTGGTTTGTGTTCTTGTGGTTACTCTATCTTTCAACTATTGTGGGTTTCTTGGTAGTTTTTAGAAGTTGATGGTCTGTTCCGGTTCTCAGGGGTCTCTGTTTTATGAATTTATACTCAAACAAAGTCCTGAGGTAGGAAATATCATTTACTTTGAGACTTGAAAATTGTATTGGGAAATTTGGAAAGTGTGATGCCAAATCGTTTAGAAATGTTCTAGGTTGCTTCTTAATTAGATGCTTAGTTTTATCTGAATCGTGTGTGGGTCGAATTATGTTTTTAATGGTGTTCAGTTGTGAGGGTTTTCTTGAAGGTGGTGAGTCTCCATCTTCCCCTTCTATAAATTTGGTAGGCTCTAAATTAATTGTTAGCAGCTTTAGTGATGATTCAATGGTTTTCGGTTCAGGAAGTCAACCTAGAGCATCTGTTACGTTATCTTGTCTTTACTATTGTTCTTTTGCAGGTTGTGGCTTCCCAATGTGTCCTCTCTCTACAAAACTGATGCCTCCTAGACAATGCGTGCACTAAATAAGGGGAGGAGGTAGCCATGTTTCTTTGAGACAAAGAATGGTCAAGGCCTTTACTTATGATTTTGTAGCTACATATTTTAATGTTATTCCTCCATATTTACAAAAGGAAATTAGTGGGTTGGAATTTCAAGATAGAATGGATGCCAAATTTCATTCTGATACAAAGTTTCTTAACAATGCTTGGAAAAATATTCTTGGCTCTCGTTAGTACATGTGCAAGAAGAAACAAGATTTGAACTCATTAGTTTTGCATCAAAAAATGTTCACATTCCTGAGATCAGTCCTCAAGGATAAGCAGGTAGAAAACTATAATATTTTCTCCTCCCTAGAGTACATTTATAGAATGATTCATAATCAACGATTCTACTTGGACAACTTGGATTCTTGTTTGGAATGTGTTGAGGGTCACATTGTGAGTGATTCTAAGAAACAAGACCTTTCAGATCCCCTAGGTTCAAGTGCTAAGTGACAGGAACAATCCAGGAACAATTTCTTCTTCTGAGAAGGGTTAATGTTGCTAAGATTTGGCAGTGTTCGTGGGAATTTATGTTCTTCGCCTCAATCATGTTGTCGTTGAAAAGTTGGTCTAATATTCAAGTATGGTGTCCTAGTTACTAATGCTTCAAAATGAATATCGCGGGCCTTCTTTCTCTAGGTCTTGGCAGAACTTGCTGTAAATATGTGTTGTGATATTTTTTTTGGATTCTCATGTTAAATTTTGTTGTTAATGGTGTGTATCCTTGAAGAGTTATGTAGCTAGTGTGAGTTTTGAATCTCTTAATTTTGACAGTGGCTCTATTATCGTTTCTAATTTGCTATATATAGATGAAAAAACATTGGATTTCGGATTGTATTTTTTGATGGCTTGGATTCAACATCATATAAGCTTGGATCCTAGTTTCTTTGTGGATATGTGAGATTGTAAATGGAGAGTGATAAAAATTTCCTTGAGAGAAAATTCTAAATCGCCTATATATAACATGTTTTTATGATTAATTAGCTATGTACCTAAATCTCCTATGTATAACATATTTTTCTGATTAATATGAAAGCCTCCTTTCCAAAAAAAATTAATAATAATAAAAATCTGAAATTAAATTTTTATTCAAGGCTCATGTTGCGTGAAATTGTTGTTGCCAATAACCCAAAACGAGTGGTTGCTCGATTATTCTGTTTTAAAATTAGGAATGCATGTATTTGGCAGGGGAGTTGCAAACCCATCAGAGAAGGAGGAGCCGGAGAGCGGGAGAGTATACGTCCCAGAGAGATCATGCCACCATTTCTCAGACTCAACAGGTTTCAGCCACTCGTCAAAGTATGAGCCAGACAATTTTCGGGAGTTACTAAACCTCATGCAGCTGATTGGTTTCCCTGGTTTCGATGGGTGTCATCAGTTGATTGGTTTTTGGGTCGGAAGGCATCATAGCCTCCTTCTCGCTGCGCCACCCTACTTCTAGTTGTAGTCTCCTGCATGCTCTCCCACCCTATCCTTCGGACACGTAGAGATGGTATCGTTTCTCGTTTCCATGCAAGAGAATGCATGGAGGGGGAATTGTATGGCGCTACGTTGTCCCTTCTAAGTTATAAATATTCCCCTAGAAGCTATCTTGTGTTTTCCTTTTCCAATCCTGGGCCTCACGGCTTCGGGATGCTCTGCAAGGATTTCCACGAGGGAGGTCTGTAAACATCAAATTTTTGTTATTCCTTGCAGTAAATATCCGATTTTTTTGGGCTTTAGTTTTTCGTGGTTCTATGCTACTTTGCTTGGATGGTTCTGGAATGGTAATGGATGCTCTCTCCCGTTGCTCCGGCAAAAGCTCAAAAAGGTCAGTATCGTTTCTCTTCGTATGTCATCTGATTTAATGGGCTTGAAGATGAAGGTTGTTCTTAATCAGGTTTTGTAGTAAATTGTCATCTATTAATGGAATAGATAAGGCGAATTTTCTAGTTTTGATAAAAATGCTGAAGTCGATTTTTATTAAAATAAAGAACTCTATAGTTTTTTACAGTCCCTGTTCAGATTTTCGCATTAGATTTGGGAAATGGTGTTGTGTTTTCCACCCATTCTGTTGCTGCATCGATTGTCAAGACCACTCTTCTGCATAGTGCTACAGCTCCAATCTGGTTTTTCTCAAAGCTGTTTTAAAATGGTTGTCAGAATACCAGATGAGATTCCGAGATTTCCTATCTCTCCGGCGATCTGAAAAATTCAAATCTTTCCGGATAATTATCAGCTTCAGTACTTCCTAACTTGGCACAATACCCCAATCTCTTCCATTCATTTCTAGTTTTTGACTGGGGGAATGGAATTGTCCTTTCCTGTCTTTTCTATAGAAGCATATTCTAGAGTGTCAGTCATTCTGCCTCCAATTTCCCTTTCTGGAGCCTTCTATCTTTTGGATCCCAAGTTCTCATCTTGCTGGAGCTCTTAATTATCCCTTTCTAGCTGTGTCCTTTTATCAGGATCGGATCTACGGTCTGGATTTTTCCTGACTTGCCCTATTAATTTCTTCAGCCTCTAGGAGTTACTCCATTTGGGGATTTTGTTTAGAAAAGAATCTACAGGTTAGATATTGCCTGTACTGCTGCTGCAGTTGAAGGTCTCAAAGCACCTGTCGGATTAATTGCATCCTTATCTCTATCAAAATGGCGGATGGGTCTGACTCATTGGCCACGAGGGCGCTTGTACAGGCCACTATCCAAGCTGAGGAGGCGAAAAAAACATGCTCGAACCTTACAGGCTGGCAAGCTACGGTGGAAGACATGATAATCAATCCAGCTTGTAAAGTGTTTCATAAGTCTAAAAGGGATTTTCCCAGAAAAGACGGGTCTCCTTCTCTCTTTTACAACAAATCCAAGAATCCTATTAAGACTGTACCCCCCCCCCCATTTCTTTAGATGGTGCTACCCTCTTTGAACGAATTGACAGTATGAAGAATTTAGCTATTGTTGGGAAATGGCATTTCCCTGAAATGGGTGATTCGGACATGAGGAAGTGGTTGTCAGACAAATGGTCTCCTTTGATTGGATATACTCCTATCATCTCCCGACTTATGAAGGAATGGTATTCTTTCCATTTCCTAAAAGTATCTGATTTAGAGTTTATTCTAAATGCTCCATGGGTTTTTGGAAGAAGCTTCTTGGCCCTTTCTCGATGGTATATTGGTTTTGACCCATTAAAGAACACCCCATCGAACAGACTGATCTGGGTGAAAATTCCGAACTTCTCGTTGGAACTATGGTCAGAAGTATCTCTCTAAAAAATTTGGAATTCGATAGGCAAGTTTGTTTATGTAGACCCCTGGTGTAGAGGAGAGAAAGATAAGAGAATTTCTTGGATCCTTATAGGGAAGTCGTACAAAGGTGGATATCCTGATCATATGGAGATAGCTTGGGGCAATTCCAAAATCCATCAAAGATTAGACTTTTGGGGTATCCCCTTCAGGTGTTCCTTGTGCCATAAAACACGACACCTGATTAAAAATTGCAGTCATCGGTTTTCCCAAAGAATCAAGAAAACTAACTTCAAACAAGTTAGGAAGTCTAAATCTGAATGATCCCTGGACTTTTTGGATATTCGGGAGTCCTCTCAACTGGAAAATCAAAATTTTTCGGCTCCTGCTCAAAAAATTTCTCATAATCTCCCTATTCATGATCCACTATCCGAGTCGTACCCATGTTGCTCCCTTCAAGACTCTCTTGGGCGTTTCGATGCTAATACCTCGCCTCCTTTATGCACTCCAATTCCAGAACCCCGAGAGGACATCCCGGTCCCCTCTCCCCCTGTTATGAATCAAAGGGACATTGTTGTTGGCTCTCTTCCTATCCAGATTTCCTCCTCTTCTCCGACACCTGTCAAATCTCGTCCTGCTGACCCAAAAGGGATAATTCGCTTTCAGCATCCCCAGTCAACAATTTTGATAGCGACATTGACTCCCTTCTCAATAGGACATCTCTGGAACTTGAACCATTGACCATTCATAAACCGTTCAGTCCGTCCCATCTAACCATAAGTCCAAAATATACAAAAAATATCACGGTCAGGAAGAAATCCAAGGGTGGTAGTCGTCATTTTAGAGGAAGATCTGTAGTCACAAAGCATGGTGTGAGGAACTTATCTCTAGTGGAAGTTCCTGTTCTGGATTCATCGGAGTTCCAGCCTCTTAGAGCATGCGTGGTTGGTGAGTCATCTAAATGACCTTTCTTGCTTCTATGAATATCAGGGGCTTAGGCGCAGCCCCTAAGTTTAATGCGCTAAAAGATGTATTCTTCCTGGCTCATCCAAAGATCATTTTTATACAGGAAACCATGCATCCTAGCTATGTGTCTATTGCTTTTTTTTAGGAGAATGTTTCCGAAGTGGTATATGGTTGCCACTAAGGCAAATGGTCAGTCTGGTGGTCTGGTGGTTTTGTGGGATCCTGCCTGGATAAGGGCAAAAGCTTATAAGTGCTGTGCAGGAATTTTAATATCAGCATCTATCACGGGTCAAGCTTTTGCACTCAACTTTCTTAATGTCTATGCTCCATATAAAAACAAACTTTCCTTTTGCGAGAGGCTTTTTGAATCTCGAATTCTAGAGATCGAATCGTTGTTGATGGTTGGCGACTTTAATTTGACTCTCAGTTCTGATGAATGTTGGGGTAATTGCAGGAAAATTGACCCTTTGGCTAATAGAATAAGGAAGGAATTACTAAATAGGGATCTGGTGGACATTACCCCTGATAAAATGAGGCCTACGTGGGATAACAGAAGGACTGGGTAGGCCTACATAGCAAAGAGAATTGACAGAATCATTATACATGCTAGCATTATCGGGAAATTTGGTATGCCAGTATTATCTATCGGGAATGATCACTCCTCTGACCACAGACCCATTCTTCTAAAATGGCGTGAAAATGTAATCAGACTTGGTTACCCTTTTAAATTCAACAGGATCCATTTGGAAGACCCATCCTTTAATGAAATAATTGCCAGAGAATGGAAGAGTCTCCTCGAATCCGAAATGGTGCCTTTTATGCCATTCCGTGTAAAGATGGAGAGATTGCAGGTTGTGACGAAGGAATGAAAAAATCAAAAGAGGAGGATGGATAAACAAGAGTTGAATAATATTCGAAAGGAACTGGACTCCCTATTAGAGTTAGCTGATCCCAATAGTCTATCTCTAGATCTAAAAAGCAAGATAAGAAATTTGGAGAAAAGGAAACAATTGATCTTGCTAAAGGAGGAGGCTACATGGCAGCTAAAGAGCAAAGCCATTTGGCTCAAAGAGGGAGACAGAAATACGAGATTCTTCCACAGGTATGCAAATGCAAGAAGAGAAAAAAAACTCTATCTGGAGCATTAAAGATGAAAAGTGGAATGTTCTCTTATCTCACCAAGAGATCTCGATGGAGGCTGTGAGATTTTTCCAAAATCAATATAAAAGAAGGGAGGTCGTCTTTCAAGATGCCCTGTGGGGCATAGAATTGGTTCCAGAAATGTTTGATGGTGCAGAAAATGAAGAGTTCATAAAGCCAATCTCTGATGATGAACTTTCAAGTGCTATCAAATCTTTTAAAAAGGATAAAAGTCCGGGGCCGTGCGGATGGCCAATCGAATTTTTCTCTCATTTCTTCGACCTTCTTAAAATAGACTTGTTACGGATGGTTGAAGCCTCCCGGATGTCTGGAAGCATACATTCGGCCAATTCCTCTACCTTCATAGCTCTAATTCCAAAAAAGAATAGATCTGAGTCCTTTCATGACTTTAGGCCTATATCGCTCTGCAACATCATGTTCATTGCGGAAAGAATGAAGCCTATTCTAAATTCCTTCATTTCTGGGGACCAACATGCGTTCTTAAAGGGCCGTATTATCTTGGATGCGGTTTCCATGACTCAGGAAAGTCTGTTTTCAATGCTGACAAAGAATTTGGATGCGGCTATCCTTAAGATTGATCTGCAAAAAGCCTATGATTGTGTAGATTGGGGCTTTTTAAGAATTCTGCTGGCAAAAATTGGACTGAAGTCACAAAGTGTCAATTGGGTCATGTCCTGTGTTGAGAACGTCAGATATTTAGTGATTGTAAATGGACTTCCTTCGTCTTTCTTCCAAGCGGAGAGAGGACTCCGACAGGGATGTCCCCTTTCCCCATTTCTCTTCATTCTGGTAATGAACTCTCTCAGTTTGCAGATAAATAAAGCAGTTGAAGACAAGAGATGTCGTCCGGTAAAGATTTGTAAGGATGTCTCCCTCTCTCATAATCTCTTTGTTGATGATGTCCTCATCTTTGCTATGCTTTGTAAGGTCTCCTAGGCATGCATAAATGATATTCTTTCAAAATTTCAGAAAGCTACAGGTTTGTTTATCAATAAGGAAAAATCCTCTTTGTTTCATAACGATTCAAATATGGAAATCGTTCACTGGATATCTGAATTGATGGGCATTGCTCCTTTTTCAATTAAGCAACGGTTTAAATACTTGGGCTTCACCTTAAAGGCAAAAGGAAACTCCAAAAGGGATTAGCAATGGCTACTGGACTGGTTTTATAAAAAGATCTCAGGATGGGAGTTTAAATTTCTTTCTCTGGCTGGCATATTCATGTTAGTACAGGCTGTCGTTTCCCAACTTTCAGTCTACTGGGCTCATATCTTCTTTCTTCCTGCCAGCATCATAAACCAAATGAACAGATTGATTGCTAATTTCCTCTGGGGAGGACATGCTTTTCAGAACAAAATTCATCTTGTCAAAATGGCTTCTATATCTAAACCAAAATGGGCTGGTGGATGGGGCCTTTTAGATATGCGCACTTTCGGGAAAGCCCTCCTCTATAAGTCTTTTCATAGAGGAATTTTTGGCGACAGGCCATGGAGTAAGATTATTAAGGAAAAATATTTAAAAGGCAAGAGTATAGAATTCTGGTACAGGAGGCGGTCCATTGGCATCAGGAGTGGTTCGACGATTTGGTAAAGTCTCAGGAAGGTCCATCCTTTCTTCATGGAGAATCTTCGCTGGAAACTCTACTCGGGAACTAGTATGTTTATTGGTTATGATTCTATTTCATGTGCCCGGGAGTTCTCGTTCCCTTGTCCGTTGGTCTACAATCTACATAGGTTGGGATGTTTTACATGGGACAAGCTGATAAAAGAATGGTCTGGTTCTTCCCCGGTTTGGTATGATGGAGAGGATCTGCATTTCCCCAATCGATTCTCCCTCTCTGGAATTCGGTAAAAGTGAGCCTTTGTAGTATGGGGATTATTCGATTGGGATCAAAGGATCTTCTGGTTTGGTCTCTTAAAAAATAAAACCACCCTGTGAGCGTAAAGCATATTTGTGCAGATATGATCTCTGTCAGTGCAAGCAGTCCTCATCCGCTGTTCCCTCCACGTATTTGGAAGGCTGCATCTCCTCTCAAAATGATTATTTTCTCTTGGCTGCTATTTGGGAACAAAAACCTTACATGGGAGGTTCTTCAAAGAAAAGATGGCAGGGTCCGAGCCGATATGCTATGTGCCTCAATGAAGCGGAATCTAATCTGCATATGTTCTTTCAATGTGCCTCGTCCCTTTATATCTGGTATGAGTTGTCTTTATATTTTGGTTTTCCTTACATTATCTTTTCTTTTGTTTAGGATGCTTTTATATGGTGGAGTAGGCAATCCTTATCTTGGAGATCGTTGTTTATCATTTCCTGTTGGTTCTTGTGGAACTGGAGGAATGCACAAATTTTCCAAGGTTCTAAGGAACCCCTTCATGCTATTCTTCAGCGTATTCAGGCATGCCATGAATCCTTTCATCAAAATGACTCTCTGCCAAAGGCACCTACTATATGATTCTGAGGGTTTTTGCTCCTGCAAGATGGTTTCAGTATTTCTGGATCTCTGTTCCAAGGCTGGGCCGACTGCTCCTATTTTCTTATGTGCTAATTGTATGTAATCTTTTAATAGGGTTGTTTCTTCAAATGATCGTATAATCTGTTAGCATCTTTGGTCATGCGGGCTTTGTAGATGGGATGTATATGTTTTCCCTTTTTAGATATGGAAGATTCAGACTATCTGTATCCAATTTTTGCAAAGGTTGTTGGGCATTTGGCTCAATCCAATAGCTTATGTATCGAAGATCTTTATATTTTCTTAATATAAATCTATGATGGTTTTTTTTTTTTTTCTCAAAAATGCATGTATTTGGAAGAATATCTATTATTTTAGTGAGTAGAAAATAAGATTCAATTCCATTCCTATAATTTATTTTAAATTAAAAGTTCAGATTAATCTTAATAACGAATAGAAAAATGATTTACTTATTTATTAATCTTAATAATGAATAGAAAAATGATTTCCTTATTTATTGATATTTTTATTAAAATTGTGTGAATGACGAATCCATTTTACATGTTAGGTTAATTTTGATTATTGTAAGTGAGCTAAGATTTTAATTTGTTTTCACAAAAATTAAATCAATAATTTAATAAAAACTAAACCTTACACAATTCTATATTTTTACATAGATAATTTATTCTTAATATATAAATTTTATATTTTTAAAATAAAAAAAATATTAAAAAATTTCATCGCATAACATGTGAGATCATTAAAAATAATTAATTATTAAGATGAAAATTCGAAGAAAGTTTCTCAAATAATGCTTGGATTTATTATGAAATATTATGAAATCATTGGAAAACGGCTAAGATTGTAAAATAATAATAAAATAATTAAGAGTGTTGCATGGGCTTTTTAAATGAAAGTATTGAAAGGTAATAGAGTGAGAAGATTATTTGTTGAAGCTTATAAGTAGTGAAGAAAAGCGTTGTAATTTAATTAGCATTTGCACCTGATGTTGCAAAGAAAACGCTGTAAGGCAAGCCAATAGAAAATGAACTAGTAGCTTGAAGTGTCTTGTAAAATCAATGCAATCTCTGCACAACATTATAATGTTTCAAAATGATATATTTACAATGTTCAAGATCATTTAGTCAACATTTATTACCACGAAAAATAACAATATAAAGGCCTAGAAAATAGGCTTTTGATCACCCTATGAGGACACAAATAATAATGTTGAAGGTACATTTGAGATAATTTCACAAAATGGCTACTGAAGATGCAATATCCACTTGCAAAAATTAAATTAACCTGAATAAGCATAGAGGAAGAGTGGGTTATGTAGATGGGAAAATTGAGAAGATAGTAGCCTGTAAAATACTGTGGAAATATATTTGGTATGGGTTTATTGTTTCAATCAAATTTCCAGTGTTTAGATTTTACATGGCGATCTTCTGTTAAGTGAAAGATAATTTTATGCGAAGGATTTGTTCCAAATTTTCTCAATTTAAGACATTACAGTGGTATTAGAGCTTTGATTTTGGATCAGCCATAGGTTATCTTGAAATGCCAAGTCGAAGGTTTACTTTGAGTATGCCAAATTCTATTGCCGGAGCCAATATTTGGCAAGAAAGATCGAGTTTGGGGAGCTTGTGTTGTGAAGGTATTTTTCGCTGAAGGAAAAGATTGTATTGCCACAACCATCATTAGGGAAAAGTTTTAAATTAAACTGCATGGATCTGTACGAGCACACTCATATTTTATAATGTCCATGTAAATCAAATTTCAAAGGTCGCATGAGTATTAATTTGAAGAGCCGTGGACTAATCGAATTCTTTTTGGAAGTGCTAGTTTTTTTATTTATTCGAGAGTTATGCTAATCGAGGCCCAATTGATTTATCTAATGGAAAATCTTATTAAAGTGGGGCATAACTTGAATTAAATCTTTTCAGCACGATGTTATTTTCCTTCCCGGTGGAAATTACAACGCTGTCGAGTTTTGATTTCTCATTATAATCTGAGTGGTAATCGGGATAAGTTTTAGAGCTTAGTCACCACAGAGAATGGTATGGTCATCATCCCGTGACTACAGACGGATCAGATCAATTGTGAGGCTGTAAAATATTCTGAAGCGGGCATGGAATTTTCTTTTCTTAAAGGGGCCGACTCTTTGTGAAGTTCGTATTATATCATGAGAGCCAAAGTTTATCAAAAGCCAATTTTTGATTTCGAAAGGGACCACTCCTCTTATGAAGGTCGAGGGTACAGTTTGTTCGAATGGACGTGTTTCTCATTCTAATGAACCCAATTAATTATGTTGAAAAGTCGAGTTCAATTACAAACAGAGGGACCGAATTTCTGTTGACTGAAGAAGACTGAATCTATGGAGGTTAATCACTGGAGTGGCGATTAAGAGGGCCATTCAGAGTCTACCGTTCTGTAGGCGCTAGAAATTGAAATTTCTCTGAGGGTGTCGAATCACTGGGTTGATGAAGCTTATAGTCATCATGGAGTGTGGGCTACAGTTCTCCACTGAAGTTTGAATCGAATCCGTTGAGCCTGTGGATAGTAGCCTGTGAAATACTGTGGAAATATATTTGGTACGCCTTGCAACATGATGGTGTGCTTTCATGTGCCGCGGTGCAAATACATTTGCGTTGACAAACCGCATCCGCTGGGGACTGTGTCGAGCGGGTGGCCCCTGCCGGAAATTCTGTTCTGGCACTAACCTACTACAGTTTCAGTTTCCTACGGCTGGCGCTCATATAATCTATTTTTTCAGTCTCTTATGACAGTTTCCTAATGTTTCCTGTTATTTATGTTTTCCACAAACTTCAACAAAAATGCAGAAAGAAAAAACAGCGAGCGCATTAGTTGACTCTCACTGCAAATTTCAAAAACAGGGATGCTTGCCTACTATTTTATCTGGAAAACACAGAGGCTTTGCAGTTGCAGAAATCTCCACAGGCCCACACCAGCAACCAAATTTGTTCGCAGCGGCAATTACAAACGCCATGGGTGACCAAGTGAACTCATAAACCCCACATACCTCAGAGGAATCCAGAAAGATGCTATACGGCCCTATAAACGTCGGCAGGGCTTCCATGGTTCTCCTTTGCACTTCCCCTCCCGGCGACATCACAAACCCCATCGAGGAGCCATCTTGGAAACGGACCACAATGTGTCTACAACTTTAGGCCACGAATGGCGAGGGATAATGAATCGAAGACTTCGAATCAAATGGTGGATATCAATTCCATCGTCTAACAACGAAATCAATGGCGCAGGAAGGTACAGAGTGGCACTGGAGGGGAGTTTTTCCCAGAGGAACGCCTTACGGCGTAAATATGCAAGATAAATGTTGGAGATAAGTAAACAAAAGTATCTTTAAAAAAAATTAATAATTTTTTTTTGAAATTTTTAATATAATCATCATTCAATTTAATTTTCTTTTAAATTTTTAAAGAAAAAATAAATAATGCATTAATCATTTTAAAATATATATTCTGTAATTTTTTCCGAATTGAATTTTACAGAAATGAAAGTTAATGAAGCTCAAAGAAATTTATTGAGACCGTATGATTTATCTATATGGCGGTGGAAGTTATCAAATCGCAACAATCAACAGTGTCAACAATGTCATGTCATGAAAATTTGTCAAAGAAGAAGTAAACCTGTAGAAATAGCGTGAGGATATTACTTGCATTTTTGAGAGTAATTATGATTTAAGAAGTAAATATTCACTTTGGTAAAAACTTGTTCTAATCAGTTTGCTGAAGTTGCTGCATGTGAAAATTTTAAAGGCTCTATCATGGGTCTATGCATTACACAACAAATTGGATATGGATGGGTTAGATGACAAGGATGGGTCTATGCATTACACAACAAATTGGATATGGATGGGTTAGATGACAAGGTGTGACAAGGTTTTGATTTTCATTCTTGTCATAATTTTTTTAACTAATCAATGTAGTTTTATTTGATTTTTAATTTCATTTTTTAATCTTGGACTTGTATCTGGTTAATCTAGAACCTCTCATTATTCATTTAGGAATAGTGAATAAGCCCTTGAAGGATTCCTGTAACTGATAACTTCTAAAGGGAGGATGCCATACTCCCCAAGGATGTCTCGATTGCTAAAATTTGAGCATCCTTTGCCTTCAACAACTCTTGTGACTATTGTAATTGATTTTTTAGTTGTTGGTTTTCTTTTTCAAGTTGATTTCTTCTCTTTTCCTCATTTATTCTTAAGAAGGCCATTTCCTCCATCATCTTGTTTACTTCATCCTCCATTTTAGCAAAGTTAACTATCCATTTATCCTCTACCATCCTTTTCAATTTGTGTGTTTCCACCTTGGCCTTTTCTACTTCAATCACTAAATGGGGTACCAAATATGCAGGGAGCATCCTCCTTGATGTTCCTGCAATAGGGGATCATACATTAGTGGCCAGGAGCATAAGGAAGATGACTTCCTTAGGGTAGATTATTTTGCAACCTTCTCTGTCTCCTGTAGCTCTATGGGTTATCCTTGTAGATATATAGGTTGTTATTGCGGATGGACTTGCTTCCCTATTACTTCAGGCAATACTAACATTCTTCCTTGTTGTGAATTTTATCCCTATGCTTGTGGCTTCGGTAGTCCTTGTACCTCCTCCTCCTATAGCTTTTTCCTTTCATGACTCGGTGTTTCTTCAATTGTTATGGGAGTAGTGGAGGGTGGTTTAGGTTTCCCACTAAACTTGATTATGATACTCTTTCTTCTTGTATAAACAATTTGTTGGCTAGGCATGCTCACCTTGGGCTTGGTAGGGGTGTGTTGTGGCCACAACACCCCCCCTTTTTATCTTTTCAAAAATTAAGGGGTCCCTCCATATAATGTTGGTTAATGTTAAATATGTCTTGTTGTGTTTCTTCCTCCTTGAGAGTTTGATCAAATCTTGACACATTGTTTTTGTTGCCTAGTTTTCCTTCACTTTCCCAAGAGCTTTTCAATGACTCGTAACTTGCTTAATTTCGATACTTGGTTTCAAGAGAGTGTCATAATCTCCACATGACAACTTCGTAATACTCACCTCTTTAAAAATGTACAAAAATAAATATATATAATTAATATAAAATAATCATTTTTTTATCATATATAATACAATATATTTTTATAATTTTATAAACAATGCATTTCTTTAAAAATATATATATATATATATATATATATATATATATATATATATATATATAACAAAAAAAAACCACATAAATACCCAATCAAACATTATTAAATACATTATATAAAGGTAAAGGTAAAAATATATATATATATAACCAAAAAAACAACATAAATACCCAATCAAACATTATTAAATACATTATATAAAGGTAATGTATTTATATTAATACATGCATTCATCATATATCGATGTGTGTTATATTATTCTAATGAATAATGAAAATTCAAGCTAATGAATATGTTAAACCTATACATGAAATCATAATAAAACTCACGTAACATTTAAATAACAATGTGAATATTGAGTAATGAATATATTATAAATGCTATATATATTATATTCATATTGTAGATTATTTATAATATAAAGCACGTGATGCTTTGTTTTATGATCGCACTTATATAATAACCATGAAAAATCCTCGAAGGTGCTCAAATATGAACTCAGCCCTAAATCATTACAGGTTGAACGTGTGGATAAAAAGAGAGTGCATATAAAAAGTAAAAGGAAATCATGGCCCCACAAAAATTATCATATGAGCGATGTGGTGTAGATTTTTATGGCTACACAAATGTCGGCCCCACCATTGAAACAATTAATTTAATTCAATCACCATGGGATCATATCATGGAGCAATTTGAAATAATATCGAAATAATAAAGAAATCTGGGACCATATCATGAGAATCTTGATTAGAGAATTCAAAAGGAAAAGAATTTGTAGATAGTGAAAATGTAATTAGTGTCGGTATTCATAATGTAATAATTTATTTATTATTATTATTTTATTTTTTGGTTAAAGTATGTTTTTTTATAAATATAGAGTTATTTAAGTTAAAGATAATTTGTTATGAATCAAAAAGAAATATATTTGAGTCAAGTTTTTTGGGTTTTACACATAAGAAAAATTATTTTTATTTCTTGTCAAAGTTCATCAAAATGGTCAAAGTTTCCCTCTTTGGGAACAAGTCAACGTGGGCTTCCAAGAGCCACCTATTCCACCCTCTTGGAGAATGATATATAAGATGCAATTCGACTCAATTGAAGATCATTCATTTACACACAAGAAGTACATCTGAAGCATGCAAAGGAGGACAAAAAACATATTTTAAAGGAGAGAGAATTGAAGTCAAAGAAGAGATAATTTTGCTTGATAGAATTTCATACTTGAAGGATGAATTTTTTTTGTGCTATTGTAGGCCCAATATTTCAGGGGCTGAAATTTCAAGCGCTAACTAGATTTGGGAAAGTTTGACCACGTTTAACTTTGACATTGGAGGTGACCTGGGGAAGGGTTTGACTTAGCATTTTGGGGCAGTTTTGGTCTTGGACTTGGATATCTCATTTAGATATGGTTCTATAAGAGAAGGATTTTGGTTCGGTTTTTTTATGGAAACAAGAGCACACAACAAAGATCTAATCAGAGACAACACAAATGGAAGAATACATTATAGAGACCAAAATTCACCATGGAGAAGAAATCACAATTCACATTACATTGGATGGCAAGTTTGGCCTTGCTTGCATTGCTTAGGTTGAGGCAAGAGCACATATTTATAGATCATCCAAGGCTCTATGAACATGTTTTCGCATGTGCACAAGGCAGTGTCTAGAAGTTGATGGGCGGTGGAGTTGTTGGCAGAAGACGAAGTGGGTGGTCTCTATTAGGAGAGTCAGTGTCAGACAGTGTTGAATTCATTGGGTTTCACCTTTAACATTCTCCCGCTTGAAACCAAATGGAGAGTCCTAAATCAAGTCACACAGAGTCCTACCATGCCTCTACATAACTCATGTTTATTTCTTGGTAGAATCATAGTAAGCATATTGACAGGGTTCCTATCTGTATGGATCACTTCCAAGGATAATTATCCTTCCTCCAATACATGCCAGATCCAATGGTACCTTAAGTTAATGTGCTTGGTTTTTGAGTGAAATGTTGGGTTTTTCGCCAAGTGAATGGAACTCTGACTATCACAATATAGCACATACTTGTCTTGCTTTATTCCTATCTCTCATAAGAATCATTGCATCCACAACATCTCTTTATAAGCTTTTGTTGCAACTATGTACTCTGCCTCTGTTGTAGAGAGAGCTACTATTCTTTGTAGCCTTGACACACAAGATACTATTATACCTGCAAATGTATACAAATAACTTATAGTGGACTTTTTGGTACTCCATATCTCTAGCCATATATGCATCTGTAAATCCTTCAAGCGTAGTCTCATTATGACCAAAACATAAACAGTAATGATTGGTACCTTTGAGATACCTCAAAATCCATTTTACTACTTGTCAATGTTGTTTTCCTAGATTGGCAAAGAACCTTTTCACTACTTCCACTGAATATGCAATGTATGGTTGTGTGCATACCATGGCATACATCAAGTTGCCAACTGCTGAAGCATAAAGAAACTTGTTCATTTCTTCATTCTCCTTGTCATCACTAGGACATAACTCAATACTCAACTTGAAGTGAGTTACAAGGGGTGTACTAACTGGTTTGGCATCCTTCATATTAAACATGTCAAACACCTTCTTGATATATTCTTCTTGTGACAACCACAATATTTTTTTTTCCTGTCATGCATGATCCTCATGCCCAATATTTGTTGTGTTTGACCCAAATTCTTCCTTGCAAATTGGCTTCCCAAATCTTTCTTCAACCTATTGATCATATTCTTATCATGGCCAATAAAAAACATGCCGTCCACATATAATAGTAATATTATATACTTTCGTTGATCATACCTCTTGATATAGACACAATGGTCAACTTCCAAACTATAAAAACCATGTTTCAACATGATTGAACCAAATTTATTATACCATTGTCGAGCTTCCTATTTCAACCCATAGAGGCTCTTCTTCAATCTGAAAACTAGGTCTTCTTTGCCTTTTTCTATGAAGCCTTTTGGCTGCTCCATATAAATTTCTTCCCCCAATTCACCATGAAGGAAAGTAGTTTTTACATCTAACTGATCACATTCTAAGTCTAAAGCAACAACAAGACCAAGAATGACTATGATGGATGACATTTTGACAAGTGAGAAAATCTTAGTGAAGTCAATACCTTCTTTTTGGGCTAATCCCTTCACCACCAACCTTGCTTTATACCTCTCCCTCTTTTCATCACCTTCATGCTTAATCTTGTATATCCATTTGTTTTGTAGACCCTTTATACCTTTTGGGAGATTTACCAATTCCTGAGTTTTATTTTTCAGCAAGGAGTTCACTTCTTGCATTTCTTTCTTTCATTCTTTATTGTGCTCAACTTTACATGCCTCTTGAAAACAATCAGGCTCACCTTCATCAATTAATAAAATATAGTTTGAAGGAGGATACCTTTGCAAAGATTTATGAGGCTTGGAAGATATGCAAACCAACTGTGATGGTGTGTTATCAGGTTGAATCTCCTATAAAGGTTCCTACAAGGTTCCTTCTTCTTGATGTTCATCACTTTCCACTTGTTGTCCTTCTTACTCTTGAATTTGTTGTCCTTTTTCTTGCATTGGTGGGATATTTTCATGCCACTCTTCAAACCTGTCAATAACTTTCTTAACCTCCAGCTCACCTACATACCTCTTAATTTTTTTTGACTCATTAAGATAACATCCCTGCTTCTAATAACTTTATGTTTGACTCAATCCCATAGACGATAACCAAATTCTTCATCCACATATCCCAAAAAAATGCATTTCATAGATTTATCATCTAGCTTAGTTCTATTTTCTTTGGGAATATGTACAAATGCTTCACATCCAAAGATTTTCAAATGAGAATAATTCAACTTCTTACCAGTCCAAACTTCTTCAGGAATGCCACCATCCAAGGTTGTAGTAGGAGATCAATTTATAAGGTAACAACCCATCCTTACTGATTCTGCCCAAAAATCCTTCTCCAAACCATAATTTGACAACATACTCCTCACTTTCTCCATAATGGTGTAATTCATCCTTTCTGCAACACCATTTTGTTGAGGAGTACTAGGCACAGTCTTCTCATGCTTTATGCCAAACTTATTACAATATTCCTTGAATGATTTTGAGCAATATTCTCCACCATTATCTATTCTCAAGAACTTGAGCAATTTTTTAGTTTCTCTTTCAACAAAAACATGGAATTTTTGAAATATTTCAAACACTTTACTTTTTATTTTCATAGGGTAGGCCCAAACCTTCTTGGATGCATCATCTATAAATGTTACAAAATATGATGCTCCTCCTAATGACTTAATGTTAACAGGCCCAAACACATGTGAGTGTATCAATTTTAACACATTTTTCTTTTTATCATGGCCACCTTTAAGGAATGAAACCCTTCTTTGTCTACCATATATACATTGCTCACAAAGATCAAGGTTATAGGATTTCAAACCTAGTAGTAAGTATTTACTAACAAGGATTTTTAAGCCCTTCTCGCTCATGTGACCCAAGTACTTATGCCATGAATCTGCTAAATTTCCTTCTTTTGTGACAACAAAATTTGATTTTCCTATCATTGCCTTTAATGTAAATAATGTTCCTGTCTTGGGTCCTCTAGCCATGCCCAATGCTCCTTTGCTAATTTCCCAACCTCCTTTTCCAAAGCTTGTGCAATAGCCTTTACCATCTAGTTTTCCCATAGAGATCAAGCTCATGCACATTTCCAATACATGCTTGACCTGTTTCAACAATATATCTTGTCCATCCTTCATCTTGATCTCGACATCTGCCACTCCAACATACTATAAAAATTATTATTCCCCAAATGCACTCTACCATAATCACTCGGATTATATGCAACAAAACTATATTTTCATGGGATTACATTGTGAGATGCCCCGAAGTCAAGGATCCAATCAAATCTGCTGTTAGATGTAGATAAACATGCATATTTTATTGAAACAGTAAATAGCACATCACTATTTGTGACTAGAACAGTAGTCTCACCTTCATTTGTGTTGGATTGTACTGGCTGGTTTCTAATCCTTTTGTCTTTTCTTCCTGACTCAATATTTTTTCTTCATGTGCCTTGGTTTACCATAATGAAAGCAAATGAGTCTGCCCCTCCTTGATTTCGATCAGTCTCTCAATATTGAATGCCCTTGTCGGACTCGATCAATTCTACTACCACGATCATCTAGAGCTAGAGCTTCTCCCCCTAGTTTTCCATAATTGACTTGCATCACAACTCCTCATTCATTAAACTATTGTTGACATCAACAAACTTTAGTGTTCCTGCAGGTGATGAAGTTCTCATAGCTACAATTAAATTTTCCCAGTTGTCTCGCATATAACACATTAACAAAATAGCTCTAATTTCATTATCTAGAATGATTTTAACAAACGTAAGCTAACTAGTAATAATATTGAATTCATTCAAGTGTTCAACAATTGAAGCACCCTCCTTCATCATGAGATTATATAGCTTCTTCATCAAGAACACTTGCTTTGACGTCGTGTTCTTTTCATATAGATCGTGGAGCTTCTTCCATAACCTTTTTTCCATCTTTTCTCTGAACACATTGAAATACACAGTCTTTGCTAGATATTGGTGGATTGCCACAATCTCCTTTCTATCTAGCTTATCCCATTCTTCATTTGTCATATATGAGCGTTTCTTTACTATACCCTCAATCGGAATATCCTCCATCTGTGATTTCCATAGGGAAAAATTAGCCCCGATCAAATTTTCCATGCCAGTTAATGTTGTTGTCTCCATTTTTAATAAAATTCACATCCCATAAACAAAAATCCACTTAAAAAACAAGTCTTTAATTATTACACCTTTTTAAAATAAAAAACAAAAATCCATCACCTTTAAAAATTTCACCATCTAACAAATGATGACCTTTCCCTCCAAACTTAACATAATTGAGCATATGATAAAACATATATAATTATATATGTTTCAAAATAATTATCAAACATATATAATATATCATTATAAAACCATTTCACTTGTTTAATACAAAAATATATATACAACATATCACTTCAAGTTAAAACGGAGCGTATCATCACCAAACCAAATATGAAAACCATTATTTCCAAGTGAATGAGAGAACTTATTGATATTGGCCCCAGTATGCTCTTCTTTACTGCTCAGATTCCCTGCAGATCCCTTTGAAGCATCCAAGATGGGTTTGATTATTGTAAAGGACTATAATAGGAAAAATCATCCCATGCATAATGCCCCTATATCGAAGGCATTTGTCGAGCGAGGGTTTTCATTTACATAGAGAACTAACACTTCTTGGGACCGATATCAAAACTGCGAATGTTGGCTCTGATACCAATGATGGGAAAAAGAGCATACAATAGCAGATAAAATTGGAAAACACAAATTGAAAAACACATTATACAAAGTAAAATACACCATGGAGAAGAAATCACAATTCACATTACATAACAGGTTCTGCCTTGCTTACACTGCTCAGGCCGAGGAAAGAGTACATATTTATAGAGGATTCAAGGATCCATGAACATGTTTCTGCATGTGCACAAGGCAATATCCAGAAGTCAGTGGGTGGTGGAGTTGTCGGCGGAAGACAACATGGGTGTCAAACAGTATTGGATTCATTGGATTTCACATTTAATAGTTTTCTCTTTTTTGAAAATTTTTCTTGACTTGGAGCTTAGTTTTTTGTCTTTTTTCTTTTATGTTTTTTATATTTTGCTATTATGTAATTACTTAATAACAAATTTGAAAAAAAAAATGCATATCAATAACATGTATAATTACGATAATAAGAAATTCTATCATCTATTGAAATTCAATAGTAGAAATAAATCAATAAAATCTTTAAGGTCTAATTTGATTGGTTAAAGAGTTCATTACATGATAGTAATGGGATCGGCTAACAAACACATCGACCAATCTTGTAATCAATTGGCGGCCAGCTCTGATGGAAAGATCTGTTTGTTAGCAATAAGTAAAAGCATTATGACATGTGCATTATGATATGTAAGAGAATTTATTATGAATCAAAAAGAAATATATTTAAGTATTTTTGGAATTTTGAAAGAAAAAGAAAAAATATTTTTATTTCTTGTCAAAGTCCATCAAAATGGTCAAAGTCGCCCCTCCTTGGGAACAAGTCAGCTTGGGCCTCCAAGAGCCACCTATTCGACCCTCCTAGAAAACGATATATATGAGGCAGTTCGACTCAATTGAAGATCATTCATTTACACACAAGAAGTACATCTCAAGCATGCAAAAGAGGAGAAAAAACAGATTTTAAAGGAGATAGAATTGAAGTCAAAGAAGAGATAATTTTTCTTGATTGAATTTCATACTTGAGGGATGATTTTTTTTGTGCTATTGCAAGCCCGAAATTTCAGTGGCCGAAATTACAGGGAAAAAATTTCAAGAACTGACTAGATTTGGGATAGTTTGACCATGTTTGACTTTGACATTGGAGGTGACTCGGGGAAGGGTTTGAATTGGCATTTTGGCGGTAATTTTCATCTTGGTCTTGGATATCTCATTTTTATATGATTCTATAAGAGAAGGATTTTTGTTGGGTTTTTTATGTGAACAAGAGCACACAAAAAAGACCTAATTAGAGACAACACAAATGCAAGAATACATTATAGAGAGAAAAATACACCATGGAGAAGAAATGACAAGTCACATTACATAGGATGCCAGGCTTGGCCTTGCTTGCATTGCTCAGGTTGAGGCAAGAGTACATATTTATAGATGATCCAAGGCTCTATGAACATGTTTTTCGCATGTGCACAAGGCAGTGTCTAGAAGTCGGTGGGTGGTGTAGTTGTTGGCGGAAGACGACGTGGGTGGTCGCTATCACGAGAGTCGACGCCCGACAGTGTTGGATTCATTGGGTTTCACCTTTAACATTCTCCCACTTGAAACCAAATGAAAAGTCCAGAATCAAGTCACACTGAGTCCTACCATGCCTATACATAACTCATGTTTATTTCTTGGTAGAATCATAGTAAGAATATCAATAGGGTTCCTATTTGTATGGATCGTTTCCAAGGATAATTATCCTTCCTCCAATACATGTTGGATCCAATGGTACCTTAAGTCAATGTGCTTGGTTTTTGAGTTAAATGTTGGGTTTTTCACCAAGTGAATGGAAATTTGACTATGAAAATATAGCACATACTTGTCCTACTTTATTCCTATCTCTCATAGGAATCATTGCATCCACAACTTCTCTTTACAAGCTTCTGTTGCAACTATGTACTATGCCTCTATTGTAGAGAGAGCTACTACTCTTTGTAGTCTTGACACCTAAGATACTATTGTACCTGCAAATGCATACAAATAGCTTATAGTGGAATTTCTAGTGCTCCATATCTCCAGACATATCTGCATCTGTAAATCCTTCAAGGATAGTCTCATTATGACCAAAACGTAAACAATAATTATTGGTATCTTTGAGATACCTCAAAATCCATTTTATTGCTTGCCAATGTTGTTTGCCTAGATTAGCAAAGAACCTTCTCACTACTCCCACTGAATATGCAATGTCTGGTTGTGTGCATACCATGGCATACATCATGCTGCCAACTGCTGAAGCATAAAGAATCTTGTTCATTTCTTCCTTCTCCTTTTCATCACTAGGACATAACTCAGTACTCAACTTGAAGTGAGTTGCAAGGGGTGTACCTTCTGGCTTGGCATCCTTCATATTAAACCTAGTAAACACCTTCTTGATATATTTTTCTTGTGACAACCACAATTTTTTTTCTTCCTGCCATGCATGATCCTCATGCCCAATATTTGTTTTGTTGGACCCAAATCCTTCATTACAAATTGTTTTCCCAAATCTTTCTTCAACCTATTGATCATATTCTTATCATGACCAATAATCAACATGTCATCCAAATATAATATTAATATTATATACTTTCCTTGATCATACCTCTTGATATAGACACAATGGTCATCTTCCAGACTGTAAAAACCATGTTCTAACATGATTGAATCAAATTTATTATACCATTGTCAAGCTTCCTATTTTAACCCATAGACACTCTTCAATCTGCAAACTAAGTCTTCCTTGCCTTTTTCTATGAAGCCTTCTAGCTGCTCCATATAAATTTCTTCCTCCAATTCACCATGAAGGAAAGTGGTTTTTACATCTAACTATTCACATTCTAAGTCTAAAGGAATAACAAGACCAAGAATGACTCTGATGGATGACATTTTGACAACAAGTGAGAAAATATTAGTGAAGTCAATACCTTATTTTTGGGCTAATCTCTTCGCCAACAACCTTACTCTATACCTCTCCCTCTTTTCATCACCTCCATGATTAATCTTGTATATCCATTTGTTTTCTAAATCCTTTCTACCTTTTGGGAGATTTACCAATTCCCGAGTTTTATTTTTCAGCAAAGAGTTCATTTCTTCCTCCATTTCTTTCTTTCATTCTTTATTATGCTCAACTTTACATGCCTCTTGAAAACAATTAGGCTCACCTTCATCAATTAATAAAATATAGTTTGAAGGAGGATACCTTTGCGAAGGCTTATGAGGCCTAGAATATATGCAAACCAACTCTGGTGGTGTTTTATCAGGTTGAATCTCCTATAAAGGTTACTGCAGGGTTACTTCTTCTTGATCTTCATCACTTTCCACTTGTTGTCCTTCTTGCTTTTGAATTTTTGTCCATTTTCTTGCATTGGTAGGATCTTTTTATGTTGCTCTTCAAACCTTCCAATAACTTTCTTAACCTCTAGCTCACCTATATACCTCTTAAACATTTTTTACTCATTAAATATACCATCCCCGATTCTAATAACTTTATGTTTGACTTGATCCCATAGACGATAACCAAATTCTTCATCCACATATCCCAAAAAAATGCATTTCATAGATTTATCATCTAGCTTAGCTCTATTTTCATTAGGAATATTTACAAATGCTTCACATCCAAAGATTTTCAAATGAGAATAATTCAAATTCTTACCAGTCCAAACATCTTTGCAAATGGCACCACCCAAGGTTGCAATAGGAGATCAATTTATAAGGTAACAACTCATGCTTACTGATTGTGCCCAAAAATCCTTCTCCAAACCATAATTTGACAACATACTCCTCACTTTCTCCATAACGGTGTGATTCATCCTTTCTGCAACACCATTTTTTTGAGGAGTACTAGGCACAGTCTTCTCATGATTTATGCCAAACTTATTACAATATTCCTTGAATGATCTTGAGCAATATTCTCCACCATTATCTATTCTCAAGCACTTGAGAAATTTGTTAGTTTCTCTTTCAAAAACAACATGGAATTTTTGAAATATTTCAAACACTTCAATTTTGATTTTCATAGGGTAGGCCCAAACCTTCTTGGATGCATCATCTATAAATGTTACAAAATATGATGCTCCTCCTAATGACTTAATGTTAACGTGCCCAAACACATCCGAGTGTATCAATTTTAACATTTTTTTTCTTTTTGTCATGGCCACCTTTAAGGAATGAAACCCTTCTTTGTCTACCATATATACAATGCTCACAAAGATCAAGATTATAGGATTTCAAACTTGGTAGTAAATATTTGCCAACAAGGACTTTTAAACCCTTCTCGCTCATGTGACCCAAGCGCTTATGCCACAAATATGCTAAATTTCCTTCTTTTGTGTCAACAAAATTTGATTTTCCTATCATTGCCTTTAATGTATACAATGTTCCTATCTTGGGTCCTTTAGCCATGATCAATGCTCCTTTGGTAATTTTCCAACCTCCTTTTCCAAAGCTTGTGTAATAACCTTTATCATCTAGTCGTCCCATAGAGATCAAACTCATGCACATTTCGAGTACATGCATGACCTGTTTCAACAATATATCTTGTCCATCCTTCATCTTGATCTCGACATCTCCCACTCCAACAATATTGTAAAAATGATTATTCCCAAAGTGCACTCTACCATAATCACTATGATTATATACAACAAAACTATCTTTTCATGGGGTTACATGGGGAGATACCCCGAAGTCAAGGATCCAATCAAATCTACTACTAGATGTATATAAACAGGCATATTTTATTGAAACAATAAATAGCACATCACCATTTGTGAATACAACAACAGTCTCACCTTCATTTGTGTTGGATGACTTGTGATTTGTATTGGCCGGTTTTTGATCCTTTTGTCCTTTCTTCCAGACTCGATATTTTTTCTTCATGTTCCCTAGTTTACCACAATGAAAGAAAATGAGCCTGCCCCTCCTTGATTTCGATTGGTCTCTTGATCTTGAACTCCCTTGTCGAACTCGATCAATTATCCTACCATGATCATCTAGAGCTAGAGCTTCTCCCCCCTAGTTTTCCACAATTGACTTGCATCACAACTCCTCATTCATTAAACTATTGTTGACATCATCAAACTTCAATGTTCCCACAGGTGATGAAGTGCTTGTAGATACAATTAAATTTTCGCAGTTGTCTCACATATAACGCATTAACAAAATAACTCTAATTTCATCATCTAGAATGATTTTATGAAAGGAAAACTAACTAGTAATAATATTGAATTCATTCAAGTCATCAGCAACTGAAGCACCCTCCTTCATCATAAGATTATATAGCTTCTTCATCAAGAACACTTTCTTTGATGTCATGTTCTTTTCATATAGATCATCGACCTTCTTCCATAATCTTTTTGCCTTTTTTTCTCCAGACACATTGAAATACACATTCTTTGCTAGATATAGGTGGATTGCTGCAATCACCTTTCTATCTAGGTTATCCCATTCTTCATTTGTCATAGATGAGGGTTTCTTTGCTATACCCTCAATCATAATATCCTCCATCTGTGATTTCCATAGGGAAAAATTAGCCCCGGTCAACTTCTCCATGTTAGTTAATGTTGTTGTCTCCATTTTCAATAAAATTCACATCCCATAAACAAAAATCCACTTAAAAAATAAAGCTTTAATTATTACACTTTTTTAAAATTAAAAGCAAAAATCTATCTCCTTTAAAAATTTCACCATCTAACTTCCCTCCAAACTTAACATAATTGAACATATGATAAAACATATATAATTATATATGTTTCACAATAATTATCAAACATATATAATATATCATTATAAAACAATTTCACTCCTTTAATAAAAAATACATATACAACATATCACTTCAAGTTAAAACGGAGCGTATCATCACCAAACCAAATATGAAAACCATTATTTCCAAGTGATTGAGAGAACTTATTGATTTTGGCCCCAGTATGCTCTTCTTTATTGGTCAGATTCCTTGCAAATCCCTCTGAAGCGCTCGAGCTGGGTTTGATTATTGTAAAGGACTAGGTAATAGACAAAAGCATCCAATGCACCTATATCAAAGGCATTCACCGAGCTAGGGACTTCATTTACATAGAGAACCAATACTTCTTTGGTAGTCACACTTCTTGGGACCGATATTAGAACTGCGAATGCTGGCTCTGATACCAATTGATGGGAACAAGTGCATACAACAACAAATATCTAATCAGAGACAACACAAATTGAAGAACACATTATAGAGAGTAACATACACAATGGAGAAGAAATAATAAATTAGATTACATTACATAAAAGGTTTGGCCTTGCTTTCACTGCTTAGGCTGAGGAAAGAGTACATATTTATAGAGGATTCAAGGATCTATTAACATTTTTTATGCATGTGCACAAGGAAATGTCTAGAAGTCAGTGGGCGGTGGAGTTGTTGGTGGAAGACGACATGGGCAGTGGTTGTCAGGAGAGTCAGCGGCAAACATTATTGGATTCATTGGGTTTCACATTTAACAGTTTTCCCCCTTCTGGGGTTTTTCATTGGCTTGGAGTCTAATTTTTGGTATCTCTTGTCTTTTGTGCATTATGTTTTCTATATTTTTCTATTGTGTAATTGCTTGATGACAAAACTAAACAAGAAAATATTAAGAAAAAAATGCATATCAATCACATGTAATTACCATAATAAAAATCTAACATCTATTGAAATTCAATAGTAGAAAGAAATCAACAAAATCTTTAAGCTCCAAATTGATCGGTTAAGGGGTTCGTTACACAATAGTAAAGATATGTTTGTTAGCAATAAGTAAAAGCATTATGACATGAGTAGTTCTGATTCTAATTTTTAACTTTTCTAGGAGATATTTTAGACCAAAACAATCGCTAATTTTCGATGGCAGTTAGCGTGGATCTTTTGGGAGGGGGTTCGTATTCATTTGGTTGATGAAGACATACCTCACCATTTGACTGGGGTCATATGCTCTTGTTATTAAAACTAGAAGGCAAAGGATAGCCCCAAATCCCGTGAAAAGTTAACGAATCTCAAAGGAATTCATTGAGACCGTATGATTTATTATACCTGCCACTAGCAAGATATAACATATTCAATTTTTCATTGACTTGCTATTAGTTTTTCTTTGACTAAAAAATTTAAAATCTATCCAAAGTTTAACATTATGAAATTAAATTTATTATTTTTAAATAATTTTTATTTATTTATTTCAAATATGATTGGTTGAAATGTCTCCCCTCTTATTGTGTAATAATGACAAGAATTGACTTTTGTCTACTCTATTATTAATTACCGTGTACTATATCATTAATTACTATGTACAATAAATATAAATAATTTGAAAAATAACATTATATATTAATTACTATGTACCATAAACACAAATGGTTTGTAATTAAATTCAAAAATTTCATTTTTAGGCCGATAGGCCTTCTTATGCATCAACTTCTTCGTCAACACTTTTACCCTGCTCCGTTCGATCAGGTGAAACACTTTCAACCATTGATCTGAACCAGAAAAAGAAACAACGGAAAATCAAGAAAGCACCGAAAGTCAAGAAAGCACAAAAACTCACAATAAAGGATTCTATGCAGAAAATCAAGAAAGCACGAAAAAGCTCATAAAAATTAGTGATTTTTCTTTTTTTAACCTTTGGATCCTCTCTAATAGCTTAGAACAGAAACGAAAATACTTGCAGATAAAGAATTAGACATAATATTTTCACGAGACCTGGTACTTTGTCTGTAACTTTTTTCCTTGGGATTCGTGCTTCAAATATTCCGAGCACGAATTGTCAGCGTCCCGCTCAACAGAGCTGATCCAATTCCATTCTGGAAAAGGTCAAAACTACTCGTATCTCTGTCCAAATATTAGTTTAAATAAAGCAGTTCCATATTGAGTAGAATTCAAGATCTTATAACCTTCTTATTGAATATTCTTAGATATTTTATAGTTGCAATAAGAACAGATAGGAGCATGTCTTTGGAAATCGTCTTTCAAATATTCTGTGTACGAGTTGTCAATGTCTTGTTCAATATGGATGATCAATGGTTGATCCCATTCCATTATGGAAGATGTCAAAAACTACCTATGTGTTTTTGTACTAGTTTAAAATTAAATAGAATGCAAAATCTTAGAACTTTTTTGTTGAAAATTGTTAGATTTTTTTTTTTAATGATTGTATCGAAAACAGATACTCACCTGTCTACATTAAGAAAAATATATCTTCTATCGTGTTTTTTCTTTTTCTTTTTTATCTCTTTTTGTTGAGAAGAGATGAAGTAACGCTCACTGATAGATGTCGGGATGGATATGGATGCTGCTGCTCAGTGGGGCCAATTACTGCTTTCATAGGTGCACAACTTCATTCACCGCCTCAGGTATTTCTAATATGCATTGAATTATTGTTTTATGTTCAAGATAATGGATAGTATTTCTCTCTTCATATAATCTTCGAATGAATCACTGAGCTTGGCTTGCGCCGGCAACGCCATCCTCGGCTTCTTGATGGTAAATTTCTGGGTTTATTTGATACTCCATCTATTGACGGGCATAACATGCAGTGGCGTAGGTTTATCGTCCTTTGTTTTGGCGACGGAGCCCATGGGTCCCTCCAGAAGAGGTCCAGTAGGCATGTCGGCTCTCTGCTCTTGCCTACTTCTCTACATTGTCACTTCTGCCTTGTATTGCCTCTTCGTTCTGACGGCAATGTCGCCTAATTCCTGGGTGTAAACTTATACCAAGTTATACATCCCCGCCGCGCCGAATATTCCCACCAGGCTACACGCTAGTTTCACGCCACTCACAACTTCTTGGCTCACTCCCGCTACTCGGTTTTCCATTGGATTCGAATCGAGAATCTCGATGAGAATCAAGAAGATGGGCATCGCTCTTGTTTCAAATATGTCGTTAGAGAATAGACAGAGTATCAAATAAACCAAGAAATTAGGCGAAATTGGCGTCAAGAAGCCGAGGATGGGCACAAGCCAAGCTAAACACTTTTTTGAATTTCGAATGAATCACTATCACGATGTGAGTTTAATTAACAACGAGTCATCTCCATAGCGAGTGTTCAGACATTTTAGAGTTTTAAAATCAAATATCAATTTCATTCTATTTAGTTTTTTTGTGATTTTTTTAAATAAAACATAAAAATAATATATTCTTGATTTTTATTATTTTTAAATCTATTATACAATAATTTCAGAAATTTAACACATTGCAATTGGCAATACTAATAGCGTGATTTCAGAATTATAATCCCCATTGCAATTAGCAATACTAATAGTGTGGTGACATGCATTAATAGTAGTGTGGTGACAGAATTTAGCAATACCCACCACTATAACCCCCATTTAAATGTCACCACACTATTATTAAATTCTATGATTAATGGAAGAAGATATACCCTATTTGGCTATTTCCCTGCTGCAATTTTTTGGATGAATGCATGTTTGCTGCTCTTTTACCTTTGCTGTTATGGACACGTGTTTTATATTGTTAGTTCCTTTTATGCTGTCATGGGGCAATCTGTGAAGACCTTGCATATGGCAATTAAAACACTATTATCTTTTGCCTTTTCTATTCATAAGGCATGCTTTCTTGCATAGTATCCTAATCCGTATATTGCAACTCTTATTTGGAGTGGAGTAAGGATTATGCTTGTCCCAAGCAGGTCCTATTATTGAAAAATTTTCAGGTTTATGGCTCTGCTTGTTTAGATCTAGTAGCATTTTTTGGGGCAAAATCCATTGCAATCTTGCATACACACTGTAAGGTACCCTTCAAATTGAAGTAAGTGATGGTTGTTAAATTTTTTTCCTTATGTGGGTTGTTGTTTGACTTGTAATTTGGGAAAATGTGGATTTGGTCTATCGTTTCCCCTGATGCTTTCCAACTGATTATACTTGTTCATTGTCATTGGAGTCATCAAAAGTACAAATGCCATACACATAACTGCCCACTGGGAAATTGGGATTCTATAATCTGGATAGTCTGGCCTAATATGCACAAATTCATACTCTTCTACAGGGTATGCAAAATAAAAAATATTGTTCAGTTGTCAAAGTCATGTGATGACATAATCAACAAGATGATTTAGAGTGGAACATCTCCTGAAGATTTCTACAATGTTGTTTGTGAGCAGGTTTTAATCTCAACTTAACTTTAATTAAATTTGTTGCATTTCCTTCTAAATTGTTTTGACTGCACATCCAACACAAATAAATAGATGGACTAAGCCTTTCAACCTTTTCGGCTTATTTTCTTATATCAAACATTTATGCAGGGTTTCAACCAATTAACATTTCATTGAGTATGTATTTACAAATCAATGATTTTGGGATCAAATCCCACAAAGCAATTCTATACCTGCTCTTCAAATTCCTTCAAGCTTTTGAAAGTAAAACCAATGAATTATCAATATAATTTTACCATAATAAAAAACAATTAGAAAGCCTTTAGCCAGCTCAA
The DNA here is from genome assembly GCA_031772625.1 of Pinus tabuliformis. Classification (NCBI taxonomy): domain Eukaryota; kingdom Viridiplantae; phylum Streptophyta; class Pinopsida; order Pinales; family Pinaceae; genus Pinus; species Pinus tabuliformis. The sequence goes on along the minus strand of CM062805.1, from coordinate 556,372,578 downwards.
ATTGCTCATCCGTTAGGCTTGAACCAACATCTCTTCTAGAAAAATTCAACAATTTCAATTTAATAATCCTATTGGCCTCTCTTTGTATCTTTTGGGACAATTGCTAGTTTTATTGGTGGAAAGTATTCAATAGACAATTTTTATGGGTTTTATTTTTTAATTTACAAAAAAATAATTTAAAAAATATAAATTTGAAAAAATAACATGTGTACAATTTGTACAGCTCTCATTATATCAATCTATACTCTAATGACATGACATGTGTACTATAATATGAGCATTATATTAAAAAATTGTCATCATTCAATATTAAATAAATAATTGTTAACTTGTTATCATTCTCTTCAATGTCAATTATATCTCTCTCTCTCTCTCTCTCTCTCTATATATATATATATATATAAAACCTTTATCTACCAAAAAATTGTTTAATTATATTAAAAAAATTAATAAAAAAAAGTTAAACAAATTTTCATATAACTCATTTTACAATTTTATTATTGTTTGGAGTATATACAACACATCATAACATTAAAATGTATTTGAGTCTAGTTTTTTTTTGAGTTTTGAAAAAAAAGAAAATGTATTTATATTTTTTGTCAAAGTTCACCAAACTGGTCAATGTTGCCCCTCCTTGGGAACAAGTCAGCTTGGGCCTCCAAGAGCCACCTATTCGACCCTCTTGGAAAATGATATATAGGAGGCAGTTCGACTCAATTGAAGATCATTCATTTACACATAAGAAGTACATATGAAGCATGCAAAGGAGGACAAAAAATAGATTTGAAAGGAGAGAGAATTGAAGTCAAAGAAGAGATAATTTTGCTTGATTGAATTTCATACTTGAAGGACGATTTTTTTTGTGCTATTATAGGCCCAAAATTTCAGGGGCCGAAATTACAGGGTCAAATTCTCAAGAGCTGACTAGATTTGTGATAGTTGACCATGTTTGACTTTGACATTGGAGGTGACTTGGGGAAGGGTTTGACTTGGAATTTTGGTGGAAATTTTGGTCTTGGTCTTGGTCTTGGATATCTCATTTTAAAATGATTTTATAAGAGAAGGATTGTTGTTGGGTTTTTATGGGAATAAGAGCACACAACAAATATCTAATTAGAGACAACACAAATGGAAGAACACATTATAGAGAGAAAAAGGAACCATGGAGAAGAAATCACAATTCACATTACATTGGATGGTAGGCTTGGCCTTGCTTGCATTGCTCAGGTTGTGGCAAGAGTACATATTTATAGATGATACAAGGCTTTATGAACATGTTTTTCGCATGTGCACAAGGCATTGTCTAGAAGTTGGTGGGTGGTGGAGTTGTTGGTGGAAGACGACGTGGGTGGTCGCTGTCAGGAGAGTCAGCGCTGGATGGTGTTGGATTCATTGGGTTTTACATTTAACATTATCCCACTTGAAACCAAATGAAGAGTCTTGAATCAAGTCACACCAAGTCCTACAATGCCTCTACATAACTCATGTTTTTTTCTTGGTAGAATGATAGTAAGCATATCAGCAGGGTTCCTATCTGTATGGATCTTTTCCAAGGATAATTATCCTTCCTCAAATACATTCCGGATCCAATGGTACCTTAAGTCAATGTGCTTGGTTTTTTAGTGAAATTTTGGGTTTTTCGCCAAGTGAATGGAACTATGACTATCACAATATAACACATACTTGTCTTGCTTTATTCCTATCTCTCATAGGAATTGTTGCATCCACATCATATCTTTACAAGCTTCTGTTGCAACTATGTACTCTACCTCTATTGTAGAGAGAGCTACTATTCTTTGTAGCATTGACACCCAAGATACTATTGTACCTGCAAATGTATACAAATAACCTATAGTGGACCTTTTGATGTCCATATCTCAAGCCATATCTACATCAATAAATCCTTCAAGCATAGTCTCATTATGACCAAAACATAAACAATAATGACTGGTACCTTTGAGATACCTCAAAATCCATTTTAGTGCTTGTTAATGTTATTTTCCTAGATTAGCAAGGAACCTTCTCACTACTCCCATTGAATATGCAATGTCTGGTTGTGTGCATACCATGGCATACATCAAGTTGCTAACTGCTGAAGCATAAATAATATTGCTCATTTCTTCCTTCTCCATGTCATCACTAGTACATAACTCAGTACTTAACTTGAAGTGAGTTGCAAGGGGTGTACCAAATGGCTTGGCATCCTTCATATTAAACCTGTTAAGCACCTTCTTGATATATTTTTCTTGTGACAACCACAACCTTTTGTTTTCCCTGTCATGCATGATCCTCATGCCCAATATTTGTTGTGTTGGACCCAAATCCTTCATTGCAAATTGGTTGCCCAAAGATTTCTTCAACCTATTAATCATATTCTTATCATGACCAATAATCAACATGTCATCCACATATAATAGTAATATTATATATTTTCCTTGATCATACCTCTCGATATAGACACAATGGTCAACTTCCAAACTGTAAAAACCATGTTCCAGCATGATTGAATCAAATTTATTATACCATTGTCGAGCTTCCTCTTTCAACCCATAGAGGCTCTTCTTCAATATGCAAACTAGGTCTTATTTGCCTTTTTCTACGAAGCCTTACGGCTGCTCCATATAAATCTCTTCCTCCAATTCACCATGAAGGAAAGCCGTTTTTACATTTAATTGTTCACATTCTAAGTCTAAAGCAACAACAATACCAATAATGACTTTTATGGACGACATTTTGACTATAGGTGAGAAAATCTTAGTGAAATAATACCTTCTTTTTGGGCTAATCCCTTCAACACTAACCTTGCTTTATACCTCTCCCTCTTTTCATCACCTTCATGCTTAATCTTATATATCCATTTGTTTTGTAGATCATTTCTACCTTTTGGGAGATTTACCAATTCCCGAGTTTTATTTTTCAGCAAAGAGTTCCTTTCTTCCTCCATTGTTTTCCTTCATTCTTTACTGTGCTCAACTTTACATGCCTCTTGAAAACAATTAGGCTCACCTTCATCAGTTAATAAAATATAGTTTGAAGGAGGATACCTTTACGAAGGCTTATGAGGCCTAGAATATATGCAAACCAATTGTGGTGGTGCGTTATTAGGTTGAATCTCCTATAAAGGTTCTTTCAAGGTTCCTTCTTCTTGGTGTTCATCACTTTCCACTTGTTTTCCTTCTTTCTCTTGAATTTGTTGTCCATTTTCTTGCATTGGTGGGATCTTTTCATGTTGCTCTTCAAACCTGTCAATAACTTTCTTAACCTCCAGCTCACCTATATACCTCCTAAACATTTTTGATTCATTAAATATAACATCCATGCTTCTAATAACTTTATGTTTGATTGGATCCCATAGACGATAACCAAATTCTTCATCCACATATCCAAAAAAAATGCATTTCATAGATTTATCATCTGGCTTAGTTCTATTTTCTTTGGGAATATTTACAAATGCTTCACATCTAAATATTTTCAAATGAGAATAATTCAACTTCTTACCAGTCCAAACATCTTTAGGAATGCCACCATCCAAGGTTGTAGTAGGAGATCATTTTATAAGGTAACAACCTGTCCTTACTGATTCTGCGCAAAAATCCTTCTCCAACTCATAATTTGACGACATACTCCTCACTTTCTCTATAATGGTGCGATTCATCCTTTCTGCAACACCATTTTGTTCAGGAGTACTAAGCACAATCTTCTCATGCTTTATGCCAAACTTATTACAATATTACTTGAATGATTTTGAGCAGTATTCTCCACCATTATCTATTCTTAAGCACTTGAGAAATTTGTTAGTTTCTCTTTCAACAACAACATGGAATTTCTGAAATATTTCAAACACTTCACTTTTCATTTTCATAGGGTAGGCCCAAATCTTCTTGGATGCATCATCTATAAATGTTACAAAATATGATGCTCCTCCTAATGACTTAATGTTAACGGGCCCAAACACATCTGAGTGTATCAATTTTAACAATTTTTTTTTTTTTCATGGCCACCTTTAATGAATGAAACCCTTCTTTGTCTACCATATATACAATGCTCATAAAGATCAAGATTATAGGATTTTAAACCCGACAGTAAATATTTACCAACAACGATTTTTAAGCCCATCTCGCTCATGTGATCCAAGCGCTTATGTCACAAATTTGCTAAATTTCCTGTTTTTGTGACAACAAAATTTGATTTTCCTATCATTGCATTTAATGTATATAATGTTCCTGTCTTGGGTCCTCTATCCATGACCAATGTTCCTTTGGTAATTTTCCAACCTCCTTTTCCAAAGCTTGTGTAATTACCTTTATCATCCAACCATCCCATAGAGATCAAACTCATGCACATTTCCAACACATGCCTCACTTTTTTCAACAATATATCTTGTCCATCCTTCATCTTGTTCTCAACATATCCCACCCCAACAATACTGTAAAAATCATTATTCCCCAAATGCACTCTACCATAATCACTCGGATTATATGCAACAAAACTATCTTTTCACGGGGTTACATGGTGAGATGCCCCGAAGTCAAGGATCCAATCAAATCTACTGCTAGATGTATATAAACATGCATATTTTACTAAAATAATAAATAACACATCACCATCTGTGACTACAACAACAATCTCACCTTCATTTGCGTTGGATGACTTGTGATTTGTACTGGCCGGTTTCTGATCTTTCTGTCCTTTCTTCCAGACTCGATATTCTTTCTTCATGTGCCTTGTTTTACCACAATGAAAGCAAATGAGCCTGCCGCTCCGTGATTTCGATTGGTCTCTCGATCTTGAACTCCCTTGTCAGACTCTATCAATTCTCCTACCACGATCATGTAGAGCTAGAGCTTCTCCCCCCTAGTTTTTCACAATTGACTTGCGTCACAACTCCTCATTCATTAAACTGTTGTTGACATCATCAAACTTCAGTGTTCCCGCAGGTGATGAAGTGCTGATAGCTACAATTAAATTTTACCAGTTGTCTTGCATATACCAAATTAACAAAATAACTCTAATTTCATCATCTAGAATGATTTTAACAAAGACAAGTTGACTAATAATACTATTGAATTCATTCAAGTTCTTATCAAGTGAAGCACCCTCCTTCATCACGAGATTATATAGCTTCTTCATCAAGAACACTTTCTTTGATGTCGTGTTCTTTTCATATAGATCATGGATTTTCTTCTATAATATTTTTGCCATCTTTTCTATGGACACATTGAAATACACATTCTTTGCTAGATATTGGCAAATTGTCGCAATCGCCTTTCTATCTAGCTTATTTTATTCTTCATTTGTCATTGATAATGAGGGTTTTTCTCCTATATCCTCAATAAAAAAATATTAACCTTTTAAAATCAATAATCTTCTACCTGTGATTTCCATAGGGCAAAATTATCCCTGATCAACTTCTACATGTTAGTTAATACTAAAATTTCCGTTCTCAATAAAATTCAGACCTAGAAAAACAAACTCCACTTAAAAATAAAGCTTTAATTATTACCATTTTTAAAATAAAAAACAAAAAACCATCCCTTTGAAAATTTCACCATCTAACCAACGATGACCTTTCCCTCCAAACTTAACACAATTAATCATATATAATTATATATATTTCACAATAATTATCAAACATATCTAATATATCATTATAAAATAATTTCACTCCTTAAATAAATAAAAAATATACAACTTATCACTTCAAGTTAAAACAGAGCGTAACATTACCAAATCAAATATGAAAACCATTATTTCCATGTGATTGAGAGAACTTCTTGATGTTGGCCCTTGTTTGCTCTTCTTTACTGTCGGATTCCCTGCAAATCCCTCTGAAGCGCCCGAGCTGGGTTTGATTATTGTAAAGGACTAGGTAATAGACAAAAGCATCCAATGCACCTATATCGAAGGCATTAGCCGAGCCAGGGACTTCATTTACATAGAGAACCGATACTTCTTTGGCAGTCGCACTTATATTAAAAAATTAAGTTAAATAATAATATTTTTTTATTAAAAATATATAATTTTTTTATAAAAAATTTAAAACTCATTTTTGTTTGATGATAGTAATTATTATAGCTATTGTGTACAATCCAAAATAAAAGATGTTGTAGAATTTAATCAAAGAGTTTTTTTTTACTAAATAATATATAAGTTTTTTATAAAAAATTTAGAACTTATTTTTTCATTTTTGTTTGATGACAATAATTATTATAGCTATTGTGTCCAAATCTAAAATAGAAGATGTTGTGGAATTTAATTAGAGGATTTTTTTGCTGTTATAGGCACAAAGGATAATAACACACTTGTTGTTAAATACATTTGGATCTATTAAGAATAATGATTAAGATGTGGAGATCACTTTAAACTTATTTTTAATATCCAATGTCTCATTATGTGTGTGTTGAACTTTAGATTTGAAATTTCATTATTTATGTTATTAGATTTTACTTGTGTTTTCGCTTTGCAATACTAATAAATTTGATGAATTTTGTTTCTCATTATTTTTGGATTCTCTTATATAGACATATAAGCTGAATGTTGGAAATAAGTAAACAAGAGTATCCTTAGGAGGAGAAGATTTCACGAATTTAAGATTTAATGAATTTTCTTTGGATCATCTTATACCAACATGCAAGATAAATGTTAGAGATAAGTAAACAAAAACATCTTTACGAAAAACAATTAATACTTTTTTTGAAATTTTTAATATAATCATCATTCAATTTAATTTTCTTTTAAATTTGTAAAGAAAAAAAATAAATAATGCGTTAATCATTTCAAAATATATATTCTGTAATTTTCAGAAATGAAAGTTAACGAAGCTCAAAGAAATTTACTGAGACCGTATGATTTATCTATATGGCGGTGGAAGTTATCAAATCGCAACAACCAACAGTGTCAACAGTGTCATGTCATGAAAATTTGTCAAAGAAGAAGGAAACCTGTAGAAATAGCGTGAGGATATTACTTGCATTTTTGAGAGTAATTATGATTTAAGAAGTAAATATTCACTTTGGTAAAAACTTGTTCTAATCAGTTTGCTAAAGTTGCTGCATCTGAAAATTTTAAAGACTCCATCAAGAAGAAAACACCAAATCATGGGTCTATGCATTACACAACAAATTGGATATGGATGGGTCAGATGACAAGGTTTTGATTTTCAATCTTGTCATAATTTTTTTAGCTAATCAATGTAGTTTTATTTGATGTTTAATTTCATTTTTCTGAGTTTTATTTTTTTCATTTTCAATTATAGTTGTTTTATTATCTAATTTAGGTTATATATTATATTTTAATTTTATTTCAGGTATTTTAGCATGAATTTTATCTACATTTAAAAATTTATTTTGTTTTTTTAAAGGTTATGTAGTGTGGTATAATAATTAGTTTTATTTTAGTATTTGTTTTAAAATGTTACTATAGTTTCGTTACTTTAATTTTAGATTATATATTGAGTTTTCATTTTAGGATTTAATCCTTTTATTTTTGAACCTAATTTGATTTATTATAGAGTTGGTTTTTTTATTTAGATTTTTATAATTTGATTTTATAAGATCATTTTTGTTTTAAATAATATTATGGTTTTTGATGGTAGCTGATATGCAGGATTTGAAGTTGAGATTAAAGAGAAGGAAAACAAATTCACTTCGCTATAAAAAGAAGCATGGATACACATTTGAAGTGGCTTTAGGTTTAGAAGATATAGAGGAAATTTATGTAGAGAGACTCCCAATTGCACGATACAACTTTTATTTTTGTAGAATAAGGAGAGTTATGAGCTTCTAAAAAGAGGAGGCTATGCACTTTAGTAAAATTAATTCTTGAATAAATTTGGGATCTCAAAAGATTGTACAAAGCATTTGGAGCTAAAAATAAATTGGAATTTCGTTACACTATTATATGATTTGCAGGCTTGTTGTTATCTCTATTGTTTGAATTTGATTTGGATTTAATTAAGTTAATGATTAGCATATAAATGCTTGTTATTGGCATAATTGTTAATCTCATTTATTTAATACTAAATGATTATGTAGCAGGTTTTGGAAAAATCAAATTGAGATTTAATTATTGAATTCAAAGAGACTTGCTAGCAATTTTCTGATAACTATTTATTAGTAAATTGCAACATTATTTTGTTCCAACTCTTATTATGTTTAAATGATTTCTTCTTGAACATAATAATAAATCTAATATTAAATCCATTTATTAATAATTGGATATAAGTATATGCATGAGATGGTTTGATAACTATTTATTGAAATAATCTTATTGCGTATTTCTCTGAATAGTTGGAGAATCACATGAACTATTTCTATGATTTGCAAGCATATCTTGAAAATTAAATTAAATTACAACCCTCTTCCCCTTTTATTTACCTTGCTCTTGGTTAAAAGGGGGACTAGACCTTCTTTTAATCAAGATAGTTTTAGGATTTGCCTTTTGTTGTTTGTATATAGGTTAGCTTGTGTAACAAAACTGAGTTAAAGTTCATGTAATAAAGCATAATAAAGACAAAATAAGACCAAGAGACAACACAAATGGAAGAATACATTATAGAGAGCAAAATTCACCATGGAGAAGAAATCACAATTCACATTACATTGGATGGCAAGCTTGGCCTTGCTTGCATTGCTTAGGTTGAGGCAAGAGTACATATTTATAGATGATCCAAGGCTCTATGAACATGTTTTTCGCATGTGCACAAGGCAGTGTCTAGAAGTTGATGGGTAGTGGAGTTGTTGGCAGAAGACGAAGTGGGCGATTGCTCTTAGGAGAGTTGGTGTCAGACAGTGTTGGATTCATTGGGTTTCACCTTTAATATTCTCCTGCTTGAAACCAAATGGAGAGTCCTAAATCAAGTCACACAGAGTCCTACCATGCCTCTACATAACTCATGTTTATTTCTTGGTAGAATCATAGTAAGCATATCGACAAGGTTCCTATCTGTATGGATCATTTCCAAGGATAATTATCCTTCCTCCAATACATGACGGATCCAATGGTACCTTAAGTTAATGTGCTTGGTCTTTGAGTGAAATATTGGGTTTTTCGCCAAGTGAATAGAACTCTCACTATCACAATATAGCACAAACTTGTCTTGCTTTATTCCTGTCGTTCATAGGCATCATTGCATCCACAACATCTCTTTATAAGCTTTTGTTGCAACTATGTACTCTGCCTCTATTGTAGAAAGAGCTACTATTCTTTGTAGCCTTGACACCCAAGATACTGTACCTGCAAATGTATACAAATAACTTATAGTGGACTTTTTGCTACTCCATATCTCTAGCCATATATGCATTTGTAAATCCTTCAAGCGTAGTCTCATTATGATCAAAACATAAACAGTAATGATTGGTACCTTTGAGATACCTCAAAATCCATTTTACTACTTGTCAATGTTGTTTTCCTAGATTGGCAAAGAACCTTTTCACTACTCCCACTGAATATTCAATGTATGGTTGTGTGCATACCATGGCATTTATCAAGTTGCCAACTGCTAAAGCATAAAGAAACTTGTTCATTTCTTCCTTCTCCTTGTCATCACTAAGACATAACTCAATACTAAGCTTGAAGTGAGTTACAAGGGGTGTACTAAATGGCTTGGCATCCTTCATATTAAACTTGTCAAACACCTTCTTGATATATTCTTCTTGTGACAACCACAATATTTTTTTTCCTGTCATGCATGATCCTCATGCCCAATATTTGTTGTGTTGGACCCAAATTCTTCATTGCAAATTGGCTGCCCAAATCTTTCTTCAACCTATTGATCATATTCTTATCATGACCAATAAAAAAACATGCCATCCACATATAATAGTAATATTATATACTTTCGTTGATCATACCTCTTGATATAGATACAATGGTCAACTTCCAAACTATAAAAACCATGTTCCAACATGATTGAACCAAATTTATTATACCATTGTCAAGCTTCCTATTTCAACCCATAGAGGCTCTTCTTCAATTTGCAAACTATGTCTTCTTTGCCTTTTTCTATGAAGCCTTTTGGATGCTCCATATAAATTTCTTCCTCCAATTCACCATGAAGGAAAGTAGTTTTTTCATCTAACTGATCACATTCTAAGTCTAAAGCAACAACAAGACCAAGAATGACTATGATGGATGACATTTTGACAACAAGTGAGAAAATTTTAGTGAAGTCAATACCTTCTTTTTGGGCTAATCCCTTCACAACCAACCTTACTTTATACCTCTCCCTCTTTTCATCACCTTCATGCTTAATCTTGTATATCCATTTGTTTTGTAGACCCTTTATACCTTTTGGGGGATTTACCAATTCACGAGTTTTATTTTTCAGCAAAGAGTTCACTTCTTCCTGCATTTCTTTCTTTCATTCTTTATTGTGCTCAACTTTACATGCCTCTTGAAAACAATCAGGCTCACCTTCATCAATTAATAAAATATAGTTTAAGGAGGATACCTTTGCAAAGACTTATGAGGCCTAGAAGATATGCAAACCAACTGTGATGGTGTATTATCAGGTTGAATCTCCTATAAAGGTTCCTACAAGGTTCCTTCTTCTTGATGTTCATCACTTTTCACTTGTTGTCCTTCTTGCTCTTGAATTTGTTGTCCATTTTCTTGCATTGGTGGGATATTTTCATGCCACTCTTCAAACCTATCAATAACTTTCTTAACCTCCAGCTCACCTACATACCTTTTAAATTTTTTTGACTCATTAATATAACATCCCTGCTTCTAATAACTTTATGTTTGACTCAATCCAATAGACGATAACCAAATTCTTCATCCACATATCCCAAAAAAATGCATTTCATAGATTTATCATCTAGCTTAGTTCTATTTTCTTTGGGAATATTTACAAATGCTTCACATCCAAAGGTTTTCAAATGAGAATAATTCAACTTCTTACCAGTCTAAACATCTTCAGGAATGCCACAATCCAAGGTTGTAGTAGGAGATAAATTTATAAGGTAACAACCCATCCTTACTGAGTCTACCCAAAAATCCTTCTCCAAACCATAATTTGACAACATACTCCTCACTTTTTCCATAATGGTACAATTCATCCTTTCTGCAACACCATTTTGTTGAGGAGTACTAGGCACAGTCTTCTCATGCTTTATGCCAAACTTATTACAATGTTCCTTGAATGATTTTGAGCAATATTCTCCACCATTATCTATTCTCAAGCACTTGAGAAATTTTTTAGTTTCTCTTTCAATAACAACATGGAATTTTTGAAATATTTCAAACACTTTACTTTTTATTTTCATAGGGTAGGCTCAAACCTTCTTGGATGCATCATCTATAAATGTTACAAAATATGATGCTCCTCCTAATGACTTAATGTTAACAGGCCCAAACACATGTGAGTGTATCAATTTTAACAAATTTTTCTTTCTATCATGGCCACCTTTAAGGAATGAAACCCTTCTTTGTCTTCCATATATACAATGCTCACAAAGATCAAGGTTATAGGATTTCAAATCTAGTAGTAAGTGTTTACCAACAAGGATTTTTAAGCCCTTCTTGCTCATGTGACCCAAGTGCTTATGCCACAAATCTACTAAATTTCCTTCTTTTGTGACAACAAAATTTTATTTTCCTATCATTGCCTTTAATGTAAATAATGTTCCTGTCTTGGGTCCTCTAGGCATGCCCAATTCTCCTTTGCTAATTTCCCAACCTCCTTTTCTAAAGCTTGTGCAATAACCTTTATCATATAGTTTTCCCATAGAGATCAAACTCATGCACATTTCCAATACATGCTTGATCTGTTTCAACAATATATCTTGTCCATCCTTCATCTTGATCTCGACATTTGCCACTCCAACATACTGTAAAAATTATTATTCCCTGAATGCACTCTACCATAATCACTCGAATTATATGCAACAAAACTATATTTTCATGGGATTACATGGTGAGATGCGCCGAAGTCAAGGATCCAATAAAATATGTTGTTAGATGTATATAAAAATGCATATTTTATTGAAACAACAAATAACGCATCACCATTTTTGACTAGAACAGTAGTCTCACCTTCATTTGTGTTGGATGACTTGTGATTTGTACTGGCCAGTTTCTAATCCTTTTGTCTTTTCTTCATGACTTGATATTTTTTCTTCATGTGCCTTAGTTTACCATAATGAAAGCAAATGAGTCTGCCCCTCCTTGATTTCGATTAGTCTCTCGATCTTGAATGCCCTTGAGCTTCTCCCCCCTAGTTTTCCATAATTGACTTGCATCACAACTCCTCATTCATTATACTGCTGTTGACATCAACAAACTTTAGTGTTCCTGCAGGTGATGAAGTTCTCATAGCTACAATTAAATTTTCCTAGTTGTCTCACATATAACACATTAACAAAATAGCTCTAAGTTCATTATCTAGAATGATTTTAACAAACGTAAGCTAACTTGTAGTAATATTGAATTCATTCAAGTGTTCAGCAACTGAAGCACCCTCCTTCATCATGAGATTGTATAGCTTCTTCATCAAGAACACTTGCTTTGACGTCGTGTTCTTTTCATATAGATCGTGGAGCTTCTTCCATAATCTTTTTGCCATCTTTTCTCCGAACACATTGAAATACACATTCTTTGCTAGATATTGGTGGATTGCCACAATCGCCTTTCTATCTAGCTTATCCCATTCTTCATTTGTCATATATGAGTGTTTCTTTACTATACCCTCAATCGGAATATCCTCCATCTATGATTTCCATAGGGAAAAATTAGCCCCGATCAACTTTTCCATGCCATTTAATGTTGTTGTCTCCATTTTTAATAAAATTCACATCCCATAAACAAAAATCCACTTAAAAAACAAGTCTTTAATTATTACACCTTTTTAAAATAAAAAGCAAAAATCCATCACCTTTAAAAATTTCACCATCTAACAAATGATGACCTTTCCCTCCAAACTTAACATAATTGAGCATATGATAAAACATATATAATTATATATGTTTCAAAATAATTATCAAACATATATAATATATCATTATAAAACCATTTCACTTTTTTAATACAAAAATACATATACAACCTATCACTTCAAGTTAAAACGGAGCGTATCATCACCAAACCAAATATGAAAACCATTATTTCCAAGTGAGTGAGAGAACTTGTTGATGTTGGCCAGAGTATGCTCTTCTTTACTGGTCGGATTCCCTGCAAATCCCTTTGAATAATTCGAGATGGGTTTGATTATTGTAAAGGACTATAATAGGTAAAAGCATCCTATGCATAATGCACCTATATCGAAGGCATTCGTCGAGCGAGGGTTTTAAATTACATAGAGAACCAATACTTCTTTGGCAGTCGCACTTCTTGGGACCGATATCAAATTGATAGGAACAAGAGCATACAATAATAAATAAAATTGGAAAACACAAATTGAAAAACACATTATAGAAAGTAAAATACACCATGGAGAAGAAATCACAATTCACATTACATAACAGGTTCGGCCTTGCTTGCACTGCTCAGGCCGAGGAAAGAGTACATATTTATAGAGGATTCAAGGATCCATGAACATGTCTCTACATGTGCACAAGGAAATGTCCAGAAGTCAGTGGGCGATGGAGTTGTCGGCGGAAGACGACATGGGTGTTGGATTCATTAGATTTCACATTTAATAGTTTTCTCTTTTTGAATTTTTTTTGACTTGGAGCTTAATTTTTTTGTCTTTTTTCTTTTATGTTTTATATTTTGCTATTATGTAATTACTTAATAACAAATTTGAAAAAAAAAATGCATATCAATAACATGTATAATTACCATAATAAGAAATTCTATCATCTATTGAAATTCAATAGTAGAAATAAATCAATAAAATCTTTAAGGTCTAATTTGATTGGTTAAAGAGTTCATTACACGATAGTAATGGGATCTGCTAACAAACACATGGACCAATCTTGTAATAAATTAGCGGCTAGCTCTGATGGAAAGATCTGTTTGTTATCAATAAGTAAAAGCATTATGACATGTGCATTATGATATGTAAAAGAGAATTTATTATGAATCAAAAAGAAATATATTTGAGTTAAGTATTTTTGGAATTTTGAAAGAAAAAGAAAAAATATTTTTATTTCTTGTCAAAGTCCATCAAAATGGTCAAAGTTGCCTCTCCTTGGGAACAAGTCAGCTTGGGCCTCCAAGAGCCACCTATTCGACCTTCCTAGAAAACGATATATATGAGGCAGTTCGACTCAACTGAAGATCATTCATTTACACACAAGAAGTACATCTCAAGCATGCAAAAGAGGAGAAAAAACAGATTTTAAAGGAGATAGAATTGAAGTCAAAGAAGAGATAATTTTTCTTGATTGAATTTCATACTTGAGGGATGATTTTTTTTTTGTGCTATTGCAGGCCCGAAATTTCAGTGGCCGAAATTACAGGGCAAAAATTTCAAGAACTGACTAGATTTGGGATAGTTTGACCATGTTTGACTTTGACATTGGAGGTGACTTGGGGAAGGGTTTGAATTGGCATTTTGGCAGTAATTTTCATCTTGGTCTTGGATATCTCATTTTTATATGATTCTATAAGAGAAGGATTTTTGTTGGGTTTTTTATGTGAACAAGAGCACACAACAAAGACATAATTAGAGACAACACAAATGGAAGAATACATTATAGAGAGAAAAATACACCATGGATAAGAAATCACAAGTCACATTACATTGGATGCCAGGATCAGCCTTGCTTGCATTGCTCAGGTTGAGGCAAGAGTACATAGTTATAGATGATCTAAGGCTCTATGAACATGTTTTTTGCATGTGCACAAGGCAATGTCTAGAAGTCGGTGGGTGGTGGAGTTGTTGGCAGAAGACGACGTGGGTGGTCGCTATCACGAGAGTCGACGCCCGACAGTGTTGGATTCATTGGGTTTCACCTTTAACATTCTCCCACTTGAAACCAAATGAAAAGTCCAGAATCAAGTCACACTGAGTCCTACCATGCCTATACATAAATCATGTTTATTTCTTGGTAGATCATAGTAAGAATATCAATAGGGTTCCTATTTGTATGGATCATTTCCAAGGATAATTATCCTTCCTCCAATACATGTTGGATCCAATGGTACCTTAGGTCAATGTGCTTGGTTTTTGAGTTAAATGTTGGGTTTTTCACCAAGTGAATGGAACTTTGACTATCAAAATATAGCACATACTTGTCCTGCTTTATTCCTATCTCTCATAGGAATCATTGCATCCACAACATCTATTTACACGCTTCTGTTGCAACTATGTACTATGCCTCTATTGTAGAGAGAGCTACTACTCTTTGTAGCCTTGACACCCAAGATACTATTGTACTTGCAAATGCATACAGATAGCTTATAGTGGAATTTCTGGTGCTCCATATATCTAGACATATCTGCATCTATAAATCCTTCAAGGATAGTCTCATTATGACCAAAACGTAAACAATAATTATTGGTACCTTTGAGATACCTCGAAATCCATTTTACTGCTTGTCAATGTTGTTTGCCTAGATTAGCAAAGAACCTTCTCACTACTCCCACTGAATATGCAATGTCTGGTTGTGTGCATACCATGGCATACATCATGCTTCCAACTGCTGAAGCCTAAAGCATCTTGTTCATTTCTTCCTTCTCCTTTTCATCACTAGGACATAACTCAGTACTCAACTTGAAGTGAGTTGCAAGGGTTGTACCAACTAGCTTGGCATCCTTCATATTAAACCTAGTAAAAACCTTCTTGATATATTTTTCTTGTGACAACCACAATTTTTTTTCTTCCTGCCATGCATGATCCTCATGCCCAATATTTTTTGTGTTGTACCGAAATCCTTCATTGCAAATTGTTTTCCCAAATCTTTCTTCAACCTATTGATCATATTCTTATCATGACCAATAATCAACATGTCATCCAAATATAATATTAATATTATATACTTTCCTTGATCATATCTCTTGATATAGACACAATGGTCATCTTCCAGACTGTAAAAACCATGTTCTAACATGATTGAATCAAATTTATTATACCATTGTCAAGCTTCCTATTTTAACCCATAGACACTCTTCAATCTGCAAACTAAGTCTTCCTTGCCTTTTTCTATGAATCCTTCTAGCTGCTCCATATAAATTTCTTCCTCCAATTCATCATGAAGGAAAGTAGTTTTTACATCTAACTATTCACATTCTAAGTCTAAAGGAAAAACAAGACCAAGAATGACTCTGATGGATGACATTTTGACAACAAGTGAGAAAATATTAGTGAAGTCAATACCTTATTTTTGGGCTAATCTCTTCCCCAACAACCTTACTCTATACCTCTCCCTCTTTTCATCACCTCCATGATTAATCTTGTATATCCATTTGTTTTGTAAATCCTTTCTACCTTTTGGGAGATTTACCAATTCCAGAGTTTTATTTTTCAGCAAAGAGTTCATTTCTTCCTCCATTTCTTTCTTTCATTCTTTATTATGCTCAACTTTACATGCCTCTTGAAAAGAATCATGCTCACCTTCATCAATTAATAAAATATAGTTTGAAGGAGGATACCTTTGCGAAGGCTTATGAGGCCTAGAATATATACAAACCAACTCTGGTGGTGTTTTATCAGGTTGAATCTCCTATAAAGGTTACTGCAAGGTTACTTCTTCTTGATATTCATCACTTTCCACTTGTTGTCCTTCTTTCTTTTGAAGTTTTTGTCCATTTTCTTGCATTGGTAGGATCTTTTTATGTTGCTCTTCAAACCTGTCAATAACTTTCTTAACCTCCAACTCACCTATATACCTCTTAAACATTTTTTACTCATTAAATATACCATCCCTGATTCTAATAACTTTATGTTTGACTCAATCCCATAGACGATAACCAAATTCTTCATCCACATATCCCAAAAAAATGCATTTCATAGATTTATCATCTAGCTTAGTTCTATTTTCTTTAGGAATATTTACAAATGCTTCACATCAAAAGATTTTCAAATGAGAATAATTCAAATTCTTACCAATCCAAACATCTTTGGGAATGGCACCATCCAAGGTTGTAGTAGGAGATCAATTTACAAGGTAACAACTTATGCTTACTGATTCTGCCCAAAAATCCTTCTCCAAACCATAATTTGACAACATACTCCTCACTTTCTCCATAACGGTGTGATTCATCCTTTTTGCAACACCATTTTTTTGAGGAGTACTAGGCACAGTCTTCTCATGATTTATGCCAAACTTATTACAATATTACTTGAATGATCTTGAGCAATATTCTCCACAATTATCTATTCTCAAGCACTTGAGAAATTTGTAAGTTTCTCTTTCAAAAACAACATGGAATTTTTGAAATATTTCAAACACTTCAATTTTGATTTTCATAGGGTAGGTCCAAACCCTCTTGGATGCATCATCTATAAATGTTACAAAATATGATGCTCCTCCTAATGACTTAATGTTAACGTGACCAAACACATCCGAGTGTATCAATTTTAACATTTTTTTCTTTATGTCATGGCCACCTTTAAGGAATGAAACCCTTCTTTGTCTACCATATATACAATGCTCACAAAGATCAAGATTATAGGATTTCAAACCTGGTAGTAAATATTTGCCAACAAGGACTTTTAAGCCCTTCTCGCTCATGTGACCCAAGCGCTTATGCCACAAATATGCTAAATTTCCTTCTTTTGTGTCAACAAAATTTGATTTTCCTATCATTGCCTTTAATGTATACAATGTTCCTATCTTGGGTCCTCTAGCCATGATCAATGCTCCTTTGGTAATTTTCCAACCTCCTTTTCCAAAGCTTGTGTAATAACCTTTATCATCTAGTCATCCCATAGAGATCAAACTCATGCACATTTCGAGTACATGCATGAACTGTTTCAACAATATATCTTCTCCATCCTTCATCTTGATCTCGACATCTCCCACTCCAACAATATTGTAAAAATGATTATTCCCAAAGTGCACTCTACCATAATCACTATGATTATATACAACAAAACTATCTTTTCATGGGGTTACATGGTGAGATGCCCCGAAGTCAAGGATCCAATCAAATCTACTGCTAGATGTATATAAACATGCATATTTTATTGAAACAATAAATAGCACATCACCATTTGTGAATACAACAACAGTCTCACCTTCATTTGTGTTGGATGACTTGTGATTTGTATTGGCCGGTTTTTGATACTTTTGTCCTTTCTTCCAGACTCGATATTTTTTCTTCATGTTCCTTGGTTTACCACAATGAAAGAAAATGAGCCCGCCCCTCCTTGATTTCGATCGGTCTCTCGATCTTGAACTCCCTTGTCGAACTCGATCAATTCTCCTACCATGATAATATAGAGCTAGAGCTTCTCCCCCTAGTTTTCCACAATTGACTTGCATCACAACTCCTCATTCATTAAACTGTTGTTGACATCATCAAAATTCAATGTTCCCGCAGGTGATGAAGTGCTTGTAGCTACAATTAAATTTTCGCAGTTGTCTCACATATAACGCATTAACAAAATAGCTCTAATTTCATCATCTAGAATGATTTTATGAAAGGAAAACTGACTAGTAATAATATTGAATTCATTCAAGTGCTCAGCAACTGAAACACCCTCCTTCATCATGAGATTATATAGCTTCTTCATCAAGAACAATTTCTTTGATGTCATGTTCTTTTCATATAGATCATCGACCTTCTTCCATAATCTTTTTGCCTTCTTTTCTCCAGACACATTGAAATACACATTCTTTGCTAGATATAGGTGGATTGCTGCAATCGCCTTTCTATCTAGGTTATCCCATTCTTCATTTGTCATAGATGATGGTTTCTTTGCTAACCCTCAATTAGAATATCCTCCATCTGTGATTTCCATAGGGAAAAATTAGCCCTGGTCAACTTCTCCATGTTAGTAAATGTTGTTGTCTCCATTTTCAATAAAATTCACATCCCATAAGCAAAAATCCACTTAAAAAATAAAGCTTTAATTATTACACTTTTTTAAAATTGAAAGCAAAAATCCATCTCCTTTAAAAATTTCACCATCTAACTTCCCTCCAAACTTAACATAATTGAACATATGATAAAACATATATAATTATATATGTTTCACAATAATTATCAAACATATATAATATATCATTATAAAGCAATTTCACTCCTTTAATAAAAAATACATATACAACATATCACTTCAAGTTAAAACGGAGCGTATCATCACCAAACCAAATATGAAAACCATTATTTCCAAGTGATTGAGAGAACTTGTTGATGTTGGCCCCAGTATGCTCTTCTTTATTGGTCAGATTCCCTGCAAATCCCTCTGAAGCGCTCGAGCTGGGTTTGATTATTGTAAAGGACTATGTAATAGACAAAAGCATCCAATGCACCTATATCAAAGGCATTCACTGAGCTAGGGACTTCATTTACATAGAGAACCAATACTTCTTTGGTATTCACACTTCTTGGGACCGATATTAGAACTGTGAATGCCGGCTCTGATACCAATTGATGGGAACAAGTGCATACAAAAACAAATATCTAATCAGAGACAACACAAATTGAAGAACACATTATAGAGAGTAACATACACAATGGAGACGAAATAATAATTCAGATTACATTACGTAAAAGGTTTAGCCTTGCTTGCACTACTTAGGCTGAGGAAAGAGTACATATTTATAGAGAATTCAAGGATCTATTAACATTTTTTATGTATGTGCACAAGGCAATGTCTAGAAGTCAGTGGGCGGTGGAGTTGTTGGTGGAAGACGACATGGGCAGTGGTTGTCAGGAGAGTTAGTGTCAAACATTATTGGATTCATTGGGTTTCACATTTAACAGTTTTCCCCCTTCTCGGGTTTTTCGTTGCCTTGGAGACAAATTTATGGTATCTCTTGTCTTTTGTGCATTATGTTTTCTATATTTTGCTATTGTGTAATTGCTTGATGACAAAACTAAACAAGAAAATACTAAGAAAAAAATGCATATCAATCACATGTAATTACCATAATAAAAAAATCTAACATCTATTGAAATTCAATAGTAGAAAAAAATCAACAGAATCTTTAAGCTCCAAATTGATCGGTTAAGGAGTTCGTTACACAATAGTAAAGATATGTTTGTTAGCAATAAGTAAAAGCATTATGACATGAGTAGTTCCGATTCTAATTTTTAACTTTTCTAGGAGATATTTTAGACCAAAACAATCGCTAATTTTCGATGGCAGTTACCGTGGATCTTTTGGGAGGGGGTTCGTATTCATTTGGTTGATGAAGACATACCTCTCCATTTGACTGGGATCACATGCACTTGTTATTAAAACTAGAAGGCAAAGGATAGCCCCAAATCCCCTGAAAAGTTAACGAACCTCAAAGGAATTCATTGAGACCATATGATTTAGTATACCTACCACTAGCAAGATATAACATATTCAGTTTTTCATTGACTTGCTATTAGTTTTTCTTTGACTAAAAAAATTTAAAATCTATCCAAAGTTTAACATTATGAAAATAAATTTATTATTTCTAAATAATTTTTATTTATTTATTTCAAATATGATTGGTTGAAATGTCTCCCCTCTTATTGTGTAATGATGACAAGAATTGACTTTTGTGTACTCTATTATTAATTACCGTGTACTATATCACTAATTACTATGTACAATAAATATAAATAATTTGAAAAATAACATTATATATTAATTACTATGTACCATAAACACAAATGGTTTGTAATTAAATTCAAAAATTTCATTTTCTTATTGGTGGAAAGTATTGAATAGACAATTTTTATGGGTTTTATTTTTTAATTTACAAAAAAATAATTTAAAAAATATAAATTTGAAAAAATAACATGTGTACAATTTGTACAGCTCTCATTATATCAATCTATACTCTAATGACATGACATGTGTACTATAATATGAGCATTATATTAAAAAATTGTCATCATTCAATATTAAATAAATAATTGTTAACTTGTTATCATTCTCTTCAATGTCAATTATATATATATATATATAAAACCTTTATCTACCAAAAAATTGTTTAATTATATTAAAAAAATTAATAAAAAAAAGTTAAACAAATTTTCATATAACTCATTTTACAATTTTATTATTGTTTGGAGTATATACAACACATCATAACATTAAAATGTATTTGAGTCTAGTTTTTTTTTGAGTTTTGAAAAAAAAGAAAATGTATTTTTATTTTTTGTCAAATTTCACCAAACTGGTCAATGTCGCCGCTCCTTGGGAACAAGTCAGCTTGGGCCTCCAAGAGCCACCTATTCGACCCTCTTTGAAAACGATATATAAGAGGCAGTTCAACTCAATTGAAGATCATTCATTTACACATAAGAAGTACATATGAAGCATGCAAAGGAGGACAAAAAACAGATTTTAAAGGAGAGAGAATTGAAGTCAAAGAAGAGATAATTTTGCTTGATTGAATTTCATACTTGAAGGACGATTTTTTCTATGCTATTATAGGCCCAAAATTTCAGGGGCCGAAATTAGAGGGTCAAATTCTCAAGAGCTGACTAGATTTGTGATAGTTGACCATGTTTGACTTTGACATTGGAGGTGACTTGGGGAAGGGTTTGACTTGGCATTTTGGTGGAAATTTTGGTCTTGGTCTTGGTCTTGGATATCTCATTTTAAAATGATTTTATAAGAGAAGGATTGTTGTTGGGTTTTTTATGGGAATAAGAGCACACAACAAATATCTAATTAGAGACAACACAAATGGAAGAACACATTATAGAGAGAAAAAGGAACCATGGAGAAGAAATCACAATTCACATTACATTGGATGGTAGGCTTGACCTTGCTTGCATTGCTCAGGTTGTGGCAAGAGTACATATTTATAGATGATACAAGGCTTTATGAACATGTTTTTCGCATGTGCACAAGGCATTGTCTAGAAGTTGGTGGGTGGTGGAGTTGTTGGTGGAAGACGACGTGGGTGGTTGTTGTCAGGAGAGTCAGCGTTGGATGGTGTTGGATTCATTGGGTTTTACATTTAAAATTATCCCACTTGAAACCAAATGAAGAGTCTTGAATCAAGTCACACCAAGTCCTACAATGCCTCTACATAACTCATGTTTATTTCTTGGTAGAATGATAGTAAGCATATTAGCAGGGTTCCTATCTGTATGAATATTTTCCAAGGATAATTATCCTTCCTCAAATACATTCCAGATCCAATGGTACCTTAAGTCAATGTGCTTGGTTTTTTAGTGAAATGTTGGGTTTTTCGCCAAGTGAATGGAACTATGACTATCACAATATAACACATACTTGTCTTGCTTTATTGCTATCTCTCATAGGAATTGTTGCATCCACGTCATATCTTTACAGGCTTCTGTTGCAACTATGTACTCTACCTCTATTGTAGAGAGAGCTACTATTCTTTGTAGCATTGACACCCAAGATACTATTGTACCTGCAAATGTATGTACAAATAACCTATAGTGGACTTTTTGATGTCCATATCTCAAGCCATATCTGCATCAATAAATCCTTCAAGCATAGTCTCATTATGACCAAAACATAAACAATAATGACTGGTACCTTTGAGATACCTCAAAATCCATTTTAGTGCTTGTTAATGTTGTTTTCCTAGATTGGCAAAGAACCTTCTCACTACTCCCACTGAATATGCAATGTCTGGTTGTGTGCATACCATGGCATACATCAAGCTGCTAACTGCTGAAGCATAAAGATTATTGCTCATTTCTTCCTTCTCCATGTCATCACTAGTGCATAACTCAGTACTTAACTTGAAGTGAGTTGCAAGGGGTGTACCAACTGGCTTGGCATCCTTCATATTAAACCTGTTAAGCACCTTCTTGATATATTTTTCTTGTGACAACCACAACCTTTTGTTTTCCCTGTCATGCATGATCCTCATGCCCAATATTTGTTGTGTTGGACCCAAATCCTTCATTGCAAATTGGCTGCCCAAATATTTTTTCAACCTATTAATCATATTCTTATCATGACCAATAATCAACATGTCATCCACATATAATAGTAATATTATATATTTTCCTTGATCATACCTCTCGATATAGACACAATGGTCAACTTCCAAACTGTAACAACCATGTTCCAGCATGATTGAGTCAAATTTATTATACCATTGTCGAGCTTCCTCTTTCAACCCATAGAGGCTCTTCTTCAATATGAAAACTAGGTCTTATTTGCCTTTTTCTACGAAGCCTTATGGCTGCTCCATATAAATCTCTTCCTCCAATTCACCATGAAGGAAAGCAGTTTCTACATTTAATTGTTCACATTCTAAGTCTAAAGCAACAACAAGACCAATAATGACTTTGATGGATGACATTTTGAAAATAGGTGAGAAAATCTTAGTGAAATAATACCTTCTTTTTGGGCTAATCCCTTCAACACTAACCTTGCTTTATACCTCTCCCTCTTTTCATCACCTTCATGCTTAATCTTATATATCCATTTGTTTTGTAGATCATTTCTACCTTTTGGGAGATTTACCAATTCCCGAGTTTTATTTTTCAGCAAAGAGTTCCTTTCTTCCTCCATTGCTTTCCTTCATCCTTTACTGTGCTCAACTTTACATGCCTCTTGAAAACAATTAGGCTCACCTTCATCAATTAATAAAATATAGTTTGAAGGAGGATACCTTTGCGAAGGCTTATGAGGCCTAGAATATATGCAAACCAATTGTGGTGGTGCGTTATTCGGTTGAATCTCCTATAAAGGTTCTTTCAAGGTTCCTTCTTCTTGGTGTTCATCACTGTCCACTTGTTTTCCTTCTTGCTCTTGAATTTGTTGTCCATTTTCTTGCATTGGTGGGATCTTTTCATGTTGCTCTTCAAACCTGTCAATAACTTTCTTAACCTCCAGCTCACCTATATAACTCCTAATCATTTTTGATTCATTAAATATAACATCCATGCTTCTAATAACTTTATGTTTGATTGGATCCCATAGACGATAACCAAATTCTTCATCCACATATCCCAAAAAAATGCATTTCATAGATTTATCATCTAGCTTAGTTCTATTTTCTTTGGGAATATTTAAAAATGCTTCACATCCAAATATTTTCAAATGAGAATAATTCAACTTCTTACCAGTCCAAACATCTTTAGGAATGCCACCATCCAAGGTTGTAATAGGAGATCATTTTATAAGGTAACAACCTGTCCTTACTGATTCTGCCCAAAAATCCTTCTCCAACTCATAATTTGACGACATACTCCTCACTTTCTCTATAATGGTGTGATTCATCCTTTCTGCAACACCATTTTGTTCAGGAGTACTAAGCACAATCTTCTCATGCTTTATGCCAAACTTATTACAATATTACTTGAATGATTTTTAGCAATATTCTCTTGAGAAATTTGTTAGTTTCTCTTTCAACAACAACATGGAATTTTTGAAATATTTCAAACACTTCACTTTTCATTTTCATAGGGTAGGCCCAAATCTTCTTGGATGCATCATCTATAAATATTACAAAATATGATGCTCCTCCTAATGACTTAATGTTAACGGGTCCAAACACATCTGAGTGTATCAATTTTAACAAATTTTTCTTTTTGTCATGGCCACCTTTAATGAATGAAACCCTTCTTTGTCTACCATATATACAATGCTCATAAAGGTCAAGATTATAGGATTTCAAACCCGACAATAAATATTTACCAACAAGGATTTTTAAGCTCATCTCGCTCATGTGATCCAAGCACTTATGTCACAAATTTGCTAAATTTTCTTTTTTTTGTGACAGCAAAATTTGATTTTCCTATCATTGCATTTAATGTATATAATGTTCCTGTGTTGGGTCCTCTATCCATGACCAATGTTCCTTTGGTAATTTTCTAACCTCCTTTTCCAAAGCTTGTGTAATTACCTTTATCATCCAACCATCTCATAGAGATCAAACTCATGCACATTTCCAATACATGCCTCACCTGTTTCAACAATATATCTTGTCCATCCTTCATCTTGTTCTCAACATATCCTACCCCAACAATACAATAAAAATCATTATTCCCAAATGCACTCTACCATAATCACTCGGATTATATGCAACAAAACTATCTTTTCACAGGGTTACATGGTGAGATGCCCCGAAGTCAAGGATCCAATCAAATCTACTGTTAGATGTATATAAACATGCATATTTTACTAAAATAATAAATAACACATCACCATCTGTGACTACAACAACAATCTCACCTTCATTTGTGTTGGATGACTTGTGATTTGTACTGGTCAGTTTCTGATCTTTTTGTCCTTTCTTCCAAACTCGATATTCTTTCTTCATGTGCCTTGTTTTACCACAATGAAAGCAAATGAGCCTGCGCCTCCGTGATTTCGATCGGTCTCTCGATCTTGAACTCCCTTGTCGGACTCTATCAATTCTCCTACCACGATCATGTAGAGCTAGAGCTTCTCCCCCCTAGTTTTTCACAATTGACTTGCGTCACAACTCCTCATTCATTAAATTGTTGTTGACATCATCAAACTTCAGTGTTCCTGTAGGTGATGAAGTGCTGATAGCTATAATTAAATTTTACCAGTTGTCTCGCATATAACAAATTAACAAATAACTCTAATTTCATCATCTAGAATGATTTTAACAAAGACAAGTTGACTAATAATACTATTGAATTCATTCAAGTTCTTATCAAGTGAAGCACCCTCCTTCATCACGAGATTATATAGCTTCTTCATCAAGAACACTTTCTTTGATGTTGTGTTCTTTTCATATAGATCATGGATCTTCTTCTATAATATTTTTGCCATCTTTTCTATGGACACATTGAAATACACATTCTTTGCTAGATATTGGCAAATTGTCGCAATCGCCTTTCTATCTAGCTTATTTTATTCTTCATTTGTCATTGATAATGAGGGTTTTTCTCCTATATCCTCAATAAAAAATATTAACCTTTTAAAATCAATAATCTTCTACCTGTGATTTCCATAGGGCAAAATTAACCCTGATCAAAGAAGAAGTAAACCTGTAGAAATAGCGTGAGGATATTACTTGCATTTTTGAGAGTAATTATGATTTAAGAAGTAAATATTCACTTTGGTAAAAACTTGTTCTAATCAGTTTGCTGAAGTTGCTGCATCTGAAAACTTTAAAGACTCCATCAAGAAGAAAACACCAAATCGTGGGTCTATGCATTACACAACAAATTGGATATAGGTTTTGATTTTCATTCTTGTCATAATTTTTTTTAACTAATCAATGTAGTTTTATTTGATGTTTAATTTCATTTTTTTTAGTTTTTTTTTTTTTCATTTTCAATTATAGTTTTGTTTTATTATCTAATTTAGGTTATATATTATATTTTAATTTTATTTCAGTTATTTTAGTATGAATTTTACCTACATTTAAAAGTTTATTTTGATTTTTTTTTAAATGTTATGTAGTGTATTTTGTTTTTTTTAAATGTTATGTAGTGTGGTATAATAATTAGTTTTATTTTAGTATTTGTTTTAAAATGTTGCTATAGTTTCGTTACTTTAATTTTAGATTATATACTGAGTTTTCATTTTAGGATTTAATTCTTTTAGTTTTGAACCTAATTTGATTTATTATAGAGTTGGTTTTTTTTAAGATTTTTTTTTAATTTGATTTTATAAGATCATTTTTGTTTTAAATAATATTATGGTTTTTGATGGTAGCTGATATGGAGGATTTGAAGCTTGAGGGAGGAAAACAAATTCATTTCGCTATAAAAGAAGCATGGATACACATTTGCAGTGGCTTTAGGTTTATAAGATATAGAGGAAATTTATGTAGAGAGATTCCCAATTGCACAACACGACTATTATTTTTGTAGAATAAGGAGAGTTATGAGTTTCTAAAAAGAGGAGGCTATGCACTTTTGTAAAATTAATTCTTGAATAAATTTGGGATTTCAAAAGATTGTACAAAGCATTTGGAGCTAAAAATAAATTGGAATTTCATTACACTATTATATGATTTGCAGGCTTGTTGTTATCTCTATTGTTTGAATTTGATTTGGATTTAATTAGGTTAATGATTAGCATATAAATGCTTGTTATTGGCATAATTGTTAATCTCATTTATTTTATACTAAATGATTATGTAGCAGGTTTTGGAAAAATCAAATCGAGATTTAATTATTGAATTCAAAGAGACTTGTTAGCAATTTTCTGATAACTATTTATTAGTAAATTGCAACATTATTTTGCTCCAACTCTTATTATGTTTAATTGATTTCTTCTTGAACATAATAATAAATCTAATATTAAATCCATTTATTAATAATTGGATATAAGTATATGCATGAAATGGTTTGATAACTATTTATTGAAATATTCTTATTGCGTATTTCTCTGAATAGGCGGAGAATCACATGAACTATTTCTATGATTTGCAAGCATATCTTGAACATTAAATTCAATTACAACCCTCTTCCCCTTTTATTTACCTTGCTCTTGGTTAAAAGGGGGACTAGACCTTCTTTTAATCGAGGTAGTTTTAGGATTTGCCTTTTGTTGTTTGTATATAGGTTAGCTTGTGTAACAAACCTGAGTTAAAGTTCATGTAATAAAGTATAATAAAGACAAAATAAGACCAAGGTCATGAGACACGTATTCCAAGATGAATGTTGGGTAAACACTTTATTGGGCATCACTTGTGTATTAATTAATGGCTATGGAAATTGGCAAAGGCAAAGAGGCAATAAGTGACATTTAATTATGAGAAAAAAGGAAAATAGAAGAAAAGGGAGGTGAAGAGAAGAGACACAAATTTGCATGCAAGGGAAATTAGAGGAAAAATTAAGGAAAATGAAGAAACTAGAGGCTTCAATGATAAAAAAAACTTTAGAGAAACATTTCACAACTTTTTTCAGTTCAGTTTTGGCTCTCTCATCCATTCTATCATCATCTCATACTCTTGCACACTTAGAGAATTCTTGGAGCACTCCAATATTCACTTCGATTTGGAGAAAGAAGACAAAGGAAAGCAAAAAATCACAAGGAGACAGTTGGATCAAAAGCTACAACTAGATTACTTTGTAGGTAATAGGTTGCATGTGTGATTTCCTTATTGATTTTTGGATGCATGGTATATGCATATGATTCTTTGGTTATGTGTTGTCTTTAGCATGGATATTTTCCTTGATTAACAACAAGGAAAATTTTAAGCATGGAAGTTTATCTTAAATTTTAGAAACCTTGGTGAATCTTACTAGTCCCTAATATGCAAATTGTAAAATGTTTGGCAATATTTTTGTAAAAATATTTACATTTCTAATGATTTTATATTAGTTGATATAAAATTTTGGCATTTTTTAAGGTAAAATATTTTCACTATAAAATGTGGGCGAATCAGTTTTAAAAAAAATGGAAATTGGCAAATATTTTTTTTGGAAAAAACATGAAAAATTAGCCCACATGCGAATATTAACCCCTAAAAGTTTCTTTGATTAATAATGATTTCATCCTTGCCTTTCCATTTTCTGGATAGCCATAGTGTTGTGGGTTTTTCCACTTTTTTTTTTTAATTGGTGTTTAGGTACCTGATGGTTGTGGGGTTGGAATAAACACTCTGGAAGCCCTAGGACAATTTGGGTTGAGTTACTAGTTCATGCAGCCATAGGTTGGAACAAATGCTCTAGAGCCCTTGGTGTGTTGAGTTAGTAGTCCCTAGCGTCATGGTTGGAACAAATGCGTTGGAGCCTTGTAAGGTTATGGGTTGAGTTACTAGTTCCTAGAGCCCTAGATAGTTTGGGTAGAGACTGATCTAGTTGATGTTAGTGATTTCTGGACCATAGAGGTGGAATCACTGCGGTTGAAGGTTGAGGTGGTTTGGCCTTTGGAAGGCCTGGTTGGTTTTGTCTTGGTTTATTCCATGAGATCCCACATTCATGCTTGGAATATGGAACAAGGGTAATTGGTTAAAAGAGAGATTTGGCTCAAACTAATCTATGGTCGGGTAGTATGTGGAAGTGCTTAACTTGGTTGAAATTTCATATGTTGATAAGAGTTATTTTCCTACTATGATTTTTGAATACTTGCATTGGTTATGATGTTGATATTATTGTTGATTTTCCATGGTTTCTATGTTGGCTATTTGTGGACTATATGATGTATTCTATTTATGATTCCTATCATGTTTTGAGAAGCATTTGAATGGTTGATGAATGCATGGACAAACAAGTAGTATTGCAACTATCTATAGAGGGATTGGAGCCTTCTTGGTGATTCTCAAATGAAGACTATGATTTTATGATTAGATATGTATCCATGACCTGTAGCTTACATTTTTGCCATATGTCTTATGAAATGTTTGGTATGGATTAGGCAGTCTAGGTCAAGTTTGAATGTTTGCCATTGTTGTCATGTTAATTATGATTTTAGAAAGTTACAAGTTGTTCTGGGCAGTGGTATGGAGGATAGCCTGAAAAAGTGACTCAGATCTCGGAATGCTAGCACTGAACTAGGGAGTTTAGGTCATAACTGCATGGAATCAGGCTTGTGCATGTATTTTGTGCCTCATAACCACACTCTTGCCTTGCTGTGCATGTGGT
The DNA here is from genome assembly GCA_031772625.1 of Pinus tabuliformis. Lineage (NCBI taxonomy): Eukaryota > Viridiplantae > Streptophyta > Pinopsida > Pinales > Pinaceae > Pinus > Pinus tabuliformis. The sequence goes on along the minus strand of CM062805.1, from coordinate 556,343,031 downwards.
TCAGGTGGTAGGTCAAAGAAAAAAGGTTCCAGCTTAGAGATTGATCACTTGAGGTGGTTGTTCAACCCTTGAGTGATCGGTAGTCCATGTAGGATGTTAGTAAGTGTTCAGTTTGTAGGCCCCACTTCCTTAACTAGAACTTGGAGGTTAGGTTATGTCATAGCAACACTCGTCGCATGTTTACCCTGGAAAGCTTATGAATTTTGATAAATGTGGGAGGAGGCGTTACAGGGTGGTATCAAATCTTCCAGGTTCAAACATTTGGACTAGATGGGTTAGATGTGATTATTTTGCATGCATGTTTGTTGTCAATATGTTTGCAATGCATGCATTGTGATGGTCATTGTTGTAGTCTTGTGTCGTCATGATCATGTTGATCTTGGGATGTTGATATAGTGGTGTCATTATATATATATATATATCTATATCTATATCTATATCTATATCTATATATATATATATATATATATATATATATATATATATATATATATATATATATATATATATATATATATATATATATCATCCTAATCTAGACTGATTTTGAAGATGAGATAGCCTCCATTGAACTTCATTAAGGTATGTTTGATCACGTTTCTATTTGGTTCATCTAATGTGACGTGTTTGTAGGATATATATATATATATATATATATATATATATATATATATATATATATATATATATATACACTGATTTGGAAGAGAAGATAGACTCCCTTGAACTTCATTAAGGTATGTTTGATCATATTTCTATTTGGTTCATCTAACGTGACATGTTTGTAGGAGATAGAAGATTAGAGATGACAAGAAAAATCGTGGATTACAATTCACATGACTCTCCTTATAGATTTTATAAGTATGAGTACTCTCCTGATATAGCAGAGACATTTAAAATCTTGAAGGCAGAAAAAATAAGTTGGAAGGAAGATAATGGCAGGATCATTCAGTTACAAGAAAGGCTTTCTAGAGCCTAGGAAAAGAAAGTAGAGGTTAATGCAGTGATCCTTTAGAGATTATTCGAATTGTAAAAATAGGGACAACCAAGAATCAGTCATGGATTGGAGGAAAGGACTAATGGGGCATATGGTAGCAAGTCTGATCATGACATAGGTTGGACAAGGATGACATAGTTAGAGGTAGAAGTTGGTTGGATGCACATGAAAGGAAAGGTAATGCTTATGAGTTCTATTCTAGAGTCTATTTCAGAGAGACATCATGGTCATCACTGCCAACATCCTTATAGGAGGAGTGAGAAGCATTAATTGGCAGATGAATTTAAGAAATCCAAGCCTCCTACATTTGATGGAGAGATGAAGAAACTAGAAGATGCAGAAGCATGGCTACTTGGGATGAAGAAGTTATTCAAATTGCATGATTATACAGAGAATATGAAATCCATAATAGTTATTTTCAGTCTCAAGGTAAAATTAGATATTTGTGGGGATATGTGAAGCGTGTTAGAGGGATTTTTATGATTGTGGACAAAGGTGAATTCCCTAGATCTAGTGGATTAATCTAGTACAATAGAAGACAAGAAACATGAAGTTTTCATTAGAAAAATTAGAAGATGGGAAATAAGCCTACCTCGAATTTGTAGCAAGACTTCCTTTCCTCCTTGCTTATGAGCTCCAATTCTAGCTCCAAGTGCTATAATTAGAACCTGCACAGACGACTAAAATAAGAAAAGGATCCACAACATTCACGTAGCATAATATAACATTTATTTTCAATGAATGGACATGGCATTGAAATACATGAGTGAAAACATAACACATCACATATAGGAAAACAATATACTCTTTGTATTGATAAATATAGGACAAAGTTTACAACCATAAAGAGAAGATAATCTTGTAGATGTATCCCCAAGTTGACTTGTCCTTCCTTGTCATAAAGCATACCTCAACACCAACCCTAATGCATGAATATGATGACTCCTTTAGGTTCAAAGTAGCAACATGATAGCATTAGAAATCTCCAAAATCCAACCCAGACCTTATGGGAGGCAGTAAATTTATAGGATGTGAGTGGCATTTTAGGAATTCTTATCCAATTAACAATCTAGGCTTGAGATCCAATTAATAGGGGAAGATGAGATCAAGGGATAAGAGATAAGGTCTCCAAGATAGGATTCAATATCTCTATCCATGGTAAATAGTTAAAACTACCTTGGTAGATTCTGGAAGTGGAAGCTTCAGAAATATTTTTTTTAATTTTCCTGAATTTATAGAATCAATGCACCTGCAAAAGGGAGCAACAAATGATGATCAATATTGGTAAACAAGCATGAAACATGTGTTGAATGCAGGTGGCTAAGGAGGCAAAGTGCATTGGGGATAAAAATAATGTTTTTGAGCTCACTGTCCCAGAAAATTAGAATTTTTGGAGAAGTGATGCTTAGCGATTTGTGAAGGATTATGACAAAGAGTTCTAGGATGTTAATTGATCTGGTTTACAAGTCTATTATGTTGATGTGACAAAATGGCTTATAACATCTAGGTTAAAGAAAAAAGATTTTAGCCCAGGGATTGATCACCCGGGGTGGTTTTTCAACTCCTGAGTGATGTGTAGTCCCTGTAGGATGTCAATAAGTGTTCATTTTGTAAGCTTCACTTCCTTAACTAAAACTTGGAGGTTGGCTCATGTCATAGTAACACTTGTCAGATGTTTACCTTGGAGATCTTGTGAATTTCGGTAAATGTGGGAGGAAGCATTATAGGGAGGTATTAGAGATTCCAGGTTCAACCAATTGGATTGGATGGGTTAGATGTGATTGTTATGCATGCAACTTAGTTGTTGATATGTTTGCTATGCATGCATTGTGATGTTCATTGTTGCAGTCTTGTTTCATCATGATGATGTTGATATTGGGATGTTGATATGGTGGCGTCATTATGTATATATATATATATATATATATATATATATAGATATATATATCATGCTAATCTTGACTGATTGTGAAGATGAGATAGCCTCCCCTAAACTTTATTAAGGTGTGTTTGATCATGTATCTATTTGGCTCATCTAATATGACATGTTTGCAAGAGATAGAAGATCAAAGATGACAAGAAAAATGGTGGATTATAGTTCATGTGACTCTCCTTATAGATTGGCTAAGAAACAAGGAGATGAGTACTCTCTTGATATAGAAGATACATTGAAAATATTGAAGTCAGAAATTAGAAGTTGCAAGGAAGATAATGATGGGATAATTCAGTCATAAGAAAGAATTTCTAGAGCTTAGGAAAATCAAGTAGAGGTTAATGCAGTGATCCTTTAGAACTTATCAGAATTTAAAAAATAGGGGCAACCAAGAATCAGTCATGGAGTAGAGGAAAGGACTAATGGGGCATATGGTAGCAGGTCTCAATCACGACATAGGTTGGACATGGATTACATAATTAGAGGTGGAAGATGGTTGGATACACCCGACAGGAGAGGTAATTCTTATGGGTTCTATTCTAGTTCTATTTCAGAGATACATCATGGTCATCACCACCAACATCCTTATAGGAGGAGTGAGAAGCAATACTTGACAGATGAGCTTAAGAAATACAAGCCTCCTACATTTGATGGAGAGATGATGAAACTAGAAGATGCAGAAGTATGACTACTTGGGATGAAGAAGTTCTTCAAATTGCATGATTTTATAGAGAATATGAAAGCCATAATAGTTCTTTGCAGTCTCAAGGGAAAATCAAATATTTGGTAGGACTATTTGAAGCATGTTAGAGGCATCAAGATAGAGGATTTGAGTTGGAATTATTTTAAAAGACTCTTTATAAAGAAGTACTTGTCCCAGAGATACTATGATGGGAAGGCTAAGGAGTTATATGAGTTGAATATGGGTTCTATGACAGATGAAGAGTACACGACTAAGTTTCTCAAGCTATTGAGGAATGAGTAATATCTTAATGTTGAGAAGAAAACAGTCAAAAGGTTTATGAATGGATTTCATTTAGCATTTAAAGATCAGATTGAGTATGATGAGCCTCGGTTACTGTAGGAATTCATTGGGAATTTGAAGTATTGTTATGAGAAGTCAAAGCGCAAGTCTGAGCCTCAACAGGATAAAAAAGGTGATGAAAATACTAAAGGCAAGTGGGTTAAGAAGAAAGGTAGACCTTTGGATGTAGGTGACAAGTAGAATGTAATGTCGTATAAGAAGCTCAATGTAGTTGACAGAGGACATGAGTCTCATATTGAGGAGAATAACAAAGGCGATGACAGGAAGCCTTTGTAGTGTTGGACTTGTGGTGGAGAGAATCACAAGAGATATTGTACACTACATCAAGGTGGAATGCCTCATATTTATAGTGCTTAAGAGGCACAAACAGTTGGAGATGTTGGGCAGAGTATTCCTTAGATTTATGCAGTGGTTGATAATACGCAGGCTAATCATCAGGCATCCATTATCGAGATGGAATGTAATATTTGTGATCATGTTTTTTCCATTTTCATTGAATTTGGACCTAATTATAGTTATATCATTCCTAGCATGGTGGATAAGTGTTGTTTGAATAAAGAAGTGCATGAAAAATCTTGGTTGGTGTAGTTGGATGTAGGGACCAAGAGTAGAGTTCATCATTGGGTGAGATCTTGTGCATTTGAGATGAATGGTATGCCTACATCAACATATATAAACATTCATTTTGATTTTTTCAGTATGCTTTTGGGCATGGATTGGTTTTACATTCATAGGACTAAGGTAGACTGCTATGATAAGGTTATTGAGTGCCTGGCTGATGATGGAGAAAGAAGAATCTTGCAGGGAAAGAAGAAGCCTACATCCGTGAGAATGGTTATAGGTATGCAAGCTAAGTGTAGTTGCAGAAAGGGGTGTGTATTGTTTGGATTTCATATTTCTAGTGACAAAGGAAAGGATGTTCAAGATGATGAAGTCTTGAGGAGGTATTTGGTTTTGCAGGAGTTTTAGGATGTGCTTCTTGCAGAGATTTCAAAGTTACCACCTCATTGGGAAGTGGATTTCTCTATTGAGTTGGTGCCAGGAGAAGAACCAACATCAAGGGAACCTTATAGAATGAGTACTCTAGAGTTATTCGAATTCAAGTTGTAGCTTAAGGAAATGCTTGGTAAGGGATACATTAGGCAAAGTGTGTCACCTTGGGGTGCACTAATATTGTTTGTGAAGAAGAAGGATGGTACTATCAGATTGTGCATTGATTATAGGTAGTTGAACAAGGTGACTATCAAGAACATGTATCCATTGTTGAAGATTGATGACTTGTTTGATCAGTTGAAGGGAGTAGTAGTGTTCTCAAAGATTGACTTGAGATCAGAATATCATCAGGTGCACATCAAAGAAGAAGATATTTACAAGACCACATTTCGTACTAGGTATGGGCATTATGAGTTCGTAGTGGTTTCTTTTGGTCTTACTAATGCTCTAGCTACTTTCATGTGTTTGATGAATAATGTGTTGTGTCCTTACCTAGACAAGTTTGTGATAGTGTTTATTGATGATATATTGATATATTCTAAGAGTGAGGAAGAGCATGAGAGCACTTGGAAACAATGTTAATATTGTTGAGAGAGAATCAGTTGTATGCCAAGCTCAACAAGTGCAGTTTCTTTTAGAATGAACTTCATTGTTTGGGGCATGTTGTTTCCAAGGAAGGTTTAGAAGTGGACCTGAAAACAGATTAAATCTATCATGGAGTGGCCAGCTCCTATAGACATGGATGAGGTTTGCTCATTTATGGGATTAACAGTTTATTACAGGAGGTTCATCAAGAACTTATGACGAATTTCCTATCCTATTACATCTTTGTGATGAAAATGAAGGAAGTTTGAATGGATTGAGGAGTGTACAACTAGTTTTGAGCAGTTGAAGCGCTTTCTTACAAATGCTCTAGTATTGAAGATTGCAGATCTAGATAAAGAGTTTGTGGTATGTACAGATGCTGGCAAGAGAGGACTTGATAGTCTTAATGTGGGAAGGAAAGGTGGTATGGTATGAGTCAAATAAGTTCAATGATCATGAGAAGAATTATGTGACTCATGATCTTGAGTTGGTACTTATCATTCATGCCTTGTAGATGTGCAGGCATTATCTTCTTGGAAAGAGGTTTATTCTGATGATTGATCATAGTGGGCCAAGGTACTTTCTTGAACAACCAAATATGAATTCCAAGCAAGCTAGATCGTTGGCTACTCTTAGTGATTTTAACTTCGATATCAGATATATTAAGGGAAAGGAGAAGAGGGTTGTAGATTCTCTTAGTAGAAGAGTGTAGGTGAATCACATTTGAGCTATGATCTCTTATGAGACATATTTGTAGGAGAGGATCTTGTAGGTATGACAACATGATGACAAGTACCAGCAGTTGAAGCATAGGTTACAGGTGTAGGGTGAAGGTGATAGGGATAAGGAATACAACCTCATGACAGATGAGTTGGTCAGATTCAGGAACAAGATTTATGTGTTAGCCAACAGTGAGCTCAATAAGCTTATCTTGAGGAAGTTTCATGTATAGTTGTATTTAGGTCACCTAGAATATCATAAGACTTTGACAACAATTAAGAAGATATATCATTGGAAGAACTTGAAGAAATAGGTGGTTGAGTTTGTTGATACATGTTTGGATTGCCAATATGTAAAATGAGAGTGTAAACATCTAGTTGGTTTGTTGTAGCTGATTCTATTTCCATAGTGGAAATGGGAGGTCATTTACATGGAATTCATTGCATGTTTTCCAAGGACATTGAGACAACATGATTTCATCATGCTTGTAAGTTAACAGGTTGAGCAAGGTAGCTCACTTCATTGTAGTTAAGTCTACTAATTCAGCTAGGGAGGTAGCTCATATATTCATCAGGGAGATAGTGAGGTTGCATGGTGATCCCAAAAATATCATATCAGATAGAGATGAAAAGTTTACTTCCAAGTTTTGGAAGGATTTGTTTGTAGGCTTGGGGACAGAGTCAACATTCAGTACAACTTATCATCCGCAAATATATGGACAAACAAAGAGGGTCAATAGGATTCTTGAGGACATGTTGAGGATTTATGTCATGCATTGGCAGTGGAAGTGGGAGGATATTTCCAATGGTACAGTTTTCATATAATAATGGGTATCGTGAATCCTTGAGGATGATTCCATTTGAGGTTCTTTATGGGTGGAGCTGTAATATGCCTATAAGTTGGAGTGATCCAGTGAAAAAGGTGTTGATTGGATCAGATATGTTAGCTGAGATGGAACAAGAGATGTAGGTTATAAAAAAGAATTTGAAGGAAAAACATGACATGCAGAAGAGTTATGCATATTATCATAGAGCATTCAAGGATTTTTAGGCTGGGGAGCATGTTTGCTTGCACATCAAGTCTAAGAGGAGCTCATTGAGGATTGGATCATGTTCCAAGTTGGCACCTCAATATTATGGGCCTTTTGAGATCCTTGAGAGGAATGGAACATTGGCCTACAGACTTGAATTTCCATTGACAGTGGAATTCCATGATGTTTTCCAGGTTTCATTTCTTAAGAAGTATGTCTAGGTTGTTGATCATGTGATTGATTGGTATGTATTACAGGTAGAACCAGTGGGATAATTCCATCCAGAATCTCAGTGCATTTTTCAGTGAAAACAACTCATGCTCCAGAATATAGTAATTGAGCAAGTTAAAGTGTAGTGGAAGCATTTTTTGCACGATGAAGTTACTTGGGAGATGATTAATCATATCTAGGTTTTGTATCCTTCTTTATTTGCTGGTTGAGCAGGTGTGTTTGATTTTTTTTTATTTTTTAATTTTTATGCATATGTGTAGTGTATATAATGTAATGAGTTGGGTTATAAATCTCCAATAAGAAGTGTGTTGTAAATACTACATCGAGCTATGTTCTAAAGCTCCAATATGCAGTACGGTGTTCATGGTTTTAGAAATTTGGTATGATGTAAATGTTGCATTGATTTGGGTTATAAAGCTCCATTGACAACATGTTTTTCTGGTTATAAGTGTCATTGAACACTAAGGATGCTGTTTCCCCAAGGGGGAGGGGTCTGTAGCAACCCCAGGTTAAATTTCATGTAATAAAGGATAATAAAGGAAAAATAAGGCCAAGGTCATGGGAAAAGTATTCCAAGATGCATGATGGGAAAACATTTTAGTGGGCATCACTTATGGATTAATTAATGGTTATGGAAATTGGAAAAGGCATTGGCAAAGGAAAATAGGCAATAAGTGGCATTTAATTACAAAAACAAAGGAAAATAGGAGAAAAGGAAGGTGAAAAGTCACAGATTTGCATTTAAGTGATATTAGAGGACAAATTAAGGAAAATGAAGAAAATAGAGGCCTCAATGATAAAAAAGCTTCAGAGAAACAATTCATAGCTTTCTTGAGTTTAGTTTTGGCTCTCTCATTCATTCTCCCATTCTCTCATACTCTTGCACACTTAGATAATTCTTGGAGCATGCTTGGAGCACTCTAGTATTCACTTGGATTTTTAGAAAGAAGGCGAAGGAAAGTAGGAAAACACAAGCAGAAAGTTGAATTAGCTGCTACAACTAGATTTCTTTGTAAATAATAGGTTGCATGTGTGATTTCCTTGCTAATTTTTGGATGCATGGATATGTGTGTGATTCTCTGGTTATGTATTGTCATTAGCATGGAGATTTTCTTGGATTGATAATGGTTTCAACCTTGCCTTGCCATTTCCTAGATGGCCATGGTGTTGTGAGTTACTAGTTCTTGGAGCCATAGATTGGGAAAAATTCTCTGGAGCCCTTAGTGGGTTGAGTTACTAGTCCCTAGAGCCGTGGTTGGAAAAAATGATCTGGAATCTTGGAAGGTTGTGGGTTGAATTACTAGTTCTTAGAGCCTTGGACAACTTGGGTTGATACTTATATGGTAGATGTTAGTGATTTATAGAGAATAGATGTAGAATTAGTGTGGTTGAGGGTTGAGGTGGTTTGGCTTCTGGATTCCTTGGTTGGTTTTGTCTTAATTTATTCCATGATATCCCACATTCATACTTGGAATATGGCATGGTGTGATTCACTAAAAGAGAGATTTGGTTTGGCCCAATCTATGTTTCATAACCCAAGGGACAACCTCTAGCTAAGAGGAGGATAGTGCCTAGGACATCTATTCAAAATAGATAAAAATATTTTCTTTTATGATTATAAACATTATTTCCCAGAGATATTCCTTGAAGTGCAGTATATTTTTAGTTCATGGAGAAGATGACAAACCCCTTCAAAATGGGCCAGATATTTGTGGATACAATCCAATGGAGTTATAGTATGGTAGGAAAGAATATTGAGAAAAAGTATCAATATAAAGGGTTGAGACAAAATCCTTTACACAAAACCTTAGTTGAAATAATTGACTGCAACAGAGTAAACTGATGAACAATGTGGATTGCAATTTAAGGTTTCTCTAAATAAAAATCTACAGGTACTTTCTGCTATTATCACATCAGTAAATATGTTGATGAAAAGAAACTAACAACTTCATTACACAAATTTCCATAGATGAATGAACATAATAAATGACTTACAGAGATAAGAAAAACATGTTATAGCCAACACATATGGAATCACTTTGAAAAAATTTATTGATTCTCCAAGAAGATTCAGTTGAACATTACACAACAAAGTTTGATCTCTAGGCGAAAAAGCAGAACCCTGATACTAGTCCCTTCATATTATTTTAAAGCAAGCTTACAATGAGGGGAAGTTATGAAAACTATCAACTTCCCTAACTACCTTTAAACTACTCATTTATTTTAAAACATTTAAAGACTAAAACACTTCCAAAATATTACAAAATTACAAAATAAAATGTTTTTGAATGTTCCAGGAATGAAATATTTAAAAATTCAAGACTCTTGTGCTTTTGGCATTTCTTCTTCTTTTGATGAAGTCCTAGGCTCAACAACTCGAATATTTTGTGGTGTGACAATATTCTGACACTTCTTCCAAAGCACTAATTCAAGGACTGGGCAATGAAGCAACCTGCTGTAAGCCATACTCAAATTGGTTAATTTGGTTCAGCTTGGTTTCTTTTAGCTTCCACTAACATTGTTTCATACTATTCTCGGGAAAGAAGGTCCCCTTGTTGATCCCAATAGATTGGTAGCCTTTCTCCGATCATTTTTTCAAATTTAGAATTAAAATATGTAATTGGTTCTCTGAATTCTTCTAACTTGCTCTCTCCATGCTTTCTATACATATTTCTTTGGACCATTTTTGTTATTTCTAATACCATAGTTTTCTTGTTTGAAATTTCCATTGCTCTGAATTCTTTGGAGGATTTCGAATTTAAATAATTAATGATCACTTTTTCCAACTATGCACCTTCTTGTGCTTGGTATTTGTTTGTGTGGATAATTAATTCATAGGCCTTAATCATATTTTTTTATTCATCAATGACAATCATATGATCCCAAACTGCTTGAATTTGTTGAATTATGTCACCCCATATAATTCACCTTGATTGAATTAGAGGTATGTTTTCTTTAATATTCTCTTTTAATTCCTTAACCTCATTAAATGTTGATATTTAGTGTTGTGTTGATTTTCATTCTCCCTTGCCATATTTAATCTTATCTCCTTATGTTTTAACTATTCCTCGGTGTCATCCAAATCCTTCTGTAGTTTCTTCAACTTATCTTATGATATTTTCAGTTCTTTCTTCACTTTGGCTAACTTATCAGTTGGGTCCTTTGAGTTAGCTGGCACCACACTTGTGTAAACATGTTTTTCTATCCTTTGCAATGATTCTCCATTTTTCTTTTCGAGGGATGCAACTTCTTGATTTATATCTAATAATTCTTTGGTCAAAATATGTTTCTCCTTTTCCACCTGAGCTAATTTTGGAGTCTACACATGTTCTACTGCAAGCATTTTCATTTTCTTCTTTAAAGTTTGTAATTTAGATTTTTCACCTTTAATTAGAGCTTGGATAGTTGTCGTATCTTATGAATTTACCCCCTGCTTAGTAATTGACTTATTATATTATTCATTATGAGTATGAAGAGCTCTATAATTTTCTTTTTCAAGCTTGAACTGATCTATCACTTTTCCCAAAATCACCTTTACTTTGTTTGCTACCAAAGAAGTCTTACCAAGGTCATCGTAAATCAATTCTCCTCTTTGTCTGGTAGTGGAATATCTTTAACATTGATAGATATATTCATAAACTTGAAATATACACCAGAAGAAATGGACTGGGAGACATGATGAGGAAATGATAACTTCAATTGGTTCCTCTCAAGATCCATGGCTGAGAGGATCTTAGTCTGATAGTTAGAGATTTATTGATCTTCTAATTGTTTCATGACATTAATTTCCACCTATATGTTTTTCTCTTCAATTAATTTTTGAAAGTTCTCTTTCAAAGTTTTCAAGGAAGACAACTCCTCTTCATTGGGAATTGGAGATGAGGGTGCACAACTTATGCCTCCAAATTATAGTTGGAAGACAAAATCACTTGAAGGATTCTCTATCAGCTATGAAACTTTGATCTCTCCTCCATCATTTTTTGCATTTTTCCTAAATTGTGAACTTTCCACATCAATGTACATGATTTTTGTAGCATTTATTTTCAATCCCTTCTCTTTAAGTAGAGGGGTTTCCACATATACACGTTGTTGTGATTCCTCCATACTGATATTTGTTAATATTTGTAATTTTGGGCTTGCTTCATGAATGTATGCAGAACATACTATTTCTATCCATATTTTATAAATTATTTGGTGCCAATCATAAATCCATCTCCCCCTTGCTCAAAATTCAACTCTTGCATCATCCTCTCAATATCCTCTGCAACTTGCCTATTATTTACAATGAATGGGCCTACTTCTCTAGGAAACTTGAACAAAAACCCATTTCTGGCTAAGACAAAGTGGACATGATCCAAATTCAAACTCTACTTGATGAATGCTAGAGTAAAATTCCTCATTGGCACAAATGTAGGAAGCTTATATGGTGGAATTTGTTGTCATTTTGTATTTTTGAGGTTGAGGGAGTAAACACATTGGACAACATCAAAACCACTTTGGAAGTTTGGATCTAGCCCTGCCTACTTCAGAGAGGGATCTCTCTGTTTAATTTAGCTTTGTTTTTATATGAATTTTAGGCTAGTTATGATTGTACTTGTTTGTTTTGTTTGAAAGGTTTGGTTGATTTGAGTGTTATAATTCCATTGGGCTATGGAATCTATAAATTAAACTGGATTTTGCATCAATTTTTAGAGGAGTTCTCACAAGGAAAGCTAGGTTGCACTATTTGGATCTTTTCAGAAATTAAATGAATTATGGAATAGCAGAAGTATAAGGTTCAGTAGAAACAAAGGAGAAATTAAGAATTCCTTGATTTAACTTCAGTGGAAAACATTAAAATTATTAACAACCAGAATAGGGTGCTCTAAATAACAAATCATATTCGCCACAGTTTCTGTTGAATAATTCAGATATTTGGAATAATAAAGAAAGAAAAACAATGTTCAAAAATATAAATAGAAGAGACACATCACCATTTGGCACACCACATGAATCCTGTGAAAGGTCCTTGTATTATTGATGCTCCAGTACTTTGAAAATTACAATATGCAGAAGGAAGTTACATTCGGAAAATCAACCCTTAATACGTCAAACAATGAAGTATTTATAATGAAAATTACAAAAAATTCTTTACAAAATTGTTGTGAAACCGAAAGTGTATTATTAGTCTGATTACAAACAATATCATCTAATCCTGGCAGACCAAAAGGACACGTAGGAAACTGAAAGGAAAGGTGTCCATGTTTTGATGGTTTCGATTGCTAAGTCAACCTGAAAGAGTGCTACGATGCTGAACTGATCTTCGTGCTGTCTGCTGTGCTGGCAATTGTTTTGACTGTCACTGAATTATCCTTCAATCTAGTAAACTGACTAATTCTTCCTATCTGCTTTCATTTGGCATAGTAAATTTTGTTACCATGCACTATATTTCATCTACCTCTGTGTATTTGTCGAAGGTTGGCTTGACAGTAAAAATGTGTTTTACTTCATTTTGTACATAGAAATCATTTTCCATGGTTTCCAAAAAGGCCTTTGCTGTCATATTGCCCTTAATCCCACTGACCTTGATGCTGCTTCTAGCCACTTCTTTCATCTTTAGGACATAGTCTTCCTGAGTGATCAGTTTCTCATTTATAACATAAATACTGGGTAGTCCCTTTTGGATTAGTGCTTTAATTTATTTTGTGAACTTGTTTACTTGCAGCTCCAAGGTTTCACACCTTTCTTCCAATTAATCAATGAGATTTCTCTTTGTCAAGACTTTCTTGACTTCCATAATGGTGGTCGTTCTATCACTGATACCTACCTCTTCAAGCTCATACTTGGAATTTGAGTTTAAGAACTTGATTATGTTAGAGGCTTCTATGGGAATCTCTCCCAACTTTTCTCTTCCCTGCACAATAGTTTCTACAGCCTTTTCTATCAGCTCTTTCTACTCAAATATGATTTGGATAGAAGGCCAAATCTCATTCATAGAGTCTAGGATATTCATCCAAATTGTTTCCTTGGCTTGGGCCAAGGTTTGACCAATCGATGTGTCTCTCTCTACCTTCTGCGACTTCTCCAATAGTATCTGGGATTTTCTGCATTTCAGTAACTTGAGATGCTTCTGCTTTGGCATTTTTCACTTCTAAAGCCTTGATTTGGCCTTGCAAAGTCTCAATTTCCTTGGACTGGAGTGACACATTCTCTAGTGTCTTTGTTACTTGTTCAACACTCACAGTTTTAGTGGAAGAAGTGGATGCAGTGGTTGTACCTGTTGATGGAAGCTGAGAAATAGGTATGGCATCTAGGGGGACAATGTCCATCTTCATACTATCTTCCTTCTCCTTTATCATTTTCTCGACCTCTGCCTCCATCTGCCTAATCTGTATATTCTTTTCTATGATTAGTTTCATCACATCTGCTTTCTGTGATTCACCTTCTTCAATATCCTTGGTCATTGGATCCTTTGTGGCTGGCAGCTTGAGCTGATTTCTTAAGTCTGCAATGTCCAGGTTCTGCTTTTTAACAATATCCTCAGAAACATTGACATCTTTAGGGTCATACCCTATATTAATCACCAAGTCTTCCAAAGAATTGATCTGGTTAACTTTGGCTAAGGAGGATACTTTCTCCATTTTCAACTATGACTAGACATTTGTAAAAGAAACCAACGATTTAGAAAGTGACATAGCAGTGTCAATCAAAGTGGAGGATACCATTTCACCAGTTTGCTTGTGCATATCCATTTGATCAATGGGATGTATGTCCTTTGTGATGAATTCAAAAGTAGTGCTCTTGTAGTCTGCTGCTGAATTTGGCTATGGAATCTGGGCCTCAAGAAACGCCATCTGCATTTTTCCATGCTCTGTGTCAAAGACTAACAACAACCTACTCTGTGAGTTGGAGGTCTGTTTCCAGAATTGGTTATAGGTGCTATTTTTCAAAATCTCATTTGTGAGATTAATTTCGCTGTACCTGTAAAAAACTATCTTCCTTTTTTTTTGGACATTTTGTGATTCTAGTTCAGTTTCCTTGTGACCTTGTGAAGATAAAGGTTCAGTAGGAGATGTTGTGAATTTTCTAGTTGCAGGTGGTGAATCTGCGACGATGATGGAAACTTTCTCTTCAATTTCTTTGTCCAATTATACTCTAGGAGTTAACTTTTCTCTCTTCCTAGAACTGATTCTGAATTATTTATCTTCACTCCCAGTTGTCGATGATGATCCTTCCTCCCTCTGTCTTTTGCTTAATTTTTCCTGAGGAATGAGATTCTACAAACTAGAAGTAGAAACAAGCTACTCTTTAGATTCCTATAAGGTATTTTTTGTCCACTCCAGTTGATTGGTATACTGCTCTATTTCTGGCCGTGAAGTATGAATGTAATGAGTGTTTTTGTTCTCCACACTGAGCTTTGAAATAATGCCACAGGGGTCATAAGACCATGTAAAGCTCAGATTGAGCTTCATTTCTTTAAGAATTCTATTTGCCTCTTCACTTGCTATCCTTGTGTTGCACACAAACGGGCCCACCTGTGTCTTTATTCTAAACTATGACTTCTTCTTGGCCACTACAAAGTGGATTTCATCTGAATTCAACATATGTCTGATGTACTCCAAGGAAAAAATCCTCATTGGGAGGTATTTGGGGAGTCTATTGGGTGCCAATTCACATCCATACACCTTTATTTCAGTGTAATTTTGGTATAAATACCAATCCCCAATCTTTGCCTGATTTGTCAAGTGCATAATTCTTTTGATTTCCTCACTAATCCTGGGTTGTATTCCACTGTTCATAATGTTCATGGCTAGCTGAACAAAGTCTTCAGTAAACTACTTATAAGTGAATTCTTGTTGTTCTCTCATGACCAATGAGGTCAAAAAGATTACTAGCTGCTGATTGCCTACATCATCCAACTTTTGCAATGTAAAATTGAATTTGTTTTCCTGATAATAAAGGAGCCTATAAACCAAAATTGAGGTGTAATTGAACACCTATTCTGTAGGAAATTTTATGAACTATTCATGGATACTATCAGCCAAGAATTGACTGAAGTTGAACACCAAAGACGGTTTGTTGTCTGTGGAAAATATGGAAAGGAATCATAAAATGGGCTCATCTATCCACTGATCAGAATAATAGCCTAAAATATAGGAAATCATGGATATAATCTGCTTGGCCTAACCAGGGAAAATGGAAGAAGGGCATGGAGGATTCTTTTTGGGTTATTGGGAATTCTCTGGCAAGAAAATCTCAAAGATTTTGGCTCTGGTTGCAAAGTCCAGCTTTTGATATAGCTGGGTGAGGGATTCTAGGGAGAAAGGAGCAACATTTTCCACAGCGGGGGCCAACATCATTTGGTCAGTGGATTGGGTTGTAATTGTGAAAAGAATGTCACCTGTAGGGGCAATGATGGTTATTTGGGTAGGTACATAGCATGCTTGACATCTTCTGGTAAATTATGGGGCTTGGAATGTCAAGGGGAAAATATAATTGGGGAGGTTGGACTCCCAGAGGCCGATTTCATCGGTTTTTTCTGTGTGTTTATCTTCCAGCCAGTGATATAACTCAAGAAAATCACAGTCACATTGAGCTTCATTTATCTTGTAATCCCTAACAGCTAAAGGTATACGATCTAAATCTACAAAAGGGGGAATTAAAGGATTAATAGGCTTCTCTTGAGTCTTAGTCTTTGGAGTCATGACTATAAAAATGTGAGAACATGATGAATTTGCAAAGGAACGTACCAAGCACAGTTGAATAATCGAACTGTCAAGTGAAAAGAAAGGAGAAATGTCAGTTTCTATCGTGATATGGTGGAAAAAAAACTCTAAAAGTGATCGTTTTGGAAAAATGTGGATAACAGAAGACAGATAGTAAACTGTTAGAGAATGATAGGACAAGTAATAAAGAAAAGAAAGAGATGGGTTGAACAAGTTTAAAAACTATGGCGAATCACCTCGTTGAAATGGTGTGGGATCGTTAGGCTGCAACGGTTAACCAGGAGAATCCACATTTAATGGAGAACGATATTTTTTTTTTAGGAAGACATTTAATTGGTTTAACGGTTATGCAACGTGGCAAACAAAGAGTGGTGGAGGAAACGTGGTGCAGCGTGGTAGAGAGAATGAGGGAAAGGTGGATTCTGGAAGGGGTAGCAGGCATTTTATGGTTTTGTTGAGGGGCGGTGAGAAATCACAAGACGGCGACACATAAGGGATGGGTTGAACAAGTTTAAAAACTATAGCGAATCACCCCGTTGAAATGGTGTGGGATCATTAGGCTGCAACGGTTACCCGGGAGAATCCACATTTAATGGAGAACGATATTTTTTTTTTCAGGAAGACATTTAATTGGTTTAACGGTTATGCAACGTGGCAAACAAAGAGTGGTGGAGGAAACGTGGTGCAACATGGTAGAGAGAATGAGGGAAAGGTGGATTCTGGAAGGGGTAGCAGGCATATTATGGTTTTGGTGAGGGGCGGCGAGAAATCACAAGACAACGACACATAAGGGATGGGGCCTGGTGGGAGAAACCACTTTTTGGACCCCCCCCTCACAATAAAGGCAGGGTGACGAGGGGGGGCCGAAAACGGATGAGGTCTGTTGATCAAGTGCGGGATCAAATCCCGAGGTCTTCAATGTGCTGTACTTTAACCTCAATACGACAAACAAAATATTTGTCTGCTGTTGCATTTTAATTCTTGCTTTAACGACTTAGGATAAAAGGAATATAAATCATATGAAAACCTTTATTCATGGCGCACACATTTCCCTCTTTAGCCTATGATCAAACTTTGGATAAAATGATATAGGTGAATATTTAAAAATGATGTTATCTACCTACCCTTAGCTAAACTAACATTTTTTATGTTTTAATATAGGGTGCACTTAGACTAGAAAACCCATTTTTTTTTTTTTTTTTATACAGAACTAAAAACTACCTAACCTATCCCTTATTTCTTCTATCGATCTAGATTAAACAGTTGGATCAATGTCATTTTCTACCTAACTAGTGATTTACCTAGATTAAACTATTGGGTAAGTCTTTATTTTCTATCTTAATTTATAGACATTTAAAGGAGTTTAATCATGATTATGATGTATGATTAAACTAAAAGCTAGTGATTGTGGCATTTAAAACATGCTGCACACAAATTTTTATTTTTCAGTAATGAAGCAAAACTATCTATGAGTAGTGGCATTTAGACTTGCAACACTTTCAATTTTATTCCTTTTTAACTTTTCTTTCTTTTGGTGGGGTTTAATATTTTCTTCTTTTTCCAATATTTTTTTTTGTTTTTTTGTTTTTCTTATTTATACCTTCTTTTTATTTTTTAATTCTTTTTCTTTTATTTGGAAATCATTGGCAGATTGACAAGTATTTAAAAAATAACATTCTTGAGATATAATACTCAATTACATTGAGATCCTATAAATTATAGGACCCTAACAATGGCTCCAGTTGGGGATGACACTCTCCCAGGTTGTGAGGTGCCAAGAACATGTGATTAGTAGACTTGAGTGTTCTGTTTCAGCAATATCCACTTTTTATTTCTTTCTTGCAGTAATTATGGTAACAAATCAATTGAATCTTAGGGCCTTCTCTGCGGGCTTCAACTTCTATTAATAGGTCACCCAATCAAACAATAAAGAAAATGATATTTACAATGATAAATTCTAGGAAACCTTCTATTGCTCAGAGAAATAGTGTTTGAGCATCCTTCCATTGACAGGTCCACCTAGTAATTCTGTCCCATCTAAATTTCTGATAAAGAATGCATTATGCCCTCTGAAATCATAAATGACATAAGGTCCCATCCATACATTGTCGAATTTTCCATGCTCCCCTTTTTCTTCTCTTCTAGAATCCCACTTTAAGACTTTATCACCCAAGGTGAAATCATCTTCTTTTGTCCTTCTATCAAAAACATTCTTAATATTATCATGGATGACCTCAGCCTTATTATAAACTTCTTCCTTGGATTGCTGCAACTGGATTGTTTGATCAATTCTCCTTTGAATGTCATTTGGCTTAGCCTTCAATTCTTGAATTAACTTCATGACTGGAACCCCCAAAGAGGATAGAAAAACAACGTCCATTCCATAAACCAATTGGTATGGTGACATGCCAACTGATTTCTTTGTGGTGAGCCTATCAGCCCAAAGTGCATTTATCAGCTTGTTGTGCCATGACTTTTTGTTGTCTGCTAGCAGCTTCTTGATAATATTTACTAGACTTTTATTTGAAGATCTAGCCAACCCATTACCCTGTGGGTAGTAAGAAGTTGAATGCCCCAGAGTGATATGGTATTTGTTGCAGAAATCTATCATTTTCTTAGATCTAAAGACTGCAACATTGTCTGTAATAAGCTTGTTTGGGCATCCAAATCTAGACAAGATATTGGTTTCTAAAAATTTGATGATAATAGCATCTGTGGCTAGTTTAGAAGGAGTGGCATAAATCCATTTGGTGAAGTAGTCAATAGAAGTAAGGACCCATCTATGTTGAGCAGAGGATGGAGCATGGATTTCTCCAATGAAATCCAATCCCAAATGTTGGAAAGGGCTTTCAACAGATACAGGCTTCAAAGGTAGAGGCAAAAGCTTTCTTTTTACCTCAAAGATTTTGAACTTATGGCAAGAGGTTACCTTCTTATGAACATCTGGGAAAAGTGTAAGCCAGTAAAAACTAGCTCTAAGGATCTTATTGGCAGTGGTTTTCCAATACAAATGGGCACCATAGTCACTTTAGTAGAATACCACCAGCATATTTCCAATATAAAACATTTTCTATGATGCAAATTTAACTATGTTTAGCTTCAGAAATCTAGCCTTTGTTTTTGTTAGACTAGGAGGAGCATTTAAATTAAATAAAACATAAAAAGGTTCCACACACCAGGGTGAGGTCATGAAAGCCTCATCTAGTTCTGGAGTTGCATGTTCCTCTTGATCATCCACTTCAACTACAAAGTTAATATATAAAGCATTAAAATTAGATTCAACCATCAATTTGGCTAATCCTTGTCCTTTGATAATATTGGTTGTCTTGATTTCCATATCATATTCTAGAATGATGGCAATCCATTTGCCTCTTTTACCATTTGGTCCATTTTGTGTCAAGATATCTTTAACTACAACATTCGGTACATAAACAATTATATGAGAATGAAGGATATATACTCTGGAATCTTTAATTTCTTTTATCAGTGTGAAAGTTTGTTTCTCCATTATATTATACTTGAGTGCAACATCCTTGAAGGCCTTGCTAAAGAAAGAAATAGGCTGTTCAAATCCATCATCATTTTTCTGCAAAAGGATAGCTGCAACAATATGTTCAGAAGAAAATGAAAAAATTATAAAGTCTTTAGTAAAATCTGGACTAATAAGGATTTGTGCCTTTGTTAATTCTTGTTTAACCTGGTCAAATGATTTCCTAGATTGAATGTTCCACTTGATTTCAGAATCTCGTTTTAGCTTGTTTGTGATGTTTCTGAGAAGCTCTGCAAGGTTGGGGATAAATATTCTCAGGAAATTTATTCTATAAATAAATGACTGAAGTTCTTTAATATTTCTTGGATGATTTATTTTCAGAATAGATTCAATCCTTTTAGGATCAATTTTAATACCCTCCTTAGATATGATATGACCAATAAATTTTCCCTCTTCAAGGCTAAACATTGTTTTCTTGGAATTTAATGAAATCCCAAATCTTCTACACTTCTCAAATACTCTTCTCAGATGCATCAAATGTTCTTCATCAGTCTTAGAATATACAGTTATGTCATCTAGATAGATCACAATAAATCTACCAATTTCATCAGCAAAAGCAATATCCATTGCTCTTTGAAATGTGGCTCCAGAATTCATTAATCCAAAAGGCATCTGCACATACATGAAGGTACCCCATGGAGTAGTAAAGGTTGTTTTGTCTTGATCCTCTAGATGAACTAAGACCCGATTATAACCTGAGAAACCATCTAATATGGAAATCCTAGAAGATCCAACTACCTTTTGTAGAATATGATCCATTTTAGTTAAGGGATAATTGTCTTTTAGGGAAACTTTATTCAGGTTTCTGAAATCTATGCACAATCTAATTTCACCTGTTTTCTTCCGAGTTGGCAGAATATTGGAAACCCATTTAGAGTACCTAAGAGGGACTATGATTTTTGAATCATACATTCTTTTGATTTCCTTCTCAATTAAAGGCATCAAAATTGGATTTATTCTACGAAGTTTTTGTTTAAAGGGTTTCCGATCTTCTTTAATTGGAATTTTGTGTTGTATGATTTATGTATCATATGTTTTAAGATATTCATAATGCCAGGAAAATACAAATTAAATTCCTTGAATAAAGCAATATATTTTTGTTTTTCAGCTGTTGGGATTGATTTAGACAGTTTTATGATTTTGGGGTCTTTTTCAGTACCTAAATTACAATCTTCAACTGTTGTTCCTGAGGGCTCAATCTTAGGCTTTTTAGCCACATCATTGAAATCAAATAATTCTTCTAATGGAACTAGACCTCTAGGCAAAACATTATCTTTTAGTTGGAGTGTTTCAAATTCTTCTTTTTCAGGATCTATCTCAAGCAATTCTAGTTTATTTACAACTTTATCTATGGGTATATTTACATCTGAATTTTCTACTTTCCTTTCTAGATTAGAGTGTACAACAATTTGAGTATCTACTTCAAATTCCAAATCAATACTATCATCTTGAAATTCATCTTTGGATTGCAGAAAACTTTCAATCTATTTATCATTTCCAAACACCTACCAATACCTCATGTTATCAGGTACAACTGGTCGATGTTTTACCTCCAGTACATATTCTTGATTAGGATAAGGCATTTTACAAGAGCTGGTTGAAAAAGCCAAATTGTTTGGAATGATGTTTTGTTTTCTAGGAATTGCAGAAAGGTCATATTCAAGAAAACTCTCTAGAAATTCAAGCACATCATTTTTGTATGCTCTCATCTTAGGATGTTTGGCTGAATATTCTCCTTTAATTTGTTTGATAATTAATTCAACATCCCCTTGAATGGAGATTCTTTTAGCACCTAAATTTTTAAGCAACTGCAATCCTAAAATAAGGGCTTCATGCTTTGCTATGTTATTGGTACATTAAAAATTAAGCTTGTATGTGTGACCCTCATCATGATTATTTCTTGTGTTAACCACCCAAATTCTTGCTCCAGAACCCTCTTTTCTACAAGAGCCATCAAAACTCATGTTCCAAAGAGGTTCATCAAGAGTATTTAGTTCTGTTATTTGTGATTGGGTTGGGTCTGTTTTAGCAATTTTAGTTTCAGCATTGATATCCCCATCATTGTAAAGAATGAAAGAATCCAAATCTGAGTGAAGAGAATAAAGAGGATAATTGTGAGGTTTCTCTTGACTACTCATCATAAATTTCATCAAGGTTTACCTATATAATCTTCTTTGTTGCCTAAAAACTGGTATGGTGGCAAAGGTCATATCCATCTGTAGCGTTTCTTGTAATTTTTATCCCCATGGCCGTGACAACATCATGCCATACTTAGGGGGAATATATGCAACCACAATATCCATTACCAGACTCTTAACTAGGATTTGTCCTAAAGTAACACATAGGTCTTTGATGATACCTAGATATATTACTTTACTGGAATCAAAAGAGTATAAGTCTTTATAAGGTCTGGTAATGTCAAGTCCTAATTTCTCCATAAAAACTTTAGGCATTAAGTTTGTGAAGCTCCTGAATCCAACATAGCATTATGGAGGATTTTATCAAGAATATTTAGGCTAACATAGAATGGAGGAACACCCCCTTCCTGTGGTTTGCCTTCAACTTCCGGTCCAAATAAGAGTTCAAGATAGTCATCATTCAGATTTACAGAGTCAGTGTTTTCCCCTATGTTTAAAGCTTTCATTACTTGGGGTTTGTACATGTTTTTTCTCATTAAATCTGTGAGAGAAATAGGGATTTTCAATTTCTCTAGTTCATTCTCAATGTTGAACGACGTTAGAATCTTAATCAAGTTGGGAACTTTAGATTGATCTGTGATTTGTTTTGTTATAGGCTCTTTTTGGTGACTGGTGGTTGGGATATCTGTTTGAGTAGTTTTAGAAACACTGTCAACTACCTTCTTGATAGGGACTTCTACCTTTTTCTTACCTGAATTATCCACATTTTTCTTAGGAAGACTTTCTGTGGTTTTCCTAGGTTCAATTTTAGATGACTTTTTAGCAGGACTATCTGAGTTTTTGGTGTTGAGAGTGTTTGAATTCTTTTTTCTTTTAAGTTTATACTGCTTATGGACTTCCGTTATGGAATTTTCAAACCCTTGTTTATATTCATTTGATTCTTCATAATCTAGTTGAGTTTGGGCTAGGAGAAAAAGTTCCTTCTCCTCTTTAGTGAGGAAAAATGTTTCATCATCGTTTATCCCCATCAAATTTATTTTATTATCATCCAAATCTTCAACAATATTCCCCTCATCATTTGTGTCATTTTCCTGAAAAGGAGATTGAACCTACTGGTATGGGTCCTTTTGTTCTCTTTGTTTAATTTAGGGAACATTCCTTCTAAAGTTTTGGTTTCTATTTTGAGGAGCATTTTGGTTTTCTCTCACTTGAGTTTGGTTATTGATGTTTACTCTTTGCATCATATGATTCACTACTCTCACTAGGTTATCAATTTTATGATCAACAACAGAAGTAGAAGGTTCTTCTTTGCTGGTAACCCTGCATTTAGATTTTAATTTTGCCTTCTTGGCTAAGATGTTATCTTCAACTTTAGTAGCATTACCTTGCATTTATTCCAAATTTGTCAGGTCTCTCTCTCTAAGTTGATATTCCATATCTACATCAAAACCATCAGGAAAATCAATTAAAGATAGGCCAAGGGATGGCTTGATGTCTTGTGGAATGGCATTGTAAACAATATTAAATCGTTCACAGTATTATTCCACACTTTCATTTGGTTTTATTTTTAGTATTTTATATTCGTTTAGGAGTTGAAGTGGATTTTTCTTGATATCCCATCTAGCTAATAAAGTTTGATGGAAAGCATCAAGGTTGGCTATACTTCTTGCAGGTAAACTCCTAAACCATTTTTTGACATCAATTCCTAAACTTTGAGCAAACAATCTCATTCTGATATTGGCTTCAACTACTTCTTGAAGGTCAAACACATCATTCATTCTATCCACATGCTGCTGAGCAGTGTAAGCACCAGTGTTATCAAAGGTCACAATTTTAGATTGATAATCTCCAAGCATAGCATTTAGTTGACATGGTAACACCAAAGGTGCATATCTACCTGCCATAACTAGTCTGGAAGATTGACTGGAAGATGGACCTAATTTAGGTGTAGTTGTGATAACTACAGGGATAATAGGAATAACGGTTTGAGATATCATAGGTGAGGAAGTTGAAACTATGGAATGAGTAGGATTGGGAGGCTGTAGATGAATAGGATGGGAAGATTGACTTGAAAAAGAGGTTGCTGCAACTAACAATGTAAACTTTGAAACGGGAAGTGATACTGTTACCCGTTTCGTAGAGATAGCAAAAAAGTTACCTGATTTTGAAAAGGGGTGATGCAGAACGAACATGTATTTTTTAGAGCATAGTTTTTGGCACTTTAATTTTTTTATGTACATTATGTTTTAGAATCTTTTTAGAATGGTAGTGATTTTCATGCTGATTTAAAAAAGTGAGTATTCTGCATCACCCCCTTTTTTAAAAAGACCTGTGTTTTGGCTTTAAATTTTCTAATGTATAAAATGTAAATAATTATTTTGTAAATTTGATCATTATTGAAGTGGTCGTTTTCTTCACATTTTCTTGTTTTTTATTTTAATTTTAATTTTTTTTTTTAATGAGGTTTTTATTGTTTTGCATTTTTAAATTAGGAGGTCGATATTTATAATTTTCGATATTCTACATATTTATACATCCTTAATTAATTTTTCAATCCACATGAAATAATTGTTTCTAAAAAACAATATTTTTTAACAATGGACATAAAAATAACCATTTTTAACATAAATATAACTAAAAAACTACACGTTTTGATAATTTTTTGCTAGAATTGACATGTCAAAATCACAATTTTTATATGATAATTTTAACTAAAAATGGTTAAATAATAGCTTTTTTTATGAATTTCATGTCAAAAAAATAATAATAATCACTTTTTTTTTCAAAAAATAATGATTAAATTAGAAATCAATGCGAAAATCACATATTACAGATATTGAACGTATAACAACCCTAATTGAGTGTTTATTCTTCTCATAAAATGTCAAAGTCAAAACATTGCAAAGCTTGATTTACAAGCATAACTTAAATTTAGTCAACAATGTCACGTAATCCAAACTCTTCGTCCTCTAGAGTTTCATCATTGCCTTCTTCCACAATATTTTCTGTTTCCTTTTGCTCATTTTCCTCTTCTAATGGGTCTTTGATGTCTGCGAATCTCGCACACAACCCCCGGCGCCCCAACCCTCTCAACCCCCTCCTCCACCGGCCCGGGCGCCCTCACCCGCCCCCCCAACCGACACCCCACCCTACCCCGTCGCCCTCACCCACCCCTCACCCCGGCCCGAGCACCCTGCCAACCCCACCCGCCCGGGAGCCCACACAAACCCCCGCGCCCCAACCCTCTCAACCACCCCCGGCTCGGGAGCCCTCACCCGCCCCACCAACCGCCCCCCCACCCAGCCCCGACACCCTCACCCGCCCCCCGGCCCGAGCGCCCTCACCCACCCTCACCCGCTCCCCCACCCGCCGGGGCGCCCTCACCCGCCCAACCCGCGCGCCCTCACCCGCCCCCTGCCCGGCGCCCTCACCCGCCCGCCCTCACCTGGCGCCCTGCCAGGCGGGGGCGCGCGACTACCCGGGTGGCGCGGCCGAGGCAGGCGCCACCCGGGTGGCCCGTGCCCCCGCCCGACAGGCGGCAGGGCGATTACCAGAATCGCCCTGCCGCTTGCCGGGCCGGGGCGGGGGCCGCCTGGGTGGCGCGGACGAGGCAGGGTGGGTGAGGGCACCCAGGGGGGGAGGGCGGGGGCGCCCGGGCAGGGGGCGGGCTGGTTAGGGCGCCCGGGCAGGGGGGCGGGCGGGTCAGGGCGCCGAGCGGGTGAGGTGGGTGAGGCCGCCGGGCGAGCGGGCAGCCGGGTGAGGGTGCCGGGGCGGGCGGGCGGGGGCGGGCGGGCGAGGGCGCCTGGGCGGGTGAGGGGGCGGGGCGGGCGGGCGGGCAGGTGAGGCGGGTGAGGGTGCCGGGCGGGTGGGCAGGCGAGGGCGCCCGGGCGGGTGAGGCGGGTGAGGGTGTCGGGCGTGCAAGGGCGCCGGACGAGCGGGCGGACGAGGGCGCCTGGGGGGGCAAGGCGGGTGAGGGCGCAAGGCGGGGGGGGGGTTGAGGGTGGCCGGGGGGGGCGCGGCCGAGGAAGGGTGGGTGAGGGTGGCCCGGGGGGGGGGCGCGGGGGGGCAGGCGGGTCAGGGCGCCCGTGCGGGGGGGGGGACGGGTCAGGGCACCTGGCGGGCAAGCGGGTGAGGGCGCCGGGTGGGCGGGTGAGGCTGGTGAGGGTGCCGAGCGGGCGGGTGTGGCGAGTAACGGCGCCAGGCGGGCAGGCGAGGGCGGGCGGGCGAGGGTGGGTGAGGGCGGGCGGGCGAGGGCGCTAGGCAGGCGAGGGCGGGCGAGGGCGGGCGGGCGAGGCAGGCGGGCGAGGGCGGGCGGGCAAGGGCGCCGGGCGGGCGAGGGCGGGTGAGGCGAGTGAGGGTGCCAAGCGGGCGGGCGGGCGAGAGCGCACGGGCGGGTGAGGCGGGTGAGGGTGCCGGGCGAGGGCGTCGGGCGGGCGAGGGCGGGTGAGGCGGGTGAGGGCGCCGGGCGGGCGGGTGGGCGAGGAGGCCCAGGCAGGTGAGTTGGGTGAGGGTGCCGGGCGGGCGGGCGAGGGCGCCTAGGCGGGTGAGGCGGGTGAGGGCGCCGGGCGGGCGAGGGTGCCGTGCGGGCAGGCGGGTGAGGGTGCCGGGCGGGCAAGCGGGTGAGGTCGCCGGGCGGGCAAGCGGGTGAGGGCGCCCGGGCGATTCCTGGAATCGCCCGGGCGCCCTCACCCGCCCGCCCGCCCGTGCCCTCGTCCGCCCGGCGCCCTCACCCGCCTCACCCGTTAGGCGGGTGAGGGCGCCCGGGCGATTTCGGGAATCGCCCGAGCGGCAGGGCGATTCCCAGAATCGCCAGGGCGCCCTCACTCGCCCGCCCGCCCGTGCCCTCGCCCGCTCGGTGCCCTCACCCACCTCACCCGCCAGGCGGGTGAAGGCGCGGGCGGGCGGGGGCACGGGCGGGCGGGTGGGTGAGGGCGCCCTGGCGATTCCCGGAATCGCCCGGGCGCCCTCATCCGCCCGCCCGGCGGCCTCACCCGCCCGCCAGCCTGGCGCCCTCGCCCGCCCGGCGCCCTCACCCGCCGGGCGGGTGAGGGCGCCGGGAGGGCGAGGGAACGGGCGGGCGGGAGGGTGAGGGCGCCCGGGCGATTCTGGGAATCGCCCGGGCGCCCTCAGCGGCCCGCACGCCCGGCGCCCTCGCTCGCCCGGCGAACTCACCCGCCTCACCCGCCGGGCGGGTGAGGGCGCCAGGCGGGCGAGGGCATGGGCGGGCGAGCGAGTGAGGGCGCCGGGCGATTCCAGGAATCGCCCTGCGGGTGAGGCGGGTGAGGGCGCCGGGCGGGCGTCCGGGTGAGGGCGCCCGGGCGATTCCCGGAATCGCCCTGCCTTCCGGGTGAGGGCGTCGGGCGGGCGAGGGCGGGTGAGGCGGGTGAGGGCGCCAGGCGGGCGGGCAGGTGAGGTGGGTGAGGGTGCCGGCTGGCGGGTAGGTGAGGGCGCCGGGCGGGCGAGGGCGCCGGGCAGGCAGGCGAGTGAGGGCGCCCGGGCGATTCCGGGAATCGCCCTGCCGCCCGGGCGATTCCCGGAGTCGCCCGGGAGCCCTCACCCGCCTGCCCGCCCAGCACCCTCGGCCGCCCGGCGCCGTCACCCGCCTCACCCGCCTGGCGGGCGAGCGGGTGAGGGCGCCGGGCGGGCGAGGGCGCCGGGCGGGTGAGGGCGCCCGGCCGATTCCCGGAATCGCCCGGGCAACCTCACCCGCCCGCCCGCCGGCGCCCTCACCCGCGTCACCTTCCCGGGCATCCTCACCTGCCCGCCCTCCCGGCACCCTCGCCCGCCCGGCGCCCTCACCCGCCCGCCAGCCGGGCGAGTGAGGCGGGTGAGGGTGCCGGGCGGGCGAGGGCACGGGTGGGTGAGGGTGCCAGGGCGATTCCGGGAATCGCCCGGGCGGCAGGGCGATTCCGGGAATCGCCCGGGTGGCAGGGCGATTCCGAGAATCGCCCGGGCGCACTCACCCGCCCGCCTGCCCGCTCGCCCGTGAGGGCGCCGGGCGGGCGGGCGGGTGACGGCGCCCGGGCGATTCCCGGAATCGCCCTGCCGCCCGGGCGATTCCCGGAATCGCCCAGGCACCCTCACCCGCCCGCCCGCCCGTGCCCTCGTCCGCCCGGTGCCCTCACCCGCCTCACCTGCCCGGCGGGTGACGCGGGTGAGGGCGAGGGTGCCGGGCGGGCGGGCGCGTGAGGGCGCCCGCCCGCCCGGCGCCCTCGCCCGCCTCACCCGCCTCACCCGCCGGGCAGGTGAGGCGGGTGAGGGCACCGGGCGGGTGAGGGCGCTCGGGCGATTCCGGGAATCGCCTGGGCGGCAGGGCGATTCTGGGAATCGCCCGGGCGCCCTCACCCGCCCGCCCGCCCGGCGCCCTCACCCGCGTCACCCGCCCGACGGGTGAGGGCGCCCGGGCGATTACCGGAATTGCCCTCACCCTCCCGGGCGCCCTCACCCGCCCGCCCGCCCTTGCCCTCGCCCGCCCAGCGCCCTCACCCGCCTCACCAGCCCGGAGGGCGGGCGGCTGAGGGCGCTTGGCGGGCGAGGGCGCCGGGCGGGCGGGCGGGTGAGGCCGCCTGGGCGATTCCCGGAATCGCCCTGCCGCCCGGGCGATTCCCGGAATCGCCCTCACCCGCCCGCCGATCCGTGCCCTCGCCCGCCCGGCGCCCTCACCCGCCTCACCCGCCCGGGCGCCTTCGCCCGCACGCCCTCCCGACGCCCTCGCCCGCCCGCCCGACACCCTCACCCGGCTCACCCACCTGGGTGCCCTTGCCCGCCCGGCGCAGGGCGATTCCGGGAATCGCCCGGGCGCCTTCACCCGCCCGCCCGGCCGCGCCCTCGCCCGCCCGGCGCCCTCACCCGCCAGGGCGCCCTCGCTCGCCCGACGCCCTCGCCCGCCCGCCCGGCTCCCTCACCCGCCTGGGTGACCTTGCCCGCCCGGCGCCCTCACCCGCCTGGGCGCCCTCTCCCGCTCGCCCGCCCGGCGCCCTCAGCCGCCTCACCCGCCTTGGCGCGCTCGCCCGCCCACCCGCCGGGCGCCCTCGCCCGCCCGCCCAGGCAACCTCACCCGCTCGCCCGGGCGATTCCCGGAATCGCCCTGCCGCCTGCTGGGAGGGGTCGCGGGCCGCCCTGGTGTCGCGACCGAGGCAGGCTCCACCCGGGCAGCCCGTGCCCGCGCCCGATAGGCGGCAGGACGATTCCCGGAATCGCCTTGCCGCCTGCCTGGCGGGGGCGCAGGCCGCCCGGGTCGCGCCGCTGCGAGGTGGAGCCAGGCGTCAGCCGGGCAGCCCGCGCCCCCGCCCGGCAGGCGGCAGGGCGATTCCCGAAATCGCCTTGCCGCCTGCCGGGCGGCTCGCTCCGCCCCCCGGCAGGCGACAGGGCGATTCCGGGCGGGTGAGGGCGCCGGGCAGGCGAGGGCACAGGCGGGCGGGCGTGTGAGGGTGCCCGGGGAATTCCGGGAATCGCCCGGGCGCCCTCACCCGCCCGCCCCCCCGGCACCCTCGCCCGCCTGGCACCCTCGCCCGCCCGGCGCCGTCACCCGCCTCACCCACCTGGCGGGCGAGCGGGTGAGGGCGCCGGGCGGGCGGGCGGGTGAGGGCGCCGGGGCGATTCCCGGAATCGCCCGGTCAACCTCACCCGCCCGCCCGCTCGGCGCCCTCTCCCGCCCGGCGCCCTCACCCGCCTCACCTTCCCGGGCGCCCTCACCCGCCCGCCCGCCCGGCACCCTCGCCCGACCGGCGCCCTCACCCGCCCGCCCGCCTGGCGGGTGAGGCGGGTGAGGGTGCCGGGCGAGCGAGGGCACGGGCGGGTGAGGGCGCTAGGGCGATTCTGGGAATCGCCCGGGTGGCAAGGTGATTCCGGGAATCGCCAGGGTGGCAGGGCGATTCCGGGAATCGCCCGGGCGCACTCACCCGCCCGACGCCCTCACCCGCCCGCCTGCCCGCTCGCCCGTGAGGGCGCCGGGCGGGCGGGCGGGTGATGGCGCCCGGGCGATTCCCGGAATCGCCCTGCTGCCCGGGCGATTCCCGGAATCGCCCAGGCGCCATAACCCGCCCGCCCGCCCGTGCCCTAGTCCGCCCGGCGCCCTCACCCGCCTCACCCGCCGGGCAGGTGAGGCGGGTGAGGGCGCCGGGCGGGCAGGCGGGTGAGGGCGCCCGGGCGATTCCGGGAATCGTCCGGGCGCCGTCACCCGCCCGCCCGCCCGGTGCCGTCACCCGCCTTACCCGCCCGACGGGTGAGGTGGGTGAGGGCGCCGGGCGGGCGGGCGTGTGAGGGCGGGTGAGGTGGGTGAGGGTGCCGGGCGGGCGGGCGAGGGCACCCTGGCGGGTGAGGCGGGTGAGGGCGCCGGGCGGGTGAGGTGGGTGAGGGTGCCATGCGGGTGGGCAAGGGCGCCCGGGCGGGTGAGGCGGGTGAGGGCGCCGGGCGGACGAGGGCGCCGTGCGGGCGGGCGGGCGAGGGCGCCAGGCAGGCGGGGGGGTGAGGGCGCCCGGGCGATTCCCGGAATTGCCCTCACCTGCCCGGGCGCCCTCACCCGCCCGCCCGCCCCTGCCGTCGCCCGCCCGGCGCCCTCACCCCCGGGCGAGGGCGCCGGGCGGGCGGGCGGGTGAGGCCTCCCGGGCGATTCCCGGAATCGCCCTCACCCGCCCGCCGATCCGTGCCCTCACCTGCCCGGCGCCCTCACCCGCCCGGGCGCCTTCGCCCGCCCGCCCTCCCGATGCCCTCGCCCGCCCACCCGACACCCTCACCCGGATCACCCACCTGGGCGCCCTTGCCCACCCGGCGCAGGGCGATTCCGGGAATCGCCCGGGCGCCTTCACCCGCCCGCCCGGCCGCGCCCTCGCCCGCCGGTGCCCTCACCCGCCTCATCCGCCAGGGCGCCCTCGCCCGCCCGACTTCCTCGCCCGCCCGCCCGGCTCCCTCACCCGCCTGGGTGCCCTTGCCCGCCCGGCGCCCTCACCCGCCCGGGCGCCCTCTCCCGCTCGCCCTCCGGCGCCCTCAGCCGCCTCACCCGCCTTGGTGCGCTCGCCCGCCCACCCGCCGGGCGCCCTCGCACGCCCGCCCAGGCAACCTCACCCGCTCGCTCGGGCGATTCCCGGAATCGCCCTGCCGCCTGCCGGGATGGGTCGTGGGCCGCCCTGGTGTCGCGACCGAGGCAGGCTCCACCCGGGCAGCTCGCGCCCGCGCCCGACAGGCGGCAGGGCGATTCCCGGAATCGCCCTGCCGCCTGCCTGGCGGGGCGCAGGCCACCCGGGTCGCGCCGCTGCGCGGTGGAGCCAGGCGTCACCCGGGCAGCCCGCGCCCCCGCCCGGCAGGCGGTAGGGCGATTCCCGGAGTCGCCCTGCCGCCTGCCGGGCGGCTCGGTCTGCCCCCCGGCAGGCGACAGGGCGATTCCGGGAATCGCCCTGCCGCCTGCCAGGCGGGGGCGCGGCCGAGGCAGGGTGGGTCAAGGCGTCCAGGCTGGTAGGCGGATGCCAGGCGGGTGAGGGCACGCGGGGGGGCGGGGGGGGGGCGGTTGGGTGAGGGCACCAAGCGGGTGGGGGCGCCCGGGCCCGGCGGGTGAGGGCGCTCAGGCCGGTGAGGGTGCCTGGGTGGGGGGGGGGCAGGTGAGGGTGCCGGGCGAGGGGGCGGGTGAGGGTACCCGGGCCTGGCGGGCGGGCGGGTGAGGGTGCCCGGGCCGGGCGGGCAGGCGGGTGAAGGTGGGTGAGGGCGCCGGGGCCGGGTGGGGGGGCGGTTGTGGGCGCCCGGGCTGGTGGGAGGGGGGGTTGAGAGGGTTGGGGCGTGGGCGGTTGTGTGGGCGCCCGAGCAGGGGGGGGTTGGCAGGGTGCTCGGACCGGGTGGGTTGGCGGGTGAGGGTGGGTGAGGGCACCAGGGCCGGGGGGCGGGTGAGGGTGCCGGGGCCGGGTTGGGGGTCGGTTCTGGGGGCGGGTGAGGGCGCCCGGGCCAGGGGATGGGGCGTTGAGAGGGTTTGGGCACGGGGGGTTGTGTGGGCGCCCGGGCGGGGAGGGTTGCAAGGCGCCCCGGCCAGCGGGGGGGCGTGTTTGGGAGGGTTGGGGGGGCGGGGGTTGAGAGGGCCCCCGGGCCGGGCGGCTGAGGCGTGTGAGGGCGTCGGGCGGGCGGGCGAGGGCACCGATCGGGCGGGCGGGCAGGTGAGGCGGGTGAGGCTGCCGGGCGGGCGGGCGGGCGAGGGCGCCCGGGCGGGTGAGGCGGGTGAGGGTGTCGGGCGTGCAAGGGCGCCGGACGAGTGGGCGGACTAGGGCGCCTGGGGTGGCAAGGCGGGTGAGGGCGCCGGGCGGGCGGGCCGGTGAGGGCCGCCTAGGCGATTGCCGGAATCGCCCTGTCGCCTGCCAGGGGGGGGGGGTGGCCGAGGAAGGGTGGGTGAGGGTGGCCAGGGGGGCCGGCGAGTCAGGGCTCCCGTGCGTTGGGGCGGGCGGGTCAGGGCACCTCGCGGGCAAGCGGGTGAGGGCGCCGGGCGGGCGGGTGAGGCTGGTGAGGGTGCCGAGCGGGCGGGTGTGACGAGTAACGGCGCCGGGCGGGCAAGCGAGGGCGCCAGGCAGGCGAGGGCGGGCGAGGGTGGGGGGGCGAGGGCGGCGGGCGGGCGAGGGTGGGCGGGCGAGGGCGAGGGCGGGTGAGGCGAGTGAGGGTGCCGGAAGGGCGGGCGGGCGAGGGCACACGGGCAGGTGAGGCGGGTGAGGGTGCCGGGCGGCCGGGCGAGGGCGCCGGGCGGGCGAGGGCCAGGCGGGCGAGGGCGGGTGAGGCGGGTGAGGGCGCCGGGCGAGGGCGCCCCGGCGGGTGAGGTGGGTGAGGGTGCCTGGCGGGCCGGCGAGGGCGCCCAGGCGGGTGAGGCGGGTGAGGGCGCCGGGCGGGCGAGGGCGCCGGGCAGACGGGCGGCTGAGGGCGCCCGGGCGATTCCGGGAATCGCCCGGGCGCCCTCACTCGCCCGCCCGCCCGTGCCCTCGTCCGCCCGGCGCCCTAACCGCCTCACCCGCCCGTCGGGTGAGGGCGTCGGGCGAGCGAGGGCGCCGGGCGGGCGGGCGGGTGAGGGCGCCGGGGCGATTCCCGGAATCGCCCGGGCGCCCTCAGCCGCGCGCCCACCCGGCGCCCTCGCCCGCCCGGCGCACTCACCCGCCTCACCCGCTGGGCGGGTGAGGGTGCCGGGCGGGCGAGGGCACGGGCGGGCGGGCGGGTGAGGGCGCCCGGGCGATTCAGGGAATCGCCCTGCCGCCCGGGCGATTCCCGGAATCGCCCGGGCGCCCTCACCCTCCCGCCCGCCCGGCGCCCTCACCCGCCCGCCAGCCGGGCGGGTGAGGCGGGTGAGGGCGCCGGGCGGGCGAGGGCGGGTGAGGCGGGTGAGGGCGCCGGGCGGGCGAGGGCGGGTGAGGCGGGTGAGGGTGCCGGGCGGGAGGGCGCCCGGGCGGGTGAGGTAGGTGAGGGTGCCGGCTGGCGGGCGGGCGAGGGCGCCGGGTGGGCGGGCGGGTGAGGGCGCCCAGGCGATTCCGGGAATCCCCCGGGCGGCAGGGCGATTGCCGGAATCGCCCGGGCGCCCTCACCCGCCTCACCCGCCCGGCGGGTGAGGCGGGTGAGGGCGCCGGGCGGGCGGTCGGGTGAGGGCGGGTGAGGTGGGTGAGGGTGCCGGGCGGGCGGGCGAGGGCACCCGGGCAGGTGAGGCGGGTGAGGGCGCCGGGCGGGTGAGGTGGGTGAGGGTGCCGTGCGGGAGGGCGAGGGCGCCCGGGCGGGTGATGCGGGTGAGGGCGCCGGGCGGGCGAGGGCGCCGGGGGGGCAGGCGGGCGGGCGGGTGAGGGCACCCGGGCGATTCCCGGAATCGCCCTCACCCACCCGGGCGCCCTCACCCGCCCGCCCGCCCCTGCCCTCGCCTGCCCGGGGCCCTCACCCGCCTCACCAGCCCGGAGGGCGGGCGGGTGAGGGTGCCCGGCGGGCGAGGGCGCCGGGCGGGCGGGCGGGTGAGGGCGCCCAGGCGATTCCCGGAATCGCCCTCACCCGCCCGCCCACCCGTGCCCTCGCCCGCCCGACGCCCTCACCCGCCTCACCTGCCCGGGCGCCTTCGCCCGCCCGCCCTCCCGACGCCCTCGCCCGCCCGCCCGACACGCTCACCCGGCTCTCCCACCTGGGCGCCCTTGCCCGCCTGGCGCAGGGCGATTCCGGGAATCGCCCGGGCGCCCTCACCCGCCCGCCCGGCCGCGCCCTCGCCCGCCCGGCGCCCTCACTCGCCTCACCCGCCAGGGCGCCCTCGCCCGCCCGCCCGCCCGACGCCCTCGCCTGCCCGCCCGGCTCCCTCACCCGCCTGGGTGCCCTTGCCCGCCCGGCGCCCTCACCCGCCCGGGCGCCCTGTCCCGCTCGCCCGCCCGGCGCCCTCAGCCGCCTCACCCGCCTTGGCGCGCTCGCCCGCCCACCCGCCCGGCGCCCTCGCCCGCCCGCCCAGGCTCCCTCACCCGCTCACCCGGACGATTCCCGGAATCGCCCTGCCGCTTGCCGGGAGGGGTCGCGGGCCGCCCTGATGTCGCGACCGAGGCAGGCTCCACCCGGGCAGCCCGCGCCCGCGCCCGACAGGCGGCAGGGCGATTCCCGGAATCGCCCTGCCGCCTGCCTGGCGGGGGCGCAGGCCGCCCGGGTCGCACCACTGCGCGGTGGAGCCAGGCGTCACCCGGGCAGCCCGCGCCCCCGCCCGGCAGGCGGCAGGGCGATTCCCGGAATCGCCCTGCCGCCTGCCGGGCGGCTCGCTCCGCCCCCCGGCAAGCGACAGGGCGATTCCGGGAATCGCCCTGCCGCCTGCCAGGCGGGGGGGCGGCCGAGGCAGGGTGGGTCAGGGCGTCTAGGCTGGTAGGCGGATGCCAGGTGGGTGAGGGCACGCGGGGGGGGGGGGGGGGGGGGGGGGGGGGGCGGGGGGTGAGGGCGCCAAGCGGGTGGGGGCGCCCGGGCCCGGTGGGTGAGGGCGCTCAGGCCGGTGAGGGCGCCCAGGTGGGGGGGGGGGGTGAGGTCGCCGGGCGAGGGGGCGGGTGAGGGCACCGGGCGAGGGGGCGGGTGAGGGTACCCGGGCCTGGCGGGTGGGCGGGTGAGGGTGCCCGGGTCGGGCGGGCAGGCGGGTGAAGGTGGGTGAGGGCGCCCTGGCCCGGGGGTGGGTGAGGGCGTCGGGGCTGGGTGGGGGGGCGGTTGTCGGCGCCGGGGCTGGTGGGAGGGGGGGTTGAGAGGGTTGGGGCGCGGGCGGTTGTGTGGGCGCCCGAGCGGGGGGGGGGGGGGGGGGGGGGGTTGGTAGGGTGCTCGGGCCGAGTGGGTTGGCGGGTGAGGGTGGGTGAGGGCACCAGGGCCGGGGGGCGGGTGAGGGCGCCGGGGCCGGGTGGGGGGTCGGTTCTGGGGGCGGGTGAGGGTGCCCGGGCCAGGGGAGGGGGCGTTGAGAGGGTTTGGGCACGGGGGGTTGTGTGGGCGCCCGGGCGGGGAGGGTTGCAAGGCGCCCCGACCGGCGGGGGGGGGGGTTGGGAGGGTTGGGGGGGCGGGGGTTGAGAGGGCGCCCGGGCCGGGCAGGGGGAAGGGTGAGGGCGCTCGGGCAGGCGTTGGGTTGGGTTGGTAGGGATTAAAGGGGCCAGGGGTGTGGGTTGTGGGTGAAGGTAGTAAGGGTGTCGAGAGGGGGGTTAGAGGTAGGGGACGAGTCGTGCTGTGGCGCCCACCCTAGTATGTTATGGTTGAAAACATGTTAAATTTATACTTAGGAAAGAAAAATGATATTCTACCAAAAACATTAATGTGTTTTTTTTCCTCATAAACAACTTTGTTTGACACATAAAAATTTGGTTTTATTAGCATTTTTTAAAAATGTTGAAAATTGACCCTAAAAAAAAAAAAATCATTATTCCAGTATCATCACTTTAATTTTGAAGCTATATTTTGCACGAAAATTTCATAGTAAAGTTCGTAGTTACTGCCATTTTTAAAACATGTTCAAAATTAACGCCTAAAAAATAAAAACATCGTTCTAGTATACACACTTTTCGTTTTTAGCACTGTTTTTGATGTTTTTTTGGGGTTTTTTTGCCAGAGTTCCCGTTTTGAGTTTATAGTTCCCGTTTCAAAGTTTACATTGTTAACTGTTAAAGCAGAAAATTCAACAGATTGTTGAATATAAGCTTCTTCAATAGCTTGGTCCAAAAATGAAACTAGACCTTGTAATTTTTCAAATTGTTGTAGAGATTCAAGATCTGGATCTGTTTCAATAAGCTAGGTTTGGGGTATGTATGGTTGCAGTAGGGATTTATCAATGACAGTCTGATCTACAAAAGCCTCAGATTTTGATCTAAACAAACTATGCTGGAAAGGAAAATCAAACTATATATCATGAATAGTTTCAAATTTCTCAGGAAGAGAATTAGACCTAGACAAAGGACTATTCTCAGGAAGAGAATTAAATCTATTCAAAGGAATATTACTACCTTGACTCTCAGTAAAACTTCTTTTTCTCACCAATTTTTCTGAATTATCTACGAATTCAATAGGGTTGGGATCAGGGTGAGCTTTAGTGAAAATTCTTTTGGGAGCCAGGTCTATTAAAAATAATCACACAAATAAAAATCAAATCAATGCCACACTGTAAGATTTACAAAATGATAACCTCAGATCATGTATTTCATAATGATATAACAGTTTGTTTATTGAAATACTAATTGATAACTAAGGAATAATAATATTTTGGATTAAAAGGTATTCGATCCCCAATATGGTCGCCACTATGTTGTCGTTCTGTATTTTTGAGGTTGAGGGAGTAAACACATTGGACAACATCAAGACCACTTTGGAAGCTAGGATCTAGCCCTGCCAACTTCAGAGATGATTTGAGTGTTATAATTCCATTGGGCTATGGAGTCAATAGATTAAACTGGATTTTGCATCAATTTTTAGAGGAGTTCTCACAGGGAAAGCTAGGTTTCACCATTTGGATCTATTCATATATTAAATGAATTGTGAAATAACATAAGTGTAAGGTTCAATAGAAACCAAGGAGAAATTAAGAATTCCTTAATTTAAATTCAATGGAAAACATGAAAATTATTAACAGCCATAATAGGGTTCTCTAAATAACAAATCCTATTCATCACAATTTCTATTGAATAATTCTGATATTCAGAATAATAGAGAAAGAAAAACAATGTTCAAACATATAAACAGAAGAGACACATCACCATTTGGTACACCACATGAATCTTATGAAAGGTCCTTGTATTATTGATGCTCCAGTACTTTGAAAATTACACTATGCAGAAGGAAATTACATTCGGAAATCAACCCTTAATACTTCAAACAGTGAAGTATTTATAATGAAAATTACAAAAAAACCTTTAAAAAATCATTGTCAAATCGACAGTGTATTATTAGTTTGATTACAAACAATATCATCTAATCCTGGGAGACAAAAAGGCCACGTAGGCAACTGAAAGGAAAGGTGGCCCTGTTTTGATGGTTTCAATTGCCAAGCAAACCCGAAACAGTGCTGCGATGTTGAACTGACCATCGTGTTGGTTGTTGCGCTGGAAATTGTTTTGACTGTAGCTGAATTATCCTTCAATCTAGTAAATCGACCAATTCTTCCCATCTGATTTCATCTGGTATAGTCAATTTTGTTACCTTGCAGTAGATTTCATCTACCTCTATGTATTTGGCGAAGGTTGGCTTCACAGTAAAAATGTGTTTTACTTCATTTTGTACATAGAAATAATTTTCCATGGTTTCCAAAAAGGACTTTACTGCCATACTACCCTTAAGCCCACTGACCTTGATGCTGCTTCTAGCCACTTCTTTCATATTCAGGACATAGTATTCCTGAGTGATCAATTTGTCATTTATAACATAAATACTAGGAAATCCCTTTTGGATTAGTGCTTCAATTCTGTTTGTGAACATTTTTACGTGCAGCTCTAAGGTTTCACACCTTTATTTCAACTGATCAATGAGATTTCTCTTTGTCAAGACTTTCTTGACTTCCAGAATGGTGGCATTTCTATCATTGATCCCTACCTCTTCAAGCTCATACTTGGACTTTGAGTTTAAGAACTTGATTTTGTTAGAGGCTTCTGTGGGCATCTCTCCTAACGTTTCTCTTCCCTGCACAATAGTTTCTGTAGCCTTTTCTATCAACTCTTTCTGCTCAAATATGATTTGGATAGAAGGTCAAATATCATTCATAGAGTCTAGGATATTCATCCAAATTGTTTCCTTGGCTTGGGCCAAGGTATGACCAATTGAAGTTTCTCTCTCTACCTTTTGCAACTTCTCCAACAGTATCTAGGATTTCTGCATTTCAATAACCCGAGCTGCTTCTACTTTGGCCTTTTGCACTGCTATAGCCTTGAGTTGGCACTCCAAAGTCTCAATCTCCGTGGACTGGAGTGACATGTTCTCCAGTGTCTTTGTTTCTTGTTCAACACTCAAATTTTGAGTGGAAGAAGTGGTTGTAGTGGTTGTCCCTGTTGATGGAAGCTGAGAAATAGGTATGGCATCTAGGGGGATAATGGCCATCTTCAAACTATATTCCTTATTCTTTATCATTTTCTCCATTTCTGCCTCCATCTGCCTAATTTGTATATTCTGTTCTATGATCAGTTTCATCATATCGGCTTTATTTGCTTCACCTTCTTCAATATCCCTCGTCATTGGATCCTCTGTGGCTGGTAGCTTGAGCTGATTTCTTAAGTTTGCAATGTCCAGGTTCTTCTTTTTAATAATATCCTTAGCAACAATGACATCTTTAGGGTCATACCCTATCTTAATCACCAAGTCTTCCAAAGACTTGATCCTTTTATCTTTGGCTAAGGAGGATACTTTCTCCATTTTCAACTATGACTGGACATTTTCAAAAGAAACCTGCAATTTAGAAAGTGACATAGTAGTGTCAGTCAAAGTGGAGGATATCATTTCACCAGTTTTCTTGTGTGTCTCCATTAGATCAATGGGATGTATGTCCTTTGTGTTGAATTCAAATTAGTGCTCTTGTAGTATGATGCTGATTTTGGTTGTGGAATATGGGCCTCAAGAAAGGCCATTTGTATTTTTCATGCTCTGTGTCAAAGATTGACAACAACCTACTCTGTGAGCTGGAAGCCTATCTCCAAAATTGGTTATAGGTGTTATTTTTCAAAATCTCATTTTTGAGCTTAATTTCCCTATACCTGTAAAAAACTATCTTCACTTTTTCTGTTTGGACATTTTGTGTTTATAGCTTAGTTTCCTTGTGACCTTGTGAAGATAAAGGTTCAGTAGGAGATGCTATGAATTTTCTAGTTGTAGGTGGTGAATTTGTGATG
The DNA here is from genome assembly GCA_031772625.1 of Pinus tabuliformis. Classification (NCBI taxonomy): domain Eukaryota; kingdom Viridiplantae; phylum Streptophyta; class Pinopsida; order Pinales; family Pinaceae; genus Pinus; species Pinus tabuliformis. The sequence continues at coordinate 556,303,813 of CM062805.1, read as the reverse complement.
ATGATGGCAGTTCGCTCTTCAGTTTCTTTGTCCAATTCTACTCTAGGAGTTAACTTTTCTCTCTTCCTATAGCTGATTCTAAACTCTTTAGCTTCACTCCCAATTGTCGATGATGATCCTTCCTCCCTCTGTATTTTGCTTAATTTTTCCTCCGGAATGGGAGTCTAAAAATTAGAAGTAGAAACAAGCTATTCTTCAGCTTCCTGTAAGGTATTTTCTATCCACTCTAGCTGATTGACATATTGCTCGATTTCCGACCTTGAAGTATGAATGTAAGGAGTGTTTTTGTTCTCCACTCTGAGCTTTGAAATAATTCCACAGGGGTCATAAGATCATGTAAAGATCAAACTTAAATTCATTTCTTTAAGCATTCCCTCTGCCTCTTCACCTATTGTCCTTGTGTTGCACACAAATGGGCACACCTGTGTCTTTATTCTGAACTGTGACTTCTTCTTGGCCACTACAAAGTGGATGTCATATGGATTCAACATCTGTCTGATGCACTCCAGGGAAAAAATCCTCATTGGGAGGTATTTGGGGAGTTTACATGGTGCCAATTCACATCCATACACCCTGATTTTAGTGTAATTTTGGTATAAATACCAATCCCCAATTTTTTGCTTGATCTGTCAAGTGCATAATTCTTTTGATTTCCTCACTAATCCTAGGCTGTATTGCACTGTTAAAAATGTTCATGGTTGGATGAAAAAAGTGTTTAATAAACTACTTATAAGTGAATTCTTGGTGTTCTCTCATGACCAATGAGGTCCAAAATATTACTGGTTGTTTATTACCTGCATCATCTAGCTTCTACAATGCAAAATTGAATTTGTCTGCCTGATAATAGAGGAACATATAAACCAAAATTGAGGTGTAATTGAACACCTTTTTTGTAGGAAATTTTATGAACTGTTCATGGATACTATCACCCAAGAATTGACTGAAGTTGAACACCAAATAGAGTATGATGTCTGTGGAAAATATGGAAAGGAATCCTAAAATGGGCTCATCTACCCATTGATCAGAATAACAGCCTAAAATATAGGAAATCATGAATATAATCTGCTTGGCCTCATTAGAGAAAATGGAGGAAGTATATGCAGGATTCTTTTTGGGTAATTAGGCATTCTTTGGCAAGAAAATCTCAAAGATTTTGGCTCTCATGGAAAAGTCCAGCTTTTGGTACATGTTGGCTTATTGGGGCCTGACCCAAGTTTAGAGTGTTTTATCCAAACAAATCCTGAAACTATCGGCCCTTTCGGCAAAAATCCGCGGAGCGTGGACTGAGGTCTCACCTGAGGTAGTATGGGAGGGTGCTGGAACCAGGTTTCTGCACCCTAGCGATGTCTTGTTGAGGTCCATAAAGCTCGCGAACCGATCCTACACGCTACGCTACTTCTGTGCAACCGTCTGTTCAATGCAACTACCTTCGCACGGCTAAGATAATGAGAGCGAATGTTATTTACCCTTTCTGTGCTTAGTATTATTATAGATTTTGAATTAAATTAAGTAAGCCCAATACTTTCATTTATCATTTAACATAAATAGACATGCGCTCAATCATAAACCATAAACAGATGCATAGACCAGAGTATAGAAACAGATACACAATATTTCACAACCAACTTATCTTTATTAATGCTTTTTCCAGTTACAATCCACTTCCTACCCTGCGCACACAGCTGCAGGGGTCCGTGCACACAACTACGGACTCTACTAGGCCTCTATGCACACAGTTACAGAGCCTCTACTACTACTACAACCCGCAACCCGCAACTCGGACTTATAGACTTAGATCGAATATTACTTTCAGACACCCATACACTTTCGATCTCAACAAAAGCTACCTTCTACACTCAGAGCCTTGCTCTATTTATACATTCCCATGGTCTGCGGACCATGGGTAGGCTGACACATTCTAAATTAATTTAAAATATTTTAGGGCAGACTACCCCTTTGACTTGACCCATTACAATTCGTGCTATGTGCACTTCACGGAGCCTTTATAATACCAATACCCAAAATTGTGGGCTTTAAGCCCCAAAATTGTTATGTGGGGGATACGCTACCCAATAGGCCCCCAACACAATCATCATGACACATCCTGAGTCACTCGTCGGTGCGGCGAGATGCGTTGCCAAGGCTTCACGGTCCACCATCCCTGTGAGTGACGCACTTCGCTCTGTTGCTCCATCCTTTCCTCCTGCAACACTTCTTCAAGCTCCTGCTCCATTTCTCCTACTAATTCGCATAACCGATGATGCTCATTCTGCTCTGCTCGGTTAACAAAAAGTGACCCCTCATAGGATTTTAGCTCTAGCTGAGATGGCAAAGGCATGAACTCTTTGTGCAAGCGCAACAAGCTTGCGGTCTCTGGTCCAGTATAATCAATGTTTGCTGAAGCTTGTGTTGCATTTTTTCAAGAGAGATGTTGCTGTTTGAGAGGTCCCAATCTTCAAGTTTCGTCATGGGCAAGCGACCCAGGGGCGTACTTTTCAATGGAATCTTGTCTTTCATCTTAAGGTTCACCATCTCACCCTTATCTTTCATAGATCGCTTACTAGAGCACAGGTTTTGTGGCGACATCCGGACCGGTCTTGCTATCTGTTTGGTAAATTACGGCACATCGTCCATCGCTGGTGTTGGGCTTGGCATGGCAGCCTCAGCTGTCGGCATTACGCTGTCCCGAAGGTCTTGCGTCTCTTTTGGCAATGTTGCCACCACTGGGCTTATTCTCAAAACATCAAAGTTGGACGGGTCCATATCTATAGGATAGCGCAACAACTTAAGTCTCAAGGTGCCATGGTTTATTCGGTGGATGACTAGCTATGATTTATAGGCCTGTTGATTTTCAAATTCAACCATTTCCACCTTTTCTGGCTCCTTAATGTGATACTTTCGGTAGATCATTTCAAATCTAGTTCTGACTCCATGTCTTAATTGCCCTCCATCCGCTCCTCGTTGTATTGAATTGACCATATTGTCATGAACAGTAACCTCAACGGTCACTTTCTAGCCTATCTCCACTGCAGCGCAACACCTTATGCGACCACGATGCTTGTGATAGTCTTGCCCTACGCAGAACCCTATTTCCACGCTACTTTCCTGTAGACTCGTTTATAGTCCCACGTATTTTTTCAACTACTTGGAGCACTGAGACTGTGCTATGGTCAGTTAGTTAGGCAGCCGACCCACTCGTGTAGGGCTTTAGGCGATTTCCATTTACCCTTCCTTGGAAAGGCTCTCCATTAAGCTTGCCGAGCTAGACCGTGCCTCTGTATGTATCCTCTTTCACTACGTATGGTCCCAAGCAATGCATTCAGAGTTTTCCAAGGAATTTTTCAAACTTGCTGTCATACAACAATACTAAATCGTTTATTTTGAATGTGCGCAACTTGATATGGCGATCGTGCCAAGATTGCTCGCACTATTTCTGTACTTGCTGATGGAATCCCGCTAGAAATGTTCTTCCTCGAGTTCTTCTAATTGCGTGAGCCTCTCTTCCAAGGCTTCACAGTCTGCCATGCCTGTCATCACTGCTATCTGCAAACTGGGTACAATGTATTCCATGGGCATGATGGCTTCTGTGCCGTAGACTAACCTAAAAGGTGTCTAACCTGTCAATTTCTTACATGTGGTTCGGTATGCCCATAGCACGACAGGTATGCGAAAATCCCAATTGTTTTGTTGTGCGTTACATACTCTAGTCAACGCAGTCTCTAAAATATTGTTGAATACTTCTACTATCCCATTCGCTTGTGGATGGTACGGTGTACTTTTCTGATGATACACCTGGAATTCCTCAATGAGTGCACTGATAGTTTCATTTAGGAAGTGTGTTCCATGGTCACTCATTAGAATTTTCGGGCATCCAAACCGTGTCAATACGTTGTTGAATAAAAATTTCGCAGCTATAGCGGCCGTGAAGTCCTTAACCGACTGTGCTTCCGCCCACCGAGTCAAATATTCTGTCGCAGTGATGATATAGCGCACACCTGTCTTCCCTTGAGGTGTGATGGGCCCCACAAAGTCTATTGCCAATTTTTCGAACGGCTGCAACGTCATCTGTGGATTGAGTGGCATATCATCTCTTCGCGATGGTTTCCTCGTCTGTTGACATATGTCACTGGCCCGACAGTATGCTTTCGAGTCTTGATGTAGGGTTGGCCACCATAGTCAGGCGCGAAGAATCTTCTAAGCTATCATATATCCCACATGATGTCCTCCTGCAGCCCCCCCATGTGCTTGTGCGAGGATCTGTCCTCATTCAAATTTAGGTACATATCTTCGTAGTATTTCATCATTTCCCATTTTGTAGAGGTGCCCCGCAATAACAGAAAAATCCGCCGTGCGTACCACCAATTCTTTCTTCTGCTGAACTGAATATCCCTGTGGTGCAGTCCCTGTAGTTAAGAAATGGATTATATCCTCGAAGTGGCCATCCGTGATGCGCACTACATAGAGCTATGCATCAGGTAGTCCTACTTCCAAATTTGTTGGCTCCTTACCATTCTCAATTCATGATAAGTGATCTGGGCCTGCATTTAGGTGTCCCGGGTTTACGATGATCTCGAAGTCATATTCTTGAAATAGTGACAGCCATCTACAAATGCACCCCCCCAACTCAGGCTTGTTCACCATGTATTTCAACACGAAATGGTCGGTATACATCTTGAAATGCCCACCAAGTAGATAGTGGCAATATTTTTGGAGTGCATATACCATCGCCAATCCCTCGCACTCAGTAGTAGAGTAGTTATTTTTGGCTTTGGACAACTGTCGACTTGCGAACGTGATCCAGTGATCAATGCCTTCCGCTCCTTCCTACGTGAGTACAGCGCCTAGTGCGATACACGACGCATCAACATGTACATGAAATTCGATGTCCCATTTTGGGAAAACTGAAATGGGAGCGGATGCCATTTTTTCCTTGAGAATCTCTAGACTTTTATTACAATCATAATTCCAACAATATGTAGCATCCCTTTTCAAAAACTATTCCATTGGTGCCGTGATCTGTGCATAGCTATTAATAAACTTTCGATAGTAGCCGGTGTGCCCCAATGTGGTGCGGAGTTGTTTGACACTTTGCGGTGCTTCCAGATTGAGTATGACAACAATCTTTGCAGGGTCCACCATTAGGGATTATATGCAAACCACATGGCTGAGCAAATTTCCAAAGGGGACGAGGAAGGTTCACTTCTTAAGATTCAGCGCAATCTGGTGTCGTCGACAAGTATCTAGCATCAACCATAAGCTCGCTATATGTTTCTTGACTAACCCAAATACAATCCAATCATCAAAATAAACTTCCAAAAACTTGTGGATGAATTCCTTGAATGCGGCCACCACTACGTGCGAAAATATCGCTGGTGCATTCTTCAACCCAAAGGTCATAACAATGTACTGAAAACAACCCCATTCGGTCACGAAGGTTTTCTTGCTCCTATCTTCTGGCGCGATCTTGATCTGATGGTACCCTGAGAACCTATCCGTGAATGAGTAAGCTTCCTGTCCGCCAACATTCTCCAAGACTTCATTTGTAAATGGTGTTGGGAACGGTTCGTGAAAATAGACATCATTAAGTTTTCTGAGGTCCACGCAGATTCGAATTTCGCCCTTCTGTTTTTTCACCTGCACTATCAATAACTCACCCAGTCGGACTCTTCCACTGGTTCAATAATTCTTACTGCAAGCATTTTGTCTAATTCTTCACGGACCTTTTCCTTATACTTTGGATTCTAATGGTAAGGACGCTGCTTAACTAGCTTCGCGTCCGGTTTCAGAGTTATCTTCATCATCCCTAGGTCGCCAAGGATCCCTTTTAACTCCATGATTTTGGTCGGGAATAAGGCTTGATATTCCCAAAGTAATTCGACGACCTTATCCATCGTGGCATCATCCCAATATTCGCCAAGAATCGCATACTTCAGCGCCGCATCTATACCAATGTTTACCTGTTTCGTTTTTAGTGGCGTAGTGATGTCGAGGTCCTTGATTGACGGTCCTTGAACTTTGTGACTCCCTTCTATTTCTGGAATATTAATATTTCAGGGGCTATCATCATCATCCTCCACTTGCATGTTGTAACATTCTAGGGCATGGCTTAACTGAGGTGACCATACTGGCTAAACTATTTCCGATTGTTCCTGTGGTATTTTGAAAATGACGACTTTCACAGATTGTAGCGCATTATCAATAGTATCTGCCCATAGGTCTTCAAATGAGAACGTTAACAAAAATCCTTTGCGCAAGATATCCCATTTGCCCGTACCATGTCAAAATTCTATCTCGGTATACCAGTTTCTTGGGATGACATCCAGGGTATGATAAAATAAGTGTACCCATTCAGGTTGGGGTTCTTCTCCATAGGCTTTGGTCCATTTTGTGAGGTGTGTGTGCGGGTCATCGCATCCATCATATTTCTTGGTTATTCGTAGTTCCAACTTCCCAAACCTTAGCTGTATCATCCTCCTATAGTCGTGCTAGGTTTCAAAGTTTCCTTCATGTGTTCCCCACCAATGCGCAGGTGTCGCGCACAGCGCCCATTTTAATGCATCAAACCTCTAGTGCTCTGGTATTGCACTCTCAAACTTGTTCAAGAATTCATCCATCGCTATCAAGCCATCATATGTGGGTAGATGTCAAGTCTGGGCAGTTATGCATCGTAGTGATTTGGCCATCATATTACAATTTAGCATTGTTACTTCACTCAACCGATTCTGCCAGCGTTCATCTTCTTCATCTGAATCCAAGGGGCAAGAACCTGCGAGCTCCCACGAGACCACGAGACCCTTCTACGTGCAATTAGATTTAGCCAATCTTGGTTTCACGTGGTTATCTTGTATATAAATTCTAACTCCTCGTCGTCTCCATCGTCGCGCATGGGCTCAATGTAGCGCTCTCCTTCAGCTGGATCCAGCGGAACTACTACGCGTAAGGACTTTTTCTTGAATATCATCTTCCATTTTTCTAGATTGATGACTCCATTCATATCCGTGGCCTAGTCTATTCCTAGCAATGTGGGATAAGGTTACTGTCATCTACAATCTCTAGTACCTCAAAGTCCGTCTGCGTGCTCACACCTTCGATATCCACTGTTACTCCTTGCAATCTCCCCATGGGCAAGATATTTTGCTGGTTCACCATCCGTAATTGAATAGGGGACCACTGTAACGCGAGCTTGCCCATGCGTTCCCATGTCTGTTTTGGTAACACATTCGTGTTTGAACCCAAGTCTAAGATCACTTGATCCATTTCATATTCGCCAATCTGTGCCGTCAATCTCATTTCCCTCCCGATGTGCAGTGCATGCCTTCCTAATTTTCGGACTACGTGCGGTTCACCTGGTCCTACGCACCTAGCGATTAGTTCTTGTAGTCCCTTAACTGCCTTATTATCACGTAGCAGCTTCATGCATGTCTCTAAAAAGGTAGTAAGCATAGAAGGATCCATTCCTGTCTCTGGTTGATCCTTACTACTTGAAGTAGAGGCCTTCGCAAAGCTCTTCTTAGCTTCCATAACGTTTCCCTTGTGTTATCCAAGTCAAACTTAGGTTCCTTCGTAGGAGCCTGGTGAACCCATGTATCGCCCTTGAGTTTCTTTCCCTTATCTTCCCCTATGGTCACACCGCTTTTGAGTACCATGTTCATGTTAGGGTCTTCTTTGCATGGTTTTGACCTCATCATTTGGATATTTTGAGTTGGAGTAGGCTGTAGTACCCCTTTCTCGTGCATTTGTGCAATTAACGTCAGACAATCTACCATTTCATTATAAAACTTCTCATAGTACGAACAAGATATTCTTGTAGGGTTGGTACAATCGCGAGCATAGTGCCCTGGTCCTTCGCAATTGTAACAAATTAGCTATTTGTGCCCTCGTCCAGGTCCCATTCCTCCTCGTCCTCATCCACATCCTTGGAATCCACTGCGTGCCATTGTTGTAGCTGGATCGAGGCCTCGCGTTTTTGTTTGCATTCGATAGGCTGGAGTCCTATCCATCATTAACTCATAGCTCTGACATGTCTGTTCATCATGGCCCACTGATCTACATAAATTATAAAATAGTTGTTGCGAAGTCTGCGTATACTTCTATAACAGGTGACAGTTGTTCGTAGTGTGCTTTCCTCCCACTTGACAGATCGCGCACCAAAGCGCAGGTGCCGCACTTGGCCCCACCTGAGCCTTTGGTCTCAATGGCATTGGTCCCCCTCCCGCCAAATAGTTCACAAATATTGGATAGTGATCCTTATCGTGACCTTGGCCTTTACATTTTACGCACCACACTTCTTTGCACGCTTCCGGCCGGGGTGCCCTATCTTGCTTCAAACTCTGCATCTCCAAGCATAGGTTTTGTAGCTGTGCGTGGATTTGTTGGACTCCCAACCTTGGATCCTGTATCGGTGTCTCATGCAACCTCATCGCCATTTCCAATGCTTCTGCTTTGGTTGAGAGCTTCTACTATGACAACGCCGTCCTCAGGTGTGGTGTCAAAGATGCCACAAACCACGCGTGATGCTGCGCATCTGTTAAAATCATATTAGCCTTGTGGATCATACTCTTCAGCCTTTGATCTAGATCACATGGGGTTTCGCCTGGAAGCATTGTGATCTCCTTAAATCCAATGATCGACTGCGTTTCGGATTTTGGCGGCTAAACTCTCTATTCAACACGATCTGGATCTCCGCTATTCCTGCATTTGGGTGGTCATTCGAGTGTTTGATATACCAAGTCAACGCGCAGTCCTGTAGCATGCTTACCAATGTGGCCTTCTTAATGTTATCATTTGTAACCCCGTGAGCTTCCCATACCACTCTTACTACAAACCAAAACTGATCTGGATCTTCGTTCCCTACTCCTCTAAATACAGGCAGCTTGATTGTGCTCGTGATGCTAAACTGCTGGTTTGGTGGAGGTGGTGTGGGCGAAGATGGTGGTGAATGAGGTGAAGCAGGTGGCGGCGTACGTGGGCATGGTAATTGTGGAATGCGTTGCCTTATCAAACTGATTGTGCTCCTCAGAGAAACCCATGTGCACTCTTCCTCGTTCGCTCGTGGAGGTGAAATTAAAGGATTGTTTCCTAACCCTTCAATACCTTTGTAGACCTTTCCGCTCCATGTCGTTCCACTCATTAATGTATTCGCATCCCTCGTTTTTCACATAACTGCATCTTAATCGAGGAATTAAAAGATTTGATGTACTTACCTCATGGTCCTTTGAGAAAACATCTTTCTTCTTCGTTGTAGCTTACAGTAGTGTCTATTGCATATTCAGTGATAAACCCTCCTATTATCCGATCCAGCCAATGGTCTATGGCCCGTGGGATCTTATCTTCTGAAGCCTCTAGCCTATGCACCAACTCTGGAGTCCACACTATCGGTTGATCGAGCTTGCACCTTCACTAGTTGTCTGCTAGCCTCACGATACAATCATACAGCTCTGAAGAGAAAGACACAAAGAAAATCTCATGGATTTATGTATATACGTAGCGATCCAGCCACCTCTTCTCAAATATCTATGGGGTTTTGTTTTCTTGTATCACAAACTCGTGAAGCTTCTGATCCAACCAATCTTCAATTTCCTTCTTTGTAGGGTTCCAATGTTCTGACATCATACATCCCTTAGGCAGATCCCAGTCCAGGCAATGGAACCATTTGTTGGCTTATTGGGGCCTGACCCAGGTTCAGAGTGTTTTAGCCAAAAAAATCCCAAAACTACCAGCCCTTTTGGCAATAGTTCGTGGAGCGCAAACTGAGGTCTCACACAAGGTAGTATGGGAGGGTGCTAGAACCAAGTTTCCGCACCTTAGGGATGTCTTGTTGAGGTCTGGAAAGCTCGCAAACCGATCCTACGCGCTGCGCTACTTCCACACAGCCGTCTATTTATTGCAACTACCTTCGCATGGCTAATATAATGATAGAGAATGTTCTTTACCCTTTCTGTGCTTAGTATTATTATATATCTTGAATTAAATTAAGTAAGCCCAATAATTTCAGTTATCATTTAACATAAACAAACATGCGCTCAATCATAAACCATAAACAGATGCATAGACTAGAGTATAGAAACAGATACGCAATATTTCACAACCAACTTATCTTTATTAATGCTTTTTCTAGTTACAATCCACTTCCTACCTTGCGCACACAGTTGCAGGGGTCCGCGCACATAGCTGCGGACTCTACTAGGCCTCTGCGCACACAGCTATAGAGTCTCTACTACTACGATGATCCGCGACTCAGACTTACAGACGTAGATCGAATATTACTTTCAGACACCCATACACTTATGATCTCAACAAAAGTTACCTTCTACACTTAGAGCCTCGCTCTATTTATACATTCCCATGGTCCGCGGACCATTAGTAGGCCGACACATTCTAGATTAATTTACAATATTTTAGGGCGGACTACCCTTTGACTTGACCCATTACAATTCATGCTCTACGCACTTCGTGGAGCATTTACAATACCAATACCCAAAATTGTGGGCTTTAAGCCCCAAAACCGTTATGTGGGAGATCCGCTACCCAACAATATAGCTAGGTGAGGACTTCTAGAGAGAAAGGAGTAGCGTTTTCCATAGTGGGGGCCAACATCATTTGGTTAATGTCTTGGGCTATAATTGTGAGAATAATGTCACCTGTAGGGGCAATGATGGCTCTTTGGGCAGGGACATATCATGCCTGACATCTTTTAGTAAATTCTAGGGCTTGGAATATCAAGGGGAAAATATAATGGTGGAGGTTGCACTCCTAGAGCCCGATTTCATCGGTTTTGTCTGTGTGTTTATCTTCCAGCCAATAATATAACTCAAGAAAATCACAGTCACATTGGGCTTCATTTATCCTGTAATCCTTATCAGCTAAATGTATATGATCTAAATCTACAGAAGGGGGAATTAAAGGATTAATAGGCTTCTCTTGAGTCTTAGTATTTGGAGGCATAACTCCAAAAATGTGAGAACATGATGAATTTCTCAAGGAGCTTACCGAGCATAGTTGAATAATTGAATTTTCAGGTGAAAAGGAAGAGGAAATGTCAGCTTTTGTCGTGATCTGGTTGCAAAAAAACCGTGAAAGTGATTGCTGTGGAAAACTATGGATAACAGAAGACAGAAAGTAAAATGCTAGAGAGTGACAAGATGAGCAATAAAGAAAAGAAATGGATGGGTTGAGTAAGTTTAAAAATTGCAGTGAATCACCCTGTTGAAATGGCATGGGACCGTTAGGCTTGAACGGTTACCCAGGAGAATCCACATTTAATGGAGAACAGTCGTTTTAGCAGGGAAAACATTTAATTGGTTTAATAGTTATGCAACGTGGCGAACAAAGAGTGGTAGAGGAAACGTGGTGGGGTATGATAGAGTGGATGAGGGAAAGTTATTTTCTAGAGGGGCTAGCAGGCAGTTTATGGTTTTGGTGAGGGAGGCTGCGAAATCACAAGCGGGCGACATGTAAGGGATGGGGCCCAGTGGGAGAAACCACTTTTTGGACCCCACCCCCGCCGGTAAAGGCAGGATGATGAGGGGGGGGGCTGAAAACAGATGAGGTTCGTTGAGCAAGTGCGGGATCAAATCCAGAGGTCTTGAATGCGCTGTACTTTAACCTCAATACGATAAACAAAATCTTTGTCCACTGGCACCTTTTAAATCTTGCTTTCCCGACTTAGGATAAAATGAATATAAATCATATGAAAAACTTTATTCATGGCACACACATTTCCCTTTTTATCCTATGATCAAACTTAGGATAAAATGATATAGGCGAATATTTACAAATGATGTTATCTACCTACCCTTAGCTAAACTAGCATTTTTTATTTTTCACTCTAGGGTGCACTTAGACTAGCAAACCCATTTTATTTTCCTTTATACAGAACAAAAAACTACCTAACCTATTCCTTATTTCTTCTATTGATCTAGATTAAATAGTTCGATCAATGTCATTTTCTACCTAACTAGTGATTTACCTAGATTAAACTATTGGGTAAGTCTTTATTTTCTATCTTAATTTATAGAAATTTAAAGGAGTTTAATCATGATTACACTGTATGATTAAACTAAAAGCCAATGATTGTGGCATTTAGACTTGCAACACTTTCGGTATTATTCCTTTTTGAATTTTCTTTCTTTTGGTGGGGTTTAATCTTTTCTTCTTTTTCCAATATTTCTTTTTGTTTTTCTCTTTTTCTTATTTATACCCTCTTTTCATTTTTTAATTCTTTTTTGTTTTGTTTGGAAATCATTAGTAGATTGAAAAGTATTTATAAAATAAGATTCTTGAGATATAATACTCAATTACCTTGAGATCCTATTAATTATAGGACCATAATAGAATTTATGCACCATACAACCTTATCTATACATGCTCTTCAAATATACACCAATCATCAACTTTAAGGTCTTGCTGAATTGTAACAAAGATTGGGCCTCTAGAAGAATTATCAGAGTAGAAAGGTTGTTTATGGTTATGTATAGTACTGAAATGAAGGCAATAGTGTATTAGGAAAAAACATCATTATATTCTATTCATTTGACAATGTCTATACAATTCACAACAATTTATTTATGCTTATTTAAATCAACAAAGTTCAGTCCTAAATCCATGAGTTGATCCACATTTGTATATAAAAAGAGATAGACCATTAAAGATGGAAACCTAAGCATCCAGAAATGATGAAATTTATAAGTTGAAAGTTAATGGGATGCTCCCAATAAGTAAGAATATCTAACACAACATTAGGTTGCATCATCAAATAGAAAAACCCTAGAGCTTAACAATTTATGACTCTAGTATCATCTCTTCCCAATGCACCCATAATTGTAGATAGTATTGGCTTGACATTATCATAAAAATAATTTATGGGAAACTCAATAGACTCTAGAGGAAGCATAGAATTGGGAGATAAAATGAGACAAAATAGTTTATTTAGCTCCTATGTAGAAAGGATTTGATATACAGATAAAAGGGATTCATCAGTGAACTTGTGTCTATTGTGAATGTCATTGGATTGCTATTGAGACCATGGGTATCTATGGGAAAATGATTATGATATTTTATCTCCTATGTAGAAAGGATTTGATATACAGATAAAAGGGATTCATCAGTGAACTTGTGTCTAGTGTGAATGTCGTTGGATTCCTATTGAGACCATGGGTATCTATGGCAAAATGATTATGATATTATGTTGGAAATATAAATTCCCTAACACTTGTTAGTTTATGGCATCCAATTGGAGGTGGAATTCTAGTGAATGATAAAGAGAAGGTGGTAAGTTGATCATTGGTAGCAATTCTAGGGAACAATTTTTAATAACTTTTAGGGTTATTCTAAAAGTACTTACATCATTATTGGGGTACTTCATGAGATTGTGGGTACATATTGCCAATATTCAACCCTTGGATGGTCTAAGATGGATTGGCACATGGAAGATAGTTCTTGAACTATTTTTCTAATTGAGATAGCTTTCTTATTGGATGCTAGAAACTAGGTGGTTGATGGCTTCATGTTCTTCCCTTAGGTGTTGAGATTATATTTATATTTTGGTGGAATCCATTCATTGGGACCCTACAAAGGATCCATTTCCTTGGAGAACAACGTACATGTGATGAGGAGTGTTATGCATATTTGACTAGAGAATTAGGACCTAGTTGGGACGTGGTAGATTGGATTCCTATTTGGAGGATTAGAGATTGCTTTGGGATTCTGAGGGATTTGATGGTAATCTTATAGGGGTAGTTGACCTAGTAGAGTACATTGCTTAGGATGATCGATCAGTACATGGAGGTTTGTGATAGAGGGGTATGGATTTGAATTTATTAGATACATCACCTTGAAGCATGGTGAATGAAATTTAGAGTATATCATCTCAATCGTGTTGTCCTAAAATTACTCATTGTAGATTTCTTGTATGGGCTAAGGCACATTATATTGTTGGCCTCTCTTACCTTTTATATTAATAAATGAAGGAAATACTATTTTCCTTAATGTATGCTCACTCTCTCACTTTTATTCTCTAGTGTGATGAGGTGTGACCCGAGGAAGAGTTTGCACTAGCCTATCTCGTTCTTTACAGTCTTCACATATGATTGATGTCCCTTTTCTTGCCTTAAAATGATGTATTGGAGTGGATTTTTCACATTGGTTCTTCTTGGTTTCTAGGGGTTTTTAAGTTTTCCTTTGCTAGGTTTTAGAGATGGGAGGATTTCTTCTAGCATTCAGAGAAATATATGCCATATATATATACTTCATGTTAAGCATATTAATGAAGTTTCTAGTTGTCTAAAACTCATGCAATTTACAAATTATTTTTTTCGTCTATACATGTTCCTTATGCATTATTATTTACAACCATAGATGTCTTATTGATTTTACATATAAATGGGTGATGGTGATATTTTTTTGGGTCTTGAATGCTTGAGAACATTAGGCGCCATCCACGTGGATTTTTGGGGTTATACATGAGATTTTTAAAGGATCAAGATTCCTACACCTTAATAGGTCTCACATTCGACTCTCTAAATTTTTCTAGCTCTCGTCATTGGAAAAGCTCCTAAAATAGAGTCATTTTGGTATTAATACACAATTCCATGCTACTAAAGCCTTTGATGATGCCTTGCAACTAGTTCATCCATACTCTGCAATTACTTTTGGACAAACATCAACATGTATTTCAATGTTCCCAAGGGCTACTACACTCACTTGGTGACCATGATTATAGTATCCCTTTGCTCCTAGGTAGCCTACCACCCATTGAGTGTTTGCATCACCAACATTTTTCTAAAAATAATGAAATAGAATATATCATATAGGAGTTGTTGGTAGAAAGCATCATTCATCCTAGTACAATCTTCTATGTCTCCATAGCTATCATGATTCTTAAAAAACAAGGCACCTGGTGTATATGTCCCAACATTTGAACGATTAATAACTTGATTGTTAAAGATACATTTCCCATTTTATTCATCCAATACCTCTTAAATGTTGAATAATCTAGGGAAAAGTAGTGTAGTGTGATTCTTCGTTTCTTGATGTCATGAAGTATTTGTTTGAACTTCTTCTAGATAGGGCACCATCCATCGATCACTTTCCTCCCTAGTTTTTCATGTCATTGCTTCCCTCAAGGAAAGTGGCTTTCATGTCATACATCAGGTTTTCTTGTCATATTGGCTACTCCTTTGTCATCTTGTCCATGATTCATAATATTCTTCTCATGGATGCTTCGTTGTACCTACTTATTTACATGCTTCGACCTATTAGCCCATCATGACTTCATCCTGATATTTCCTCCACATTGCTTTTTGTTGGATGGTTTCTTCATCATGACATCTTTGTAGAGTAGAATCAATTATCTGTATCTTTTATATCTCCAAGACCTTCATAGGTGTCAAGGGTCCTTTCTTCCTCTATCAGAGTTTTCTTGCCTTCTTTCAAGAGATATCTTCAAAGTATCTTTTCAGAATGTGATTCTCGGTGATCATGGTATAGAAAGCAAGAAATGAAGCAAGTTTGGGCATGTCTTTGTTGTTTGTTTTTCATGGACCAAACTTGCCAAATTTACCCTTTCTTTTGGCCATGGTATAAAATGCTTTCTCCTTTGATCCCACATCTTCCTTTGCCATGAGTCTAGTTTCATCTGTTCTACATAGAGACCACATTTCAGTGAGAGTGGTTGCTTCCTTCTTGGCATATATGCTTGATGTGACGTTGCCCCAATCCTCAGGTAGAGCATTGAGTACTACAATTGTCATCTCTCTGTTAGACATGACTTCCCCAAGATCTTGAAGTTTATTTCTCATTTCGAAGATTTTCAAGTAGGGAGCTATTCCTTCCTTTGTTATCTTCATCTTGTATAATTGGTTCCTTGAAGATATTACTTCTTCGGTTGTGGATACCGAGAATAGCTCTACTAGCTTATCATAAATTTCTTTCGATGTCTCAAACTTGGAGACATAAGGAATGAGAGAGTCTTTGATTGATTCTATCAGAATCCTTTGAGCTCTTGTCTCATTCTTATTGTACTTGGCTAAGGCTTGAGTTTGTTCCTTAGAAGGGATAGTGATATTCCCTTTGACATTCTCTAGGAGTTCATTCTCCTTGAGTAGTGGATTAGTCCTCTTCTTCCATGCAAGAAAGTTATTGGTACCTACCAATTTATTTCTTTCCTTGCAAAAAGACATTCATGTATATTCATAAGGGGACATGTACTTACTTGATAGATTTTCACATGTAATGGATTTTCTTCCTCCTTGAAGACTTGATGGCTTGTCTTCCCTAAAACTTGATGTTCTTCAAGTTGCTTTGTCCAAGTGGACTTGCTTGATGATGAGATTTGCTTGAATACTTTTAGCTTGATGTAGGTCTTTCTTCAATCTACTCTTCTTTGTAGGTGCCTTTATGTACGGCTCCTCTTCTAGCTTTGTAAACGTCCTTGATGAATGATGGATTGTATACCATTCTTTTCCTTGAAGTGATTGAGACTTCTACGCTTGAAGCTTTAACTTTGTAGATGCTTCTCCTTGATGAGTGTTCTTGAGTTCCCCTTTTCTTGATGTTTCACCTTAGTTCTGATACCATGTTGAAGAATCTAGGGCAAAGTAGTGTAGTGTGATTCTTCGTTACTTGATAACAATTTGTGGAGTCTTTTTACTTTTCTTGTTAGCTTAATATTCTTCTTATTATTATTAATTCATGTGTGTGTACTTCATCAAACTACTGCCAAAACATAAGAACAAGAACACAATATATTGGTTCTCTGTTAGGGCTAAAACCTCTCTTCTCTTGAGAGGAAAACCCTTTAGTGAATTTCTCTTATTGAAGATTATATCGATCAATGGCAAACCCTAGACCCATGACAAGAGTATCATCCAACCACAAGTTAAGTCCTTTATTTCTACACCTTATTCCCCGAAACTTCGTCTGAAACTTCTTCTGGCAGTTTTTCTCTGGCACTTCGTCCTCCTTCTGGCACTTTGTTCTCTTACTATGATCTTGTCTAGAGATAGACCTTCTTTAAGTGAGTCTTCTAGATGATATTTTCTTCCTCTTCTATCCCTTTCTCAAGTATACTTCAACTTTGACCAACCGAAATCCTTCTTGAGTGTATGATTGTTCTACTATTATGCCGCCCTAGTTTCTCACACGTGTGGGAGGATTACTGGGTGTTATCTACCCTTCTCTTCTTCTCTTGAGTGTCTTTCTTCCACGCTGAAATAGGAGGCATTGTAGGCCTAGTAACTATCCCAAACAAGGAGGACTATAGAGCTATGATCTTACTGTTGATATGGAAATAGATTATCCTTCATTTCCTTGCATGTGTGACTGTGTTTACCCTAGAAGACAATCCTTTACCTTTGATTTCCTTTCTTCTTGCTTCTCTGCACCTTGTAGACCCTTTTCCTCGGCTTCCTTCATTCCTCTTGTCCTCTTTACCTTGCGGATTTTAGAGCTCAAGTGGTGTGTTCTATTTGGAGTGGACAACCTCTATAAATAGAGGATTGTCCCTCCATTTAGGTCAACGTTGAGGGTAGTTTGGTGGCTGATTTGTTGAGAAAACTTTGGATAGTTTCCATGGTAGTGTAGCATGTTTGAAGGAGATTCTTGATGGTGCCATAACATAGGAGTGTACTTGAATTTGCTTGGAGGTTTTCCCTTTAAATTTAATATATATTTATACATAGTTGTAACATGCCCTTAAGGCCTTCAACATTTCCTTTTGAATATTTGACTCACCTATAGCACTTTCACATGTGCTAGACCCACTTCAATGAGCAAGAAATTCATTTACATATATTATAAACTGATATTTCTTTTCTTGAATAAGTACAAATATCAAAAGTAATTTATGAAGACCGAACCTAGTTACACTTTCCTTCAACATTAAATGACCTACATGTCACTTAGTTCTTTACCAACTTTGATCTTTGCTTCAGTTATATCCAATTTCACATGAAGGAAGAAGTTTTCCTAAAACTTCTTTCCATAGTCATGAAGATCATTATGAATTTTTTGTGACACCTTTTGGTCTTTACAATATTACTTCCACTTTTCAAATCCTTGTGAGAAAAATCTTGTAACCCCTTCCATGCTATTTTTCCTTATTCTTATTTGATGACATCTTGGTCTAAAGAAAAAATTGGTGGAATATGTGGCACATGTAGATTAGGTATTATAAATTCTCCATCATCACCAAATAGTCCTAAAATATCATTAATGTTCTTTTGGAATTTCAAAAGTGTAGTATTTGGGACACATTTTGAGTGGGAAGGGCATACATGTCAATCTTAAGAAAATTGAGGTAATTGAACATTAGTCTTTTCCAAAGGCCCTCAAAAGCTTGTGGGGATTTCTAGATCTCATAGGCTACTATAGGAAGTTTGTGTAGAAAGATGATAAAATACGGTTTTAAATATTTAAAATATGCTATATGTACTACCTAATATTAGTGATACCCAAATTCAATAATACATTTTGCTTGTACTATCATGCCTTTGGTAAATAGGGGCTTCACTTAGTGAACCTATTACATATCATACACATTCGTGGCATATTAAATAATACCCTTAATTTGACTACATATTGGAAAATCCCTCTAAAAATCACATTATTTAACCCGCTACCAATATTAATCCAATGCACCTTTCCAATTTAATAAACCCCTAATTTCATTAGATATTGTAGGTATCCATTTTTTCATGAACATATTTTATACCCCTTTATATATTTTCCTTAACTTTGAGCACCATTTTTTATATTTCCCAATATAAAACATTTTACCCCCTATATATCCCCAATATATTATGCCATTTTCCCCTCAATATATATCCCCCAATATGAACCCATGTGGTATGGTATTTCTCCGCTAGTGAAGCCCCTTTGTTTTGGTAAAGGAATTGGGGCAATGCCAATGCAAGAGGGATTTCCATTGGCTTCACTAGTAAGAACTTATGTAATAGAAACTTAGGAAAACCCACCTATGAAAAGGAAATAGTAGTTATTCTTCAACTATCTGATGTGTGAAACCATTGATGGGTCATTGTTTCTATATTAAAACATACCATCATAGTTTGAAATATTTCTTGGAATAGATATTTTCCTCCTAGAGTATAAGTGGGTCATTAAAATGATAGGATATGACTATGAGATTACCTATAAGAAGAAAAATGTGAATGTGATGATTGATGCTCTATATAATAAGTATAAAGAAGATAGTTCCCTATTTTTCTTATATTTCCTAGTACCAAGTTGGCTTCCAAAGGTATGTGAAGAATGTAAATGGATGCCAATATAATTCACATGATCGACTAGCTATAAGTTAAATCTCATGCACATATGGGCTACACTTGGCACGATGATGAGATTTTCTATAAAAGGCATATTTTTTGGTTTAGGTCTCAACATTTAAATCTTCAAGGTTATGTAAATTACACTCTTTTCCCTAAAATGGTGTCTCCAAATTCAAAAAACACATGAAAGGATTACATGATTACTCCTTTAGGAAAACATGTAGAAGGTCATTTGACATGTGTGGTCCAATGTGTCATTTTTTAATGACATAAGGAGAAGACGATGAAGCCTGCAAGAGAATTCAAGCCTTTACTCATTGACCCTAATTGGATGATTATATTTTTCCATCAATATTGATGCTTTTAGAGTGGAAAAAATGGAGGAATAATCTCACGAACCATTTTATCGATAGGCCCCAATTTGGAGATTTGGGGTCTGAAACCTTTTGAAAGTCGTTTGAGACATAAAATGTAATATTTTGGGGGATAAAAAATTGTTTCTTAGATTTTTAACTTTATAGTATTATACACACATATACCTTTCCAACGATGCAAGAATCAGCTCAATTGAAATCCCTATGATAAATTTATGCCACCCATAAGTTGGCCTTACTATTTTGACCACCATGGTTTGAGAGGATGCCACATCATCTCCCATTATTTAGGGAAATGGGGCTACCCATGTGTTAATGATTCATAATACTCTATAAGAGTTGATATTGTAACTCAAATTAAGAATTGAACAAGTCAAACTTAATCTCTAGTAGGCTATTTGGTTGCGTTATAATTAGGCCACTAAGAGGAAAAGGAGTTCCATTCAATTCAGGTATACTTTTTTCCATAGTTGAGAAGAGTAGTTGAGAGTGGATAGAGAGAGAGAGAAAATATAGAGGGATTGTGTATTGTAGAAACCCACAGGCCACAAGTCTAACTCCTTTGTACTTGCACCCATTTCCATTCAGAGAAGGCAAAGCACAAAAGCCTCACCTTCCAGTTGGGTTTTTTCCCGAAGTGGTTTCTCAAATCATATCTTATGTTATTATGGTTGTGAGCGATTATATTTTTGTTTCTTATCTATTTTTCACATCTTATATATGGCATGAATGAAGAAAACAATTTGATAAATCCATAATTATAAGAAAAATAATCATCATAGTTTAGATTTTATATTTTAAGTATAATTATTAAGAGATCTATATTGATGAATTTTCCAATGGAATGTCCACGATATTTTACATATTGTATTAGTACCAGAGTAGTTTTATTTGTGTATATTGTGAGGAGTTTTAGGGTATCTAGATTGATTTAATAAGACAGTCGTAAAACCCACACATGGATAACGAATCTAGTATTATCCTCGAAGATTCGATAGAGGAGATATTTTCAAAAATCAAATTATTCTTGGTCAAATGTCCATAAATTGCAGTTTACTGGACTTTTCAAATTGTGATAACTCCTTCATATGATGTCTTTTTTTCGAACCATTCACGGTGCCAGAATCAAGAAGACGAGATCTATTCGGTTGCTGAGGTTTGACACTCTTTCGAACAATTTGAAATTTGAGTTATCATTAAGGTCCTGGATCAATATCTGATCAGAGAACCAAGCTTATCATAATAAAGTAATATAGGGAAGTGTAACATCATTCTTCAACATCATCAAAATATGTCATGTTTCCAAGTATCATCCAACAGATATAGCAACAGTATATCAATAACCATGTCTTTATAAAACCTGCATCAACATCATTATCTTGGCACAAATTATTCATGCAAGAAGAAGACTACTTTGTTATTATGCAGTGTAAGTAATCATCCATAAGATCCCTTTCTGTAATTCATCATCATCAACTACTCATCCAGGTGATCCCATATCATCAAGATCATCATTATTAGAACCATAATCTTCTAGAAAAATACCATTTGCATCATAACATGTACATGTAACAGGTGTAAGGACCAATAACAACACCATAGGCTTCATCGATGACAGGGACAGGAGCCACTCATCATCAAATAATCATAGCATGATATAACAAGATCTACATGATCTTTCCACAAAGAAGAATAATAATCCTTAATCGTATCATCACTAAAGAGTCTTCTATCATCAAAAATATGATCAGTGGCTCAAACAATATATAAACATCATCCATAATTTCATTGAAAGCAACTCATGCATTATGTCAACATCATACCATCATTCGAAAAATTCAGTAACATGAGTATCTTCAGCGGCATCACCAATGATAGGCATCATTATATACCAAGGAATTCTCAAGCAAAAAGAATTCCAACAATGTACTATTATAAGTATAGAAAATTCTCCCCTTGAACATGTGCCAACTATTTATTGTCAATTTTGATCATATCAACTCATCCATCAGTAAGTACATCAAAGAAAATTCATCAATTTCAAAACCATAAAGCCAAATAAGAGCTAACTATAGTATATAAAAAAATTTCCCTGAGCTTGTCCCACTGTTTCTTCATCATAGAGAAACATATGTGTCTGTCTAAATTATAACTCATGTATGTACGGAACTGTCCTTCATAATATCTGCATACAGAAAGTAAAATGCTGAAATTTCATAACCACATATCCCCCTGAGCTTGTTTTGTCTGTACCTGTTCACTGTTTCTACATCAGATGTACTTCCAGTAATGTACACAACATGAATATCAAAAAAACCATGGGAATCATCATCAATATATGTATTTCCACCCCTGAGATTATACATCACTGATCTTGAGGACCTGATAATCATATTCTATTTTCATGAGGTTAGGTGCCTCACATTACTTCTAGAGTCATTGAGAGAAGTAAGCTTTAATAGCAATGGACTACATTAGGGTTAATATTCCCTATGTTTCTAACTGATTTTCCTTCTTCCTCTAGATCTGCTTGCAATTTCTAATTATGTGTTGGAACTTATCCCATTTCTTGGTTTTGTTCTGCATTCTTGACTTGCAACCAGTGGCCTTATGCCTAAATGAGTTACAAGAAAACCAATATCCATAAAACCATCCTTTCTGGCTAGGGACTAAACTTGACCTTGATCTAGGAGATTATTTTATAGGTGTGTGAGTTGATTAAGTTTTCTCTTGAACAATACTATACTGGTTTTTTCTACTACATTGTATATGATCATAACCAATGTTAGTATTTATTAAAGGAGAGTGTTGTTCATTAATAAAATTATCTAGGGACTTAGATGCCTTGGACCACTTGTTGATCTTCTCATATTATTCCTTTAGGGTCATAGCTTCATATTCCAATGTTTCACAATGATTTTCCTTTTCTTGAAGTTCTTTTCTCATGCCTTTTGTTCTTTTATTGGTTGCTTCTAATTCCATCTTCAACATGTTTATTTCTTCAATTATATTGTTTTCTTTTGATTCCAATTATTTGTTAGCATTCTTGAGTTTATCATTCTCCTTTAGAGATTTCATTAAATAATCTATCTCACAACTATCTAACTCATCTATTGCCTGATCTTCAAGAGCCATAAGCACAAGATAATCTGAATCTGAATTTTCTTGGTAATTGGATGTGCTATGACTATCTTCATTAGAGTGAAATCTTTTCTTATCAGAGAACTTCTTTGTAGAAACAGTATTTCCATTTTCTTTACGATTTTCTCTATAAGGACATTTGGATGCATAATGGCCTACTCTTCCACAAGAAAAACATTTAAAGGGAAGATTACCTTTGAATTTTCCAGTTCCCACTTGCAACCTTCTTACGAAGTTTGCTTCTTCCTCTTCTGATATGTAGCTTGTGTCTTTGGGTGCTTCCTTCTGTTTCCCTTTATATGCAACTTTGAAGGTCGCTTCTCTCTTGTCTGAAGGACCACCTTTTCTCATCTCAAATGTGGTCAATATTCCATGGAGATGATAAAGTGTGAGACTTTTCAGATCCTGCATTTCTCCAATAGTCGAGACTTTGTAATTGAACTTCAGAGTTAGTGATCTAAAAATATTCTCAACAATAGTCGCATATTTTATTTTGCACCAAGATTTCTCATGGAATTAACAATTTCATCTAGTCTAAGGAAAAATGTTGCAATGATTTGATCATCATGCATTTTTCCGTGTCTCATATTGTATTATGAATGTTTGGAGTTTAGCACTTCTTACCTTGGTGTTGTAATGTCCCTTCCTAAATTATTTTGGAAAAATATTAATTTCTACATTTTGGGCCCAATTTTGGAGGTGGCGTGGCCCATTTCATTTCTATTAGAAGACTTAAGAGTTAGAAGTAAGTTATTTTGGGATTTTTTTAAGCTCATGTGGGGCCACCCACACAAGAAAATACACACTCCATAAGCCAATGGTTTGAAATGCATGAGATGGAAAACCGAAGGCTTAGCGAGGGACCATGAAGGAGGGAAAAAGGTTCCACGGAATCTATAAAAAGGAGGTAGCACTCTTCATTTGACATCTTTGGCATATCGAATTTCTTCTTAGTTGCTTGAGCTACTTAGCTGGGTCACTTTCTATTTAGCACTAATTTTCTGAGTGGATAACTTACCCTTTCTGTGGGGGACTTCAAGTGCCACCCTAGAGAGGTTCTTCCATAATCTTCTAGAGGTGTTTTTCAGTACGATTTCCAGCATTTGATTTGAGAGTTTTTATGGTGGTGCGTGTTTCTGGAGGATGTAGTGGGGAAATCAAGTTGAGGTCCTTTGTATTCTTTAGAGGTGCTATTGTGGGGATAAATTACAGGAGAGAAGCTTTGGTGATTTTCTGCTCACTTGGGTGAGTTTTTAGGTTGAAGGTGATAGCTTTCTTCAGTGAGGATTTCATAGTTCCTGGGGCGAGTGTAGATGGCAGAGATTGGGCATGTGTGGGTGGTGGAGACTCAATCATTGGAATTGTTTCTTACCAGGAGAAATAAGGGAAGTGTTGGTGGAGGCGATTTCTAACTTTCTAGAGTCTTTGGGAGTATTTTGTTGGAGTATTGGTAGCGAGTGTGTTTTAGTAGTTCTGGAGGGCATAGGGCTTTTTGGGGGTTGATTTTGGAAGGTCCAAATCTAGCCAAACGATTTCTGGGGTTTTGTGGGTTTATTGAGAGGAGTCATTGAGTAATTTTACATAATTTTTTGGGTGATATTCGGGCCTAAAATCCTAATTATTATAGTAGGGTGAATTGCTAGTTAATTGGAGAAATTGCACCATTTTGTGGGTTCAACTTTGGCTTGGAGATAGGCCAAACCCTTTCTGGGTTTCTCTAGGTTTTTGATGGAGAGATCAATATTAATCTGGAGGAATTGTTTGAGCAATTTTGGAGGCTCAAATAAGGGTTTCTTCCCACCAACAGTTGAAGAATTTCTAGTGTTAATGTAGAACATTGAGGAGAATTATTTACTTTTCATTTGTGTAACACTTTTATCACTTGGGATTGTCTAGCCTACTTTGGCAAGCCAGGTGCACACATTCCATGCATTGTAATCTCCTTTGATAATAAAATGGCTTAGCTTGGTGCAATTCTGGTTCAATTTTGTCGGTGTTTAATTGTTTTCTAAATTTTTCTATGTCGTATGTGTATTTTCCCTTTTTAGCACTATTATTTCCTTTTTGGAACATTACAGTGGTATCAGAGCATGATCTTGGCCCAACTGTGGGTAACCAATAAGATCATGGTATATTTGCTTATGTATGCACAGTAACGGACTACACCGTATACCACTCATGGCTCAAGGGAGATTTAGTATGAAAGAATTATGGGGTAGAATCTGCTGGAACGATGAGAGGTTGGCTCAGTTGAGGAAGATGTCAGACCAAATCCATCCTTTTCCTTATAGTAGAGACACTAGAGCTACACAAGTCATGGGAGTACAACCATCTACACCATATGGGGAAAGCCGATAGAATTAGGGCACTAGATCTCTTGAAAAGGAGCAGGAAGGCCAGGGGAAATTAGAGGGTGATTTAAGGAGATGATTTTTTTGGTGGAGACTTGGTTTTAGACATCAGGGACCTAAGGAGGAGGTTGTGGGTATGCAAGGTCATGAGGATCACATCGATATACCCAGTGTAGCATAGGAGTCACCATTGTTGGAGACCTCTTTGATAGCACCATTTGACACCTTGATGAAGAAACTAGAGCATACACCCATAGAGCCATCTGATGATGTGTTGTTTGTCATTGATAAGGAGAAATTTGTTGTTGAGGTATCCATTGATGAGGTGTCCAGGGCTGTGTCCATATTTTCAAGTGATGGTAGCCCACAACAATTTAGGGAGGAGCCAGGAGACACATTCATTAGTGAGGTGTTGATGGGAACAAAGGCACCCAGATCCATGATAGAGTTCTCAGACGAAAATTACCTACAAAAATATGGAGAGCACCTTGAGGAGCGTGAGCTAGATGAGGATTTTATGCTCAATAAGATAATTGTGGAGGAAGAGCTCGAGACTCCTGTTTTTCCCATGGTAGAGGGGGATGGGAAATCATCTATTAGCCCTGTCATTGATGAGGAGTAGATAGATGTGTAGGCAGCTAACAGAGCTGCAATCGTTCTAGACAGTAAATCTCTTCAGGCTTACGTAGATGGGGCTTGGAGTATTGTTAGGTTACCTCTGCACATTGGAGGGAGATTGCTTGGAGTATTGTTAGGTTACCTCTGCACATTGGAGGGAGATTGGATGGGTTACCTAGACATGTTGTATATGATGAATGGGTCAGTGAGATGAGGCAACATGAGTTGTGTAGGGCGCAAAACTCGCATGATGGACTTGCTATGTACTCGGGGACTCTTGCATTTGATCCCTTTCACGGGTTTGGGTGGCAAGATATATTGAGTTGGTACCTGATAAGGCTAATGAGGTTTTTGGATACATCCATGATCGGGAGCATAGTTTAGTAGGGACCATGGTTTTCGAGAGGGGCTCGAGGGTTGGATCATCATTGGGACACAGGTGGGACTCTCCACCACTCCATGGATTGGGTCGGTCATGGTATTAGCAGGATTAGATGGATCCAATGATTGGACTCATCCCCATTCTAATATTACCACCATAGTTTTGGACAACGCACA
The DNA here is from genome assembly GCA_031772625.1 of Pinus tabuliformis. Taxonomy (NCBI): domain Eukaryota; kingdom Viridiplantae; phylum Streptophyta; class Pinopsida; order Pinales; family Pinaceae; genus Pinus; species Pinus tabuliformis. The sequence goes on along the minus strand of CM062805.1, from coordinate 556,277,488 downwards.
TCACAGGTCAAGTAGACAGAGGAGCAGGAAGACTCCATGAGTTGTCTTGGCCTGTTGGCCATATGTTGGGAATTGGATGATCAATGTACCTTGGCAAGATTTTGTCGGAGGAGGTGACATTGACAGGCCACTAGACATTGCCTTGTATGGATTTGGGGATTCCTCACACTTGTGTAGGGCATGGAGGACATATAGGAGCATAACAGTAGTGGCATCACAACTAGTGCCTAGAGAGATTCACTTCTTGGGCCCATCAGGGAAGATTTGGAGTGGAGATCCCCTCATTGGAGAGCATGGTGATGCGACCATGGAGGTGATGATACAGGTTGGGTGTAGGCTGACACATATGGAAACAAATTTATTCCATCACATCCAAGGATGGGTAGGAGTATCTAGCATGGAGAAGTGGTCTGTAGATGGACATGGAGGCACATGGGGGTGTGTCATAGTATGTTGGATTGCACTATGGAGTGGGAGTGTCTCACATCACATTGATTACATGTGGAGAGTGACAGGTGTAGTGACATAGGATGGTACAGGATGGTATAGCCATAGCCAAGAGTATCTAGTGATGTACTGGGACAGGTTGCGGCGTACAGTGGCATGTCGAGTAGTGCGACGATAGTGGGTGGTATGCAGTGAAAAATGATGTGGCACCATGGGTGCTTAGAGAATTACTACCCAAGAGACTTATGGTAGGGAAAACTATGTGTACCATTGGATGCAACCCACCTAGGATCAATGAGGACACTGTTGAGCATCTGGGGATGCCATGTTTAGTGGAGATAGGGCTTTGAGGGGGTTATCAATAGATCTAAGATAGAGAGGGGGTTGTCTGTAGGATTAATCTTGAGAGTTCTGACAAACTCTTGATCATAGCCATCCTCCTTTGGTGTTGTTTATAGTTGCATAGTGTTTTTTTGTTGCCCCTTGACATTATCCCTTCAGGTAGCAAGGCTTGGGAGGCTCACCCTAGGCAGTTGGATGAGACACCTCGTGTCATGAGCCAGGAGGAGACTCTCCAGTTGAGACACTTGGTAGGTGCAGGAGTTGACAAATAAAGGCTTAGGGATGACATGGTTGATTGTTGAGGTATCATATGTTCCACCCCTAGGCTCACACTTAGGAAGACGACCGAGAGGGAGTTGCGTGTTCCTTTTTTAGCTAGAAAACTCGAGGCATTGGGGGATCATGAGGTGCATGGGATGGTAGTCCTTGTCGGCAGGAAGATGTTGAGGCTTTTGGAAGTACCCGATCACTTCATCAGGAGTTGGAATAATAAATCTTGTTGTGTGATTTGGTAGACGCATAACAATTAGTTATTTGCGATACAGGTTCTTGATGCTCAGTGTCTGCCTTTTGGATACCTACAAGAGACAAAGCCGAGGTACAGATGGGTCCCAATAGCTAACAATATAACATAACAACATGCATAGTGGATTTAGGGTTTTGGACCTCCAGTATGGTTATCGGATCTAGGGATCCAGTGGATTGGTGGGATACTCCACTCCTTAGTGAGCCTAGTTAGAATAACATGAAAACTGATGCATTCACAAGCAGACACATGGGGAGTCACCAAAGCCCTCACTATAGGCCAAGGTAGATTGTTGCTCAAGATTGGGGCCAACCATGGGGTGATAGGCACTCACACTATTGAGGCGCTTTGGTAGGTTGGGCCTAACCTTGACCAGCACATAGATTGTGGCCAAGTGTTATGAAAGAGGAGGTTATGGTACAAGCGTGATAGACAATTAGTGATGACCAGGGTGTTGCGGGGTCAACAGGATAACTTCTTGCTACACTGGGCATGGGGCCCTAGCATCAAAGTACTTAACGATTCAACTACCCATAGGGTTGAGCTGGTCTCTATAGGAGAGGGTCATCTAGATTTTCCACAGGGTTTTTGTGATTCATTGATGGCATGGAAGACTTCATCAACACGACAGGATGGCCCGCAAGAGGATTTTAGGAGGAGCTCATGTAGGAGAGGCTTCATTCACATGGGGATTGAGTTGTATCCTCAGGAGCCCATGATTAGCGTGCATGGGTGGACTATTCAGTAGGGAAGATTCATGAGGATTTGGACAGAGGTTTACATCGTCAGGATGCTCTACTTATTGGCAGTAGAAATAGGGGTTCTAACACCCCTATCTAGCAGGATAGTGAGTGGAGCAAGGGGTGATTCACGTTGATCAGGTCGGCTTGGGATCTTGGTATCAAGGGACTCCTTCACTATAGGATAGTATAAGAATCAGGGATGATCCAATTGCATATTTGGGACCCTAGTGAAGTTTGCAGAGACAATGGGGATCCACAGTTAGAGAGGGCGCTTATTGAGGCACTTCTTGAGGACAAGAAATTTTTGGTGCATTGGGGGAGCTTTCCAGATGATGATGCTACTTGGGAGGGCGAGCACATACTTGAGCATCCAGCATTGAAGTTTTTTGGGGAAAAGAAACATTTATGAGGGGAGTCCTATAATGTCCCTTCCTAGATTATTTTGGAATAAGATTAATTCTACATTTTGGGGCCAATTTTGGAGGTGAGAGGGCCCATTTCATTTTTATTAGAATACTTAGGAGTTAGAAGTAAGTTACTTTGGGATTTTGTTAATAACATATGGGGCCACACATAGAAGGAAATACACACTCCCTAAGCCAATGGTTTGAAATGCATGAGAGGAAAAATTGAAGACTTAGTGAGGGACCCACGAAGGAGGGAAAAAGGAGGGAAAAAGGCTCCACGAAATCTATAAAAGAGAGGCAGCACTCTTCATTTGACATCTTTGGCATATCAAATTTCTTCTTAGTTGCTCGAGCTGCTTAATTGGGTCACTTGCTATTTAGCACAATTTTCTTTGAGCAGAAAACTCCCCCTTTCTTCGGGGCACTTCGAGTGCCACCCTAGAGAGGTTCTTCCATAATCTTCCGGAGGTGATTTTCAGTGTAATACCCAACATTTTCTTTCAGAGTTTTTTTGGTGGTGTGTATTTATGGAGGATACAATGGGGAAATCAAGTTGATGTCCTTTGCATTCTTCAGAGGTACTATTGCCGGGAGAGATTATGGGAGAGAAGATTTAGTGATTTGTTGCTCACTTGGGTGATTTTTTGGGCCGAAGGTGATAGATTTCTTCAGTGAAGATTTCGCAGTTCCTTGTGCCAGCACAGATGGCAGAGATTGGGCACACGTGGGTGGTGGAAACTCAACCACTAGAGATATTCCTTGCCGGGAGAAATAAGGGAAGTATTGGTGGAGAGAATTCTACCTTTACAGAGTGTTTGGGGAGGATTTTGTTGGAGTATTGATAGTCAGTGTGTTTTAGCAGTTCTGGAGGGCGTAAGGTTTTTTGGGGTTCAATTTTGGAAGGTCAAAATATGGCGAAACCATTTATGGGTTTTTGTGGGTTTATTGAGAGGAGTCACTGATTAATTTTACAAAAAAATTGAGATGATATTTCGGCCTGAAATCCTAATTCTTATAAGAGGGTGAATTGCTAGTTAGCTAGGGAAATTGCACCATTTTGTGGGTTCAAATTTGTCTTGGAGATAGGCCAAACCCTTTATGGGTTTTTCTTGATTTTTGGTGGAGAGCTCAAGATTCATTTGGCGGAATTTTCGAAGCAATTTTGGAGGCTGAAATAGGGGTTTCTTCCAGCCAACAGTTGCAAAATTTCTAGGGTTAGCGCAGAAAATTGAGGAGAAGCCTTTCCTTTTTGTTGGGCAACATTTTTCTCACCTGGGATTGTCTAGCTTGGTTTGGCAAGCCAACTTCACACATTCCATGCGTTATACTCTCCTTTGATAATAAAATGGCTTATTTTGGCGTAGTTTTGGCACAATTTTATGGGTGTTTAATTATTGTATCAATTTTTTCTATGTCGTATGAGAATTTTTCTTGTTTAGCACTATTATTTCCTTTTTGGAACATTACAAGTGTTGCCTTCATAAATTTGGATAATATTATCCCACAATCCCTTTGTTGTGTTCAATTGCATTACTTTCATGAACTCACACTTGGCCAAACTTCCCAAGATGGTATTTACAACCTTTGAATTGATTTCATATGATTTCTTTCCTGCAATATCTATGGCAATGGAGGATGGATATTGATATCCAATTTCAACGATTTCCTATACATTAGCTCCCAACGCCTGTAAGTATGCTCTCATCCTAAATTTCCAAAAGAAAACGTTAGTTCCATTAAATAAAGGTGACCTAATAGAAAATACTCCTTCTTGACTAGTCATCTTAACAAATATCCTTCAAGAAATCAAGCTTCTTGTTGGGAATGGAATCCCCCCACATCATGTTTTTGGGCTCAAAGCCCAAGTTTTGGTCAAATAATGTTGTAAGACTCTGCGAATTACGGGCACGGAGCACGAAATGTATGTTGAGTCATAGGGTTGTCCACCCTAAGTTTTGTAATGTAATGTTGGCCTACCCATGGTCCGCGGACCATGGGATTGTATAAATAGAGTGAGGCTCTAAGTTGTAAATATAATAGAAGAGATACAAGGAAAAGAATGGAGTCTAGAAGATAGTGAGCATAGAGTAAAGGTCTAAGTGCTTTGGGTCATAGTAGTAGGAAGAGGCTCTGCAGCTGAGTGCGCAGAGGCCTAGTAGAGTCCGCAACTAAGTGCGCAGACCCCTGCAGCTGAGTATGCAGGGTAGAGTCGAGTTTGTAACCAAGCAAGAAGAATAATAAAGATAAGTTTGATTCCAAATCTTGTGTATCTGTTCTTGTGCTATTTCCTATTTAATTATATGGTTTTCCTTAACGCACGCAATTATATGAATGCTGAACACTGTTAAATCTAACTAGACACATACTGATAAGCTAAGTGATTGACTAATATTGGGTTAATAGTAAGGAATTGGGTAATAACATAGATTGCACCTCGAGCAAGACTGCGCAAAGGCAACATCATAGGCTGCGAGGTATTGATAGATGCACGTAATGATGTGCGCACAGGGTAAATCTATAGACCACTGAAAATCATCAGACATCTCTAGGGTGCGAAAACCTGGTTTTAGCACCCTCCCATACTACTTCAGGTGATACCTCAGTCTGCACTCTGTAGACTGCTATCGAAAGAGCCAGTAGTAATAGGATTTATTTGGCTAAATCACCTCTGAACCTGGGTCAGACCCCTACAAGCCAACAAATGGTTCTGTTGTCAGGATTGGGATCTGCATAAGGGATGTTTGATGTCGTGTCACTGGAATCCAACAAAGAAAGAAATTGAAGGGTGGTTGGACAAGAAGATTCATGAGTTCACCGCACAGGAAAACAGGTATCTGTGAGTATCTAAGGAACCTACTTATATACAAAAATTCATGAAATTTTCTTTGCACCCTTTCCTTCTGAGCTATATGAGTGGATCGCGAAGCTAGAAAACAGTCAGGGAAGGTGTAGGCTCAACAAACCAATCGTGTGGACTCCAAAATTAATGAGCAGACTAGAAGCGTCAGGAGATAATATCACGTGAGTTGTGGACCATTGGCTCGATCAAATTATAGGAGGAATTATCACTGAGCTTGCGGTAGATATGACCGTTAGCTAAAGTGAGGCAAAATGATGCTTCCTCAAAGGATTGCAAGGTAAGTATATTAAATATTTGAACACTTGGATTAAGATGGTATTGTGTGAAAAGTGGGTTATGCAAATAAATTAATGTTTGGGACTACGTGAAGTGGGAAGATCTGTAGAAGCGAAGGTAGTGAAGAATTAGAAACTAGTTCCTTAATTTCACCCTCGCGGGAAAGCAAGGAAGAGCTCGTGAAAGTTTCTCCGAGAAGCACGGTTAGTCTGATAAGGCAGCGAATTCCATGCTTACCACCTCCACCTACACTGCCACATGTCTCACCCTCTTCACCTCCATCTCCACCCACCCCACCTCCACCACCACCACAGTTCAGTATGGTGAGTGTGATCAAACTACTGGTATTCAGAGGAGTAGGGAATGAAGATCCAGACCAATTCTGGTTCATGGTAAGGGTGGTATGGGAAGCACAAGGAGTCATGGATGACGATATAAATAAGGTTATGTTGGTAAGTGCATTGAAGGATTGCGCATTAACATGGTAAATTAAGAATTCTAATGACCATCCAAACATAGGAATCATAGAAATCTAGGCCACGCTGAACATGGAATTTAGTAGGCCAAAGTCGGAAACATAATCAATTATTGGGTTTAAGAATATTGCAATGCTCTCAGGCGATACCCCCTCAGATATACACCAGAGGCTGAAGAGTATGATTCGCGAAGCCAACATGACTTTGACAGATGGACAACACCACGCATGGTTTGAAGCGTCATTAACACCACATTTAAGGACGGTGTTGTCACAACAAAAGCTTTCCACCCGGGCCAAAGCCTTGGAGATGGAAATGAGATTGCATGAGACACCTATACAAGATGATGGACTGGGAGTCCAATAAATCCATGCAAAACTACAAAATTTGTGTTTGGAAATGCAGAGTTTGAAATAGGACAGGACATTTCGGCTAGAGGCGTGCAAGGAGGTATGGTGCATAAAATGCAAAGGCCAGGGGCATGAAAAGGACCACTATCCAGTATTCGAAAATTACATGACGGGAGGAGGGCTGATGCCATTAAGACCTGAGGCACAAGCAGGACCAAGCACGGTGCCTACACTATGGTGTGCGATCTGTCAGATAGGAGGAAAACACACTATAGATAGTTGCCATCTATTGCAGAAGTATACGCAGACGTCCCGACAATTGCTTTGTAATTTCTACAGGTTGGTAGGCCATGATGAATGCACCTGCAGAAGCTATGAACTAATGATGTATTAGACTCTTACCTACATGGTGCAGATTGAAATGTGAGCCCTCGACCCAAATGCAAGAATGGCGCATGTTGGATTTCAGCGGCACGAATGAGGTTGAGGTGGAATGGGACCAGGAAGGGGTCGCAGACAACTAATTTGTTACAATTACGGAGGGCCAGGACACTATGCTCATGATTGTACAAATCCAACGAGGAAATCATGCTTGTACTGTACTCAGTTTGATCATGAGGTAGAAGACTACCCTACATTGATAGCAAGGTTGCACGAAAAAGGGGTACTCCAGCCTCCTTTGACACATAATTTGCAAATGATGAGGTTTGAGCCGCGCGAAGAAGACCCGAATGTAAACATAGTGCTAAGAAGTGGTATCACAACTGGAGATGATAAAGGTAAGCAGCCAGAAGAAAGTGTGTGGCTTTGCAAGGCTCCTACAAAGGAACCTGAATTTGATTTGGAACGCGCGAAGGAGACATTCATGGAAGCTAAGAAGAGCTTCATAGAGGCCTCAACTTCAGGTAGTAAGGATCAACTAGAACTAGGGATGGATCCTTAAATTATCACTACCTTTTTGGAGACATGCATGAAACTGCTACGTGACAGCATGACTGTAAAAGGACTACAGGAACTTATCACTAGGTGCACGGGGTCAGGAGAACCGCGTGTGGTTCAAAAACTTGGGAAGCATGCATTGCACACAGGAAGGGAAATGAGATTAACTGTGAAAATTGGAGAGTATGAAATGCATCAGGTAATTCTGGATCTTGGATCGGATGTGAATGTATTGCCAAAACAAACATGGGAACGCATGGGCAGACCCACACTACAATGATCTCCTATTTAATTACGAATGGCAAACCAGTAGAAGATCTTACCCACGGGAAGGTTGCAAGGAGTAACAATGGATATTGAAGGTGCGAGCGCCCTGGTGGATTTTGAAGTGATAGATATTGTCGATGAAAACGATCCCTATTCCACGCTAATAGGAATAGATTGGGCAATGGATATGAGTGGAGTCATAAATGTGAAGAAGCGCAAAATGATTTTTGAGAAAAAGTCACTACGTGTAGTAGTACCACTAGATCTAGCCAAAGGAGCACGATACACTGAACCGATGCACGACAATGATAGTGATGACGATCTTGATTGCATCTACAAGATAACCAAGAGAGAACAAGATTAGGTGAACCCGACTGCAGATGGTAGGATTTAGTGGGAGTGCGAGAGCTCCTGCACTTCAGATTCAGAAGAAGAAATAGAGCGATGGCAAAATTGGCTGCACGAAGTAACAACACTTAATTGCAACATGATGGTTAGATCACTGCGCTGCGTGACAACAGAGGTAAGGGATATGCCTATGTATGGTGAGTTGACAGTGGTGGATGAATTCTTGAAAAAAATTGAAAGTGTAGTACCCGAACAACAGCGGTTCGATGCTCTGAAATGGGCACTGCGCACGACACCCGCAAGGTGGTGGGGTACACATTAGAGAAGTTTTGAGCACTATCGCGGATGCAAGAGGATGATGTACATACAATTTAGAAAACCCTAGCTAAGGATGAGAGCTAGTTACTAGGGGTAAAACAACTTGCACGCCCACCTTTCCTGATGGGTACAGACATATGACATGTAGCCCGCACAAGCACACACCACTTCTAGAATAGAGAATCAGAACAAAACACAACATCAGGAAAGGTGAAGCATGCCAAGGATTATCCATGGAGAAGCATTCAACAGGGTGTGCAAAGTGCTGAACAGGGTTCACCAGGTGAGACACACTTACTGGGACTTGCATGTATGAGTGGTTCGATGGGCCTATAGGACCATGTACAAAACCAGGACTGCGAAAAACATTCCAAGGTTGCGGAATGAATTAGGGACCGTAATATCTGAGGGGCATGCAAAGATGAATCCACACATAATAGCACCTGCAGGTGCGACAGTGCATGAAGCCCAGGATGAAGAAATTACACAGCTATGCGAGGTAGAACACATAAGGATTCAAGAAGCCATTTGGAAAGGGAACCTTAGACTTTGCGAACTTGAAAAGGATCGGATACAACTAAGGAAGAAAATCATTTTGATGGACACAGAGGTCAAGAGGTTGGAAAACAAGATCAAGCAAGCATGTCTCGTCGATAAACCAAGGATGGAAAGGCAAGGTGCGGATGATCATACTAATGAATTAGATGACTATCGCTAAGAATTAATTGGTCTGCTACCATGGCCGAGACCGCATATCACCAAACACAGTAACCATGGCAGCGCACTACATACAGTAGCGCGCGACTCCGACTGCCACGAGGACAAATGAGAATTTTCCATGGACTATACTGGAGGGCGAGATGGAGCCTCGCACAAGCGATGTGACCACCTAACTAGATGTAGGAAGAATAGTCTTACCACTCCAGGCAGCTCGAAGAGAGTGTGGGACTATAAATTATTCTACATGGTAGCTACGCGCTCTAACAGGTGCATGCAGGAACAACCTATCACAAGGTTCGCGCCCATGCAGGGGGATGTGCTGCTGCATGGGTAGGCTGGAAAGTGACCATTGGCGTCACTGTTCATGATGGGATGTCTGATTTAAGGCCAAATGGAGCAGGTGGCAGGCATTTAAGACAGGAGTTATGGGCAAGATTTCGGAAAATCTACCATCAAGAAAGCATTGATGGCCTAGAATTGGGGGGAATGGTTGAATTTGAATTCAAAAGGTGCTATAAAACTCCAATGGCTAGCTAACAGACAACACTTGGTCAATTGAGATTTCAGTGGTTGAACAAAGTGCAGAGTGTTGAGATTCGAGCGATAATAGAGCCTTTAATTTTGTGAAAAACCACATATAGTGTAGAAATGATGATGGTCACTAAGGATGGGTTGGGCATTGAAGAAGGAACCGATGACAAGGCCGTGCAGATCCACAATGTTCCTGAAGACACTGGGGTTGTGCTAGAAATCCCTAAATTACCTCAGACACCGAGGCCAAAGAATGATAAGCAGGCAATGGGACCAGTACGCATGTCCCTGAGGAATCCGTGACACAAGTAATCAATGGAAGAAAAAAGGCAAGGTAGTCACCATTGAAACAGATGAAGAGGAAGAGGACTTGTAGGATTTGATTGCCACAGTAGAGGAAAAAGAAGACGTGGAGGAAGACATCCAACCAATGCGCTTTGCAATGAAATTTCCCGAGTATGTCCCTCCGCGGAAAGGGAAAGCCAAAGTACCAAAGGATTTGGATGCAACGAAGAGTGCACTCCAGACCCCACTCCTCCCTGATGAAATTACCTTTGAGGGTCCACTCCTAGGTCGCATGCCCACCCTAAAATTTTAAGACTAGGACTTCGCAGATGGTGAGAAGTTCCCGCACTTAGAGATGGTGAGCCTAATGAGACAGAATATAGAGGGGCCGGTGATAACATTGAAGCCAAAAAAATGGCTGCACGGTGTGGAAAAGGCTGGGTTGCTTCATCTGCTATGGATACCACATTTTCACCGCGCACCCATCATCGTTTTCGTGATCAGGCAGCTGCTTTGCCTGGTTCATGATGGGTACTTATGGCTGGAGGAGCCTATTCCCATCACGGAAAATCTCATCCACCTAATTTCTCAGCTTCCTTGTAAGGGAAAGGACCCCACGATGATAGCAGGGAAAAGCAGCGACTTGGCTCTCGCAGAGGCCATGAAGAAAAAATATAAGCTCGAGAAGAAAAAGAGGGGTTATGCTATCACCAGTATCAAGGATAAAGGGGTGTGTGTAGCCACCCAACCCCTCGGGGGTAAAGTAATGAGGAAATGCCATGACAATGAAGTACCAGTGCTGGCAGTTGCACTGGCTGAACAGTGTGCAGAAGGGATCTAGTTCAACAGGGCCGAGTTCCTCTGTGAAGAATTTTTTCTCAACTGCTAGGAGGACTAGGAATAGGGGAATTTTTGGTCAACTGCTAGATTGCTCTTACCCATCTTGCTGGTAGCAGGGGAACTGCTAGAGGATAGCTAGTTCTCGAGCATCGACTGAGACATAGTAGAGGCCGCGAAGTACGCTTCGCTCTGGGCCACCAAGGATGCGAAACAGATTCATGATAACAAGATTTTCTAGGTGCTCATGGAGGTAAGAATCTGAATGTGGATTAATAGGATGCCGTGCCTATCCCCCACAGTGCACAACAGTCTGCAGAGTTTTACAAACTTCAAGGCTGACATGCACAACATCTACATCCGGGCATGAAAAGATCCGACGTAGTAGTGGACAAAGCTCCCATTCATAGCCACTGACAACATGATCTTTACAGTGTTAGAGACATGGCCTCTCGAGTGACACGCCCTGGATTTGGCGGAGTTGGAGAGGACAACAGTGTAGAAAAGGAAGGATGATGCCAAGTAGTACGTCACCCAACTGGCTGAGAGAAGGCAGAATGAAAAAGTGGTAGCTGAGGTTAGGGCAGTCCGCGAAGCAGCACAAGCAGCTACAGAGCAAAAGAAGGTCATTGAAGTAGCAGCAGTAGCGTAGATAGCAGAGGCCACCATAGTGCAGGCAGAGGAAGGCTAAGCAATGTCTGTAGGGTAGGAGGCAGAGGACATAGAACTTGCAGAAGAGAGCGCGCACCCAGGGACCACCTATACACAGCTCAAGCGGCTACGCATCACAGAGATATTGGGTCCAAGAAAGAAGGTCAAGGCCTCAAAGCTGGCTATCGACCTGATCACCTTAACTGAAGGTGATCTTCATGACATCAGCGAGACGGTTCATGATGTCACTAGTGAAGTGCTCCAAGACTTTATGATGAAGCAATAGACTTTGTTAGGGGCCCTAAGGGCGCAGCTGCAGGTGTTACAGGTGCGGCCCCCATAGGAGGGTACGTTGTCTACCCACATTGCATTAGGCATGTCGGCAGTAGAACAGATGCTACGCTCGAAAATGGCCAATGCGATAACATTGCTAGATGGAGCGCTAGTCTCGGAAAACACGATGGAGCAGGTGACGCTTAATATAATGAAAGGCATTGGCCTTAACATGGTTTCCCTTCCCCCTGACACACTTTATCAATTGTAGGATGGGATAACAGTAGAACTCTGTGCCAGAGAGAGCCACGTAATCTAGGTTCTGAGCGAGCATAAGATTAATATAGAACAACTTAGCTTGCAGCATGATGAGTTAGTGTCACAGAACCGACAGTTGGTACAGAGAATTGATGATGCTTGCCAGTGCATCCCAGAGTTGTCTATTGCAGCAAACCTACCAACATAAGTGCTGTTGTTGGGAAAAGTATCCAATACGGAATGCCCCTATCCCACTCTAAGAGGTGATAGTGCCTTAGCAACAAATAGGTAAACTTATTCAAGTATTCTTCTTTATAGAATGTAAGTGAGGAAGAAGGATCTAACTAACTTGTATCTTTCGCTAGTTTTTTCGATCCAAATCACTCCTCTCTTCAGTAGCTCCCAGCTTCTTGCTCCTTCACCGGCCCAGCTTCACCGAATTCCTGCAAGATCACAAGAGAGAGAAACTACACAAAGATACAAATATACATTCATAAAAAGCTCAAGATCAGATTAAGCTAAACATGTAAGCATAACAAAACATCATTGGTATACAACATGTAGGAGAAAATCAAATAGTTTATTGATAAGATAATAAAGTCTGAGAGGAGATACAACCAAGTGAGTTCTGATCCAGCATCTACCTCCCAGCAAAAGAATCCTTTCCTCTCCTCCAACAAAGCATAAATCACCCAATGTGCTAATGTCAATCTCAAACCAACAACAATTCTCTGCAAAGTACAAAATTCCAGCCCCCTGAACCTCTGGGTGAGAGATTCATATATAGATGTGAGCAGAGAGGATGAGTAAGCTCATGTTTTGACTTGTGGCTTCTCTCTATCAGTTCTTGCTTCCACTTGGAGGTAGAGAACCTCTTACTCATCACTAGTCGAATTCATTGAGGCAAGTGTCATTGGAGAAGATTCTGGAAGCTTCCAGGGTCTTTCCACCTCGTTGAATGAACTTGCCATTTGTCATTTCCCACTCAGCGCACCTTGGTAGTGCTTCTACCTGCGTTGCAGTGCACCTAGCCAGTGTAATCTCTGCATTTCAACACAGACAGCTAGTGGAGCCTCTGAATTGATCCTGAATTGACTGTTTCTGAGTGGTTTTTGGTGGAGAACTTCTGGGAGAAGCTGTAATTGGTTGACCTTGTTCCTTTAGGAGCTGTAACAACATCTTTAGGGACTTTGGATCCCTTGAATTATGGACATTTCATGCTTAAAGCTGTAAGGCACAAAAATGTCTATAACAGTTGCCCCCTAAAGTATGAGGCCGTTTATCGGGTGAAATGCTTTATTAGGAGGATCTGAAGTTCTTCCAATGCTGGGAGGAGACCTGTAATAAGATACAATACAATACATTATTTTTCATACTGCTTTCATGATCTAGCTGAGGCGAGCATTCCCATGCTCAGCTTTATAAATTCATTTTTGTGTACATAGGACAGACAATTGTTTGATGATAGACTGATGATTCTGCCGAAATCATCATCCTGTGGTAGGATGATTGTCTGTGCTGCAATGCTGTACATGTCAATGTCTTTATTTTTCCTGAATATATATCGCAGCCCGGATGGATGAAACTAGATCCAGGGTCTTCAAACTCGTTCGATCTTCACTCTAAGTACAAGTCGATCCATGTGAGAGATGTTCTGAAGTCGAACATGGAAAGACATCGCTTGATTACCGGTCAATGAGGTAAACCGTTAACAAGCGCGAGAGGAATCACCGATAATGATAATTACCCTCAAGGTACTGCGGTACAATTCACGTGGTGTGAATAAAGGACTTGGCGTCGAACACCACGCAAAATCTTTCGGTCGAAGGTCCTTGATATATACCTGTCGCCGAAAGTGAGAAACTTGCCATTGAGGCATGCAAGCTTCAAAGTACTGAAGGGGTTGTCCCTAGATCAACTTCTCGGATAATGAGCTGATGTCGACAAGAAGCGATCCGTCAAAGGAGGGCCTTAATGTATCCCACATCAGTGACACGGAACGGAGCAAATGATTTTGATGGAGGTGAAAACGATCTGATGATATATGGTTCAAGGTGGCGGTCATGAAAGGATGAAGGATAATGTACGGTAGTGGATGGGACACGGTTGACTTCTCTGGATGACTTCTCTTGAACATATCGGCGACACTTGTGTGATGGATTGGTAGCATTTACCCCAAAGATGGATGGTATTGGCGAGACCATGGCGATGTGACCGGTGAATGAAACAACCCAACCCGACTCAGGCACGGAGTGGAAGTGTCATGTTCAAGAGCGACTTGCTACCAATAAAGTTCTTTGAGTTTCTCCCAATTTTTCCCCAGTCATTGCTGACCAGTACCTCTTTATTTTTGTCAAGCTTGAGGAGGATAACATATGCTTGTTCTATAATTTTCCCTTCGGGCAAACCCATCGCTATGTTTTAACGAGCCTAGCAATAGTGAAACTCGTTCTCGTCTAAAGACAAGTTTGTCGCTATTTAATGTTTTTAACGAGTCTAACGACATAGATAACTCGGTCCTTTTCATTTTTAGAGAGTCTGAAAAGGTACGTAAAGTCAACTTCGAAAGTCCTTTTTCGTCATCTAATCCCTTAAGTCCGAAAAAGTATAAAACAATACAAAAGGGATGAATTTTCGATAGTTTTAACGAGCCGAACAAAACAAGCGCTCGATCTTTTTGTGCAATAATCCCTCAGGTCCAAAAAGATTAAAATCTAGAGGAGGGATAGCACTTCCGGTCGCTTTAACGAGCTGGAAGGCCAACACTCGGCAATCTTTTCATATTTTACGAGTCAGATGAAAAGAGCTTAAAGAAGACTCATCTTTTGAGGAACGAGTGATAAAACGGGTTAGCAGCTGATTCCAGGTAAAGGTTGGAATTTTCCAATCACGGCAGTGTCACAAGGATGGCTAGTGAAATCACTCTTCGCATCTGTTCCTCAAAATGGGTAAACAATCATATGGAGGTGAACGATCGGCCAATGGAAAAGTGGAGGTGACGGTGCAAACACGACCAAGGCTTTAATGGCTGATAATGTTACATTCACGGTGGTTATTTACTGGAAGATAGTTCATTTTTGAACGAGCTTAAACGCGGAAAAAAACTGCTCAATCTTATGTTTATTTTTTAACGAGCATGAACTATGTGCTAAAACTGCTCGATCTTATGTTTATTTTTTAACGAGCATGAACTATGTGCTAAAACTGCTCGATAACATGGTCTAATTTTGATTTTTTACCATAACTAGCTTTGCCCTTTTCAAAGATAGTACTGTACCTTCAATTGCTACATCAAACTAGTTAGAAATGAATAACATTTGCTTGAAAATGAGATTAAAACCCTAATATTTTTCTTTGAACTACGTAAAAAACAATTAAAAAGTGTTTTTACCTCTCATTTTACCATTTCATTTGAACTTGGTTTGTTGGAGCTTTGGAGGTGCCTCTTCCCCCTTGATTTTCACCAGCTGATTTTGGGAGATTCTGTGGACGATTCTCGGCGCCGTCTGGACCAAGTAGGAGCTAAACCTGAGCTCTTTCATTTCATGGTTTCCTTTCTGCATTCTGTGCTTGTTTTCCTATTTTTCTGAGCCCCTGGGGTTTGATGGGGTCGCTCTGCCATCAGCGCACCTAGTGCACTCGAAATCTGCGCTGAATGTCAAGTGGCATGAAGGCAGTTTGACCTTCAACGCAGGTGGAACACTGTGCAGGGTGCGTTGGGCGCAGAAAAGGATTTTATTGCACAGTTTTTTGATGAAAATTTTTGCCAGTTTGTTTAGGATCTAACTCCTCTCATGTTTGTTTTTCAGAGATATTGGAGCAAAATGACCCTTACATGGCGAGAACGAGAACATGAAGAAGAGGACATGATTGCCCTACATGATCCTGTCACGGTGAATGCGCTGCGGAACTGTGGCCTGCTGAAGTTCTTCTGCATCTCTAGCATGAGACAACAGATCGCCCTACTGCAGTATTTGCTCGATGCTTGGGATCCTATCAACCAAGTGTTTCAGATTAGGGGTAAATCTATCCCCTTGACCGCAGTAGACATTTACTTCTTGACTGGCTTGTCGAGGCAGGGTGCCCCCATTTCTTTGTCAGGTTCGGCCCGGGGGAGTGACTCTGTGAGAGATTATGTCCGCTAGTATTGCAGGGAAGGATCTCAGCCGAGTAAATACGGAAAGATTACTATCCGTGAGGTTGATGACAGGCAGGTCTATCCTGTACAACATTGGTAGGATGGTCGGTAGTGCGTCTCTTCATGTGGCCAACAGATCTTATATGCAGCATGCCTTGGAGTGCCTCCAACCGAAAATATTCAACTGGTGTGATGCAGTACTTCTTCAGATGAAAAGTCAGTTAACCAAGGTAAAGGACGGGAAGTTGAAGAACTTTGGGTTTGGTTCTATTTTGACTGCCTTCGCCTTAGAGAAGATCCCACAAATGCAGCCACAGTACATTGCACTCGATTTGCCTTCCCCTACTGAACCACGCATGCAGAGATGGGTTGATCACATGTCTAGGCATGCTGGTCAATCTCAGATTTCTTTCTCTGATACCTTCTTCAGGTGGTTCGAGCGTCAGGAGATGGTCTATTCCGAGTATCCATATGTTGGCATGGACTTCCGGGGTGATCCGGATTTGGTATTGCCGGACGGCGAGTAGTGGGGCGCTATTGGTAAAATCTTCGACCATATCACTGTTTACTGTTTTTATTTATAATGTCCTTGTGCTTTATTCTATCAAGACTTTAATCAAACTCATGTGTGCATGCAGATGTTGGTCCTGTTCGTCCAGCAGTTCGCCCGAGAGCGCTAGCCGTTGCCCCAGCAGGTGAGACTGCTGGGAGGGTTATTCTTTGTGACCTCAATGTTGCCGAGACCGTTACAGCTGTGCAGGAGCAGGTTGAGAGCCTTACTCTCGGCATTCCAGATGTGAGGATCGATGAGTTACCTTTACAGTTGCAGCGGCATACTACTCGTGTGCCTAGACGATGGACTCGTCTCTTACGCATGATCGCACAGGCCGTGATGTGCTATCATGAGCATCACTAGACTAGGGTGCCTCCTAGCATTTTTGAGTTTTTGGGTCATGCGACCGATTTTGTCTTGGTTACAGAACATTATATGTAAACCATAAACAGCTTATATATATATTTTGATTTTCGAGGTTTTATTCTGGTTGAGTTATATGATCCATATGTACAACATTGATGATGTGCTTCTTTTTATGAATGTTGCAAATGTCTATCTAACACATAGTTTGCTAATGAGTCGGTTAATGTGTTTAAGTTTCTGGAAATATGCTGGCATTGAATTAAATCAAACTGTCTTTCCAAAATCTTAACCCTTAGAAACATGTGATAAATGGCTGGATTTCAGACGGAATATATACCATTGAGTTGTAGTATTACGAGTTGTGAGTCTAGCCTGACGATTAGTCGGCGTATACCATGGGTGATGGCATGAGAGAGCAGTTCTATCAACGCGCTGTACTCAGTGATGTTATTCGTTGATTGCCTAATACATACACCTCTGAAACTTACTAACTCGCCGCTTGGATCAAAAATGGCCCAGGCTGCGGAGGACAGGTTCCGCGAACTACGACTCGCTCCGTCGGCATATCCAAAACATGTCTCCAAAAGGTTCGACATCTACAATAAATGTAAAAAGGTGGATTACTCGACCAAAACAAACACTTCAGCGAAAACAAAATACAACAAAAGCATATTGGTTACTATTTAAGCATAGTAACGCTTGAGGTACAACCCATTACGGGGTTGCGCCAGTGGAATTCCGTCATAATCCATTAACTCATAGGCTCCTTTTGCAAACACTCGTTAACAATATAGGGGCCCATCCATAAAGGATTAAATTTACCTGCTCCCAATTTATCGGATTCTTGGTCGTAAAGCAAGACCAAGTCGCCTTCTGAGAAGACACGGGGTTTGACATTTTTGTCGAACTACGCCTTGACTCATTTCTTATGGGCTTCGTTAGCCAATGTGGCATCACGACGGGTTTCATCCAATTGGATTAATTCCAAGAAACAGGCCTCTTCTTCTGAAGTTCCGGGGAGGAGATCAATTGCGAGTTTAAGAGACGAGATTTCACACTGGTCTGGTAAGACTGCTTCCAGGCCATATACTAGTTGGAAAGGTGTGAACTCGGTCGCATTCCTTACCGACGTTCGATAGGCCCACAAGTCTGAGTACAGGATTAGGTGCCACCTTCTTTTGTGAACTCCGATCATCCTTTGCAACATACGCTTCAGGACCTTGTTGATCGCTTCAACTTGTCCGTTGGTTTGCGGATAATACGGGGTAGAGCTGTCGTGAGATAGCCTTAGCTTGGCAGCTAATTCAACCATCATGTGATTACGAAAATGTGATCCATGATCCGTAACTATAGCCTGTGGTACGCCGAATCTAGCGACTACATGATTGAAAAAGAAAAGGGCAGCTGTTTCACCAGTGTTATTTAATGTAGGCATCGCCTCGGCCCATTTGTTAAAATAGTCAACGGCGACTATAATATACCCATGCCCCCCGGTCGAGGTGGGGTTACATGTCATGAAATCGATTCCCCATTTGGTGAAAGGCCCAACAGCAACTATTGGCTGTAAAGGTGCGGGTGGTCTTCTGGTTTTGCTATCAAAAATTTGACAAGCGTGGCAACTTCTGACTGTGGTTATGCAATCTTTGAACATGGTTGGCCAGAAGTATCCTGCTCGTAAGATTTTTTGTGCTGTAGCATATCCAGATTGATGCCCCCCACACGCGCATGAATGACACTCATTCAGGGCTTTTTCGGCCTCCTCATGGGTGAGGCACCTTCTCAGAATTGTATACCACGACGGTAAAGCGTATCAGCGACGATCATGTAGTCTTTTGCTTGGTATCGTATACGTTTCTGTTCTGAGTGAGAGGTGTCAGGCATGAACTTTTGGGTTTGGAGATAAATTATTATATCTCCATACCACTCATTGCTTGTAGATATCAGAAACAAATTCTCGTCCATGATTGATTCTTCGGAGGTTTCATCGTTGGACGACAATGGGAGATCGCACAATAATTCTGCGAAAACTAGAGCTTTCTTTGATTTGGATTTTACAAATTCCAGATCAAACTCTTGAAGGATTGCTATCCATTTTGAATATTTTCCCCCCAACAATTGTCGCGACAATATGTAAGTCATGGGGTTGCAATCAGACAAAATGGTAGTTTTCCGAAAGAGGACATAGTGCCGAAACCTTTGTATCGCTTGAACAGTCGCAAGCGCTAGTTTTTCAACATAAGAATATTTACTTTCTGTATCATTTAAATTTCTACTTAAATAATATATAGGGTGTTCGATTCCATCGACTTCCTAAACTAAAACCATTGCGATGGTCGTATCTGCTGCAGCCAGATACAGGTTAAAGTCTCTTTGATAATCGGGTGCGTACATTAATGATGCTTTTATTAAGGAATCCTTTAAAGCATCAAAGGAATCTTGTGCAACCTGATCCCAGACGAAGGGTACTTCCTTTTTCAAAAGACGTGTATAACCTTTAGCAAGTTCGGCGTAATTTGGAATGAACCTCCTCAGAAAGTTTGCTTTCCCTTGGAGTTTCTGAATCTGAAGCAAATTTGAAGGCGGAGGCAAATTGATGGTTGCCTGGACCTTACAAGGGTCAAGACGAATCCCATCCTTTGCGACTACAAAGCCAAGTAAACGACCAAAACTGACGCAAAATACACATTTGTGTGGATTGAGTCGTATCTTGTAGTGTTGGCAACGTAGAAATATCGCTCTTAAATGATGCGGATGATCAGTCCGCTTTCGCGAATGAGCCGGAAGGTCATCGAGGTATGGTTGAACGATGTTCTTGATGTCATGGAAAGCATAATTCATTGCCCTCTGAAACGTTGCCCCTGCGTTCTTTAAACCAAAGGGTAATTTTCGATATGCGAATGTGCCCCACAGACAAATGAATGCAGTCTTTGACTGGTCCTGTGGGCGGATATTTATTTGATTATACCCGGAAAATCCATCCATGAATGAAAAGATTTCACATCCGGCGCATTCATCAATTATCTGGTCGATGAAGGGTGTAGGGTAGTTGTCTTTCGGACAAGCTTGGTTTACATCCCTATAATCGACACACACTCTAATTGTCCCTTGTTTCTTCATAACATGGACAATATTCGATACCCAATTGGTTAGAGGAACCGGGTAGATGAAACCAGCATGGAGAAGTTTTTCAACTTCTGCCTTAATGGCAGCGGCTTTCTTGGGGTGCACCTGCCTGAGACGTTGTCTTACTGGTTTGACATCTGGATACATCTTAATTTCGTGTTCAACGATACTCGAGTCGATGCCTGGCATTTCATTATACGACCAAGAAAAGACATCTCTGAACTCGCGAAAAAGAGCGTTATATATTTCCAGTTCTGAAGGAGAACAACCTTTGCCGACATAAATATTCTCTACAACATTTGTTTTAGTTGAGATATTTATGGCTATAGTCTCTTCAATATTGGATAAGTTTCGCTCGGAATCCACCGTATTTACAGTATTTGATAGGAATTCAAAAACTGAAGGGTGATAAAGGTCATCTTGAGTATCTTCTTCATAATCAGGAAGAAGGGAACGATGGTGGCAATCATTCCATGGTGCCCCCTCAATCAACATTGATTGTAGAATTCCTTCGTCGGTTCCATGCACTCGCGACCAAGGATCTAAAGGGGTACCATATTCTCTAGACCTATCTACCCAAACGCTTGATGAGCGTTGATTTGGGTTCGCCTCCCATGCCAGAAACATTGATTGCTACAATATTTCTATTGGGCTTGGGGGCAAAACCATTGCATGATCCATGTCGATATCATATTCTGAGATCTTCGTTGAAGATATCATATTGCAGGTACCTATCGATGCCACTTCTGCCAAGTCGATCGGCGGTGGAAGAGCGAAAGTTCCCATTAGTATAGGATCTTTTAGTAGGCCTACCCCGATATTCTGAAGCGAATGGGGGTTTCCATGGATCATGGGAATGCTTCCTGTAACTTGTGAACCATTAGGGAGGAAGTTTTGTTGGTCGACGATCGTAATCCCCCCTTGAAAGGGGAATGCAATCTTTCTAAAATAGGTTGACACAACAGCTGCCATGGCATAGATCCACGGTCTTCCTAGTAGGATGTTGTAATCAAGATTCCCATCGATGACTTCAACATCTATTTCTACTGTTTTTCCCCCTAGTTCAACCTTCAAGTTATTTAGGATACCATACGGGGTATATGTCCTTCCGTCGAATGCTTTTAATGTTGTCGAGGATCATGACAAGGTTGGAGATCCTAAAGTTTTCCAGCAACTCATCGACATAATACATGTAGATGCCCCCTCATTAATAATTGTTCTGTGAACAGTTTTGTTGAGGGCTTTCACTTGGATAAGGAAAGCTAGTTGAGCTGGTAACTAAGGATCGTATCCTTTGTGGTCAAAAGATACAAGATTGGAATCCTTAGGATCAACCCCACCAATGGCTGATAACAAAGCCTGCCGTTGGGATGGGCAATTTTGTAGTACTTCAAGAGTCGACATAGCAGATGGCGATTGGGCCAAATCTTCCACTATGTTATAATGCTGCGCTGCTCTGGCGCGAGGATTAAATGTCGACTTGTGTACTACTCCATTTGGCGGTTTTATTGTATATTCAGGAATGATGGGTGGTACAAATTCTGTCGAAGTTGTTATCGAACTGCTTGGTTGATCTTTTTCCTTGCCGTTCGACAGCTGCGGATTCCCGTAATCTTTGTTCCTTGTGGAAATCAGAGCATCATTTTGTTGCTTAGAAATCGACAACATAAGCACTTGTGACGGGGAAACATTTCCACTATCAACCAGATTTTGTCCTGGATTTGGAAACGGATCAGTTAACACAGCTGAGGTTTGCGAACTCTTAAAGAAACTTTTAAGCTTAGCTTTGTATGGACATTCTTTCATCCAATGATCCTCATCACATATCTGACACCCTGAGGGGGGAGGTTTCCTATTTCCAGGAGGGTTTGAAGAAGTTTTTTCAAGGGATGACTCTCCTTGTTTCTTATTCTTCCCTTTGTTTTGCTTTTTCTTGCTTCCTGGTTGTTTGGTTTCTTTGCCTTTATCTGTTGATATGGCATTTACTTCCGAAGCAAGAATTTCGTCTTTTGCATTTTGATCTGAAATCTTACGGGTCCCCAGCGGAGTTGCCAATTTGTTGTTGGGAAAAGTATCCAATACGGAATGCCCCTATCCCACTCTAAGAGGTGATAGTGCCTTAGCAAGGAACAGGTAAAATTATTCAAGTATTCTTCTTTATAGAATGTAAGTGAGGAAGAAGGATCTAAATAACCTGTATCTTCCGCTAGTTTTGTCGATCCAAATCACTCCTCTCTTCAGTAGCTCCCAGTTTCTTGCTCCTTCACCGGCCCAGCTTCACCGAATTCCTGCAAGATCACAAGAGAGAGAAACTACACAAAGATACAGATATACATTCATAAAAAGCTCAAGATCAGATTAAGCTAAACATGTAAGCATAACAAAACATCATCGGTATACAACATGTAGGAGAAACTCAAATAGTTTATTGATAAGATAATAAAGTCTGAGAGGAGATACAACCAAGTGAGTTCCGATCCAGCATCTACCTCCCAGCAAAAGAATCCCTTCCTCTCCTCCAACAAAGCATAAATCACCCAATGTGCTAATGTCAATCTCAAACCAACAGCAATTCTCTGCAAAGTACAAAATTCCAGCCTCCTGAACCTCTGGGTGAGAGATCCATATATAGATGTGAGCAGAGAGGATGAGTCAGCTCATGTTTTGACTTGTGGCTTCTCTCTGTCAGTTCTTGCTTCCACTTGGAGGTAGAGAACCTCTTACTCATCACTAGTCGAATTCATTGAGGCAAGTGTCATTGGAGAAGATTCTGGAAGCTTCCAGGGTCTTTCCACCTCGTTGAATGAACTTGCCATTTGTCATTTCCCACTCAGCGCACCCTGGTAGTGCTTCTACCTACGTTGCAGTGCACCTAGCCAGTGTAATCTCTGCATTTCAGCGCAGACAGCTAGTGGAGCCTCTGAATTGATCCTGAATTGACTGTTTCTGAGTGGTTTTTGGTGGAGAACTTCTGGGAGAAGCTGTCATTGGTTGACCTTGTTCCTTTAGGAGCTGTAACAACATCTTTAGGGACTTTGGATCCCTTGAATTATGGACATTTCATGCTTAAAGCTGTAAAGCACAAAAATGTCTATAACAAGTGCGGATCCACTGTTTGGAAAGTGGAATCCATAACGTGCTTGAGGAAATAACAAGAGTGCAGCTGGAGCTAAATCTTCAGATTGCTAAGCTGTGGTTGAAGGCGCAACCTTCCACTCCCATAGAGGTCAGAGAATAGTGCACCAACACTATTGTAGTAGGGATGGAAGAGATTGGAGGTGCATCCCGTGACTGTACCAACATGTTAGCGCAGGTGCTAGAGGTCCTCACTACGTTGCATGAGGACCCCAACATTTCAGCGGCTAGAGACCTAGGCACGTGAACTCCAATAATAATATTACAGCATTAGAGGGACCGTGCAGACAGTAGTCCTGACTCAGCAGCTTGCAAGGATGTAGTAGGCCAAGGCCTTAAAAGAATAGGTGGATGTAGCACGCTACAAAGAAGCAGTTCTAAAAGTGTGTGTCCAACCATGGATTGATGAAGAATTCACAATCACAATGGATATTGAAGGAAAGCTTGTGCAGATTCAAGGAATGCATGCACTGATGCAACATAGCATGCCGAAAATAGAGAGTTCAGAAGCAAGAAAGCAGCAGGTTTAGCAGGCAGCAGCGTAGTGCACTGCTGACATTCAGGTTGTTCGAGAATAGTTGGAAGGACTCTACGCCAAGATCGCCGCGCCGACCGAGTGACTCGAGGGCGAGTCACGATGTTTGTGTTAGGGGCTTGTTGGGCATGGAATCCCCCCACAACATGTTTTGGGGATCAAAGCCCAAGTTTTGGTCAAATAATGTTGTAAGACTCTGCGAATTGTAGGTGCAGAGCGTGAAATGTATATGATTCACAGGGTTGTCCTCCCTAAGTTTTGTAATGTAATGTTGGCCTACCCATGGTTCGCGGACCATGGGATTGTATAAAAAGAGAGAGGCTCTAAGTTGTAAAGAGAATAGAAGAGATATAGGGAAACGAATGGAGTCTAGAAGATAGCGAGCATAGAGTAAAGGTCTAAGTGCTTTGGGTCGTAGTAGTAGGAAGAGGCTCTGCAACTGAGTCTGTAGAGGCCTAGTAGAGTCCGTAGCTGAGTGCGCAGACCCTTGCAGTTGAGTGCACAGGGCGGAGTCAATTCTATAACCAAGGAAGAAGAATAATAAAGAGAAGTTTGATTCCAAATCTTGTGTATTTGTTCTTGTGCTATTTCCTGTTTAATTATATGGTTTTCGTTAACGCACACAATTATATGAATGCTAAACATTGTTAAATCTAACTAGAAACGTACTGATAAGATAAGTGATCGTCTAATATTGGGTTAATATTAAGGAATTGGGTAATAACATGGATCGCGCCTCAAGCAGGGCTGTGCAAAGGCAGCATTGCGGGCTGTGAGGTAATGATAGATGTGCGTAGCAACATATGCGCAGGGTAAATCTGTGGACCACTAAAAATCATTAGACATCTCTAGGGTGTGGAAACCTGGTTCTAGAACCCTCCCATACTACTTCGGGTGAGACCTTAGTCCACGCTCTGCGGACTGTTGCTAAAAGGGCCAGTAGTACCAGGATTTGTTTGGTTAAATCACCTCTGAACCTCGGTGAGACCCCTACAAGCCAACACTTCTTCTAAAGGACCTAGCTCTGATACCAATTGTTGGGAAAATTACTGAGAGGTGGGGGGGTGGTGTGAATCATTATTTTAGAACTCATTTAAACTTTTCTTTTCTTATTCATATTTCTTTATGTGACTATATTAAAGTGAACATGAATATGTACGTGATTGTTATGCATACAACTAGCGTATATCCAGTTAATTTACTTTTCAATTAATTCATAATATGTTTAACTTGAACCAATGTATTAGTACTTCAATAGGAATTAATTAAACAATAACCATGTGCAATAAGAAAAGAATAAGCCATCACACATAAGCAACACATCAACACACATGAACACCATGATTTTTAGGTGGAAACCCAATGTGGGAGAAAACCAATGTTGTTGTCATCTCTACCTTTATCTTTTATTATAAAGAAAACATCTTACAACCTTGTACTAGTGCAGACTAATACCATCACACAAGCACCTTCTTGTAGATGTCTACAACCTTCTCTCATTCTCCAGCACCCACTGGAAGGGAGCTCCAACCCCCTGATCTCGTTTATCGATACCCACCAGAAGGGAGATTCAACCCCCTGATTAGATTTACCAACTACCACTGGAAGGAATATCTGAATTCCTCACTAAAGGCTCCAACCCTCAACACCTCTATGGACCACATTTCATAATTTTCATACTGGATCCACCTAAACCAAAATGAAATCTGTAGGCCATGTTTTATCAAATTTTCAGACTCTACCCACTTCCATCATTTAAGTTAAATATCAAATAATAAAATTGAAACCAATCATCATATCAAATCACTTAATCATTGTACCAATTGAGATCCAAATCAATCTCAAACAACCAAAGCAGTTAGATCACTGTAAATACATTCACTAGAATACAAATCCACATATGGTTTGTCACAAAAACCAGATTTTGTCACTGCAAACCCTGATCAACCATATATCAAAATATATATGCTACTATTCTTAAGCATATCTGCATATATATGTGCTTTCCATGAAGAATACTTACGTACAGATCTCAAAACATTGAACCCTGAAATTGAATCATTGTCATATTGAAATACTCACTGAATCACTTACAAAACTAAACACAGATATATGAACCAGATATAGATAGTAGCATCATTACTATTCAACAAGTCATTCCAAAAATAATTTAACCTCAACCGTCACTGCTAAACTCATATCATCATTAAAGACTTCATTGATAGAGAACATCAAACACAAGAAGATTGATCAAGCTGATCAGACATCACATTCAGAAAAACCATAGCATATGTACGTGACCCTTACCAAACACTTCCTCGTACATATGCTCCTTTCTTATTTGATACTCGCGTATAGATTTGTTGACACTGCAGAATCAATACACTACTACTCAAAATCTGATCCACGTATGCACATGTTTTTTCTAAAACAAACTTTCTTACAAATCTGTGATTATTGACTCATACCTTTGCTGCACAATAAAACTTCATTCAAACTCATACATAGTAACAAACACACGTCAAAACATTATCACCATAGATCAAACCAACCTGTAAGCAGATTATTCAAGGTATAGTCATTTCATATCTATTGGATATGATCCATAATCATACTCCTGGTACATACTTTTTCATATCAAACTACTCACTAATAACCCATGACTTGCACACACAACACTTTGATCTCCATCTCATTATATAGCTTAGGAATTAACCAATACCTTAGGCCAAACCCTTAGTAATGCCGATGATATTCCTGGATGGGATCAAATATTCGTTGTTGTGCTCATTACTATGGGGCAATACCATGGTAAAGATCCCTGGTATTTAGAATACCATGGTACGAAAAATTTATGTTACTTTTCTTCAACATACGCACATGTGTACACAATTTTTCTTTACATAACCCATGTGTATTTCTCAAAACATCACCTTAATATTTCTTCTATCCCTGGACTGCCTTGCCTTTGTCCAAACACTCTGTCACATGTGTACTAGCTTGTAAAATTATCCTATTATCATCATGTTGCAAAACTTCATCAAGTAGGTTGTCATCAAGGACAACACATTTGTCATAATGCCAACACACAATAGTGAAACCATGGTGTTTCCTCCTCAACCCCACTCATAGGTCCCATAGAAACCACATTCTTCATGTAATGTAGCATAGTCCTTTATATATGGTTCTAGGGGATATTCGAGTGTGAACACAATTTTCACTTTGCCAAACCTTCCAAACTCATGGACCCCAGATTACTACACTCCACTAGAATATCCAAACCTTTTCCATAATATATAATTTTCCAAGGCTTACACTATTCATTTAATCTAGATGCCCCAGATGTAGAAATTACGATTTAGATTTGTAACTGGTCATGAAGTTTTAATCAAAATCACAAGATACAAACCTACTCTACTGATCTACAGAATTCAATTCACAATTTAGAACGTCAATCAAAAACATGTAATGAGAAATAACACACATGTACTCAATATTTTTCCAGGGGAAAGCAATATGCTAAAAACCCTATGCCTTCTTGCATTAATCTGATGAATAGAGATGCATTACAATTTCTTTTCTCAACTAAGCACAACCTACGAGTGAATAACCTATTTCTCTGCTCACTGAGAAGCTCTCACCCAGACTTAGTCAATTTTTTCCTTTTCTTGAACCCCTATTTCCTTACATAATTCCTTAATAACTTAGGCCCCTATTATTTAGGAAATTTCTCCAATTGATTGTGCAATTCCCAAGGTTGATCATTTGACTGCATGCAACACATGTATACTCAAGACTAGTCTACAAATGATGTTACACTGCCTTGGAATCTCCACCAGAGTTGGGGAATTGAATTCTCTGCATGCACTAGCTATTTTTGGTTGATTGATCAGTTAACTGGATGATCACCAAGTTAGACTGAAGTCTTACTGCACAACTGACCTTCCACTAGTTCCTCCAATAGTTGGAACTAGTTTAGCTAAAAACAACATGAAATTTATGACCTTGATTGCTACAAATTAGCAATCACACATTCTTAACTAAACTCTAACTCATCCAACTTGAATTTACTGAGTAAAATAGGTGACACAATCCATTTCACACAAGTTAACTGCATCCAAGTTGTTTGATGATGTGGAAATTCAAATTTTCTCAATTTAATCAAGGAAAAATGAAATTGAGAATTTCTTGCTACATTTTTCAAAACTCCTTCTCAATAAGAAAGGGATCATCAACCACCCTTATTTTGGACCTACAGAACTTAGACTTCCCTCTTGACAAGGCCTTTGTCAAAATGTCATCATCTTGTTCCTTTGTCGGAATGTATTGTAGCAACATTATCTACGTTTTCTAAGAGTCCTGCAAATGGTGATACCAAATCTCTATATGCTTGGATCGATCGTGAAATTTAGGATTCTCAGAGTGATTGATACAACTATGATTACAAAAGTAGATGTTATTTGGATCCATTAGCTAACCAAATAGTTCTACAAGTATCTTTCTCATCTAGATTTCCTCACTTGTTGCTTGACTTGCAGTGGTTTATTTTGATTTTGTTGAGCTGAGTGCCATAGATATTTTCTTCTTGTTGTACCAGGAAATGATTGTGGAATCAACACTAAACATTCCACCTTATGTACTCTTTCATTCAGATGGAATCCCCACCCAATCTAAATTTGTGAAGCCACACAACTTCACTCCCTGAATCTTTTTGTACCATATTCCAAACTAGGTAGTGCATCTCAGGTACAGTAAAACATGCTTAGCTGTCGTCCATAATAATTTGGTTGGCCTAATCATAGCTTGGCTCAGCTGGTTGACTACTTAGCACACATATGGCTGTGTGTTCACAAGATACATTAGTGAACCCACTAACTGCAGATAAGTCATAGCATCCACTTCCTAACCCAAAAGTGGCATCCTCCTTCCTCTAGTTGGTAGCTAGAGGTGTCTCCATGGGTTTACAACTCTCTAGGTGGAATCTCTATTTTATCTCATTTACATACTTTCCTTGAGACACAAATATTTCCCTATCACATTTCCATACTTCCAACTCAATGAAGTAGTGCATGAGACCCATGTCCTTCATTTCAAATTCCCTTACAAGGTATTCCTTGTAATATTTGATCAGTTTCTCATCACCAGTTAAAATTAAATCATCAACATATAAGAAAATACTAATAAATTTTCCTTCTACCAAGATGTGAAATAGGTTTGCATCCGCTTCACTTTAGGTGAAGACCAAATCAGTGAGATAACTGTCGATCTTGATGTACCAAGCATGGGGTGCTTGTTTGAGACTGTACAAAACTTGCTTGAGTTTGCACACATGATAATCTTGATCAAATGTATCAAAACCTTATGGTTTCTTGATGTACTCCTCCTGCTCAATAACCCCATTGAGAAATGTTTTTTTTACATCCATCTAGTGGATTTTCCACCCCATCTGTGTAGCTAGAGCAAGAATTGCTCTAATGGATGAATACCTTGCTACATGAGCAAAGGTCTCCTCATAGTCAATTCCCTCAACTTGAGAGAATCCTTTGGCCACAAATCCAACCTTATAATTATTTATGCTTCCATATACTACATGCTTAACCTCAAATATCCATCTTAAACCCACAACTAATTTATCTGTCAGTCTTGGGACCACTTCCCAAAAACTGTTCTTTACATTGGATTCATTTTCCTCCACCATTGCATCAACCCATACAAGTTTCTCTACTACTTCCTCGAAAGAGGATGGCTCAGCCTCTACAAGCTTAGTCATTAGATCCATGTAGGAAGTGCACCATTCGAGTGACCTTCTCTGCCTGTGAAATTTGAAGGAGATCCCACATTCTCCCTCACATCCTGCACAAGTATATCAATTTTCTTGGTTGTTCTCCTGCCTTCTTTGGATGGTTCTTCTTGAGTGGATGTCTCCACTCTCTACTCTTCATATTTTTGCTGCTCCACAACTTCTTGAGGCTCCTTTTTTGGAGCTAAAATCTCCTCTTCTAGTGGTATATGAAGCTCCCTCTCAAGAGAGAACCACATCACTTTCTCCCCATCAAACTTTACATCCCTTCGCACAATTTACATTCTGAGGGATGGAAATTACACATGGTAGTTGTGAGGTTTTTTTGTATAATGCACAAATACCTCCAACTCAGGTGTCGTCTCAAGCTTATTCCTTGATTCTTTGGAGACATGGTAGTAAACAGAGGCTCCAAAAAATCCTGAAGTGCGACACATCTCAATTTCTCCCTGAGAAAACCTCCTTCAGTGTAATCGTACTAAGAATTTGATGAGGACTCTAGTTTTACAAGTAGACTATTGTGTTGCATGCCTCAACCCACAAATGTAGAGATAGGCCTTGTTTATGAAGAAAATATCTCGTAGCTCCCACAATGATACAATTATTTCTCTCAGCCACCCCATTAGGCTATAGTTTGTGGGGGGTTTTCATCTCTCTCTGAATTCCTTCTTTCACACATTTTTTTTTGAATTTATTCGAAATAGGTGCACCTCCATTATCAATTTGGAGAGCCTTCACTTTCTTATTGGTTTCTTCCTCAACCAGTGCCTTGAATTCTGTGAAATTTGGTAATGTCTCTCATTTCTTCTACACGAGGAATATTTAGCACTTCCTTGAGAAGTCATTAATAAAAATGACAAAATATTTGTGTTTGGGAGTGGAGACTGTCAAGAAAGATCCAGAAACATCAGAATGGATCCTTTCCAAAGACTACATGTGCTTTGTTGTCTCGATCATGGAATGTGGATTTTGTGTACTTCCCCAAACTATATCCTTTACATACATCATTCTTCTCAAGTGATCCTTTGGGGAGGCTTGCGGTTATTTGCTACATAATATTCAAGGCACCATATGCAAATAGCCAAGTCTAATGTGCCAAAGTTCACCAACATTGTGGCTCTACACTTTATGTTAGGTCCCTATGATACTAGTGTATTCCCATTATTTTTTTTGTTAGTGCAGCCCCCTATTGTTTTTTTTGTGCCAATTTATTCCCCATGTTGTTATTGTTGTGTCCCATAAAAGCCCACTATTGTTATTGTTGTTCCATTACATTAATATTATTATGTAGGCTCTCATTATATTGTGACCCCTTAGACTCCTATATATACCAAGGAGTTCTTATCATTTGTATCATCCAATAATTGATCATTTATGTAATCTAAATGAGGTTTACCCCTTGAAGAGGCTAATATTTAAGTCGTTGATCTATCTTTTCTTGTATTTTGTGATTTGGTTGCATAACATTTTGTATCAAAGCTTTGGATTCTAGGGTTTTGCTTCTTCAAACAAGTCATCTTGGAATTTTCTCTATAACGTTTTCTTCTATGAGGCCTCAAAAGCTAAAATTTCGACCACATGGATCTGAAATATTGGTGAAATTTTTATACGAATTTAAGATCTTGGTTCGCTATATTTTTGAAGATATGATCTAAGGAAGTTAGGGTTTTTCCAGGCTCTAGAATTCAATCTCAAACAAGTTACCTAGGGAAAATATTCATAAATTTCTCTTTGAGCATCGGACTTGAATTTCGTAAAAAATGGATGAAAGTGACCAGATTGTAGTTTTGTGTGTATCATTTTCAGGGAAGAAAGTTGAAACAGTGACACATGCTACTCCGTACAAGTTTTCTCTACTAAACTAGTTGATAATCAAGTCATTGTGGGACATTGGGCATAACTCTTTATTTAATAATCAAATCTTACTATTACTTGTGGGGTTGGAAAGAAGACACATAGGGCTACCACAGGACAAATTTTTAGATCTTGGAGATTCGAAATTACAGATATAAAATAGTTTCAATACAAAGCTACTAAAAAAAAAGAAAAGGGTATGTAATCTTTTTAAATTTGCATAAATTTTGTTTGAAAAATAAGTTTGAAGTGATTGAAAGGGCATAGAGAAGCATATATATAATTGTTTGATTCCAAAAGGCGTTGAAACAAAAAAATGGACACTCCTAGTAAGCAACCAAAAATCTCTTCTATGACACATGAATAAGAGGAAGAAATGCAACATGATATATTAAAATATGAGACCAAGTGCAACAAATTTCACTCTCACAAAGAGTAACCAAAAATGAATTGGAAGTGATGATGAATTTTAAGATGGATGGTTTAAAAGGGAACACATATTATTTAGAATAAAAAATGGAAGGTTTGAAGGTGGTTTAAGAGAAAAATGGAAGGTTTGAAGGTGGTTTAAGAGAAAAAATGGAAGGTTTTAAGGAAGGTTTGACAAAGTTGCTACAAGAAATGCTTCCTAATGGCGACAAGGTATTCCATTAAACTCATGATGAAAACAAAAGGAATATAATCATGATTTTAGAGACTCTAAATTTGGGTTCAAGACCTACCACATTGTGAAGATCGATATGATGAAGTTTGATAGAAAGGATGGTAACATGGATATTATGGATGGATCAATATTTTGATCTACATGATATGAAACCCTAAAAAAGGTACATATTGCATCTTTACATTTAGAACCCAATTAGTTTGTATGGTATAGACTGATTTGTTCTCATAAAGCACTTGTCACCTAGTCAATTTTTATGGAGGAAATTATAGCACGTTATGAAGATACAAAGAGAAACACCTTCTCTAGTGAATTGATAAATTTCAAACAAAATGGTTCAATGGCGGAGCAAATTGAAGAATTCCAAAAATTGAATGTTAGGGTAACTGATATTCTATAGGAGCATAGGATTGATGTCTTCATAGGGACATTAAAGGGTAACATCCAACATAAGGTTCACCTTTGGGAACCTGATTCATTGGAGAATGCATTCAGGGCAGCAAGAAAATTTGAAAGCAAAATTATGGCAAAAATGAAGTATACCACTCACAACTATAAATATGGAAGTGTTGTTGCTCCTAGCCTTCCACAACCTACAAGGCTGACACCACAAAGATTGGTGGAAAAAATAGCAAAAGGGATTTGTTACAGTTGTGATAGAAAATATACTAAATGTCACAAGTGTGCTAAGCAGAAATTATTCTACATAGATTGTGAAGAGGAGGAAGAAAAGGAACTAGAAACATCAAAAGAGGAGGATATGCACCAACCAACCCTAGAGAAATAAGAAATGAATCCGAACATATCTTGTAATGCATTGGGAGGAATTAACACTCCTCAAACTCTCAAGATCGAAGGATATATCAAGAAGAAAAAGGTAATAGTTCTATTTGATTCAGGTAGTACTCATTATTTTAATCATCGTAATATAGCCAAGGAATTGAATTGCTTCCTATATCTAACACCAGAGTGTCAAGTGATGGTTTCAAATGGACGAACTATAAATTTCTTTGGAAAGTGCCATAATATCAAGCTAACCATCAGGGAATATGTATTGAATAGTCCAATGCTTTCCATTCCAATGGGTGGTGTTGATGTTGTACTAGGAGTCTAATGGTTACAATCCTTGGGGATGATAGCTTTTAATTTTCAAGAAAATTTCTCGATTTTTTTTTGGGAAGGAAAATAAGTTGAATTAAATGGTATTACAGGGAAAATAGGAAACACAACCAACTATAATGACATGAAAAATATTTTGAATAAAGAGCAACGAGGTGTAATTGCAGAGTTATTCTCACTGGAGGTTCAAACATCGAAATCAACTATTTCTCTAGATCTCCAAATATTATTGGACAATCATTCCAAGGTATTCGATACTCCCATAGGCCTACCACCTATTCGTGATTTGAATCATGATATTCATTTGATTCCAAGAATTATTCCTACAAACATCAGACCTTATAGATATCCCTATTCCCAAAAGAGTGAAATTGAATGTATGGTTGTAGAAATGGTAGAGGTTGGTATAATTCAACCTAGTCAAAATCCTTTCTCTTCTCTAATAGTATTGGTGCACAAGAAGGATGGATCATGGCATACGTGTCTAGATTATAGGGATCTCAAAAAGATCAGTATTAAGGATAAATTTCCCATTCCTATCATTGAAGAATTGTTGGATGAATTACATGGAGCAATTTACCTCACCAATTTGGATCATCATTTAGGATATCATCAAATTAAAATGAAGACTGAAGACATTCTGAAAACAACATTAAGAACTCATGAGGGTCATTATGATTTTTTGGTCATGCCTCTTGGCATTACTAATGCACATTCCACATTTCAATGTTTGATGAATTCCATTTTTAAACCCTTCATTCAAAAATTCGTGTTAGTATTTTTTGATGATATACTAATATACAACAATTCATGGAAGGATCATGTTCAACATGTTGATAGGGTGCTCAAACTATTGGAGGAGAAACAATTATATGCAAAAACCTCCATTTGTTTCTTTAGAGTACAGGAGGTGGAATATTTGGGTCATATTGTATCTCATGAGGGTGTTAAGATAGACCCTAACAAAATTAAATCCATTAAGGAATGGAAAATCTCCACAACGATAAATCATATTCAAGGATTTCTCAAGTTGATAGGGTATTATCGCAAGTTTTTTAAGAAGTATGGGAGAATAAAGCACATCTAACAACATAACTGAAGAAAGATGAATTTTCTTGGACAATAGTAGAAACTAAGGCCTTGAACATCTTAAAGAGGAAATGTGCCAAGCACCAGTCTTAGCTATGCAAAACTTCACAAAAGCCTTTATTGTAAAATGCGATGCCTCGGGAAATGGAATTGGTGTTCTTTTAATGCAAGAAGGAAGACCCATTTCTTTTGAAAGTCATCCAATCAAAGGAAAGTATTTACACAAACCTATTTATGAGAAGGAAATTTTGGCAATACTACATGCACTAAAGCAATGGTGAACTAAACTAATGGGAATACATTTCAAGGTAAAAATAGATAATGATAGCCTTAAATGCTTTTTGGACCAAATATTATCTTCAAAAGAGTAAAAAAAATGGGTCACAAAGATGTTGCGTTATGACTTTGAAATCATATACAAAAAAGGGAAGCAAAACGTTGTTGCAAACACACTATCAATAAAATATGAGGATGTGGAAGAATTTATTTATTCCATTTCTATTATCCAACCTAATTGGATAACCAAAGCAAGGGACGAATGGAAGAATGATGAAGAGGTGTGGATACTCATTCAAAGGTTGCAACAAGAGCCCAGTATATCTGATACATTTAGCTGGAAATATGATGCATTATGGTACAAATATCACTCATATCTTTGTAAGAATTCCCAACTCAAGCAAAAGATTCTTTTGGAATTGCAAACCTCCCCCCTAGGAGAGAAGTCAATATCTTAAAAAACTTATAATATGGTCAAGAAGGATTTTTTTTTGGATGGCCTTAAATCTGATATTTAGAATTTTTTGGCAGAAAGTTTGGTTTGCCAACAAAATAAAGTTGAGACAATTAAGAACCTGGGTCTGTTACAACCTTTAGCCATTCCAAGTCAGCACTGGGAGGAGGTATCAATGGATTTTATCATAGGTTTACCCAAGTCTGAAGAGAAAAGTGTCATCATGGTGGTAGTTTATAGAATTACCAAGTATTCACATTTTTGTGTGTTATCTCATCCTTTTAAAGCCTATACAGTTGCTAATGCATTTATGGAAACAATTCAAAAGCTACATGGAAACCCAAAGATTATTGTAAGAGATAGAGATCCCATTTTCACTGGAATTTTTGGATGGAATTATTTTCTTCTCATGGTACTCAATTAGTTCATAGCTCATCTTATCATCCTCAATTTGATGGGAAACTTGAGATAGTGAAAAAATGTTTGGAAGCATATATTTGTTTATTTATATCTCATAAACAAACACAATGGGTCAAGTGGTTACCTTTCGCTGAATGGTGGTATAACACTTCCTTCCATACTGCAAAAAAAATGACCCCATTTATGTCACTTTATAGATGTCATACACCATCCATCACATCATATTCAAGAGAAAATTCTAAGGTTCAAGCAGTGGAATATCAAAACGAACATCAACAAAAATCTCTGCAACTATTAAAGGATAACCTCACTTTAACGCAAAATCAAATGAAACAACAAGAAGATTATCATAACAGTGAAAGAAGTTTTGATGTAGGCGCGATTGGGTATTTTTACGGCTACAACCATACAAACAAATGTCCCTTAAGTAAGAGAATAAGCATAATAAA
The DNA here is from genome assembly GCA_031772625.1 of Pinus tabuliformis. NCBI lineage: Eukaryota > Viridiplantae > Streptophyta > Pinopsida > Pinales > Pinaceae > Pinus > Pinus tabuliformis. The sequence continues at coordinate 556,241,659 of CM062805.1, read as the reverse complement.
TTCTCACCCAAGTACTATGGTCCTTACAAGGTGTTGCAAAAGATTGGTACTATGGCATACAAATTGGAGTTGGTCGCATCTTCCTGAGTACACCTAGTTTTCCATGTTTCATGCTTAAATAAGGTTATCAGTGATAAGCTCCCAGTTAAAACAATGTTTCCAGAACTTAACAAAGAAGGAAAAATCATATTTGAGCCTTAAGTAGTCATGGAAACAAGAAACTGATAGTTATGGAATCGATTAATTTCATAGTATCTCATTAAGTGGAATAACTTACCCATTGAATATTCGACATGTGAGGATGAGAACTTTATACAGAAGCATATGGAACTACTCAAGAATTGAGGCCAATGATTTTGTCAATGAGAGGGGTATGCTAGGTCCCTATAATACTAGTGTATTCCCCTTATTTTTATTATTAGTGTATCCCCCTATTTTTATTGTTGTGCCCATGTATCCCCCATGTTGTTGTTGTTTTTCCCCATAGAATCCCACTATTGTTATTGTTGTGCCCTTACATTATTATTGTTATGTAGGCTTTGATTATATTTTGAACCCTTAGACTAATATATATACCAAGGAGGTCTTATCTTTTGTATCATCCAAGAATTGTTCATTTATGTAATGTAAAGGAGGCTACCCCCTTGAAGAGGCTAATTTTTAAGTTGTTGATATATATTTTCTTCTATTTTGTGAGCTGGTTGCATAACACTTTCTCTTCCTTACAACTTAATGTAGCACAATCTTCCACATCTAGCTTATATAGGTTCTTCACATGAACCCTGGTCTACTTCAACTATCCCGTGGCTATGCTTCTCAGGAATTATTTCCCTTTGCTAAAGATCACATCATAACCACGGTCTTCCAAAACTGTAAAATAAATGAGATTCTTCTTTAGGCCTGGAACAAACATGACATCCTTGAGTGTAAGAGGGGAACCCGACTCCCTCTGAAAGGTGACTGTACTGATCTTGTTCATGTTGTACATTTTTTTGTCACCCAACTCAATGCGCATCTGGATCTATTTCACCTCCAGGTCACTAAAAAGGTCTCTACACCCTGTCATGTGGAATGAGGCACCATAGTCCAAGTACCACACGCTCTCCATTACTGTGTTGGTCATGCATACAATAAGGGTGAAGTCAAGGTCAAAATGTGAAACCAAATCTTCAACTACTTCTCCTTTTGAGGTATTCTTGCTTGAATTTTTGTGTGGACACTTTGTGGCATACTACCTGAATTCGTGACAATTGAAGCATTTAATTTTGGAGAAATATTTCTTCTTGCCCCCTTACCTAGATTCTGGTTTGGTTTGAGATTTCTTCCCTTTTCCATTCTTTTCCTTTCCAACAAATTCAAATTTTTCTTCATCCTTTCCCTTGGATTAAGTTCCATCTCTGGTAGTCTACCTTATTTCCTCCTCTACCAAATCAGACCATAAGCATTCCCAATTTGGTAGTTTCTCCCTCCCATTCACTGAATCTTGGTAAATATTCCAGCGCTTGGGAAGGCCTAGAGGGCTAAGCTTATGAAGTCATCATCTGAAACAGTAACACCAACTCCTACAAGCTCATCATGAACTTGTGTGAACCTGCTCAAATATTATTGGATAGTGTCATTGTTCTGCATCTTGATATTTTAAAGTTTATCCTTGAGCGCCAGTTTCCTATGGTGGCTACTATTCTGGAATAGATATGTCAATGCCTCCCATATTGCATAAGGAGTTTCTTTCCCAGAGATATTTATGACAATGTGGTCTCACACTCCCTCCATGACTATTCTCCTCGCTTTGGCTACATATTTCTTACATTGGGCTAGGTTTTCTGCATCAAATGCCTATGCTTTTGCAAAATTTGTCTTGATATATTTTAGAAATTTGTTGTCATCCAACATCACCTCCATGTGATCCTTACATGCAATGAAATTAGAGTTTCCTTCCATGACATAATCTAGTCTCAACCCATTGAAGGTCATATTCCCAACTCTTAAGAGATCTTGCTACAATGAACTGCAAATTCGAACCTCCTGAGAAACAAATTTGAAATTCCTACTCTAATGTGAATCCTTCTATGATACCATGTAGAAATTATTGTGTATATTTATAAATTATTATGAAGTTTTAATCAAAATAACAAGACACAAACCTACTCTACTACTCTACAAAATTCAATTCACAATTTATAACATCAATCAAAAACATGTAATGAGAAATAATACACATGCACACAATATTTTTGCAGAGGAAAGAAACTTTCTAAGAACCCCTATATTTTCTTGCACTAATCTAATGAATAGTATGTATTACAATTTATTTTCTCAACTAACCACAACCTACAAGTGAATAAGCTATCTCTTTGTTCACTGAGAAGATCTGACCTAGACTTAGTCAATTTCTACCTCTTCTTGAGCCCCTATTTCCTTGCACAATTCCTTGAGAAATTATACCCCTATTATTTAGTAAATTCCTCAAATTGATTGCGCAATTCCCAAGGTTGATCATATAAATGCATGCAACACCTGTAATCCCAAGACTAGTCTACAATTGATGTTACACTACCTTGGAATCTCCACCACAACTGGGGAGCTTGAATTCTCTGCATGAACTAGATATTTTGGGATAATTGATCATTTAACTATATGATCATTGATTTAGACTAAAGTCTTACTACACAACTGACCTTCCACTGGTTCCTTCAACAATTGGAATTACTTTAACTAAAAACAACATGAAATAACTAACCTTGATTGCTATAAATTAGTAATCACACATGCTTAACTAAACTATAACTCCTCCAACTCAAATTTACTGAGTAAATTGGGTGACACAAGCCATGTCAAATAAGTTAACTGCATCCAAGTTGTCTATTGATGTGGAAATTCATTTTTTCTCAATTTAATCAAGGAAAAATCAAATTGAGAATTTCTTGCTGCATTATCAACACTAGATACTTTTGTGAGTTAATACGTCCAATGTCATGCTCATTATCTCACAACCCCAGGCCCACCACATATACCCTACATGGGGCTTAAATCATATCCAACTCCACAACACTTTTCCAATGTGCAAAACTCTTGGATCACCTTGATCCCAGATTTACTTACCTAGTAATATAATGTTCAGGCTCTTCACAAGTGGGGTCCTCACTTGATATCAACTTTTACTTACCCTCTCCACTAGATATCCAGATCATTTCAAATTTGGTGCAACTCTCAAAAGTGCACAATATTAGATGTCTCAGATGTCTAAACTCATAGATACTTTTTTCATGCCTATAACACATTCATCTTGCACACAAACTCCACCAATGACTCATATTATCATGAATACAAGTCTAATTTCCTACAACACTTAGGCCTAGAAACTATAAGGATTTCAAGGACATTGCCCAGATTTTCCTTGGAAGTTAGTGTTTCTTAGAACATTAACTTCTACAGGAATAAAACAATCATGCCAACAATATCAATCTAGACATTATATAGAACCAAAATACAATATATGATGCCATCATCATGCCTACTACTAGGCACTAAAACAAGCCAAGTGACAACTAACACTGCTCTATAAATTCAAACATGACAACATCATATCCTACAATAGGCTGGATCCAAAAAAATAATATCATATCCACTGATAAATCATATATTGCACCATTGTTAATCCATTATCAAGTAGGGAGAGAACAATATTTAATGTTCAAAGATTTGTGATATCCATAACATGCCAAACAATGGAATTTCACACCCTATAATAGTTTAACTAAGCACATCAAGTAGCCATACATGACGATGAATATAACTCTGCTTCATGATCATATCAACAAACACAAAGGTATCCAAGACCTCATAACTATGAAGACACTCACATACAAAATTTCATCATAGAAGGAATAGCTCATTCCTCCAATAGAAATGCATAACAAGTTAGTTGAAGCATATTAAATAACCATGTGCAGTTATGAAAATAACTCATGTTCATATAAATATTTGAAAACAAATTTTGAGCTAGAGATATTCCATATACATAGCACCTAAATTGAACTACTAATGAGATCACCCACAAACAAGGTTACCATAGTGAGCTTCCCAACTTATAAATATATAAAGATAACTAAAACTCATGATATCATAGTTAGTCATAAGAGATTCCAAATCACGAATCAGGGACATCGAAAAACCTGCAAATGACTAAGAAAGTTGCATCCACATAACTCAACATATTATAATTTCCATAGATATACAAGTTAGCTTGTCAACATTTATTACATACTGAATAAAGCATTTTTACATGCCAATTACATAAGATTGATAATTATTCATGAGCACAATAAGGAATATCATAGTCTACAGTCTAATGTACATAATCAAGAATAATTATTTGAATGAATTGAAATGGATGAGAACTGAAGGAGGGACTTCAACTCTCCACCCTACCATAGGTCATATACACTGAAATATTTCTTGTAGTTGACCATGCCAGAAATGGATTCAGAGTCTGAGGAGTTAAGTGCTCAAGGGTACTCACACAAATAATAAGTCAGATAGGTAATCAAGAGGAGGATTCAACTATTTAGGTGGTTTTTTAACTACTTCAAGGAAATCACACCATAGTTAATCACTCTATCTATTAGAAATAAATATCAGGGACTCAACCAACTTCAGGGAAGGTTTTCTCAATCCAAGCGCTTGATCTCACTCTATGGTTGTTTTCTTAGTCCCAGGAAACACCTAGTGAATAAATATCTCCATTGAGCCCTCTCAGCCAAATCCAACACCAATACACACACTGGGTCACGCACTAGGTCACACCATAATGTAGGGAATAAGTTACCAATCACACCACCAAGGTTTTCTATAATGTAATTTCTCCTCAATGCTCCTACTCCTGCGCGTGCTCCTATTTTCACCACTCTATTTCTCCTATGACTGCCCCAACTTACCTTCACTCAAGTCATGGGGGGCAACTAATAACAATTATGGGAAATATCCCTTCCTAGTGTCTCCTTCCCCATATTGGTAAGTGTGGAGCCCTTTTGTTATGCCATAATCATCCACCTATGATACCACTCTACCCCTACTTTCTTCACATCCCTTCTCTTGTGTGTGTCCTTCCTAAACATGTCCCACGAGAACAGGGACAATATGGCTAATACTTTACTCAGGAATCCCATACCCAACTTTAATGCTAGCATCAGCAGAACATTTAATTAATTTGGGAGATAGGTGGTAAAATAAATGCAATGGATTAGGTTTACACTTAGCACAAGAAACTCCTCCTCCTCAGTCTAAAATCTATGTCCACTCCTCCATCTCAGCCATATTTCATATTTTCACATAATTCACATGAACAAATATACACGTTGACATTTACAAGAGGGGTAGTAAGAAGGCTGTCACAAACCCTAACCCCTTAAAGGAAAACCATCCTCATTGTTATATACGCAAAACACAATTTTTTAACGATGATCTTGTTGAAATTGTAGCAAGAAAAAGGCTCAATTTTGACTTATGTCTTAATAAAATTGTGTGAATCAAATTTACACATCAACAGGACAACTTGGTAGCCGTTAACCAATGTGACTTGGCTTGTCACTCAGTTAGATCAGTAAATTCCAGTTAGTGGGCTTGGATTTTAGTCATGCATGTGTTGATTGCTAAAATTTTGCAATCTAGTTTAGTTATTTTCAGTTGTACTCAGTTAACTAACCTCTAACAATTGATAAAGATAGATGAAGGTTATTTAAGTAGTGAGACAACAATATAACTTAGATATCAGTCAGTTAATTGATCAATCAACCGAAAATAGCCTAGACATGCATGGAATTTGAATTTCTGGCTGGAGTGGAGGAAAACGCACATTTCAATTATCAATTGTATACTAGTTGAGTGTGAAATAATTTGCACTAAGAAGGTGATCAATTCCTCTTCAATTTACGCAAGAAAATAAGAGGAAGTTCCTATATTTTAGGAGTTAATTTCCTCAAGTATTGCGCAAGGAAATAAGAGGATGGTGGAGGTAGAAATTGGCTAAGTGTTGGCTAGAGGTCCTCATTCAAAAAAGAGAAAAAAATTTCTTTGCAAGGGGTGCTGAGAGTTGAAGCATGAAATTGTAATAGTTTCTCTATTCAATTGAATAATGAAAAGAGGCTGGAGGGGTTTTTCCTATTTTGTTTCCCCTAGAAATCACTGGGTGTTTGTGGTTTTTCTTGTTTCATGTTGTTCTAAATTATTATTTCTATTCTTCATATTAGTAGAGTAGAACCGTGTCTCTTGTTTTTAATTCGAAATCTTGAGAAGTTGCAATTTCTATCCAATTTCTACATGGTATCAAAGCCCTGAAATCACATTAGAGCCAGTATTTCAAAATTTTCCCTTAGGAATTTTGAATTTGCAGCTTTATAGTAGCAACGTTTCTTCATATTTAGGATAATTGCTTTCAATGGATTGAGATTGGAGTATGAATTGGAAGGAAGTTTGAATTTCTGAGCTTGGAACAAATTTAGGATCATCACAAGTGCCCAAGGAGCAACATTCTGGAGCAACCAGAATCTTGACAAGTGGGAAGTCATTGAAGTCCTCATGTACAGTGATCATTGAAGAACTAATGAGATGTTAGGAGGTAGAGTTTATGGAGCCCTAGTTCAGGGTAGATCTAGAAGTCTCTATGTGCATACTTCTTAATGGAGCTAGAAGGATGATAGTGGGTAGATTAGTGAGCCAATGTTTAGTGACACAAAAAGGAGTTGTGATCATTGATATTGTAAAATTGAGGAGTAGAGATATTTCCCATCGGGAGATCAAGACTCAGAGGGATTCAATTTCATAGGGAGTATCCCTATGGAATCTAGTGCTTTAGGATCCTGGGAGATTAGACTCATTATTGTAGTAGTTGCAGCAGTAGTGCAAAAGGAGCAGAGCAGTAGCAGTTTGTATGGGTATATCAGAGTTTTCCATGAATGTAGTTATATCTCTAGGAGTGATATGGGGCGATGTAGAATCTTAGTCCTGGAGATGCAAAGAATTGGGCAGGATCCATAGGAGCGTAGTAGTAGTTGTAGTATGCTATCCTCATGGATCATTACCTTGCTACGAGGTCCAACAATATTTAGAAGTAGAAGGATCAATGTCAGTTGATGTAGTCAGATCTTGAGCGACAGTTGCAATCAGATGTTGAGGAGCACAAAGTAGTATTGATAGTAGTGTAGAAGGCACAATGTGGAATCAACAACAATGCAGTTTTCCCAAGAGATAGTGTAGAGACAAGTAGCATTCAGATACTTAGGAGACAATTGCAACTCATAGACAGTTGATTCAGTATTTCAGATACTTCTTAGTTGCAGTTGTTGTAGTATCAATAACAACAATGAGAGAGTATTGTTATAATACATTCCTATAGGAGGTAGATTGGGGTTGTGCATAACCCTTTTCTTACTAAGACAAAGTGTTGATGTAGCAAGAAAAAGGCTCAATTTTGATTCGTGCATTAGTTAATTTGAGTAAATTGAATTTCCACATCAACAAGACAACTCGGTAGTAGTTCACTAGTTTCGCATGGCTCTTTTCACTTAGTTAGCTCAGTAAATTTGAGTTAGTGGGCTTGGAGTTTAGTCATGCATATGTTGATTCCTAAATTTTAGAAATCTAGTTTAGTTATTTTCAGCTGTACTCAATTAACTAACCCCTAACAATTAATATTGAAAGTTGAAGGTCAGTTGAGCAGCGAGATAGAATTCTAACTCAGAGATCTATTAGTTAACTGATCAATCAATTCAAAACAACCCAAACATGCATGGAAGTTGAATTTCCTAACTATAGTGGAGGAAAAGGCACATTGTAATTATCAATTGTATACTAGTTTAGTGTATAGCCTCTTGCACTGAGCGGGGTGATCAATTACCCTTCGATTTGCACAAGAAAATAGGAGGAAATTCCTATATTTTGGGAGCTAATTTCCTCAAGGATTTCACAAGGAAATAGGAGTCTGGAGGAGGAAAAAATTGGCTAAGTGTTGGCTAGAGGTCCTCATTCAATAGAGATGACAAATTTTCTTTTGCAGGGGGTTCTCAGAGATGGAGCATGTGATTGTAATAGTTTTTCTATTCAATTGATTAATGAAAAGAGGATTGAGGGGTTTTTCCTAGTTTGGTTCCTTTATAAATCACTGTGTACTTGTGGCTTTACTTGTTGCATGTCTATCATGTTATTCTAAATAGTGATTTCTACTCCCCAGATTAGTAGAGTAGAATTTTGTCTCTTCTTTTCAATTCGAAATCTTGAGCAATTGCAATTTATATCAAATTTGTACAAAGCTTTATATACACATAGCTCTTTTACATTCTCTTACACAGTAAAAAAAAAAATAGGTAAGATATCCTCATCTGGTCACCCATTTACCAAGTGGCTTCATCTAGTCAATCATGTTTCCTTTGCACCCTGACCTACTTGATTACTAGATTTAAAAGCACAATATACCTCTAACCGTGAATGCACTATGGATCTAGGCTGCTCTTAAGAACAAATTCGACTTATTATTTTCTAGGACAAACCCAATGCATTTATGCTACCAATGAGTATGCACATGTTACTTTGAAAACTAGTTCACTTTCCAAATTATGACATCCCCTTCTCTTCTTCATCAATCCATTAATAAACTTGTTTCTCTTCCATGCAGTCACTCCCCTTCCAAGTTCAAGAATCCCCTTCTCTACTTCCTCAATTCCTTGGGAAATCCATCCATTGGCAAGGACTCCTCACATAGGAATAATTTTATTAGCAAGGCATACCCCTACTTTGCTTGAATAACTTACCACATGTGTCATGTCATGTTTCAAGGAAATCAACACATATCACAAGGTTTTCAGTGTCACCACAATGGCTTAGTTCTTGAAGTCTTCAGCTTTGTATGTTGTTGTGACATACTCTAGTTGAAGCTAATAGTGTTTTCTTTGTAATTAGCCTCTTGTATTTGTTCTAGATAGTTTGGTAGTTCTCCTACAAGATAACCATATGAGTCTTATGAGATTCATCATTAGAGAAATTATTCGCACTGGTATTTCATACTTATCTCTATAGTTACTCTTTTCTTCCTTGACTTTGCAATCACTGAGTTGTGTATATGCTCCGTAGTTCAATGTAGTCTTTAGGTCCATCTTTGAAACCAACTCACTGAGTGGTTTACCAGCCAAATTAGACATAGTGGCAGTCACACTACCCCACATAGTATTTTTGTACAAATCCATCCTCAAGTCCCTCTCACTAAGTATTTTCACCACAAGGGAAGAGCTCAATGCCAAATATATTGCTCCATGTAGTCTTTTCGTACAACTCCAAGAAAGTTCCCCCCCCCAACCTCTTGCTCACCTACCAGTGACGGTGGGCATATCATCTAACATCAAGGTAGGCATCCGTTGACAACAAAATCATAACACATCCATCATCACACTTCCATTTCATCACACCTCCATTATCACACCTCTAGGATTAGGCAACCCCTATTCTGGGAAGTCTACTTGTGTCAAGGTTTTCCTACATGAGATAGTCATTAGGTTCTTACAACCAAGCATCATGATGTCATGCTCTAATGACATGTGCATCGAGTCTTATGGATAAGTACCCATATGGCACGCTCCATTACACAACCCATGGAGTCTTATAGACGAGGCACTGGTTATGAATTGCTCCCATGATGTAGAAAAGTGCCATTGGCTACAATTTCATCATGACAATCTTATTCCTAAGCTCCCAACTCCATTATTTCACTTATGCCACAACATTTTTTTTTTTTCATAAGATATAATAAAAAATTTCAAACCAAAAATCTTGATTTCCCAACTTTTCTTTACTCAAAAGTGTGATCTTATAAGCATGAGACTTTTAGTCATGTTGTTGGAATTTTTTATAAGTGTCGTTGATTTTTTATGGTGGCTTTGATCTCATTCCCCATTCAAACACTTTTCTTGCAACCTGTCCTTTCAATCATCCAACACTTTCCAATGGATATATATATATATATATATATATATATATATATATATATATATATATATATTTGTGTGTGTGTGTGTGTGTCCTTATTACAAAAATTCACAACAACATGAAGTGACCTCAAAATAATTATACTTGTAATAATTCTATCACTTCAACTGAATTCAAATGAATTGAAATGACAATATCATTTCACTATACATGTGCATCACATTTATTCCAAGCATTTCACAATGTAATCAAAGATTTACTCCAACAAACCAATGAGTTATAAATGAGAAATGAATATATCTAAATTCCTTAGCATTTTAATCCTTCATTTCACTTAGCCAACATTATAAAAGTCATTGAAATATTTCATACCAAAGGCTCCCCTCCTTCACCGTACTACTTCCTAGTATCCATGAAAATCATGCATTAATTTGAAACAATAGAATTCAAATTCAGCTAAAGGAATTCTTAATCAATTCATTTCGTTTACCCCTTGTTACCTTGGCTTACTACTGCCTTAATTTCTTAGGTATCACTACAACCACTTTTAGTTGAATCCTTTTGAAGGGTCTAGCTGGTTGATAACATTCCTACTGTTGCTATACTTAGGAGTTAATGAAATGATCTTAGCTTCACACATTAGTCATAAATTCACCCATTTAGATATTTAAAAAATTCAATGAAAACTTCATAAAGGCATCTTCCTTTGTATCCAATTCAAGCATGCCTTTTTTCCATGCTCTTCACATGCTATCAATTTCCATCCTTTATGATTTTCATTCATGCTCACAAAAAAATGTCATGAGCATAAGAAGAACATAATAATAATGATAATTATCAACAATAGGTCATTCTTGCACACTTTCCCAATGGATATTCCATGTGGCATGGAATCCATTTAATAACTTCACTATGTTACCCAAAACATGGTAAGTATAGATTCTATTTTCATACCATTCACTTAGTAATCATATTTTTAAATATTAATCACTTATCTTACTAATATGATGGCTCTCAACTAATGAAATTTTAGACCAAATATCATAATTATACCTTTATTTCACTTTCTCATCTTCCTCATATTCTTAGAATATAGAATACACACACACACACACACACACACACATATACAAGGTTTAATGATGGTATTTTCTAGTTGGGTTTTATTTTTCTCTTTTCCATGAACCCCCTTTTATTTCCTTTCCCACACCTAAAAAACTAACCAAGACCAAACAAAAAAAAATCAAGAAGAAAGAATGAAGAATAGAGAAAGACCACAATAGAAACACCTAAAAAAACATAAAGCAACATGGCCATGTTGAAATCCAATGGACGAAAAATAACAAGAAAATTGTAGCCAACAAAAGCAATGAAGACATGTAAAACATACCCTTTAAACATCATTCAATAGACCACAACAAAATCAATCCCTTGAGTTTTGGTGTTTTGTGTGTCCATGACCAACATATGCACAAAATTTTAGTCAGAGTCCTTTCCAAGGTTTATAGCAACCTAAAATTTCTAATATCCTCTAAGTAGTTTAAGGAGGAAATTCCCAGTATTACAGAGAGCTTAACGAAATGCATCCTCATCTATATTTTCATTACAGGTTGCTCATTTAGGTGCCTATATTTTGAATGATCCTTTCTTCTAGTTTCATTGTTTAATAGGTAAGTTAATCTTCAGATGTTCCTCTCTATAGTTCGAACATGAAATTGACTTTCTTTTCTGTCAAGCCTTATGAGGTTTTTTTATAGTCTTGTGAAAATGGCATTCCTCTGTATCTTTAGAGGTTGACACATGTTGAAAAATCTCTTGCATGTATGACAAATGATGTAGCAACATTATGCTCAATCTTTCTTGCTCTTTTTACTTCTAATTAGCCTTTCATTATCTACTTTGCAACTCTTAAACTGAGCTTTCAAGCTCTTGAAGGTTTTTATCCTATTAGGGAAACTTTACCCTTATTTATCATGATGGAGTTGGTCCATGCTATGTTGTACCATATTGTTTTCCTTCCCTTTATTTCTTGCTTCAATTAGGTTTTCTTATGTGTTTCCACACACACATAGATGTTAGTTATATCAAGCATAAATATATTGACATATTACCTTGTCATGTGAATGCTATGCATGTTGGTATGAAGCATGTTGTCTACTACTATTTCACATATCTAAATCCCCATGTTAGCCAGATATTCCACAAATAAAAAGGACATATCATCATGCTTATAAAAACCTCATCATTAAATTTGAACTCAAAATTTTATCATGACTAGCATCCATGACATCTGCAGGTTTAAAGGTCAACATACATACACACACACACACACACACACACACACACACACACATGCGCGCATGCACACACACACACACACACACACAACAATCAACTTATCATAATAAGTTTCTTAATCCTTTATGTACGAGCCTCTTTAGGTCCAATGTAGAACCTTCACTTTTCATTCCACCTGCTCTTGAGCTCATCCAGTTCGCGTGTTGAACCTTGGTGCTCTGATACTACTCTAAAACAACATGTGCAACTTCATTTCATTTCATTTCTATGCTATGAATATAGATTTTCATTTCATGATCATATTGACAAACACAAATTCCTGCAAGACCATCATACTATGAACACCATCACATACAACATCTCAATAAGCAATGAGAATACCACATTCCTCCATTCATACATAGATCTCAAAAACCTTTATGAGCTAAAGTTATTCCATATACATACCACCTAAATTGAGCTAGTATTGAGATCACCCACAAACATGGTCACTCCAATGAACTTCCCAAATTATAAGGATATAAAGATAATTGAAACTCATGATATCATAGTTAGTCCTAGTTGTTTTTAAATCACTAATTAAGGACATGGACATCCTGCAAATGACTAGGAAGGTTGCATCCACATAACTCAACAACTCATAATCACCATAGATATGCAATTTATCTGGTCAATCTTGATTAGATAATGAATCAAATATTCTTAAATCAATGACACAATATTGATCATTAGTTATGAGTACATTAAGGCATATCATATTCTGCACTCTAACATACATAACCAAGAATACTTATCTAAATGACTTGAAATGGATATCAATTGAAGGAGGGAATTCAACTCTCCACCTAACCATAGGCCAACTACACCACAATATTTCTGCAACTAACCACCCCCAAGCCATATTCAGAATCTGAGGCATGGAAAATTTTAGGGGCTAATATTCATAGGTGGGCTATTTTTCCATGTTTTTTCAAAAAAATTATTATCTAATTTCTACTTTTTTCTAAAAATAAGTTGCCCAAATTTTATAGTTTAAAATTGTTTTACCTTAAAAGTTTCCAAAAATTTATAGAGATTATATAAAATCATTAGAAGTTTGAATATTTTTACAAAAATAACGCCAAATTTTTTATAGTTTGCATATAGGGACTAGTAATATTCATCAAGGTTTCTAAATTTTTAGATAAATTTCCATGCTTAAACTTTTCCCTGGTTTAAGGAGATAAGTAGCCAAAGGTACTCACATTAATAATTAGTTAGAAAGGTGATCAAGAGGATTCCACTATTTAGGTGGTTTATTAACTCCTTCTAGGAAGTCACACCATAGTGACTCAATCTATCTCTTAGAAATCAATCTCAAGGATTCAAGATTCAAGGAAGGTTCTCTCATTCCAGGAATCTAATATCACTCTAAGGGTATTTTATTAGCCCCAAGGAAAAAACCAAGTGAATAAATATCTCCCCCAAGCCCTCTTAGCAAAATACAACATCAATACATGCATTAGGTCACACTAGAATGCAAGGAATGAGTTACCAATTGCACCACAACGGTTTTTTGTAATATAGATGATCCTCAACACTCACAATCCTGTCTGTGCTCCTATTTTCACCACTCTATTCTTCCCATGATGGCCCCATCTTCCCTTCACTCACATCATCAAGGAAAACTAAAAATAATTGTCAGCACTCTCGCTACACAATTTCCCCCTCCCCATATTGTTAAGCATGGAGCCTTGTTGTTATGCCACAATCACCCACCTATGCTACCACTTTACCCCTACTTTGTTCATGTCAATTCTCTTATGTGTTGAATTTCTCAACACATCCCATGTGAATAGGGATAATATGGATCATCCTTCACTCAGGAAGGCCATACCAAATTCCAATTCTAGCATCAATAGACCATTTAATTCATTAGGGAGATAGGTGGTAAAATAAATTTAGTGGCTTGGGTTTACACTCAGTGCAAGAAAATCCTCCTCCACGGTATCTAAATTCATGTCCACTCCTATAAATCAGACATATTTTATATTTTCACATAATTTCATATGAACAAACACACATAGCAACATTTACAAGAGAGGTAGCAAGAATGGTTGTCATAACAAGAATAATACCTAGAGAACATAGGTTAGAAGGAAGGGAAATCAAGTGAATCAAAGCAGAAGTAGCATAATAAATATTCCAAGGAGGGAAAGAAGTGGAAAATGGGTAAAGACAAAAAGACAATATCCACAACACATTAGTTTAAATATGCCAACAACCACTGCAAACATTGTAACATTGATGGTCATATACAGGAGAAGTGTTGGAAGTCACATCCAAAGCTCAACTTGAAGAACCAAGAGAAAGAACGTAAGAAAAAAAATATCATGGCCATAGATTTTAGAAACTAGGTGAAAACTAACTTGGACATTGATGAGAATATTTTTTGTACATTAGTGTAGAAGGGGGTGAATCTCAGTGTCTTTCAAGGAAAATTTTAATGATGGAAATTTATCTTAGAGTTTAAAAATTTTGGAAAATCTTACTAGTCCCTAATATGAAAAATATAAAATATTTGGAAATATTTTTGTAAAAATATTAAAATTACTAATGATTTTATATGATGTTTATAAAATTTTGATGATTTTTCAAACAAAAAAAATTACAATATAAATTTGGGTGAATTGTTTTTAGAAAAAATAGAAATTAGCAAATATTTTCTTTTGAAAAATCATTGAAAATGAGCCCACTTGCGAATATTATCCCTAATAATTTTCCTTCATATCCTTCATAAACAAGAATATAAATAAATGAATCGACTCTTCCATATATAACGACATGTCAAGAAGACAAAAATTGATGCTTTATTCGACTCAGGATCACAAGTGAATCTCATAGGAGTAGATCTAGTCAAGAAACTAGAACTAGAGGCTCATGACCAACCTATCCCATATCCATTCAGATGGGTCAAAAAGAAGGGAGATAAAAGATAACCAAACAGTGCATAATCAAATTTGATGCCATTTCTAACTTCATTGATGAAGTAGAATCATATGTAGTCCCACTTCATGTATGTGGAGTTGTGTTCGGGAGTCCCTATATGTACCTACAAGATGTGATCTTCATGCAGAGAGATAACCAATACATCCTCATTAAGGAAGGAAAATCCTTCATCATCGTGAGGTTAATTCAAATTTCTCATTTGTAAGTGACAACTAGGATAAAAGTTTGATAAGTTCTAGCAAGAACTATGTTTTGTTGTTTTTAAGAGAAAATCAGTCTGTATAAGATTCCATGAGAGATAAGTCATCCTTGGAGGGATGCAGTAAGAAATAGAAACAACAAGTTGAAGAGTTATTGTAGGCATACAGGGGTGTGTTCCAGGAACCTAAAGGGATTCCACCTCAGATGGAAGTGGAGCATGAGATCCAACTATTTATAGACTATTCATTTCCAAACATTGAGCTATGTAGGCAATCTATTATAGAAGCAAGTGAAGTAAGGAAGTAGCTACACCAAATACTAGAACAGGGTGTTGTTTGACCAAGTGCCTCACCATATGGGTCACCCATCATCGTAATGTCAAAGAAGGATGGAACTTGGTAGATGTGTATTGATTATAGGGTGTTAAACAAAATTATGCAAAATAATAGGTACCCCTAGCTTAGCATAGATGATCTTCTAGTTCAGCTACAGCAAGCCAAATAGTTCACCAAGGTGGCCTTAAGGTCAGGATATTAACCAGTTCATATCAGAGGAGAATATATCTAAAAGACCATCTTCAAAACCAAGCAAGATTTGTATGTGGCTAGTCATGTCATTTGGCCTATGTAATGTACTAGCTATGCTTACGAGGTTAATGAATGATATATTGTCCCTTTTATATATTCATTTGTTATTGTTTATTTGAATGATATACCAAAATATAGGGCTACCTAAGAGGAGTACATATCACATTTGATCCAAGTTCTAAATATATTGAAGAAGCACTAGTTGCTGGAAAATATAAAAAAATGTGAGTTTGCATAGCAGTCATTGGTGTATTTGGGGTATGTGATAGGTGGAGGAGAGTTGAAGATAGATCCTACCAAGATGGATGGCATCATGAAGGATGATGCCTATTGATATTTTAGAGGTAAATTTTTTTTTTGGGGTAGCACAATTCCAAGGGAAATTAATAACATCCTTTTTAGCACTATCAACACCACTTTGTGCCATAATAGTGAGTGGAAGTACCATTAAAGGGCCTTTGAGGGGTTAAAGAATAAGACTTTTTAAGCATTGGTTTAGGTGTTACCAAAAATTTAGTAGTGCTTTGAAGTGGAGATAGATGTTAGTGGGTATGCTATGAAAGGAATATTCATGTGGGGAGAAAGCCCTATATACTGCCATTCTAAAGTATTTCATGGGGAAGTTCATGACTACTCTACCTACAATAAGGAGCTCTATGCCATAATTCAAGTTGTGAAGAAGTGGAAACATTATCTAATGGGAAAAATTATCTATATTAGATCATTCTATTTTTCTTAATCCACATCAATGCTTTCAAAGAGGAAAAAGTAGAGGAATTAGCTCATAGGACCATTTTTACAAGTGGGACCTAGTTTGGAAAATTGAGGTTTGAATCCTATTAGGCGTAATTGAAGGAATTAAACAACATTTTTTGGGGGATAAAACTTTGTTTCTTTAGTGAAACTTTTTTTTCTCCAATTTTACACATAGACACCTTTTTAATCGCACAATAATTGCCTCAATCAAAGTCCATATGCACAATTTATGTCACTTGGAAGTTGACCTTCCTGTTTTGACCACCATAAATTGAGTGGATGTCATGTTACCCCCACTACTCATGCAAAATTAGATAACCACATGATTACTATGAAGAAGAATCCAGAAGAGTTAATATTATAACTCTAGTTACTCGTTGAGGGAGTCAAACTTAACCACTAGTAGACTATCAGGTTGTGTTATAACTAGGCCACTAGGAGGAAAAGGGGTGCGATTATTTTTTGGTGCATTTTCTACCATAAATGAGAAGAGTAACTAAGAAGGATAGGGAGAGAGAAATAAAGAGGAATTTTTCATTGTAGTAGCCCATGGGCCATAGACCTTGCTTCTTTGTACTTGCATCCATTTTCTATTTAGAGAAAAAGATAATAGAAACCTCACCCTCCAACTCGATTTTATCTGGAAAGGGTTTCCTAGGATATATCTCATGTCAATTGTGGTTTGTGAGTTTTTATTTCATTGTCTACTATTTTCTACATAATTATAATTTGCATACATACATAATAAACAATAATTAACAAATCTAGAAATGTAAGGAGAAATAAACCCTTATAGTTTTAATTTCATATTTTCTAGTATCTTTTAGTAGGTATATTGTGATGAATTGTCTAGTGGAATATCCATGGTTGTTTAAGGATAATATTGGTATTAGAGCAAGTTTCTTCGGGTATATTGTGGGGAGTTATAGGGGATATATATTTCTTAAGTTGAAAGTCACTAAACCTTAGTCATGGTCGAAGAATATGTGAATAACCCTCCTAATCCTGCAAAGGAGATGTTTCCATTGCTCAAAGTACATGTCACGTATATAAACTGAAACATGAGCCTCCTCATGGCAGAACTAACCATTAAGAAATATCTCTTTGGATAATATGAAACTTTTAATGCAGATATATGATGAGAGGGGAGATTAGCATATCAATAAGACAAAGAAGGAGGCAAAGAAATAACTTAAAAAAGATCAACCCAGTTCAATTGTCATGAAACATTCGTAGTCCTTGTTCAAAATGGAAGTGAAGGTTGATATCAAGTCGTATCAAGGTGAGATCAATACTCTAAATCTAAATCACTAGTTGTAGTAATTAGTAGTGTATTTCAATGTTCATCATATACAGGAAGAACAAAAGATTTCATTTGTGTGGCCAAAATTATAGGGCCATTCCCTAACTTGGCGAGAAATCCATACTAGGACCTTTAGGTTCAACAAGGTCCTAGAGTTGTGAGATGAATTTAAAACCCTAATAAATTCATAATTTTATGCTACAAGGTATGTAGAGGACTAGTGGATTTGATAGCATTGCTTCAGGCATGAGCAAGGGCATAGTGTATAGGGCTACAAATATAGACATAATGCTATGCATCTACCCAAAGAACCTAATTTTACTCCTAAATTATCTAGAGGGTATACAAAACCCGATTTGGAATCAAGTAATGTTTTTCAAGCCCATATCGATGGACAAAGCTTGTGTACAAAGAAAATAACTAGAGAGTATAAGCTATAAGAAAGGGAAATCAAGTGGATTGAAGTAGAAGCAATATTGATATGCTTGTAAGAAGGGGAAGAAGAAGTGTAAAGGGGGAAAAGGTAAAATGATAACAACCACAAGACACAATCACAATGATCCTAGCAACCACTAAACCACTGTAACATTGATGGTCATACATAGGAGGAGTGTTGGAATTTGCATGTAGAGTTTAACCTAAAGAAAAAAATGAAAGATAATAATAAGAAGAAGATCATATGTAGATAAGGAGATCATATGTACATCAGTGTAGAAGGAGCTGAATCTGAGTAGCCTTTAGCAATTGAAAGAGAACGAAAAGACCTAACTCTTCCATACAAAGATACATGCTAAAAATAACATGCTTGATGCTTTGTTTGACTTAGGATAATAGGAAAATATCATTGCAGCAGAGTTGTTAAAAAAATTGGGATTGGAATTTCATGATCATCCAATCCTATATCCATTGGAATGGGTAAATATGGATGTGGAGATAAAGATAATAAAACAATGAAAAATTAGATTTTCTATTAGTACTGATTTTATTAATGAAGTAGAACAAGATGTAGTTCCCCTTAATGTATGTGTAGTGGTGTTTGAAGTCCCTATATGTACATGCGAGATGAAATATTCATGCAGAGAGCCAACCATTACTACTTCATCAAGGATAGAAATTCCTTAACAAGACTTGCAAAAGGGAAATTCCAAAATTTCATTGATAAGTGCTCACCAAGCCAAGAAATTGATTAGTTTAAGAGAGAAGTATGTTTTACTACTTTTAAGAGAAAAAAAAACTTGTAGAAGACTCAGTAAGATAAAAATTCATCTTGGGATGGGTGTAATAAGAAATAGAAACAACAATTGGAAGGGTTGCTACATGAATATAGGGATGTGTTCCAGGAGCCTAAAGTGATACCACCTAAGAAGGAAATGGAGCGCAAGATCCAATTATTGCCAGATTCCCCATTTCCAAAATTTGGATGTATAATAATTTTATTGTAAAAGAAAGTGAGGTGAAGAAATAGTTACGCCAGATACTGGAACATGGTTTCATTTGACTAAGAATGTCACCATGTGCATAACCCATTTTCATTGTGCCAAAGAAGGATCTGACTCGGTGAATGTGCATAGATTACAAGGCATTGAACAAAATTATACTTAAGAAAAGGAACCCCATACTTAGAATAGATGATGTGTTGGATTAGTTACAACAGGTGAAATACTTCACCTAGATAGACTTAAAGTCGAGATATCACCAGGATTGAGTCAAAGAAGAAGATCCTAGAAGACCGCCTTCAAAACTACATGATAAGGTTTGTATGAGTGGTCAGTGATGTTGTTAGTCATGTCATTTTGCCTCTGCAATGTGAAAACTAAATTTATGAGGTTAGTGAATGATATACTGCACCCTTTTATATATTCAATTGTTATTGTCTATTTGGATGATATAGTCACATACAATGCTACCTAGGAGTAGCATATCTCACATTTGATGCAGGTACTAGAGATGTTAAACAAGCACCAATTTCTAGTAAATCTAAAGAAGTGTGAGTTTTCATAGCTGTATTTGGTATATCTTGATTATGTGATAGGTGGAGGAGAGTTAAATATATATATCTTGTCAAAATGGAGGCCATCATTAAATTTCTAGTTCCTAATAATGTTTCTAAGGTCAGGATTTCTATTGGCATAGCGTAATACCTAAGGAAATTCATAACCTTATTTTGAGTAATGCATCAATACTCCATGCCATATAAATAACAAGTGGAAAGAGTTTATAGTGGGGAATGGATCAATAAAGGGAATTTGAGTAAAAAAAGAAGATCAATCAAGCACCAGTTCTAGCATTACCAAACTTGTAGTAGCTCTTCAAAGTGGAGAGAGATGTTAGTGGGCATGCCATGGGAGTGGTATTCATGTAGGGAAGAAGGCCTATATGCTACCATTTTGAAGTATTTCATGGGAAAGTTCTTAACTAACCGACTTGAAACAAGGAGCTTTATGCCTTAGTGCAAGTTGTGAAGAAGTGGAATTAGTATGATGGTGAAGGAGACAATAACCCACATGGATCATCACCTGCTATAATATCGGCATGCCCCAAGTACGTTACAACAAACTAGGAATACAAGTGGATGGGATTAGATACAACAAACTAGGCATTACAAGTGGATGGGATTTTTTCCAACATTTTCATTTAGTGATAAAGTACAAGGGTAGCATAAACAAGTTCGATGACATGTTTTTAAGGCCACCCACATCAAAGATCATAACTTTGGGAACTCTGATGCACATGGGGCCAATCGCCCATGATGCATACATAGAGGCATATTCATATTGTGAGGACTTGAAGGAGGTGTTTCATAATTTTCAAATCTATGTTCATGTGCATGATAGTGATAGTACACTTGACTACCATCTCTAGGATGGGTTACCCTATAGGGTAGATAATTTATGTGTTCCTAAAGGAGAGTGAGTGCAAGTGATTAGAGAGGCTTGCACTTAGTTCCAAGGTTACAAGGAATTTTATGTAGGTAATATAATGGCCATATTGTAGATCATTATGTTGTTTTTCATCCATCTCAATGCTTTTAGAGTGGAAATTGTGGAGGAATTAGTTCATAGGGACCATTTTTACCTATGGGACCAAACTTGACAAATTGGGTTTTAAAACCCTTTGGGAGTGGTTTGAGGAATTAAACATAATATTTTGGGAGGTAAATTTTGTTTGATTTATCATAGCATATTCTTTTCTTATTCTACACATAGATACCTTTCCAACGATGCAAGATTTTCCTCAATCAAAGTTTGTATGCAAAAGTTATGTCACTTGGAAGTTGAACTTCCATTTTTTACCACCGTAATTTGTGAGGATGCCACGTAAACACCCAATACTAATGGAAAAGGAGCTAGACACATGTTCATGATGAATAAGACTCTAGAAGACTCAATATTTTAACTCTAGTTAATATTTGGAAGAGTCAAACTTAACCACTAGTAGGCTATTGGGTTGTGTTGTAATCGAGCGACTAGGAGGAAACGAGGTGCCATTCATTTTTAGTGAATTTTGTTCCATAGATGAGAAAAGTAGCCAAGACGGATAGTGAGATAGAAGACATAGAGGATGTGTGCACTGTAGTATCCCACAGGCCATAGGCCTTACTTCTTTATACTTGCAAGCATTTTCTAATTGGGGAAAGAGAGGAGAGCAGCCTCACCTTCCAGCTGGGTTTTCTCTTGAATGGGTTTCCTAGGATATATCTTGGGTGAATTGTGGTTGGTGATTTTTTTATTTCATTATTCTTTATTTTATACACTTACTTCTACTAATTAACCTTTAGGCTGAAAAAGGGATCACAAGGGTAACCTCCAACCTCTTTTAGGCTAGGATCCATCCCTACTAGCCTTGGAGTGGGCTCTCTCACTATGTTCCTCCCCCCAATCAACTAAATCACTAAAAGGCTCTAGATATTAGGCTGGATATATTGATCCAAGGGTATTTTTAGATTTGATGTTTTGAAGGTAAGTGTAGGAAGGTCTATCTACTTCAAGTCAAACCATTGTTTTAGATCCAAGTGAATAAGGGATGTGATGGAGTTTGAACAGGGGAAAGATAGGTAGATTTATTGGTATCAAATAAAATTTTATTATAGTAAATGTGTGAGTTTAGCATGAGAAAATATGACAACTAGAGCATCAATAAACTAATGAATTCATATTTCCATAGAGAATAAAAGTAACACATATGATCAACTGAATAAAATCAGAGCACTAGATGAATTCTGAAATATCTCCTTTCAAATTGACCATGAAGAATGTTTACAACATGAAAGTATATATTAAAAAGAGATCATAAGGTAACATATAAACCATATCACAAGGAAACACACATACTGATAAATACTGACACAAGAATCCCTATCAAAACTATGTCTATTTTCTTCTATTCTCTTGGGAGAAATGATACAAAAATTGCACAAAATGTGGACTCGCTTCCTATTCAAACTAACTAGAACCTTTTCTTCATGTTTTTTCTTATTATATACAATATATAATTCGAATTACAACTCTAGTTGGTCGAATTTTCTTCATAGAGGTCAAACTAAGCTAGATACAATGCATTCTTACTTACTAAGCTGAAAAATAGGAGCAATTTCACTATTGACCAATACATTTTCAAAACACTAATTAAAAGGAATATTTTCTTAACAACTTGAATTACATGATTTAATGCTACTAGACACCTATTCAACTACTCAAAATTGCTTTTATAAGTTCAAAAATTCAAATTTGCAAAGAAAATAGTTGACTATCTACTTGCGCAGCAGATGCATACTGGAGTGTAGTAGACCTTCATGGTTGATATGGTTGCAAAACTTTCCTGAAAAAACAGAGAAAATGGGTATGCTTGGAATGGCATTGTGATGGTGTAGAACCCCTAAAGTAGTTTTTCCAATGCCTCTAGACCTTCAATATAGTTGATTCAAACTTGTGAAATAAATGCACAACAAACTCTAAACTTTAGATTTGTAATTGATATTTCCTGCTTCAAACTGATTGAGTAGCATACTTATCACCTACATACACCTTATAACACCTTTTCCATGCTTCAAAACTCCAAAATTCCCATCACTTCATCAAAATGTGGCTCTATACAACTTGCGTAGTAGAACCTTGCTGCGCAAATGTAGCTTCAACAAAAACTTGACTAAACAGGGCATATGAGAAAAATTTCAAAAAAAAACAAAACTGATAACTTTTCTCCTATTGCAAAATTTATTTTTGGGCAACTTCAACTAGAATATCCACTCCTCCTACTTCTTTTCCTTCTAGTTTCCTTGGCCTCAATGAGCTTATGTTTAGCCAATCTGAGTCTTATTTTTAATACCAAATTTTGCACATACAAACTTTTCACTTTCCTATGCAGAGGCAAGGTCCACTTCAATTTGTACTTAGCCTTGTCGTGTGGCCACAACCACCACCCTATTAAAACCTGCCTTGGTATAAATTTTGAATGGGTCCCCTAAAAAAGTTGATCTTTCACCTCTTCGAATGATCTATTTTATCCCAGGGATTTTAGCTCTCTTCTGTATGATTCATCCATAACCCTCTCTAGCCCTTAATCCATTTCCTTCATCGAGACTTTTCAATCCCCATAAACCTTCATGGTGCTCTATGCCCACACACATAACCAACCCCTCACTCTCTATCATGGTTGTATTTGAATTCAACCCATGAAACCTTCCATCGCTTCCTTATTCCCATTATAATCCTTTACAATGGAATGCTTCACGAACATGCATAACTTACCATTTTTTAATTTTATTGCAATCAATATCACCACACAACGAGCACCATGAGGCACTAGACCTAACGACACTATCAACCACCTTATACATATATTTTGGGTCCAGAATCCCATCGCATCTCGCAATCGGCGGGGTCTCGGGGCTTATATATAAGGCACACCATTATATACCGGACCTGACGATGATTATAGAGGGAGGGGTACAATATTTGAAGTTCAACCCTATGGCTCACCCACGAGGCTTTCCTGTGTTTTTCCATGTTCTTTGATAATACATTGGGGTTCAGGTTTTTCAAAGGAAATTCATACATTGTGCACCCACCGGGACTATTAAGTGCAGCATATATATATTTCAGGTCCAAAGCCCCATCTCATATCGCAATCGGGCTCCACTGGAACCCAAGGCCCATTCACTCGCTATTGAAACATTACGATACGATATGACGGACCTGCCAGCAGTATTAACACACACACACACACACACACACACACATATATATTTCGAGTTCGCTTTCCCCAATCACTTAACGCAATATATATATATATATATATATATATATATATATATATATATATATATATATATATATATATATATATATATATATATATAGATATATATTTTGGGTCCGATTTCCCCAATCACATATCGCAATCGGCGGAGCCTGGGGGTTATGCAATATGAAAAGGAGCAATATGGTAGACCTAGCGACAATGATAAGCCCATGTCCATAACTTTTCAAGTCTGGCCTTATGGTCGGTCGCGGGTTTTCCCATGTATTCCCTTGTATTTTTGATAAAACGTTTCAGTCTCGGTTTTCAAAGGAGAGTGTTATATGGCGAACTCAAAAGGATTATTAACCCGGCTCATATATATTTTAGGTCCGCCTCCCCAATTGCTTATCGCAATCGGCAGAGTTCATTGTTTATACATAAAGCGATTTGTGATACAGCAGACCCGCTGATAATTATAGGCTCAGGTATATAATATTTGAAGTCCGGCTGTATGGCCCGGCCGTAGGTTTTTTCCATGTTTTCCTGTGTATTCAATAAAATGTTGTGGTTGCAGTTTTTAATTGAAAATCCCATATGGTGGACCCGATAGGGTATAGGTTCCTGCCTAGAATATTTCAAGTCCAGATTCCGGATCCAGATAGGTGTTATGCAACGATTTTCAATGTAAATCAGATTTACACTTGCAGGACTCAATCAGTGCATGAATTAAAAAACCAGGGGGTGATTCTTTCACACTTGTTCCTTTTGATGATTATAAACATTTAATGGAGGCAAGATTTGTGTTTTTCAAGCATTTTTATCATATTTGCATAATCAAAGCTGATATGAATTATTTCTACAGGCAAATTCGAGTAGATCCGGTAACGGATAAATGTAAGCTATATTGTTATGAAACCAGCTCCAGAAAAGATAGAAATGAAAGATCAACGCCTTAGAATTCAGCCTCTTCGAGGGGGCAACCTTCTTTACATTACATAAATGAACAATTCTTGGATGATTCAAATGACAAAACCTCCTTTCTATATATAGGAGTCTAAGGAGTCACAATATAATCCAGCCGACCTAACAATAATAATATAAAGCCACAATAATAACAATAGTGGGCTTCTATGGGGCACAATAGTAACAATATGGGAACTACATCGGTACATCAATATAATAAGTGGGTTATACTAATAAAAATAAGGGGTTACACTATTAGTATATGGGCCTAACATGCCCCTCTCCTTCAGAAAGCATTGTCCTCAACGCTTCAGTGGTTCTTGATGCTTCTGTATAAAATTCTTGTCCTCCCATGTGGAATCTTCAGCGGGTAAGTTCTTCCACTTGATGAGATACTCTGAAATTGATCAATTTCGTAGCTGTCGGGTTCTGTGACTGCTCCAGGTTCTAATATGATTTTTCCTTCCTCTTCAATTTCTGGCAATATTGTTTGAATTGGGATCTTTTGCAACTTTTGAATAAGTGGCCATACTTCTTCGTCCTTTTTCCATTCTTCCCTTGCTTCGTTTATCCAATCTGGTTGGATAATATAAATAGCACAAAACAATGCTTCCACATCCTCATCCTTGAAGAGTCTTCCCATTCGGTAAGGTCGCCATTTTTTAAGTGCATGTAGTATTGCCAACATTTCCTTCTCATAAATAGCTTGCTTGAGATGTAGCAGTACAAATACCCAATCACCTACATCAAAACATTTTTCACTACGATGTTGATCTACTTGTTGTTTTGTTTGATTTTGCACTGAAGTGACATTATCCTTTAAAAGTTGGAGAACTTGTTGTTGATGCTCGATGTGATCTTTCACTGCTTGAACCTTTTTCTTCTTCATATGTCCTTCTATTTCTAGAGTTTGAGGAGTGGTAATTTCTTCCAATCCTTTACAAGATATGGTAGGATTCATTTCTTGATGGTCGATGTGATCTTTCGCTTCTTGAACATTTTTCTTCTTGATATGTCCTTCTATCTTGATAGTTTGAGGAGTGGTAATTTCGAACAATGAATTACAAGATATGGTTGGATTCATTTCTTCTTTCTTGATGTGATCCTTCACTTCTTGCACATTTTTCTTCTTGATATGTCCTTTTATCTTGAGAGTTTGAGGAGTGGTAATTCCTGCCAATGCTTTACAAGATGTCATCTGATTCATTTCTTCTTTCTCTGGGGTGGGGTCCTGACATATATCTTCTTCCTTTGATGTTTCATGATCCTTTTCTTTCTCCTCTTCAAATTCTATGTAAAATAATTTTTTCTTAGCACACTTATGACCTTTAGTGCATTTGCTATCACAATTGTAACAAATCCCTTTTTCTCTTTTTTCTTCCAATTGTTGTGGTGTAACCCTTGTAGGTTGTGGAAAGCTAGGAGAAACAACACTTTTACCTTTATAGTTGTGAGGGGTATGCTTCATGGTTTCCATAATTTTGCTTTCCAATATGTCACAAAGTGCTTTTACTCTTTCCAACTGTTGTGGTGTTGCTCTTTGTATCCTCATAATGTGCTATCATTTCCTCCGTGAAAATTGACCACGTAACAAGTTGTTTACGAGAACAAAGCCCTTCATACCATAAAAATTGATCTAGTTCTAAATATGAAGATGCAATACATACCTTTTGTAATAGTTGTACACCATGTAGATCAAAATATTGCTCCATCTGAAGTATCCAATTTACCGGATCCTTGCCATCAAACTTCCTCATCTTGCTTTTTCTTGATTTTAGGAGCTTGATCTTGAAACAACTGTAACTCTGTAATTTCAGATCTTTAAGTTCTAAAATTGTGACCTATAGTATCCCTCTATGTCCTCTTTCCAATGCCACCAGTCTGATCCAATTTGGATTCTCCAAGGAATAGTTATGCACAATCTCCCAAGATGACCTGATTATAGACTAGTTCAGTAGAGCGAACTTGTACGACGTGCCACGAGTCACTGTTTCGACCTTTGGATCTGAAAAACACCCAAAAGAAACTAAAGTCTGTCCTCTTTCTGTACCTTCTTACGAAACTTCAATCCGATCCCCAGAGAGAAAGTTATGACGATTTTCCCTAGGTCACCTGTTTTGAATGTAATCCAGGAGTCTGCAAAAAGACCAACTTCCTCAGATCATATCTCCGCAAATATCGCGCGCAAAGCTCTAAAATTCGGACCCACGGTTCAGCGCGATTTCTTCTCAAATGGGTTTTTTTTTCGACTTCTGAAACGTCACAGGAAAAAAGTTATAGCGAAAATGCCACGATGACCTGTTTGGAGCAGCGAAACCCTAGAATCCAAAGCTCTGATACCAAATGTTATGAAACTAGCTCAAGAAAAGATAGAAATGAAAGATCAACGCCTTAGAATTCAGCCTCTTTGAGGGGGAAACCTCCTTTACATTACATAAATGAACAATTCTTGGATGATTCAAATGACAAAACCTCCTTTCTATATATAGGAGTCTAAGGAGTCACAATATAATCCAGCCGACCTAACAATAATAATATAAAGCCACAATAATAACAATAGTGGGCTTCTATGGGGCACAATAGTAACAATATGGGAACTACATCGGTACATCAATATAATAAGTGGGTTATACTAATAAAAATAAGGGGTGACACTATTAGTATATGGGCCTAACATATATCAAGATGACACCTCTACACCATCGGTGTCAATATTGAAAAAACACGCTCTGCAAAAGGGAATACAGACTACCATAGTGCATAATGAAGGCACTCTCTGTGTTCAACAGAAGCACTCATGACAATGCTGATCCATCAAGATGTCATTACTTCCAAACACACATTCCGTCATGCCAAATGTGGGATGATGGGCGCAGTGTTTTCAGTTTCCTTCAGGAAATAATAAGGGATAACGTCCACTTTATATAGATGTGAAGAGATGACACATAGTCATTCTCTTTCAATCAAAATCTATTCATTCCCTAGGAAACGAAGCGCTAGAGTGATAGGAAATGCCCTCTACGTGTCAGTAGTGACACCGATTGTTCTACATCTGTATAGTTTGATCTATATATTGAAGAGAACAGGGGGAAGGATAAAGGGTTAAGGGAAATGACTCTCTGGATAGGAGATGAGGTATTTTTGTTCGAAGAGAGCAACTTTGATTTATTGTGAATAAAAAAGTCCGTTTGGTTCAAGAAGGAGCCTGTTGTGTCAGATTGATTTTCCTTTTTCCTCAAATGTTTAGAATCAGTGTGTTGTTGTTGGCATAAAGATAAATGTGATTTTCTTTGCGCATGTTGATAACAAGCCGTTCATGGTTATTCATGGCTATTTGAATATAATTCAATAGCATTGTTAATTCTGAAAGGTTGCTGATTCAAGACTTTGTTAAACATCAGTTTCAAGTGTTATTTGTATGGAAAGGAATGTGTCTTCCTGTATAAGTAATTGTATTGCAATTAGGATTTAATACAACTTTGTTCTTATGTGAACTAGTAATTGATTCATTTGGACTTGGAATATATACATGATATTTAACCTCTTTTTGTTATGCTCCTGCAGGATAGGTTAGGATAGTTAGAACTAGATTAAAGTAGTTAGAAGTAGTGTAGATAGGATTTGATGCATATAGGTTAGTTGTTTCTTTTGTTGATTTAATTGAAGTCTTCCTCCATGAAGCAATCTCTCAACACCTATAACAGTTCACGGGGTCCTTTAAAACCTATTGGAACTAGCCATTCCAAACAAAAGCATATCTAATTTGGGCATGCGATCAGGTTAGTTCCCCTTGTTGGCATAGCGAAAGTTTGATGTGTCAACAAATTGGTGCTAGAAGGAGGGAAAAAGCTATTGTCCACAACTTTTCAAGATTTCATCTATAAATGCCATGCATGGCTTCAAAGAGGTTAATGTATGGATCGTAAAGGTCTAAAAGATCATTCCGCCCATTGGGAAGAGCCTCATTTCGAGGAAAAAACGATCCCTCTCGGTCCCGTGTCTGGGTCACCCAAGAAAGAGAGACTGTGGGAGTACCCTATCACTCAGGAATAGCCAGTCAGAAGACATACTCGGGCTTACGCTTGTTACCTATCATAGCTTACTATCTTTTAGTATTTACCTTTGACAACAAAAAGAAAGCCGAGGGTCTATCACATAAATGAAGAGACATCTACAACCCCTTCTCTTAAAGATATTATGCTAGATTCTTTGCAAAGTTTCGACTCTCCTTGGGAAGAAATTCCTGAGGATCCCCTTTCTGAAGGCAATACTTGTCCTGATTTGAAAATCCTAACAAAGAAACCCTCAACCAGAACCTCCATATCCTTAACATGGCTAACGTTCCTCCTCCAAGTGGGAATCAACCTCTACTTCCCCCTCTGGGTGGAAATCAACCTTCGCCACCTCCTCCTGGTGGGAATCAACCCCCACCTCCTCCACGAGTACTCCCTCCCTAGCTTGCATAGGATGTCATAGCGGTACTTGGGCAGCAGCATCCCTTACCCAAGAACGCAGAAAGAGTGTTACCTAAATTGGACCCTGAGCGGGGAGATGCTATTGATAACCATATTCACTCTTTCTTCCTAGCAGTGTGCATGTTAGGGGTAGCCGATGAGGATGTGGTATGTCGATTATTCCTTTTTACTCTAATTGGTGCGACCTCCACATGGTACTTTAGCTTGAGAATAGGATCGATCACCTCATGGGGTGCCTTTCAGCAGGCCTTTTTAGATAAGTTTGGCGATGACAAAACACCTGCGACCTTAGTTTTAGAACTATCCCATTTAAAAATGGAAGCCAAAGAAAAGGTCAAGGATTTCAACATCTAGTTCAACACTTTGTTCAATACAATCCCAGCTAACGCTAGACTTACTGATGAGGTGCTTATGGAATTTTACATCACCGCTCTCCCTGTACCTACTGCAATGTGGGTTAAGAGAAGTAATGCGCATACCTTACAAGGTGCTATCAATGAAGCACTAAAAGTAGAGAATGAAATGATCAGTCTCACAACATGTCATCATACAACTGAAGGGAAGAAAGCTTCTCAATCATCCAAGAAGAATAATGGGAGTGATAACAAAGCGGTTGAGGGAAAAGAAAGGGACACTATAGATGTGGAAGGTTTGCATCAGATCATTAAGAAACTGACAAACATAGTCATTGATATGAAAAGGAATTCTGGAGAGAGTGGAGGAGAGTATAACAACATGAAACCCTTCAAACCTTTGTATCACAAGAAGATAGAAGGTGGTCATGGTCAACTTGCGTTGCCTGCTCCACCCAATGAAGGGAACCTAAATATGGAAGAGCTGGATCTTATTGGATCACTCCTTAACAAAGAAGAACCCATAGTGGAGCTGAAGCCAAAACAAGAAGGTGAGGAAGAAGACCAAGTAGAAGAGCCCTTGGATGAAGAATCTCAAATCAACGTACTGTCGGATTTCTACACAAATGAGAATAATGATGACGAAGAAGATAGCATGGAAGAAATCCACACTAATGAAATCCACACATGGAGTAAGGGGTCACTTGCAGGTGTGATGAAGCCTGTAGATCAAACCAAGAAAGATGTTTTCCCTTTGAAGGCATCTACTCCCAGAGCTCCAGTTGAGAAGGGTAGACCTAGTGGTTAGTCCAAGAATAGCCTAGTTGCAAACTAACCAGAGAAAGAGAATACATCTCCAACTGCAACGAGGGCGACTCAAAATGGTAAACTCCCACCTAAGAATGGAAAAACCAATATGTTTTCTCTGCCCTATCTTGTTTATAACATTGATTACAATATTGTAGATGATCTTAAGAAATCTAGGGCTAATATAACATACTTCGACTTGCTAAAACTGATGCAACAAAGAGATTTGTTGTTGAAAGCTATGAATGAATGGAATTGTAAATCTCCCACCACTCCGAGCAACCAACCCAAGAAGTCGGTCTCTAGACCTATTAGTACTCCCAGTACAACCCAAATACCATCAGCTATGGAAGCCACTCTGTCTAAAATGAATCGAAAACCCCAAGATGTCAGTGTAGCCATGATAGGGAGGAAATCAAAATCCATGACTCCACCTTTCCTTATCACATTTGAAATCCTCAACATGAACGTACACAATTTCTTAGTAGATTATGGTGCCTCATCCACTGTAATTCCTTACGCTATTGTTAAAATACTGCAACTTGAATTATGAAATTGGACATGACAAATGTGAAGGTAATTGGGAAATTGAAAGATGTGTTGATTCGGATGGCTGCTAAACCACAATACACACAAGTCATTGACATAGTGGTAGTCGATATACCCGAGGCTTATGGAATGCTGCTTAGTAGGGATTGGTCAGCAAAACTCAATGGATATTTCTCAATTGATTAATCCTATCTCTTGCTGCCTCAAAAGGGAAAAGGTGATATGCTAAGAGTTGATCGAGAAAGATACATGAAGTATGTGGTGACAGAACTAAATGGCCCCAATGAACCTGTAATGTTTATCAACTCTATCCTTGGCAATTATAGTTTCAATGCTTGTGCCACAAAAACCTGTTTTGTGGAATTCCATGCGTAAACAATTGAAGGAGCTATAATAAACACATAGTTGGAAGCTCTCCCCTGTAGTCCAACTGATGAACCACCCTGTAATATAGTAGATGATAGAACTAGTTTCATAGGAAGTAATTCAATTGATGTAACATTATACTCTATATTTTGGACACTCTATTTTGATGGCTCTAACTGCCTTGAAGGTGCAGGTGCTAGGAGCATTCTCATTGACCCGCAAGGGAAACAACATCTGATGGCTAGCTAGCTAGAGTTCACATGCACCAAAAACACGACAGAATATGAAGGCTTGTTGTAGGGCCTGATGAAAGCCATTGATATGAAGGTAAAAAATCTTAAAGTTTCTTGTGACTCACTGATAATTGTGGATCAGGTGAGGAAAAGGATACACTGCAATTCGCCACACCTGGTAAGGTATCAACATGAGGTATGGAGCTTAATTGACAATTTTTATTATTTTAATATCACATACATACCTCGAGAGCAAAGCCAAGATGCCGATCTGATGGATGGTATCGCTGCAAAAATTTTGCCTAATTTTAGATTAAAGAAGAATAAATGTTATGTTGAATTGATTTTCAGACCATCTGTGCCTGATAACATCTCAAATTGGCAGGTGTTCGAAGATGACTAGCAAAATCCTTGAGTTCTTGCACTGCGAGAAGACATTCAAGAATGCAATCAATGATGAAAAGGAGCATGACATGCTTATCAATGAGAGGGAAGCTGAGGAGAAAGATCAGTCCAATATGATTCCCAAGTCAGTTTTAAAGATGGAGCACTTGTATGACCTGCATGATAAATTCAAGAAGTCGACTAACTGCAAAATGCATAGCTCATCCATGAAGTATGAATCAATCAACCTTGGAACCAAGGAAGACCCAGACAATGTCAATTTGGGCTTGGGGTGCTCTCCACAAGAGAAGGCTGCATTTGTTAAGCTGTTTAAAGAGTATAAGGACGTCTTTGCATGGACATATGTTGACTTAAAAACCTTTGATACCAGCATTATGCAACATGTAATTCCTCTGGAAAAGGAGGCCAAGCCCTACCAACAAAAGCTTCGCAAGATGCATCCTAGCCAAGAACCGTTGGTGAAGAAAGAATTAAACAAAATTTTGGATGCTAAAATCATTTTTCCAGTCATACACACCCGATGGGTAGCAAATATCGTGCCAGTAAGAAAGAAAAATGGAGACATAAGGTTGTGTATCGATTTCAAAAACCTGAATAAAGCATCACAAAAGGATAACTATCATGTCCCTTCTATGGAACACATTCTTCAGTGTGTTTCTGGGTCTAAAATGTTGTCCCTATTAGATGGATTTTCAAGATATAATCAAGTGTTGGTATCTAATGAGGATCAACTTAAGACAACCTTCAACACTAAATTTGGCACCTACACATATCGTAAAATGCCTTTTGGACTTATTAATGCGGGCATCACATTCTAGAGAGCTATGGACATAGCTTTCTGGGGGTTGATTAACAGATCAGTAGTGGTTTATATGGATGACATCATTGTGTATTCATATCACAGAAGGGATCATATTTATCACCTAAAATATATTTTTGAAAGATGCCAAAGGTATGGAAAATTGTTGAATCCAAATAAGAGCGTCTTTGCAGTCACAAAAGGGAAACTATTGGGGCATATCCTCTCTAAAGAAGGGATTGTTATTGATCCTGAAAGAATAGAGACCATCATGAGAATACAACCCCTGCAAATAAAAGGGCAATGAAATCTTTCTTCGGGAAGATCAATTTTGTTAGGAAATTTGTCTCAGGTTTCATGGAAACAGTGCGCCCCATGCAGCTAATGATGAAGAAAGACGTTGTGTATAAGTGGAGCAATGAAGCCAAGAAAGCATTTCAGTGAATTAAAGAGGCCATCGTAGAAGCCCTTGCGTTGGTTAGTCCCGATTTCGACAAAGAATTCCTCTTGTACACTTTCGCTTCTGATGTTTCATATGCCGCAATCCTCACCCAAAAAAATGACGAGGGCAACGAAGTCCCCATTTCCTATATGAGCTCTAATCTCCAGGGAGTAGAACTGAACTACCCAGATGTGGAGAAACAAGGCTTTGTAGTTTTTAAAGCTATAAAACACTTCCATCCTTATTTATTAAAGGCCACGACCAAACTAATTGCTCCCCTTCCTATTGTAAGTTCCCTCTTCATGCAGAAGGAAATGGGTGAACGGAGAGGGAATTGGATAACCACACTTCAAGAATTCGACCTCGAGATTAAGCCAACAAAGATAGTTCAAGGGTAGGGATTATGTAAGCTAGCAGTAGAAGACTTGGAGGATATAGAAGGGGCATCCGAAGAACTAGAAGCGTAGAGCATGAAAAACGAACAAGTAAAACTTAGGGAGGATCCCCTATGTATTAATGAGATGCTGATATATGAACACAAAGTGTCAGAAGCCCTTTTGGATTCTGAGTCGCGGTATTACGACATACGCTTCTATCTAACACGGGGATCATGTCCTGAACACATGGATGCATCACAAAGGAGAGAGCATAGATTGAAATCTAATCAATATCACTTGGATAATGACACATTATACAAAAAAAATTATGATGGAATCTGGCTGAGGTGCTTGGAAAAGGATGATGCTGATCATGTCTTGAAAGAAATGCATGATGGCCCAGCAGGTGGTCACTACGGTGGAGATACCACTGCTCAAAAAATATTAAGAGCTGGATATTATTGGTCCATAATGTTCAGGGACTCGCATCCCTATGCTCGCAAATGCAAGGTGTGTCAAACCGTTGTAAGATGAGAGAGAAAGCCAATTGTTCCCCTCAGGTCT
This sequence comes from Pinus tabuliformis, assembly GCA_031772625.1. Classification (NCBI taxonomy): domain Eukaryota; kingdom Viridiplantae; phylum Streptophyta; class Pinopsida; order Pinales; family Pinaceae; genus Pinus; species Pinus tabuliformis. Next base: position 556,206,981 of record CM062805.1, on the reverse strand, counting down.
GTTATGATTTATCGCCCATTCCAGGAATGGGGCCTAGATGTCATAGGCAGGATCACTCCAAACTCTTCACGGCAGCATAAGTATATACTCACAGCGACTGATTACTTCACCAGATGGACCGAATCTATCCCGCTTCGGAAGGTAAACAAAGATGAGATAGTATCATTTATTGAGAAATTCATTATCAACAGGTATGGCATCCCTGACGCTCTCATATTTGATAATTCTTCTTACTTTGCATCACTGAAATTGACTAAATTTGCTATTGATAAATCAATTCACATAAGTTATGCATCAAACTATTACCCCCAGGGAAATGGAGTTGCAGAGTCCTCAGACAAGAACCTCATTCACATAATCCGTAAATCTGTTGCTGACAACCAGAGGAACTAGCACAATGCTCTAACAAATTCCCTTTAGGCCAATAGGGTCACCCCAAAAGTGGCCTTAGGAAACTCCCCATACTTCCTCGTCTATGGATAGGAAGCCATCTTGCCTCCCAACACTACCCTTCCCTCTTTATAGCTCTCCCAAGCCTCAAGAGGGACCCATTTAGCCTTACTTCAAGAAAGGATCAACCAATTACTGAGGTTGGAGGAATAGAGAGACACGGCCATAAATAAATTTAGAAATCAACAAATGATTGTGAAGAGGTGGTTTGATCGCCATCTGGCAGGAGATAAATATTACCAAATAGGAGAGCTAGTCCTAAAATGGGACAAATTGAATGAGCCAAAAGGCAAGAACACTAAATTCCAACACTTATGGTTGGGCCCGTTCCAAGTTGTGGAAAAAATTGGTCAAGGAACTTACATATTGAAAACTTTACAGGGAGAAACTGAAAAACTCCCTGTTAATGGCAAACATCTCAAGAGATACTTCTAGTAGCCACCACATGGTGGTTACCTCTTGAGTAGGTTAGAATTCATTTTATTTTTTCTATTAGTTTAGTTACATTTCCGTTTTTTCATTTCTTGTTTTTTTTTTCAAAGTTATTTTCCTTCTGTTTTGAATTGCAGTCATTTTCAACCAACTAATTTTGGTCCTCCAGTCTTGTTTTTACCTTTTTCAGATTGCCCCCATTCGCCACCATCAGCTTTTTCCTCCTTCATTAGCTTGCTGATGAGTCTGCTGATTCTAAATCCATCGTTACTTTGCAAATCAAACAAATTTTTAGTGAGCCCATGAGAACAGGAAAATCAGTTATGGAATTCAAACAAAAGCCACTCATTGGCATATGTTGGGAACGAGGTAAAATCTGTTGATAACTTGGATACCTGGAGCATGTAGGGGCATCTTTATAAAACAAAAAATGTGTAACTACAACTAGACTAGCATGGAGGAATGTTGTATTTTAAATAAATCCCACTCAGACCTAGTCCATGCTTGTCTTCAAGGTTTACAATTATTCTCCATTGGTCCCATCCACCACACTAAATTCTCCAATACTTGTCATCTATAAGTAAATCTCCTTTCATGGGCTAAACTCACTGTCATATACCATGTGGCAAATCCAATTGTGCTCTCGTCCTTGTGCTTGAAACTGGAAGGACTTATTTAAAAGAAAATGAAATGTCAAGTCCTTGTGCCAATCTGGAAGGACAGGTTGCTTGGGAAGCCGATTAGAGTAAGAATATTGCTGGGCTCAGAGTACCGGTTGACACAACAAGCTCAACCTTGCTTAAGTAGTTTAAAAATATCGCATGATCCATGGTTGTACCCCATTCAATCATATGAAAATATAGTGTTGAAATTCTCATATAAAGTGCAGATAAACATATCTACATCATGTTTGATGAGCAATAAAGAGCTGAGGTACAAACCTAAATAGGTATTTATAGACCAATGATGGCCCTAATAGGATTTTTGAAAGTAGGAAGCAGTTAAAGGAAGGTCAATGAATTCCATAATACTACCATTGGAGAATGCCTGTCAAAACCCCATCAGTAAGTAGAAGATATTTGTCTTTATCCCACCAGAAGAAATTATTGTTGAAGTGTAACCCATGCTTGTCCATCTATGCAATTTGCATTTCAAGTTTATCTTAACACCCTGATGTTCTATTGATCCAAGTTTTGTTTGGAAACATAGATAAGTGGTTCTCCCAGCGGTTCGCCATTTGTTGTGGCCATAACCACCACCCTATTAAAACCTGCCTTGGAAGCAATTTTGAATGGGTCCCCTAAAAAAGTTGATCTTTCACCTCTCTGAATGATCTGTTTTATCCCAGGGATTTCAACTCTCTTCCATATGATTCATCCATAACTCTCTCTAGCCCTTAATCCATTTCCTTCATTAGGACTTTTCAATCCCCATAAACCTTCATGGTGCTCTACGCCCATGCACATAACCAACCCCTCACTCTCTATCATGGTTGTATTTGAATTGAACCCATGAAACCTTCCATCGCTTCCTTATTCCCATTATAATCGTTTACAATGGAATGCTTTGCAAACATGCATAACTTACCCTTTTTTTATTTTATCGCAATCAATATTGCCACACAACGAGCACCATGAGGCACTAAACCTAACGGCACTATCATCCACCTTATGCATATATTTCGGGTCCGAAGCCCCATCACATATCGCAATCGGCGGGCTCCCGGGGCTTATATATAAGGCACACCATTATACACCGGACCCAACGATGATTATAGAGGGAGGGGTATAATATTTGAAGTCCAACACTATGGCTCGGCGATGGGGTTTTCCCGTGTTTTTCCATGTTCTTCAATAATATGCTGGGGTCCGAGTTTTTCAAAGGAAAGTCATACGTTGCAGACCTGCCGGGACTATTAAGTATAGCATATATATATTTCGGGTCCGGAGTCCCATCGCATATCGCAATTAGGCTCCAATGGAACCCAAGGCCCATTCACCTGCTATTGAAACATTGCAATGCGATACGATGGACCTGCCAGCAGTATTAACACACACACACACACACACACACATATATATATTTCGGGTCCAGTTTCCCCAATCGCTTATCGCAATCGGCGGAGCCCGGGGGTTATGCAATATGCAAAGGAGCGATATGGCAGACCCGGCGATAATTATAAGCCCGTGTCCATAAATTTTCAAGTCCGGCCTTATGGTTGGTCATGGGTTTTCCCATGTATTCCCTTTTATTTTTGATAAAATGTCCCGGTCTCGGTTTTCAAAGGCGAGTGTTATATGGCAGACCCGCAAGGATTATTAACCTGACTCATATGTATTTCGATTCTGCCTCCCCAATCGCTTATCACAATCGGCAGAGTTCATTGTTTATACATAAAGCGATTTGTGATACGGTGGACCCGCCGATAATTATAGGCTCGGGTATATAAGATTTAAAGTCTGGCTGTATGACTCGGCCGTGGGTTTTTTCCATGTTTTCCTGTGTATTTTATATAATGCTATGGTCGCAGTTTTTAATTAAAAATCCCATATGGCGGACCTGATAGGGTATAAGTTCCCGCCTAGAATATTTCAAGTCCGTATTTCAGATCCAGTTATGTGTTATGCAACTATTTTCAATGTAAATAGGATTTACTCTTGCGGGACTCAATCAGTGCATGAATTAAAAAACCAGGGGGTGATTCTTTCACATTTGTTCCTTTTGATGATTATAAACGTTTAATGGAGGCAAGATCTATGTTTTTAAGCATTTTTATCATATTTGCATAATCAAAGTTGATATGAATTATTTTTGTAGGAAAATTCGAGTAGACCCGGTAACGGATAGATGTAGGCTATATCAAGATGACATCTTTGCACCATCGATGTCAATATTGCAAAAACACACTTTGCAAAAGGGAATACGGACCGCCATAGTGCATAATGAAGGCACTCTCTGTGTTCAGCAAAAGCACTCATGACAGCGCTGATCCATCAAGATGTCATTACTTCCAAACACACATTCAGTCATGCCAAATGTGGGATGATGGGCACAATGTTTTCAATTTCCTTCAGGAAATAATAAGGGATAACGTCTGCTTTATACATATGTAAAGAGATGACAAGCAGTCATTGTTTTTCAATCAACATCTATTCATTCCCCAAGAAACAAAGTGCTAGAGTGATAGGAAATTCCCTCTACGTGTCAGCATTGACACCGATTGTTCTACATCTATATAGTTTGATCAGTATATTGAAGAGAACAGGGGGAAGGCGAAAGGGTTAAGGGAATACCGAGAGTCATTTCCAACGACATAAGTATTACCTTCGGATAGGAGATGAGGGCTTTTTATTTGGAGAGAACAGATTTGATTTATTGTGAATAAAGAAGTTTGTTTGGTTCAAGAAGGAGCCTGTTGTGTCAGATTGATTTCCCTTTTTTCTCATATGTTTAGAATCAGTGTGTTGTTGTTGGCATAAAGATAAATGTGATTTGCTTTGTGCATGTTGATAACAAGCAGTTCATGGTTATTCCTGGTTATTTGAATATAATTCAATAGCATTGTTAATTCATGAAAGGTTGTTGATTCGAGACTTTGTTAAACATCAGTTGCAAGTGTTATTTGTATGGAAAGGAATGTGTATTCCTGTATAAGTAATTGTATTGCAATTAGGATTTAATACAACTTTGTTCTTATGTGAACCAGTAATTGATTCATTTGGACTTGGACTATATATATGATATTTAACCTCTTTTTGTTATGCTCTTGTAGGATAGGTTAGGACAGTTAGGACTAGATTAAAGTAGTTAGAAGTAGTGTAGACAGGATTTGACGCATATAGGTTCAATCTTTCTTTGGTTGATTTAATTGAAGTCTTCCTCTGGGAAGCAATCTATCAACACCTATAACAGTTCACGGGGTCCTTTAAAACCCGTTGGAACTAGCCATTCCAAATGAAAGAAAATCTAATTGGGGCTTGTGATCGGGTTAGTTCCCCTTGTTGGCATAGCGAAAATTCACCATGTCAACACCTTGTCAAGGACAGGTTCAACAACTTCTAACTGCCTAAACAAATACAACTTATCCATGTGATCCTTTTCTGCAAGTTTGTCCACTTGTTGTTGAATTCCTTGAAGTTGTTCCAATAACTTCTCATATTCCTTCTGGTCATCAACTACCACTTTTTGTTGTGGAGGAAGACTGTCTTTCATCTACTCTTCTATTCTATATTTTGACCTTGTTCTGGGATTCCTTGGTTTTTCAATTGTCTCCTTTATCTTTTTAACATCAATAATATGTTTACTTTTTCCTTTTGCAACATGTATTGATGTTTTCCCTGACGGTTCTCCTTTACTGGGCCGAATAGTTCCTTGGGATACTTGATGTCTGAGTTCTCTATTTTTCTACTATAAATATGTCACCATAAGATGAGTTTTGTCAAGTTAGCATTGAAACTCCATGATTCTTAGATCCTTGTATTCTATTTCAACCTCTTGGTCACCCACTTCAAACTCCTCTGCTACATCATTTGATGGTTCTATGCTCTTTTTAGGAGTAGGATCCTCAATTATCTTCTTCACCATAGATCTGTTTCTTGGTTTGTGAGTCACTTTCTCTTCCTCATGCACAAAGTGTTGCTTTTTACCTTTCCTTTTGTCTACTATCCCTTTTCCATCAAAGGATTCTTAACTGATTCTTTTGCTACTTGTGAAAATTCATGTGTTCCCATAGAAGGTGTGCCCATTTTTATCTTAGTACTATCAAAGTGAGCCAAAAGGCCATAAGCTGCTAAGAAACTATCCCAAGTCCTCTTCCTCTTATCAAGCTCCTTCAAAACTAACAATTTGACTAAAGAAAAATGGAATAGTCTACGCACATGATTTTCTTATTTTGACTGGACCATGTTTGCCATCTTACACGGGCTCTTAAACAGATAATGAGGCAAATTTACACTTCTCTTTCCAGTAAAATGCATCAAGAGCCTTATGTGATATTGATATACCTTGCTGAAATGCCCCTCATAAGTGAAATACCTTTGTATGACTTTAAGGAGTTGGCTATAATGATCTAACGTGTAGCTTCTTGGAAATGCAGGCTTCTTGGAATTTTTTTTTGATACCGATGTTTGAGGAAGTCTTTGTAACGTGACACATCCAATCCCATGCCCTTAAACCATTTTTCTCTTGTCAAGGGTATATCTGTTTCTTGTGAGATGGTTCCTTCTGAAACAATGAACTCAAGATCTCCCACCTTTACTTAATTACCCTTGGGACTGAATGCAAAGAGTCCAGTGAGTTGAAAATGATGACCTGTGGCTTGAAATATCTCACAAAAAGTAATGCAACCTATCTATTAAAAAACAATTTGAATGGTTGGGTCTGCATTGACTAGATCAAGATTTTGTGGTTCATATAAATGCACTACGTCTCCTCCTTTGGACTTATTTTTGTTTTCTGGAGTCTCCAACTTGATTCTGTAGGATAAAGAAACCCCCTCTCCCCAAATAAAAATTGTGCAAAGGAAAATAGAAAACTAAATCTCAGTGAAAAAGGGTATTTTGCGTAGCAAATGCACAGTAAGATGATGAAGGGTTTCAAATGGGGGAACTTGGCTCACTCTCAGTTGCAGGTACAGACTTGAACTTTTATAAGATGATAATTAAATGAAAATTAACCAATAGGATGGCCACAAACAACACTACACACAAAAATAGATGATACACGGGCTTTGTGTAGCAAAGGAAAATGCACATCGAATATTATCATTGATCTAAGTGGATCTTCAGAAAACTACCAGTGGCATGATAAAAGGCTCAAAAATCAAAGTGGAAGAATCTAGATAAACTTAGCATCGGATTGAAGTGCTCATCCTCCTAATTCTAATGGTGCGAACGACACTCAAATTTGAGTCTAGATGACAAAGTTAGAGCAAGTCAAAGTTATAGTTTGACTTCTCCAGGTAGCAGGGAGAAGATGACATGGCATAGTTTTAGAAAATAAGGGAGTGCCATGTGGTGGGATTCCACTGGACCCCACATATCACATATCGACAAAAAATAGGAGTGCTTAAGGAAGAATTGGCCCCTAGCATTCTCAGCTGTGATTGTGATATCACATATTGCAGGTCGGAGGAGTTACGAATCGACCCTCGCAGGATTTAGTTGCGATGCGATATACATCACATATCATAATAAAGGGATGGTGCTTGTGATACGATTTAGGGGAAAAGCATTGATTGTGATACTTCGATAAGGGGTCGGGACCCAAAATGTTATACAATATGATTAATAAACCTAGCAGTTCCGTAGGTGTTGCAGAGTGCTAACCATTGCGCCAAGGGTTTCACACCGATTGCGATAATGCGATGAGAGTGCTAGACACAAAGACAATATGTTATATGGTGAATCTTCCTGTCGAGTCCATAGTTATCGTAGGATGCTGTGTCTGGGAATTGGACTGTCCACTGATAAGCTGGAACTGCCGATGAACCCACTGCCGAGAGTCATGCGCCATTGAAATGGGTTACTGGATAGTGGCTTACTATTGCAGAAGGGCTGTTGTCGTGAATCCTTCAGGCATGCTCCTACCTGCTAACCTTGGTTACTACATTGAAACTTCCCCGATTTTGAGGGATGTCGCCTACATGATCTTATATATGTGATTGTTGTGTCAGAGAAAGGCAGGGGAGGACTAGATGAATACATAGATTTTACTACATATAGTAGACCTTGACCCTAGCAGCAAGCTGTAACCTTGCCTTGAGTAGCAGGGAGGTTTCGAGAAGATTGTAGAAGGCCCAATTATCGAAATTGAGAGTTTGGATAGGCATTTTTTCACTATTGTTCTCTAGGAGTTTAGTGGTTCTGTTTTTTTTCAAACTTGGGCTCTCCATTCTCTTCCCATCTATCAGCTTGGAGGTATAAGGGTTGAAATTGCTTTTTTTTGTACTTTTATCTCTTTTATGTCACTAATAAAAAGAAGGCCTCCCCACTGTTGAGCAGGGTTTGGAGACGTAGTCCAAATTGGATGAACTCCATAATCAAATCATTGTGTCATGGTTTTTGTGTTCTTCTAATTATTTCTGCATTGTTTATGTGCTTTTAAGTTCCATGGTTAATTAACTCTGTTATATGTAATTTTGATGCATCTGTAAGTAAAAGAAATTAGATCAAGTTTGGTATCAGAGCAAGTCTTTATAGATGCAAATTACACGATTTTATGCTAACCCGGAACAGGCTATGAAAAGGATAAGGAACACTTAACTCCTTTAATCTTGAAGCACGATGTGCACAACAAAGAAAAAACATGTCCAATGAAGAAGCTCGTTGGGAAGATGAATATAATTTTTGAAAGGTATTATATAATATGGCAGGAAAGGTAGACAACTTATTCGCAAAGTATGAGAAGGCACTTCGGCATGAGAAGAAGGATGCCGATGATCATGAATCAACAAATTAGGAAGGTGGTGGAGAAGATCCTCCTCCCTCTCCTTTCTCTAGTCATAATTCTCATCACTCTCATGGAAATTTCAAATAGAACTCTAAGAAATTGTTCTTCAAGTTAGATGTGAAGTTTGACCTATCCATGTACAATGGATAATGTAGTCCAGAAAATCTCAATATTTGGATTAGACAGATGGAGGTTTACTGCCAAATCCAACAGATCAAAGAAGATGAGGTGAAAGTCTAGTTAGCATCTCTTCGGCTAAGTGGCACTTCTCTTGTTTGGTGGGAGAGAAAGTTACATAAGGGAAACATGAAGTTAGGTAACCTTCTATCCTCTTGGTCTAGTTTTATTTCTGCATTAATGGACCAGTTCTACCCTCTGGGTTATAAGCAAAATGAACTTATGGATTGGCAATATTTAAGGCAAGGTAAGGGCCAAAATGTACAAAGATTCACGGAGGAATTTCGGAAACAAGCATTGAATCTGGGCATCTCATTAGATGCACCTGAAACTGTAACTAAGTACATAGGTGCGCTACATAGTTACATCAGACACTCGTTATTATTGTTCAAGCCTACTTCAATTGATATGACCAGTGTTAAAGCTATACATCTTGAAAGTCAAGGAAAGAATGATCAAGATGACCAAACCAAGAAGATTCCATTCAAACCTCAGCATGGAAATTCCAGAAGAAAGGAAAAGGGAAGGATAAGAAGACCATCGCTGCCAAGAAGGGGGATAGAGAAACACCATCGTGCACTCACTACATGAAGGATGGGCATGACGAGGACCATTGCTGGATGCTGCATCCGGAACTGAGGCTAAAGAGATTCAGTGGAAAGGGGAAGTAGAAGATAGTGGCAACAGAGTAGGACCTTGCATCAGATTCCGGTGATGGGACATTGATCACATCCATGGGCGCAAGAGGTACTCTTTCTATTAATGATAGTTATGAGTCAGTTGCAAGAACTAGTTATTTGAATGAGCCCGTGAGTTGTAAGTGAAAGAGAATTGAGTTGTTCCACATTACAGTTGTCATAAAGCAAACAAAGTTGGAAAATCTGTTTGGTTCAGGTTCCCGAGCAAACTTAATCTCAGAGTCCTTAGTGAAAAGGCTATTCCTTGAAACTAAACCTCATCCGAGTCCATACCCACTTGGTTGGTTAAGTGATAAAGCGAAATTGTAGGTCACCAAGCAGTGTAGGGCCAAATTTGTAATTGCTTCTAAATTAGTTGATGAGGTAGAGTTAGATATAGTAACTTTGGACATCTATGGAAACATCTTGGGAAGCCCATATTTATATGACAGAAAGGTCGTTTTCTCTCGGCATGAAAACAAATACCACCTCACCAAGGATGGGGTTGATTATATAGTCAGAGCTCATCACACAAAAGTTAGTGCTAGCCTTGTTAGTGCAGGACAGATTAAAAGACTAGTTAATTCTAGTAAAGGGTGCATGCTCATGGTAGTGAGGGTGAAAGAAGCTGAGACAACTAACGCTTTCAGAGGTTGTGATCCTGATCATAAGAAGGAATTATTTGAAATTGTTTCTGACTATGATGAATTTTTTCAGGAACCGAGAGGATTTCCCCCTAAAAGGGAAATCCAACATGAGATCCATTTGTAGCAGGATGCCCCTTTACCAAATGTTGGCATGTATAGGATGGCTTCTATCGAGATGGAGGAGATCAAGAAACAAGTGCAGGAACTGTTAAATCAGGGAGTCATCAGACCAAGTTCTTCTCCTTGTGGCTCACCAATCATGTTGGTGCCCAAGAAAGATGGCACATGGAGAATGTGCATGGATTATAGGGCACTAAACAAGATCACGGTGAAGAATCGATACCCTCTCCATCGCATTAATGAATTGTTAGATCAATTAAAAAATGTTGTTTATTTTTCCAAGCTAGATTTTCATAGTGATTATCACTAGTTTAGAATTGCATAATAGGACGTTTGGAAAACTGTGTTCAAAAACAAGCAGGGGTTCTTCGAATGGATGGTGATGCCATTCGGACTGTGCAATGCTCCAACCATGTTTATGAGGGTAATGAATGACTTATTTCGGGCATTTCTTGATCATTGTTTTCTGGACGATATTCTTGTGTACAGTAAGACATGGGAGGAACACATGTGTCACATAAAGAAAGTGCTTGATGTTATGAAGAAAGAGAAATTATATTTGAAACTGTCAAAGTGTGAGTTTGGAAATACTTATCTGATTTATTTAGGCCATATTGTCGGTAATGGGAAATTAAGGATAGATCCCTATAAAGTGTAGGTGATAATGAAGTGGCCTGAGCCCATGAATGTCATAGAATTTTGAAGTTTTCTGGGCACGGTGCAGTATTGGAGAAGGTTCATAGCGAACTTTTCCATTATCGCAGCACCCTTGCACGCTTTGACTAGTGTGAGGCAGGCCTTTCAGTGGGGAGGAAAACAGTAGAAATCCTTCGACACACTGAAAGATAAGATCAACATGACCCCAGTGTTAGCCTTACTAGACCTTCAACAGCCTTTCTAAATTGAAACAAATTCCAGTGGATATGCCATGGGTGCAGTATTGATGTAGCAAAGAAAACCTGTTTTTTACCATTTGGAGACTTTCTCCTAGCTATTGTGAATTACCCTACGTATGACCGGGAGTTGTACACCTTGGCCCCAAGTGTAAAGTAGTGGAAACACTATTTGATCAGCAAGGAGACCATCATCCACACGGATCATCAGCCCTTGCAGTATCTTCAGCCATAGACCAAGCTTCAACAAGCCTGTCACTTTAGATGGATGGGATTCCTCCAACAGTTTCATTTGGTAATAAAATATAAGAAGGGTGCTAGCAACAAAGTAGCAGATATGCTTTCTCGGCCTCCTATTTCTACATCTGTAGTTTTGAAAAATGTTTCTTTTTCGTTATAAAGTTATGCTGAACAATATGCTAACGATAATGATTTTGAAGAAATCTATGAAAAACTGACTTGTGGATCGCAGGTGGACAATTATTACTTGCATGGAAATCTATTGTACCACCTTGGAAAACTATGTATACCCAGTAATGAAAGGGTTCATGTAATCCGAGAGGCTCATACCTCTCTGATGTCTGGTCATTTTGGCATTGAGAAAAATTTATTTCATTTGCAGAGGTTTTGTTTTTGGCCTCATATGAAAAAAATTGTGACTCGCTTTGTAAAGGGTTGTGTGTTGTGTTCTGTTTCAAAGCCCTCTAATGGAAAACTTGGGCTCTATACACCACTCGCTATTCCAAGTCGACCATGGGAAAGTGTGTCCATGGACTTTATAGGAGGTTTACCGATGTCTAGGAAAGGTCATGACTATTTGTATGTATTTGTTGATAGGTTTAGTAAAATGTGTAATTTAATGCCTTGTAAAAAGCAGGTCACTGTTGAGCAGACTTATTTTCTTTTCTTTTAGCATGTTTGGGTCCATTTTGGGTTTCCCACATCTATTCTGTCAGATTGAGGCTCCCACTTTCTTGGGGAGTTTTGGACCAACTTGCGGAGAATGATGGACACCAAGCTGAAAAGAAGTACGAAATTTCATCCACTGACCAATGCATAGACAGAGGTTGTCAATTGCACCGTGGTACACTTGTTGCGAGTCTATTGTGGGAAACATCCCAAGTTGTGGGATGAACAACTTCGTTATGTTCAGAATGCGTACAACTGAGCAGCACATTCATCTACAAAGAGCTCACTGTTTGAGACATGTTTTGGATATATACCCAAAGATTCCTTGGACATGGTCTTTGGAAAGACGAGGATGGCAATGGACGAGATGATAGGGACAAAGCACGTAATTTTATTCAACGGATATAGATAATTCATCAGGAAGGGAAAGAGAGCTTGGAGAAGAGTTAAGCTTGGTATAAAGCTCGACATGATAAGCACCGAGTTGACCATCAGTTTCAAGTTAGGGACAAGGTATGGCTCCATATTAGCAAAGATAGGATGAAGGGAGAAGGGAAGAAACTGAGACCCATTAGATGTGGTCACTTCACCATATTTGAAAAGGTTGGAGACAATGTTTTTCATCTTGACTTGCCTTCTTATATGCAAATGTACTCCGTGGTAAATGTGGAAAATCTAAAGCTTTATGAACCTCCATTGATTATGGATACCGAGGAGGTTGTATAGATTCCTATAGTGGATGATTTTGCACCCAAGTATCTAGATAAGTTTCCCAAAGATATCATACTTGATCAGAGGACCAAAACATCACAATGGGGAGATGTGGAGTACATCCGTGTTGGCCTCAAAGGAACACATCCAAACAAAACTCCATGGATGGAGAAGGAAAAAGCGAGGTAGAAATTTCCTCACTTACCAATTGACTAAAAAGTCTTTTGGTGCTCCAAAAGATCTTAGTGGGGAGGATTGATCCAAGTGGATCTTCATAAAAGTACCAGTGGCATGACAAAAGGCTCAAAACAAAAAATGGAAAAATCTGGATAAGCTTAGCATCAGATTTAAGTGCTCGTTGGCCTAATTCCAATGGTGTGAATGACACTCAAATCCGAGTCTAGATGACAACGTTAGAGCAAGTCAAAGTTTTAGTTTGACTTGTCCAGGTAACAGGGATAAGACGACATGGCATAGTTTCAGCGCATAAGGCAGCACCATGTGGAAGGGTGCCATTGGACCCTGCATATCGCATATCAACAAAAAAGAGGAGCGAATAAGGAAGAATCGGCCCCTGGCATTCCCGTCTGTGATTGCGATATCGCATATCGCAGGTTGGAGGAGTTACGAATCAATCCAAAAAAGACTTAGTTGCGATGCGATATACATCAAATATAGAAATCAAGGGTTGGTTCTTGCAATACGGTTCAGGGGAAAAGCGTCGATTGCGATATTGCGATAAGGGGCTCAGACCTAAAATGTTATACAGTGTGATTAATAAACCCAGCGGGTCCGCAGGTGTTGCAAAGTGTTAATCATTGCGCCAAGGGTTTCACGTCGTTTGAGATAATGCGAAGGGAGTGCCGGATGCAAAGACATTGTGTTATATGGTGAATCTTCTTGTCGGGTCCACATTTATCACAGGATGTTGTGTGGGCATTGGACTATCTACCGATAAGTTGGAACCACCGATGAACCCGCCATCGAGAGTCATGCAATGTTGTAATGGGTTGTTGGACAATGACTTACTATTGCGAAAGGGTGGTTGTCATGAATCCTTCAAGCCCACTCCCACCTGCTAATCTTGGGTATTATGTTGAAACTGCCCCAATTTTTAGAGAAAGGCAGGGGAGGACTGGCCAAATACACAGATTTTATTACATATTGCAGACCCTGACCCTGGTAGCAGGTTGGAACCTTGCTTGAGTAGTAGGGAGGTTTCAAGAAGATTGCAGAAGGCCCGATTATCCAAATTGAGAGTTTGGATAGGCGTTTTTGCACTATTTTTCACCAGGAGTTCAGTGGTTCTTTCTGTTTTCAAACATGGGCTCTCAATTCTCTTCCCATATATTAGATGGAGGTATGAGGGTTGAAATTGATTGTTGCTATACTTCTATCTCTTTTATGCCACTAATAAAAAGAAGGCCTCCCCACTATTGAGCAGGGCCCGGAGATGTAGTCCAAATTGGACAAACTCCGTAATGAAATCCTCGTGTCATGGTTTTTGTGTTCTTCTTATTATTTCCACACTGTTTATGTGCTTTTAATTTCTATGGTTGATTAAATTTGTTATATGTAATTCCAATGCATCTGTAAGTAAAAGATCTTGGATCAATCATATACCCAAATTATTTTAGACTATGTGGCTGGTTGGCACATGCTATACTGAGTTCATTTAATGTGAAAGATTCAACAAAGAGGAGAAAAAACCTTACTTAGAGACCTGAGATCATTTAACCTCCTTGCGCGGTAGTTGCATAGTACTGGTTACTCACACATCAGTTGCGCAACGATTGTTTCCCTCAAGATTTGATTTTTCCCCTTTGGCTTTCTAAAACCTTCTTGCTCCTTGACACTGATCCAGAGCTCAAAATGAATCGCATATGAGGGAGAATGAGAGAGGTTAAAATAAATTTGAATTTATACCACCCAAAACTCTTTTCTTGTCATGATGGTGGTTTTGAATGATGACATGAGATGGTATTTTTACTATCATGAGTAGGACATGACATTGAATGACTTCATAACTAACTCTAAATGACTATATGAATGACATGACCTACTCAATTGACTTATAATAGCTTTAACCATTCATGATTACTAATTTTTTAATGATGACTCCTCATGGACCCTTCATGACCTTACAAATTTGAACTAAGGCTAATAAACTCCTTCTTGACACAAATATTTACAAGTACCCTTTGACCAATCTGACTCTTTTGAACAAATATTCCTTAGAATATGACACTTAATAACTCATAGGAAGAAAAAAAAATTGATCCCTATATCATAGGACCCTAACATTGGCTCCAATGGGGATGGCAGCCTCCTTGTGAGGTGCCAAGAGAATCGTAGACTAGTAGCCTTATCCATTGGGCACTTTATATTTGACTCTTGACCAACTAGAATTGACTTGACTGATTGTAACTTATATTACATCTAGCGGAAGATCACGGAACACTAGGGCACTTTGAGCCTCACATTCCAATGACATACACCCACACTTGCATTACTTGGAAATTTAAATGGTATGTACAATGGAATTTTGAGATCAATTGAACTCAAGTGACATAATGTTTCAACAGATTGCCATTAACAAGCCCTCCTGGCAGCAATTCCCTTGATAAATCTTCCAAGATGTAGGCATTTCCTCCCTTGTAAGTTCTGATTCTGAAAGGTCCCTTCCACAAATTTTCAAATTTCTCGTGTTTACCTTTATCCTCATTCCTAGCATCCCACTTTAGCACTAAGTCTCCAAGCTGGAAATCATCTTCTTTAGTTCTCTTGTCATAAATCTTCTTAATCTTGTCTTATATCACCTGAGTATTCTTGAAAACTTCCTCCCTAGTTTGTTGCAATTAGATCATTTGATTGATCCTCCTTTGTACATCATTGGGTTCCACTTTAGCCTCCTGTAAAAAATTCATCACCAGAACTCCTAATGAAGAAGGAAAAATAACATCTACTTCATACACTAGCTGGAAAGGGGACATACCAATTGATTTTTTAGTGCTCACCCTATCAGCCCATAATGCATTTACCAGCTTTTTATGCCAATTTTTCTTGTTTTCTTGCAGCAAATTTTTAATGATATTGACCAGAATTTTGTTTGAGGATTCAACTAAGCCATTACCTTGAGGGTAATAAGCTCTGGAATGACCAAGAAAAATATGGTATTTGTTGCAGAAATCTACCATTATTTGAGATGTGAAAGCAACAACATTGTTAGTAATAATCTTTTGAGGGCATCCAAACCTAGATAAAATATTATTTTCCAAGAATTGAATGATGGCCATGTCAGTAGTTTATTTAGTTGGGACTGCCTCAATCCATTTGGTAAAATAGTCAGTGGCTATCAAAATCCACTTATGTTGTCCAGATGATATTGGGTGAATTTCACCTATAAAGTCAAGACTCCACAACTGAAAAGGTGACTCAACTGCAATAGGCTTTAGGGGTAATGGTAGCAGCTTATTTTCCCCTTCAAAAATATGACATTCATGACAGCTGGAAACCCTTTTGTAGACATCAGTGAACAATTATGACCAATAAAAACCAGCCCTCAAAATCTTCTTAGCAGTTGTCTTCCAAAACAAGTGCCCCCTGCAATCTCCTTTATGAAACTCCATAATTTTTTGTGCCTCATCTTCAAGCAAACAATTTAATAACATGCCTCTTGAATATTTCGAATATAGGGATTGATCTAAAATACAAAACATGGGAGCTTTCAATTTTAAGAACCTCACCTTAGTTTTAGTTAACCGTGGTGGGGCTTGTAGGTGTTGCAAGACATATATAATATTGTATACCAAGGAGAAAGCATAAACCTCTCTGATACTTGTTGTACTTTCCTTGAATCATCATCATTTGACAAAGCATCCAAAACATTTATGTCAAGAGCATGCAGATTTTATTCTACCATCATCTTAGCCAATCCTTGCCCCTTAAGCAACTTGGTGGGCTTGATTTCCACACCATATTTGAGAATGAAAATGATCCATTTACCCCTCCTACCCTCTAGATCATGATGAGTGAGGATATCTTTAAAAATTTGATCCAGATCTTGGGGGGAGACCCCTGAGATCTAAAAGATTGAAATGGATTTTGGGAGAGAGGCCTCCAAGATATAAAAAATTGGAATGCCAAAATAAAAAGAGGAGAATGCCCAATGAACAAAACCACAAAGAATTTTTTTAATTAAAATAGAGAATAACTGTAAAAGCTACATTGTGGCAAACAAACTATCCTTTTACAAAATGTGACTTGTTACTTATAGTATTTTCCAGTTACAATACCATGGGTCAATTAGAAAGAAAGCTACAACATCGTTGATTTTAAATCAACGATATCTCCCTTATCCGGACTCTGATTCAGCTGATTTTTTTGTTTGAATTTTGGTATTTTTTCACAAGGAATCTAGATTTGGTATTTTTTTTTGCAAATTTTGTACTAAGTGTTTCAAATATGATCTGCAAACTCGCTGCCCAAAAACATTCTTGCAAAAAAAATGAAAAAATAAAAATTCTTCCCGCTTGGCCCAAGAAAATGCTCTGTGGAGGATGTAGCACATGCCTGAAGTTTGTTGAATATTTCTGCAAAATTTGAAACTGAAATATGCATCAAACCCTCATTCCCATGGAATCATAACTTGCTCTGATACCATTGATCCAGATCTTGGGGGGAGACCCCCAAGATCTAAAATATTGAAATGGATTTTGGGAGAGAGGTCCCCAAGATCTGAAAAATTGAAATTCCAGAAGAAAAAGAGGAGAATGCCCAATGAACAGAACCACAAAGAAATTATTTTATTAAAACAGAGAATAACTGTAAAAGCTACATTGTGACGGACAAATTGTCCTTTTACAAAATGTGACTTGTGGCTTATAGTATTTTTCAGTTATAATACCATGGGTCAATTCCATAGGTGAACGAATACCATGTGTGGATGTCACAATACCACGGGTCAATTCCATGGGCGAATGAATACCATGGGTGGATGTCACAATACCATAGGTCAATTCCATGGGTGAATGAATACCATTGGTGGATGTCACAATACCATGGGAAAATACCATGGGTGAATGAATACCATGGGTGGATGTCACTTACAATACCATGGGTGGATGCCACTTACAATACCATGGGTGAATTCCATGGGTGGATGAATACCATGGGTTGATGCCATTTTCCATTTGGATCACAATTATGCTTGGTACATAAGCAATGACATGGTCATGCAGAATGTACACCTAGAAATCCTTTAGGGATTTTAATAAGTCAAAATTGTGCTTCTCCATAATATTGTATTTTAGAGCAGCATCTCTAAGACTTCGACTAAAAAATGTTATTGGCTGCTCTAGACCCTCTTGATTTTTCTACATTAACATTGCTGCTATACTATGTTTGGAAACAAAAGAAAAAATAATAAAATCCTGAGTATAATTAGGCCTGATAAGAATAGGGGCACGAGACAAAGCAGATTTTACCTCATTGAAGGGATTTCTTGCTTCCTCTATCCACTTGATCTCGCTATCTTTCTTTAGCATATTAGTGATAGCCCTGATGATTTCAACCAAATTAGGAATGAACCTCCTTAATAAATTAATCCTTCCAAGGAAAGACAAAATTTCTTTTTTGTTTCTTGGAATGTCAACTTTCTGAATTTCTTTTATCCTACTAGGGTCTATTCTGATGCCATCTTTGGAGATTATATGTCCTAGCATTTTCCCCTCCTCCATTCCAAAAAGTGACTTTTTCGGATTCAAGGAGATGCCATATTTCCTACATTTCTCAAAAACAATTCTCAGATGCTGCAAATGATCCTGATCAAACTTTGAATACATAGTGATATCATCAAGATAGATAACCAAAAACCTATCCTTTTCATCAACAAAATCTATGTCCATAGCTCGTTGAAAAGTGGCCCCCACATTGATTAAACCAAAGGGTATGTTGGCATACATAATTGCCCCCCACGTTGTGGTGAAGGAAGTGTTATCTTGATCCTTCAGATGAAAAAGTATATGATTGTACCTAGAAAAACCATCCAACAATCATATTCTCCTTGAGCCCACCACCCTTTGTGGAATGTGGTTCATCTTCTGTAGGGGATAATTTTCCTTGAGGGATACCTTGTTTAAATTTCCAAAATCCACACACAACATGATTTCTCCTTTCTTCTTTCTGATTGGATTTGGCTTGGATAACCACTTAGAAAATCTTAGAGGCACAATATTTTTTGCATCAAATAATTTTCTCACCTCCTTCTCGATTAAGGGCAACAATACAGGGTTTATCCTCTGCATCTTGTTTTAAATGGATTTTTTTCTTATTTGATAGGGATTATGTGTTGAATGATACTCTTATCATAGACCTTTAAATATTCATACCCCCATGCAAATACATCAGAATTCTCTCTCAAGAGATCTATGTAATTTTGTTTCATTTCCAGAACTAAGGATTTGGACAATTTAACCATTTTTGGCTTGTCTTCCATACCTATGTTACACTCCTCTAGCCTTGTTTCAGTAGGCATCATCTTTGGCTTTTGAGCCACATCATTTTGATCGAATAATTCTTCAAGTGGCACTAACCCTCTCGGAATGAAATTTTCCTTCAACTGTAACACACTCAAGTTTGCTACATGTTTATCCAAGTTCTCCCTGATTTGGTTTATGAAATTTTCCTTTTCACTTTCTTCCCAACCATTGTCATCATCAATCTGCATCTTGGAAAATTCCTCCTTCATAAGAAGAAGATTTTCTAACTGCTTGTCATTTCCAAAAACCTGCCAATATCTTATATTGTTTGTGACAACAGACCTCTGTTTAACCTCAATTTCATACCTCTTATTTGGATGAATAGGAATTTTAAAAGTGCTTGCTGAGGTGGCCAAGGAATCAATAATTGAATTATGATTATTCTAGAAAATATTGCAGTAAATCTAAAACAATATTTTTGTATTTCCTCATTCTAGGATGCTTAGTTGAATACTCACCTTTAATTTTCTTTATGATTAGTTTTGAGTCCCCATGGATTGAAATTATTTTGGCACTCACCTTTTTCAACAACTACAACCCCATAATCAGTGCCCCATATTCAACGACATTGTTTGTGCAATTGAAAGAAAGTTTGTAAGAATATGTATTTGATTTGTCAAATTTCAGGCTCATAATCCATACTCCAACTCCAACCCCTTCCTTACTAACCACACCATCAAATTCCATGTTGCACATACCTTCTTCATCATCATCAGACTCTGATTTTTCTTCCATCATTTCACCTTCATTCTTTTCTAATTTGTTGTCCATGTTTTGAGAATCTTCTTCCAAACATATATCATTGTATAGAATGAATGAATCCATATCTGAATGCACATAATAAACAGGATAATTCACTGGTTTGTCTTGACTGATGACCATGTATTTCATGAGAGTTTCCCTATACAACTTCCTTGGTTGTCTAAACATTAAGATAGTGCCATATGACATGTCCAACTGTAGAGAGCCCTTTGATTTTTCAACCCCAAGATCTCGAAAACAACATGCCATACTTCGGTGGGATGTCAGCAACAACCACATCCATAACCACACTCTTGGCTATAATTTTTGTGAGAGTGACACATAAATATTTGATCAAACCATGACACTTCACCATGCTTGAGTCATGAGAAAAGAGGTCCCTGTATAGTTTGGTTATATCCAAACCAAGTTTGTCCATTATCACTTTAGGCATTAAGTTTTTTGAAGCACCCGAATCGAGCATGGCATTATGTAATATCAAATCATGAATATTAAGGCTGATCAATTTCTGGACCAAAAAGAGATTTTGGGTGATCATCATTTAAATTGACAGTGTCTGACACTTCTCCTACCTTCAATGCCTTTAAAATTTGACTTCTATATGCATCATTCTTCATCAATTCAACTAATGGAACAAAAATTTTAATCTTTGATATCTCATTCTTAAGACTAAGAGATGATGGGATTCTTTCTACCTCATTAAAAATTGTGGCTTTCTTTTGAGGAACTTCTTTGGGAGGATCAACCTTTGTTTGACTAGTATAAGGTATACCAGCTTGGACCTTTTTAGGAGAATTTATTAGAACTTTCCTATTCCTCAAATTATACTGTTTATGGAATTCCATAATAACATTCTGATAACCTTTTTTGTAATCTTCTGATTCTGCAGGCATGACATCTTGTTGTGATTGTAAGAACAAATCATGTTCTTCCTTTGTCAAGAAAATATTATCTACTTCTCCCTCACCAAAGAGATTAATTTGGTCTTGTTCTTGTTCTTATGTTGTTTCTTTCTCTTCTTATGCATAATTCTACTGAAAAGGAGGTATAATCTATTGTTGGTTTTTTGGATTTATTTGGTCTCTCTATTTAATTTGGATCTGTTTTCTTCTAAAATTCAGATTTCTGATTTGAGGACCTCCCTATGGTTCTCTTGCAACAACTCTATCTGACAAAGTCATTTTCTCCATCATCTTTTCCATAGTTTTCACCAAAGTGTCCAACTTAATGTCTGATGATGTAGAAGGTTCCTCCTTGATGGTTACCCTCTTTTCAGTCTTCAACTTGGCTTTCTTAGCCAATAGGTTTGCTTCTACACTGACAACATTCTTCTGCATGTCCTCTAGGGTAGCTGGGTTTATTTCTCTTAGTTGGTAGGCCATGTCAGCATCGAATTGATTTGGATAACGAAGTAAGGCCAAACCTGGTGGAGGCTTTATTTATGCAAGGATAAAATTATAAAAATTATTGAATCTATCTAAATAATCTTAGACCAAATCCCCCGAAGCCCTCTTCAATATTTTATATTATGCAAGAATTTGAAGTGGATTCTTTTTTACCTCCCAACGAGAAAGGAAAAGTTGATGAAATTGTTGAAGAGTTCCAATGTTTCTTGCTTCCAATCCTCTGTACCATTTTCTAACTTCTCCTGCAAATCTCTAGGCAAAAATCCTTAGCTTAACATCATCATCATCAACTTCTTCAAGGTCTGTAAAATCACTCATTTTGTTTATGTGTTGTTGTGTTGTAATAGACCCAGTGCCATAAAATTGAGATATGTGTTGCCCATAATTCTGTGGCATAGCATTCAATGGTGCTTGCAAGACCAGTGGGACATAACAAGCTCCCATGATTGTGGTATGAGAGGTAGATGTACTCACTATTGTTTGTATTGATATAATGCTTACTATAGTGCTAGATGTTTTGGATGAAAGAGGTGGTAAGAAAAAAAAATTGTTGAGTAGTTGTGAGTGAAGGTGTGTAAACAATAGTTACTATGGGAGAAGAACAATAGGAGGGACTCAAAATGGATGCAGATGAAATAGGGACTGTTTGCTGAAAGGTAGAGGAATTCTCAAAAATCTTATGCAATTGATAAACAAACTGTTCAGGTTTATGAAATTATTGTAATATATCTCTATCAAATTATGAAACACCAACCTTATGAGAAGGAATGAATGGTCTTAATTTTGTTTCAACAAGGACTCTTTCTGACATGAAAGACTCGTAATTGGTTCTGAAAAGAGTATGCTGAAAGGGTAGGCCAAATTCGATGTCATCAACAATAATAAGACTCCCAGGCAGAGTATAAGACCTTTCAAGTGGACTAATACTCCCCTCGCCCTCTTCAAATCTTTGTCTTCTAAACAATGTCTTAGAACTAATGACAATATTAAGAGGATTTGTGTTAGGGTGCTATCTTGTATGTCTTCTTGGAGCCAGATTTCCTCAAATAGTCAGAATGAAACAAATCTGAAACACAATTTTATAAGGTGATTGCTCAACCTACTGATACCTAGTATCTTGTCACCTACAAGGACTAGGATTTAGCTCTCATGTAAAAAATTTACTCAGGGAAAATTTAACTCTCATTCCACTGGAATGGTGCCACTATGTTAGTAGTCTTTAAATTTCTCTAGGCTAAAAAGAGAAATGAAAAGATAACCACTAGCCACTTTTAGGCTAGAATCTAGCCCTACTAGCCTTGGAGAGGTCTCTCTCACTGTATTCTTCTCTCAATCAACTAAATGATTGATTGTTTATAGATCTTACATTGGCTATGATGATCAAAGAGTAGTTTTAGGCTTGATGTATGAAGGTAAGTAAGCGTAGGAAAGTAAAGCTACTCCAGATCAGATCATTATTTAATTTAGATCCAAGTGAGTAATGGATATGATGAAATTCGAACAAAGGCAAGATAGGTAGACCTATTGATATCAAATCAATTTTTTTTGCAATGAATGGGTGAGTGAGCATGAAGAAAGAGGAAAAATTTAGCATCAAAACATTGATGAGTTCATATTTCCATAGAGAAAAAAGATAACACATACGATTAGTTGATTTAAATCAGAGCACTAAGTGAATTCTGAAATATTTCCTTTCAAACTAAGCACGAGGAATGTTTACACCATGAAAATATATATTATAAATAGATTAGAAGAAAACACCTAAACATATCATAAGGAAACACGCATACCAATAAGTACCGACACAAGAATCTCTATCAAAACTGTACCTTCCTTCTTCTATTCACTTGGGAAAATGATACAAAAATTCAGAAAATGTAGACTATCTTCCTCTCCACACTAACCATAACCTTTTTTCATGTTTTCCCTTATTATATACAATGTAGAATTAGAAATACCACTCTGTGGTCGAATTTTTTCCATAGAGGTAAAACTAAGTTAGATACAATGCATTCTTAATTGATAAGATGAAAAATAGGAGCAATTTCACTATTAACCAATACATTTTCAAAACACTAATTAAAAGGAATATTTAGTTAACAAGTTTAATTACATGATTTAATGCTACTAGACACCTCTTCAGCTACTCAAAACTGATTCTAGAAGTTCAAAAATTTGAATTTGCAAATGTTGGACACCTAATCCTCTAAGGGTTGGAATGGAAGTTGAACAGTCAAAGAGAGTCCAAGATACCACTTGGAATATAAATCCAAGGGTCACACCATGTACTATAAATGTATATCATGTCCATAATATATACAATCTAATGCTTATCTTTCACATTTGTTGTTTACATTCCATGTGATTTTAACATGGTATCAGAGTTGGTATGTTCCTAACCTACTCAATCTTGTTTGAGCCAGTGGTTTTATGGCATCTTTGTGCTTGTCAGTTCTGCCCTATTGTCTCTATCTTTAATGCCAGAACTTGAGAATTCTCATTGTGCGTCTGTCCTAACGCTCCACTAAAATTTGTTGTCTGACAAAAGCCATTATACTTTGTCCTCTGCATTGGACTGATAACCATACTACGTAAATGCATTGAAGATGCTCAGCTTGGGTGTTTTATCTTCCTTGGAAACCTAACGCTCCTGCGCACTTGAAGCTCTGCCAACCCCTATTTTTAACCTCTTTTTGCTCCTGCAATTCTCTGCGATATTCTTTGTCCCTATTTTCTCTATTTTCTGTGTTTGGACAAAGCTTTCTCTGGTGTACGCTTCTCTCCTACAAATTATATGTGTATGTTACAGTGAAAGGGTGATTGGTGTGTTGAACATTGAGCTCTACATATTATATTGTAACTGTTGTTGCATTCATCCCTGTCTGTTAAACAAAGATTGAGTTGTGTGGTGAGCATGGACTCTGTTTGTAGTGAGCATTTCAACTACCACCATATGTGCTCGAATTACATCGTGTGTTGTCAAATAACCTCTCTTTGAACGATGGTCGAATGTAGGCTAATTCTCTATGCGATGGGAGAATTTGCAGAGATATATCTGCAAAGATAATTTTTTTTGGCTACCACTGGAGTCTCGTAGGTGATACTAAAGGTTGTAATGGAAGCATTTTCATAGTTGGTTGAAGGGAATACAAAACGTTGAACCATCTCCAACAGTTTCTATGCGTTAAAATCTTGTTATGTGCGTTGGAAGGCAACATTAATTATTGCATTTGCGATTTGAAGATCGAAGGATAATGTTGTTTCTCTATTCTCTGTCGTTGAGAGAAACATTGATATCAGCATGAGAATGCAACAACCGTGGTCTGTGTGAGTAGTTTAATCATTGAATGAATCACTTTTGAATGAATCATTCATGGAAGAAATCAATAACATTGAGGTTGCCTGCTATCTGAAGGTTGAACCTTTCCCTTGTTGGCATAAGGAGGTATCGATGTATTGAAGACCGAAATGTGCATTGGTCCATGGAGTAATTATGTTGTTCATTGTTTAATTCTTGGTTGTGAATTGGACATTCTTGCTGCCTTGCATTAATTCTGTCGCTCTTCACATATTTGAAGACAGTTCGTTGGATTGTATGTTGGTGTAGAATTCACAGTGTTGAAATTATGTGTTGAAGCAGTGATGAACACTTCTGAAATTCTGCGTTGAGGTAAAATTGATCGTGAGCTTCTCTGTGCATTTATATCTGGAGGTGCATTCTACATTTATTTGAGCATTCAATAGTTTTGAAGAGTTGCTTAGTCTTGAAGTCCGTGAGCTAGTTGATGAGTTAATGACATACAATGAAGTTGATACATGTTGCTATTCTGTGTATGCTTTTCGATGTCTTATCGAGTCTTTGATAAGTCATTGAATGATGGTTGATATGGTGAATCATATGTTGTTCGGTGCATTGTTGGAGAATATAGACATGTATGATACCTATAAAGAGGAAGAAGCAGTGTGGCCATAACAATCAGGAAACTCTGCAGAATTTGGTGTTTTCCGTATGGAGCATAGGTCTGCTCACGACAGAGGAAAGGAAGACTTGACAGATGGTAGGACCGAGTGTATGAAGTTGTGTTGAAGTTGCGTTGGAGATTGTGTACATGATTAAAAGATTGCGTTCAATGTGAGATCCTGGCACCTGAGTATGAAGACTGTGACTTAACGCTGGTGGAAACACTGTGTTCTGAACATTGGTGGAAACAAATCATGACTGTGCACTGGAATTCGAATGCCAGGATGGATCTGACCTGCTTACAATGCGGTGTTGTGCATTGAATTCCATATACAGTGGTACAGTGGTGCATTTGAATGTGTTGAATAGTTTTGAAAGCTGTGATGTTGAAATGACCGAGCAATGGTGTAGTGAGCGTAAATTGTCTCCTGGTCAATGATTGTTGGTTGTCTTTGCTGGAAGACCATTGTGGAAGCTACATCGACTCAAGGACCTTTGTGCACTGGTTATACCTCTTGATTAAATCCAGATTGAGGTATGCATTGACAACATGGAATATTTTTTTAAATATGTTGAATGTTTATGGTGAATGTGGCATTGGATCTCTGTTGAAAATTCTGTGAAGACCGTGGGCATGGTTGCTATTTATTATATGTTGGTTGTATACATTGAACTCCATGAAGGCCATATATATAATGGTGTAAAGTTTTGAATCCATCAGTTTAAAGAAGAGATCGTTGAGAGGAGTTTATTTTTGCTAACACAATGGCCAAATTTGATGATATATTAGAGCTACTGAACACCCTAATACTTTCCACTGTTGATGGGAAAGTAAACATCAGTAAAGAAACTCTCTGCGACATTCAGACCTGCCTGCATAATGCACAGGAAAAGATTGATTTTTTGCAACTAGAATCTCAGTTCCAACAAGATGAGCTTTAACATTCTAAATTTTTTTCTGCTCAAAACAATCCTTTGTTCAAGGTTAAAACAAACACCCATCAACAACCATCAAGTGATTAAATTAGTAAGATTGAGGTGGATTCAGATCCAATACTCAATGAAGCAGCGAAATTGCATGCAGAAGGAGAAATTCAGCCTGCTACTGGTTGGTGGTCATCCTTCAACCATATATGCAGGGTTGAGACCTCCCTTCAAAAATTTGGGGACACTTTTTCTAATAGAAGACTTCAACTTCTTTCAAGTTTTGGAAGAGTTTCAAGAATTGCATTAAGCATTCCAGAGTTGGTAGTCATCCTTAAACCACTGCAAGTTGTAGACCTCCCTTTTTCAGGTTGAATGTCTCCCTCTCCAAAGAATTAGGGACACTTCCTCTAATAGAATATTTCAGCTTCTTGCTAGTCTTTGAAGAATTCCAGGAACTGCACTAAGCGTTCTAGTGTTGGTGGTCATCCTTAAACCACCCTCTCATATCAAAATTTCAAAAAGCACATTCAGCTTAGTGTTGTCATCCATATTTTTTCACATTTTGTATTACAACTCTCTTCTTGGACTCATACATACCCTTTCATATTAAGGGGGGGAATGTTGGACACCTAATCCTCTAAGGGTTGGTGTGGAAGTTGAACAGTCAAAGAGAGTCCAAGAGATCACTTGGAATATGAATCAAAGGGTCACACCATGTACTATAAATGTATATCATGTCAATACTATATGTAATATAATTCTTATCTTTCACATTCAATGTTTACATTCCATGTGAGTTTAACAACAAAGTTAAATAACTAACTGTCTACTTGCACAACAAGCAACGAAGTGTAGCAGACCTTCATGGTTGGTATGGTTGTAGAAATTTCCTAGAAAAATGTGAAAATGGGTATGTTTGGAATGGAAATGTGATGGTGTAGAACCCCTAAAGTAGTTTTTCCAATGCCTGTAGGCCTTCAAGGTAGAGGAATCCAACTTGCGTAGTAAATGTGCAATAGACTCTAAACTTGAGATTTGTAATTGACTTTCCTGCTTCACACTGATTGAGGAGCATACTAATCACCTAAATATGCCTTATGACACCTTGTCCATGCTTAAAAACTCCCAAATTCCCATCACTTTATCAAAGTGTGGCTCTATGTAACTTGTGTAGCAGAACCTTGCTGCGCAAATGCAACTTTAGTAAAAACTTGACTAAACAGGGCATATGAGCAAAATTAAAAAAAAAAGGAAAATTGATAACTTTTCTCCTATTGAAAAATTTATTTTTGGGAACTTTTCTCCTCCTTCTTTTCCTTCCAGTTTCCTTGGCCTTAATGACCTTCTTCTTAGCCAATTTGAGTCTTCTTTTTAATATCAAATTTTGTGCCTACAAACTTTTCACTTGCCTATGCAGAGAGAAGGTCCACTTCAATTTGTACTTAGACTTTTTAAGTACAGACTCAACAAATTTTAACTGCCTAAATAAATACAACTTATACCTGTGATCCTTTTTTGCAAGTTGGTCCACTTGTTGTTGAATTCCTTCAAGTTGTTCTAATAAATTCTCATATTCATTTTGCTCATCAAATACTTCCTTTTGTTGTTCAGGAAGAGTGTCTTTCATATGCTCTTCTGTTCTAGCTTTTGACCTTGTTCTAGGCTTCCTTGGTTTTTTAGTTGTCTCCTTTATCTCTTCAACATCAATAATCTATTTACTTTTTCCTTTTGCAACATGTACTAATGTTTTCCCTGATGGTTCTCCTTTACAGGGTTGAATATTTCCTTGGGATACTTGATGCCTGAGTTCTCTATTTTGCTACTACAAATATGCCACCATGAGATGAGATTTTTTAAGTTGGTCTTGCAACTCCATGATTCTCATATCCTTGTCTTCTATTTTAACTTCTTGGTCACCCACTTCAAAATCCCCGGGTACATCATTTGATGGCTTTGTGGTATTTTTAGGAGTCGGCTCCTCAATTATCTTCTTTGCTAGAAATTTGTTTCTCGATTTGTGAGTCACATTCTCATCCTCATGTGCAAACTATAGTTTTTTACCTTTCCTTTTACCTTTTGTCTTTTTTTTCCATCAAAGGCTTCTTAACTAATTCTTTTGTTGTTGGTGAAACTTCATGTGTTGCCATAGAAGAAGTGCCCCTTTCTATCTTAGTACTACCAGAGTGAGCCAAAATGCCTAAAGCTGCTAAGAAACTATCCCAAGTCCTCTTCCTCTTCTCAAGCTCCTTCAAAACTAACAATTTGACCAAAGAAACATAGAATAAGTTAGGCACATGATTTTATCCCTTTGACTGGACTCTGTCTGCCATCTTACATGGGCTCTTAAAACAGATAATGAGGCAAATTCATACTTCTCTTTCCAATAAAATGCATTAGGAGCCTTATCTAATATTAATATACCTTGTTGAAATGCCCCTCACAAGTGAAATACCTCTGTAAGACTTTAAGGAGTTGGCTATAATGATCTAACATGTAGCTTCTTGGAAATTTAGTCTCAAATTTGTTTTGATACTAAGATTTTAGGAAGTCCTTGTAATGTGACACATCCAATTCCATGCCCTTAAACCAATTTTCTCCTGTCAAGGGTATATTTGTTTCTTGTCAAATGGTTCCTTCAGAAACAATAAACTCAATATCTCCCACTTTTACTTCATTACCCTTGAGAGTGAATGGAAGGAGTCTAGTGAGTTGAAAATGATGACATGTGGCTTTAAATATCTCACAAAAAGTAATGCATCTTGTCTGTTCGAAAGAAATTTGAATGGCTGGGTCTGCATTGACTAGATCAAGATTTTGTGGTTCATAATGCACTACATCTCCTCCTGTGGATTTATTTATTTATTTTTTCCTAGAGTCTTCATCTCAACTGTTCATTATAAATAACCCCCCCAATGGAAAATTGTGGAAAGGAAAATGGAAAACCAAATTTCAGTGAAATGGGGTAATTTTCGTAGCAAATGCGCGGCAAGACGATGGAGGGTTTCGAATGGGGGAACTTGGCTCACTCTCAGCTGTAGGTAGGGACTTGAAGTTTTAAAATATGATAATTAAAATGTAAATTAACCAATAGGATGGCCAGAAACAACACTACATGCACAAATATATGATACATAGGCTTTGCGTAGCAGAGGCGAATGCACATCGAAGGTTATCATATACTCGACTTATTTTAGACTTTATGGATTGTTGGAATGTGCTATAATGAGTTCATTCAATTAGAAAGATTCATCAAAGAGGAGAAAAAACCTTACTTAGAAACCCAAGAGTGTTTAACCTCCTTGCATAACACTGGTTACTCGCGCAACGGTTGTTTTCCTTAAGCTTTGAATTTTCCCCTTCATTGTTCTAAAACCCTCTTGCTCCTTGACACTACTATAGAGCTTGAAAAGAATCACATATGAGGGAGAATGAGAGAGTTTCAAAGAAATTTGAATTTTATGCCACCCAAAACTCTTTTCTTGTCATGATGGTGGTTTTTAATGATGACATGAGATGGTACTTTTACAATCGTGAGTAGGACATGACACTTGCTAACTTCATGACTAACTCTAAATGACTCATGCAACTAACATTACCTCATCAACTAACTTATCATATCTTTAACCACTCATGATTACTATTTTTTTAATGATGACTCCTCATGGACCCTTCATGACCTTAAAAATTCGAATTAAGCCTAATAAACTCCTTGACACAAATCTTTACAAGGACCCTTTGACAAATCTGACTCTTTTGAACAAAGATTCCTTAAACTATGACACTTAAGAAATCATAGTTTAACTATTACAACAAAAAATCCACATAAATATAAATAGTAAGACAAAAAAACTTTGATCCCTATATTATAGGACACTAACAACATGCATATGAAATAATCAGTAACTAACAAATTTATAAATCTAAGGAGAAATAAACCCTCATTATGAAAATTTCATATTTTCTAATATATTTGAGTAGATCTATTATGAAAAGTTGTGCAGTGGAATATCCACTTCATTTTACAGATAAAAAAGAGACAATAATCCACACAGGTTTCCATTCATCACAATACTTGCAAGCCTAGAGTGACCTACAACAATCCATGCATTACAAGTGGATGGGGTTTTTACAACAATTTCATTTGGTGGTAAAGTATAAGTAGGGTTGCAGGAACAAATTGGATGACATGATTTCCAATCCACCCACATCAAAGATCACAACTTTAGGAAATACAACACACACAAATTTCTTTGCCCATGATGCATATAGAGAATCGTATATAGAGGATGAAGACTTCATGGAGGTGTTGCAATAGTTACAAATCTAGAGTCATGTGCATGATGGTGAAAACACAATTGACTACCATCTCTATAATGGTTTACCCTATAGGTTAGATAAGTTTCCTAAATATGAAAAATTGTGGCTGATCATAATAGCTCATAACTCCTAGGTTGCATGAAACTTTGGTGTAGGGAAGACAATGGCCAACATTGTAACAACCCTGGTGAACATTCCATGTAATAAGAGTTAATAAAGTTAAAAAAAATAACCACAGTTGATGGGACACTTATTCCAAGCTGAATGTTGGGCATGATATCCTGGGGGGTGTTTATTTGGTTTATTATGGCTAAGGAAATTGGCAAAGGCAATGACTAAGGCTTTGGAAAGGAAAAATGGAATTTTTGGCACATTTATTTATGAAAAATAATGGAAATTAGGAGAACAGGGAGGTGAAAGGTCACATGTTGCATGTGAGGAGGAAATTGAAGAAAAATAATGGAAAATGAAGAAAATAGAGGCCTCATTAATAAAAGGGTTCCTGAGGATCAGTTCATAACCTTTTGTCAATTCAATTTTGGAGCTCTCTCATTATTCTCTCTCTCTCTCTCTCTCTCATTTTTGGACACTTAGGATTTTATTGGAGCACTTTGGCATTGGATCAAGAAAGGAAAAGAAGGCAAGAGAAGGAAAAGATCAAGCAAGGAAAAGCAGGATCAAACAACTACAACAAGATTCTTTGCAGGTTTTGATTTTAATGTGTGAGTTCCTTGCTAGATTTAGCATGCATGGTGTTGTATGTGGTTGTTTTTTTTCATGGCATGGGTGTTTCTAGATGTGACAGTGTTTTCTCAACCTAGCCTTTCCATTTCCTGAGATCCTTGATGAGATGGGTTCTCATACTTTGGTTGAGCTAGATTGCAGGATGGATTCAAAGTTGAGTGGGGTGGATCTCTAAAATGAAAAACACATGGCCTAGTGGTCCTTGAACTAGACTGTGGATCACGGTAAAGCCATTGGCCTAGTGACCCTTGACCCAAACTATGGGCTATAGTAAATCCAAGATTGCGTGCCTTGCTGGGCCTAGGAATCCTTTCTGGTGAATGGCAGTTGTTACACATCATTTTGTCACTGTCCCTGTACTCCCCATTCCTTGATCCTGGAGGACCTCTACAGTGAATCACGCATACTTTTCCTTCATGGAGAAACTCCCCTTATGTCCCTCTTCATGAGTAGATCATTTCCCTTTTGCACCATTTCCCCTGAAACTTTTGTTTTGCCCAATTTACAAGACCGTCGCTAATGACCTTTGTCTTCCCCGTGCCAATGTGCAGAGATTAGCGTTATTCACCACACTAATCGGTGCGACTGAGATGTGTTCCATTTGCATCGGTCTCGTTATGGAAATTTTTTTAAATTATATCTGAAGCTTCCATCTCTAGAAGCTCTGTAATGGAAGTCTGGTAAATGATTTGGCAGGATGGGGTCGAGGATGACAGTTTGGGCTCATTTCCCCTATAATGATGGAACTACCTCAAGGGATAAGTCCTTCTCCCATGAGAAGAGGATCCATCTCCCATCCATCTTTCCTATATAAACCTTCCTTCTTCCCAAGCACAAACTAGTGACTATTGTGAAAATCAGAGTTAGAGTTTTGGTTGAGTGTAAATATACTAGACAAGCAAACTATTACTAGTTGTAGCCATCTAATTGTGTGAGGGAGAAGTGTGTTTGGTTGGGAGTGAAGCCTAAAGGGAAGGGTCTTTAAACTATTGTTGTTTGAAGCCATCATGAAGTGCTAGCAAAAGTTTGTGGGAACCTGGTCTTGTCAGAGGAAGACTGCGACGTCAAGACGAATAGTTGTAATCTCTCTTTGAATATTAATATATGCAACTATTGATTGATTTCCTACATGTTTTGTAATATTGCATATTCGTGTCTTAATGCTTCTCGACTCATTAAGTAGGTTGAATTGCAAATTGTCTATTATTATGTTCGTGTGTTGTTGTTGTTTACTTGTTTCAGGATCTTGAAGAGGGAAGTGAGAGATTGCTAGAGTGAGCAAGCAAGGACATCATCAAGCAGGATAAGCGACCAAGAGGTAGGCCCTCTTGATTGATTCTAACCTAAGTAAATCTTCCAGAGAATGTATTTTTTGTGGCTAGAGCCATCATCAGGCTAGAGGAATTTGTTCGTGTCTGCACTTATAATTTTACTTCACCACAAATTGGCGACTCCACTGGGGAGATACTATACTTTTGTTTGTTTTGGATTTCATGATTTCATGAGAAATTTGATAGTTTCACATTTTCCCTTTTGTTCTGTTGTTTTTCTCCTGCTTACTAGCCTAAGTCTAAAGTCCATAGTAGTAGATCTGGTCTCTGTTTTGATTTTTTTTTTTGTTTTTTTTTTTTACTTTCCTCGGACATCGCGTTTAATTGGCTGACAGTCGCACCGATCAGCGTGAATTACGGAGGAACAGTTGCACCGACCCACCTCTGGCGCTTGTTGTCAATTAGGCAGTCACGCTAATCCCTATAACTAAAGATTAGAGCTAGACCGCAATCTTGGCCAGTGTGTTCTGCTCTTGTGTTTTTGACCCTGTGAGCCTTTTTGACTATTTTCTCCCTGATTAGAAAGCTACTTTTTTTTTGGTTTTTGCTTGCTTGTAGGCTTGTCACCTTGCTATTTTGTTCAAGTCATTGAATGGCTAGTGACACTAGGGCATCTAGCTAGTTGCCCATTCAATAGCTTGTGGACTCATCAAGTCTAGTTGTAGGTGTGTCTGCTCCTTGCATTTGTTTATGGTCCCTCTTATGACTTTGACCTCTTTTTGTACAAGTTTGAAAAACTTTTGTTCACTAGTTTGAACCTCTTTTTCTGACATAGATTACATTGTCAGTCTTATGTTTGGCAAATTCGGTGTTTCGTCAATTTGAATGAACTTATCTTTTCATGTTTTCATCTGATTGAAGAGCTCATAGTCTCGAAAAAAATTTCATTAAAATATTGTATGCGAAATTTTGTTTCGTTGTTTCATGAGAAAGTGTGAAATTCTAGCTTGTTGCATCATTATGATTTGCATCTCTTAAAAACTAGAATTGCATCAGCATTTGAAAAGGAAGAGAAATTTTTCATTTTGAATGGACTGATAGATAAGTGCTTGTCAGGAAATTAGGAATTGGAATGCATTTTTATTAGTTTATTTTTCAAAAAAGTGAAGTAGTGAAAAATCATTTCATTTTCAGTTGCTTGATTGTTTGCATTTGATTGAGTAGTTTCTACCCTCTCTAGTGTAGGCATTTCATTGAATTGAAAGGGTCTTGTCCCATTTAGTTGCATTGTAGGTTTTTTGGGTAGCATCACTAAGAGCTAAAAACTGAAACTTATATTAGATATCATTTTTGGGATTCAACTGCGTTAAGTAAGTCATTCACGTATGACCATTTCCATGAGAGGTAGTCGTAACTTACTAATTTCTCATGATATTTCCATGAGAGGTAGTCGTAACTTACTAATTTCTCATGATTTTTGAATAGTTCACTTAGCACTCATTGCATCGGGTGATGCGCACAGGGGTGAAGAAGTGGGATTGAAACTAGTGAAATGAATCACATAGCGTCAATCATCACTTCCGGGGCTTGCACCCGGTAACCAGGACTTCCCAGGAGGTCACCCATCCCAGAACTCCTCTGGCTCAAGCGCGCTTAACTGTGGAGTTTTCCACACAATCAAGCCCACTTAGCTTGCTACCCATTTGCAAAACCTTAGCAAGTATTGTGCCTCATGAACCATTCAAGTAGAGATCCCTTGACTCTTTTTTGAATTTAAGTATGGGGGTTTACGCAGTGCATTATATTAGATATCATTTTTGGGATTCAACTGCGTTAAGTAAGTCATTCACATATGACCATTTCCATGAGAGGTAGTCGTAACTGACTAATTTCTCATGATTTTTGAATAGTTCACTTAGCACTCATTGCATTGGGTGATGCTCACAGGGGTGAAACTAGTGAAATGAATCACATAGCATCAATCATCACTTCAGGGGCTTGCACCCGGTAACCAGGACTTCCCAGGAGGTCACCCATCCCAGAACTCCTCTGGCTCAAGCGCGCTTAACTGTGGAGTTTTCCCCACAATCAAGCCCACTTAGCTTAGCCCACTTAACTCAATATCAACTCTAAAATGAATTCAATTTACCTAAGGTGCATTTGCCATTAATAATCACATCTAGAAGGTCTAGGCTAGAGATGTGTTCTGGTGTCTATAAACCTAGCAGCTGTCGTTAGCTTCGGTATTAGACAACACTAACACGGATTTGTGCTCCCCATACCATCGCGTATATAACCGGAGACCCCACTAGGCTGCAATCATTTTATCCTTAGGAAGATGAGTTAGCCACCTTGCGAACATGATACACTGAACACAACATTCAGGGAGATTGCCTGTTCGTACTTCTTGGTTCGCTAGGAGGTATTTTGCAGTTCACGGTTGCCTAGTAATCCTAGTTACCTAGATCATCTAGAGTAGTCATTTGATCTTTTTGACTCATTAAAATTAAAAGGTCATCTGAGAACTTTTCCTTTCGAGCTCGTTTCCAATCAAAAGCGATAGAGTCATCTTTGTTTCTTTCTCGACTCTTAAAAAATGAAAGAACATCAGTCTGTTACGTGTCTTAAATAATTGATTGCCCATGATCCAAAACATCCTGTTAGATTTTTGACCAAATCGTGAGTTCCCTTAAAAGGACATTTTAAAGCCTTGAAGTTATTTTTTCTGTCGACTAAGACAAGGTCATCGTGGCTGAACCATCTGGTTCACCCATTTCCTCTTCCTCTCCTCCGTCTGAAATATTGTCCGAGGAGCCACTTCCTGAGTTATCAGAGCCATTTGAGGACCAAAATGTTGAACTCACAATTGTTTTGAGTGTTCAACCATTATCATCTCATCTTATACCTACTTTCAATTTAGAGTCATCTACTGATCTTGACACGAAATCTTCGGATAATCCCGTTCGAACCCCAGAGAACTTGCCGACCACTGAAGGTTAGCTTGGACTAGTTATCTATCCTCCGAACCCTCTATTTGACACTCTTGAGATACCACCACAGCGCGCTTATAGTCCATACAATCAACCGGGTGTTCCTTTGGAACTATCCACCAATACACGTTCGGTTGTTCATTGTCGTTTGTTTCTAGACATGGAATCCGAAGGCGATGCTCCAGTCACTTCTCCAGATGAGTTTGAAGTCTAAACTCCACACACTATTGAGGGGGAAGAATTATAGTTACAGTTCCCTCCCGAGGATTTCCCTTATTCATAAGCTATTCTCACCAGCTTGCCACATGCTTATGTGTCTTTAGGACACTTAGTTTCACACACACCTAGTGTCTCATCACTCTATCATAACTCTGTTTGGGCGTCAGGCATCAGGCCTACGTCAAGTCCGTTCGTCATGAACAAAACTCCCAAACCAGTTGTTACTTCAGTCCCGGTGTAACCCACCATCCTGAACACTCTTGTATCATTGATCGCAGTTACGTGTCAGTCTCAACCAGCGGTTTCAAAGATTTTCTCTGCTAGTTCTTCTGTCCCATTTGTTAGTGGCCAGATTGTGCCATCACCTAGGGGGCAGAACCTGAATATCTTTATGGTGTCAGGTGCCACTAATGTGAGTGGCTCAAAATCTCACATGCTTGGCATAAACCATCCCTCTTCTGCTATTATTTACAACCCTGCTGACCCTACTAGATCAAGCAATGTCCAGTACCAGCAGGTCCAAAATCTTGGTGGTCGTCTGGATTGGGCAATGTTCAATATCAGCAGCCTTATGGGGTTCTGGTCCAATACCAAAATCCTTACATTCCATACGGTTCTCAAGGATTGGTTAATCAACCTTACACCATCCTGTTTGGGTAGTACATCTAGCCTGGCTACGACCAGATTTAGTTCGGTAATTTCCCGGGCACTGTTCAAGTAAACTTGCAACAACCAGGGCAGCCTTTGTTACCACAAGGGAAACCTTTGTTACAACAAGGCTTTCCGCGCAACAACAAGGGTAGATTATCTTGCAGCAAGGTCACCTGCAATAACCGCAAGGTCAGTCCTTTCAACAGTTGCAACAGGTCGTGCAACAACAGATGCAATATGCTCTGCATACCTCTCAACCCTCATGTTACCTATCAGCAACCTGTGCATGGACAGTTTCAAGGTATTCAAGGTCCGAATCCTCCCTTTGGTCAAGGTAGTCTGCAATGGGGGTAGCCTCAAATACCACATGGCCAAAATCCCCCACTATGGGGTCAAAATCCTTACTAGCAGGGATGGGCTCCTCCTTATGGGCATGCTTATCGACCTCCCATGCCTTTTAACACTCAATTACCTTTCTTGGCTACACTTGAGTTACCGAATGTATCACGTCTTATGAATGATCTGATTCTTCGTTCGCCGTACTAGCCTTCGGTGCTATCAAAGATACCAAGTGATTACCCAAAGTTTGATGGAAAAGATAAAGAAGATCCTCAGGCCCATGTGATGACATATCACCTCTGGTGCTCGTCGAACTCATACGTGGACAATTCCATTTGTCTTCATATTTTCCAATGAACCCTCACGGGTGCCAAAGTAAAATGGTACATCGAGCTACCTCGAAGTACTTTTCATGACTTCAATTCGTTAGCCATGGCCTTTCTCATGCATTTTCAGCTGTCGGTTCATTATGAAATGGGCACCTATCTGCTCACATTGCTTAAGCAAGACACTGCGATGCACATCTCTGATCATATCCATGAATGGAGACATAGACGTCGACTGATCAAGTTCGAGATAGATGATTAGTTGCTCACCAAATGGTTTATCAAATCGTTCATAGCCCCAATTGCTCGTGATATAGCCATGGGTGGATGCGTCATAGAAGAGCAAGCCATCGCTCATGGCCAATACTTGGACCTGGTCTACTCTTAGTCTAGCACCTTATACGAATTATCACCCAATGCTATGCAGCCATCATCTGATCCCATGACATTGAAGTCACCGGATGTTCCTCCCGTTGATGGAGTTATTGGTTTAGTATCCCAACTCCCTAACAAAACTTCTTCCAAACAAAAATTGGTCTCGAATACTGCTCCCAACAGTTCATCTCAAAACCCCCCAGGCCCTGGTAAAACCTCAGAGGTCCATGTTGTCCAATCTACTGCAGTGGACAAATCCTTGAAAGTTAAAAAGAAAAGCAAAGGCAAAGCTAAAGTTGATGCCCCAAAACAGGGTCCTCCCAAATCGTTTATTGGTGAGTCTTCGCAACGGAAACCTAAGTATCCTTCCCTCATTTGCGAGGAGGATCACTATACTAAGGATTGTCCATGACGATCTGAAGTTATTCATTTGCTCAAGGGGACCCTTATTGTCCTCAAAGAGCCTTTTTCGTCTCGGTAGACTCAGATGGTATAGCAACCTCGATCTGCTTCTTCTGGATCTCAAGTGTTCATGATGAGCATGCCCATTAATGTGGCTACCCGATCGAAGGATTATCAAACTCTAGCTCCCACAGCAGGGAAAGAAAAAGAAGCTCCAACTTTTTCTTCTACCCCGAGTTTTTTCCCTCTACAAATCGAGTGCCCTAACCCTGATTCCGCTACATGACCACCCTCTCGAGGTGTGCTATGGAAATCATCGTATAATCCCAACGATCAA
Organism: Pinus tabuliformis; assembly: GCA_031772625.1. Classification (NCBI taxonomy): domain Eukaryota; kingdom Viridiplantae; phylum Streptophyta; class Pinopsida; order Pinales; family Pinaceae; genus Pinus; species Pinus tabuliformis. The sequence continues at coordinate 556,168,950 of CM062805.1, read as the reverse complement.
GATGCTCAACACTACAATATTGTTGAAGATTTGGCTTAGGCGCTGTCAGCTATGTTGGCTCTCGAGGTACTCCAAAGCTGTCCATTGCAGCAGAAATATTTGTTGTCAGCTATTAGGGGCATTGATCAAACCGATTCTAATTTGATCTATTTTGATCTAGAGAACCATGTTCTGAGACTCCCTCATTAGATTGCCTTTCTTATTCAGGTAATCATTAATGAAAAAGAAAATCCATCGCAATGTCATTAATGAAGGTGCTTCTACCTATATCATGTTAACTGCATGCTGGAAGGCTATTGGTTCCCCTACGCTGAACCAGTCTTCACACACATTGGAAGCTTTCGATGGGCGCGATTTGCGACCCTTCGGTGTCTTACCCAACCTTGCCATTACCTTGGAAGGCAAGACAGTGCAAGTCAAAGTAGAGATTGTTGATGCCAATCTCAGTTATAATATTCTACTCGGCTGAAGTTGGACCCATGCCATACCTGTCGTGGCCTCCTCTTTGTTTCATGTGATCTGTTTCCCCCATAAAGGGAGGATTGTCACCGTTGATCATCTGTATTTCTTTGCCTCTTCCTCGTCTAATGGAAACGTTCCATATGTCAAGCACTTTCATGCTCCCTTTAAGAGCATGGGGGCAGGCCTCTTCTTAATGGGGATTTTTTCACTCCCACCTCCTCATGTTTCCTTTGTCAACATGATCTTGGTCAAATCTGATCCCTGGGTCATACCTGTGCCAGATCTAGTTGATGCTTGGGGCGACGTCATGCCGCTCAGTCCTGTCGAAGTCAATTACATGGAAATTATTTCGACTGCAAAATTTGCATCCTTTGATTCTCATATCTCGAAGACCTCTCTCGGTATGTATTCTCAATCCCCCTATCTTGGAACTTTGGAATCATCCAATCCCTTAGTTGAAAACTTCCTCGCCAATGACGGTATCATGGAAATCATGTCCCTCGAGGAACCATCATGGATCGATACTCATCATCGCTTCTCATTCCTACCTCTACCGACGATCATGTCTACCTCTTTCGAAGAGTTCTCTTCTCCATTTCCACCATTGACTGTTACTCATGAAGTATGGTTAGAAGGAAATTTGGTTAATACTACCCAAACGATGCCAATTGACATTTCTATCAAACCTGATGTCGTTGAACACGTTCATATTAGGGTATCTTGTTCTCCAGATGAGATCAAGACATATACTCATCTTTTTCAGGAATTTTGTGATGTGTTTGCATGGTCTTACGAAGAAATTCCTGGCATTGATCCTAGCATTGTGGTGCATGAAATAAAAATGCATCCGAATACGAAACCTGCTCACCTACATCCCGTTATTATCGTTGGTCCGTTTTCCAAATGGGGCATCGATTATATGGCATGTAACCCTCGTTCGGTCAGGGGGCATGGCTAAATTATCATTGTTGTGGATTACTTCACCAAATGGGTTGAAGCGATGCTTAAAAATTTGGCAGATGGTAAGATGACAACTCAATTCCTTTTTAACCATGTTATTTCCAGGTTCGGCGTACCCCAAGCCATTTTCACAGATCATGGCTCCCATTTCAAAGATTACATGATGGCAGAACTAACATCTACATTGGGCTTGCACCATGATGGCTCGACCCCATATTACCCTCAGGCCAATGACCAAGTTGAAGCCGTGAACAAAGTCTTGGTCACCATGCTTCAGCGTACTATTGGGATGCACAAGTCAAATTGGCATCTCATGCTTTTTTCAGCTTTGTGGGCCTATCGAACTTAAACCAAAGACGCCACTAGTTTCACACCATTTCAGCTGGTCTATGGTCTGGAAGAAACATTGTCGATCGAATGTGAGATTCCTTCACAAAAGTTAGTTGTTGAATTCCTCCCTAAAACATCACCTCAAGAGGAAATCCTCTTATATTTAGAATGACTGGATGAGACTCACCGTCTCATTGCCTTGGTCATCGAAGCACAAAGAAATGGGTCGAATCCCATTTCGACCAGTCGGCCTCCCATCATGCTTTCTATGATAGTGATTTGGTCCTGCTATACATCCAAGCTAATGATAAGCTGGGGGCAGGCAAGTTCGAAACTATGTAGCACAAGCCCTATATTGTAAAACGTGTTTTGTAGAAAAGAGCCTATGAACTTATTGATTATGAAGGAAATCCTCTCGATAAGCCCCAAAACGGGCTTTACCTCAAAAAGTACTATGCTTAGGTCATCTTTCATGGTTACTTATGTACATTAGTGTGTGATTCATTCTTGTACAACGTGGTTTTGTGTGAAAGTTTTCAAATAGCCCTCCTATTTACTATGCTTTTCTTGCTTTGTAGATGTTTGCAGCTCCTCACGTTGATTTCGTCGATGGTGCTTGCTGAAGTACCCAGAATCTATCATCCACAACATGGGCTATTTATAACCCTAATGGTGAATTGATTGATCTTCAAGGTATCTTCTTGGGTCATACAACCAATAACATTATTGAATACAGTGCGGTCATCGAACTGTTATCAGAATCCATCGCTCTGGGCATCAAAGAATTGGTTGTCAACCTTGATTCACAGCTTGTCGTCCTTCAACTCAATGGAAATATTCCATCACGAACCCTCAAATATTATGAATTTATCTTCATATCTATATGTTGGAAATGAATTTTGATTATATTACATATCATCATATCCCTAGACATATGAATACATTAACAGATGCATTAGCTAATTACGTGTTGGATAGACATTTGCAAAACATGTAAAAGATAAGACAAACCATTTGTACCATAATAGACAGGAAAATATAACACACATATATATATGTATGTATATATGTGATAATTTTTGATACATCAAAACCCCAAAAAATAATATGTATGTCCATAATAACATTAACGGCTCACAGGCCTCACACATCCGTGGCACGCAGGCCTCAAAAAATATGTAAGTATTGGACCTAGGAACTACTCAGCATGGTGGTCATGATAGCACAAGATGGCTCGTACTACGCAACTCAACAATCAGCGGATCTGATCTGAGACTCCCACTATGTGCCTCTGGTACTGCCAAGGCATGTCTCCTATCCAAGCATACTCAGGGATACCATGAGTCAACCCCTCGAAGTTCCTCACAATCTCCTCCTCGTTATCGCTCCCTTCCTGATAAGGGGCGACAACATCAATAAGACGGGGATAGCGCCTGGCTATCAAGGACATCTCGGCTGGATGCTCTGGTCCAACATCTTCATACACAAGAGAAATGTTATAAGCATGCATATACTAAAAACAATTAAAAACATCAAAATAAAAAATTTGGTTTGGTTTTTACCTTCGTTATCAAATTCCTCCCCATCTGGTAAGGGCATATCCGAGTCTCCACGGAAATCAGTGCTACTGTATGGCTATTCCTCCACGGCAATTTTCTGTCATTGTAGCCATGAAAAGAATGTTAGTCGGTAGGACATCTGCTAGCCCCCAGTGATCTTGGGCATCAAACAACTCCAACGGGCCATCCACAGATCGTGTGGCGCAGGAGGATCAACCTCAGTCAACTGATACTGGAACAATGGCACTCATTCCAAGAAAAAGGTCACAAGCACTTGATCCGAAGCCAAATTTCTTCAAATTTCCCACCTTGGCCTTGGACAACTGGCGCTTGATGTTCATCTTCATGGCCTCTGCCCAATTGAAGATCATAGGAGTTGTGCAATCAATAGTGTAAAGGAAATTTGACTTATTAGTCTCATGTTCCGCCTGGGACCCCGCCACTCTATTGATGGTCAACGGAAGCACCCTAAGTGTCAAATCCCGCACACTAGAAATCTTGATCTTCCCACTTTTGGATTTCAAGGCCTTAGGACAATGCGTGGAAAGCGTGGAAGATATGCTTGTCCCGACAAGACGTGACCCATACAAATTCACTGGCTCACCTCTGTGAGATAGTCCAGTGATGAAGTAGATGTCTGAAGTTGTCAACTCTAGCTCCTGGTCTCTAATGAAAAAAATCTCATGATTGATGTCCCAAAGGCTTATCAAATACTGAAGCAGTTCGGGTTGGGCCCGCATCCATAGTGTAAGGAAAAACTTGAGGAGCCCGCAAGCCCTCAAAGCCTCTAGGAAATTTGGATCATTCATTACCTAGGTGTCCACATCTTCACGTTCTCTTTCCTTCCAATCCACCATTTTCAACGATTTCTCTACTGCAAAAGCCATTTATTTGAGTCAATAATCAATTTTGACACAAAAAATTCAAGTTTTAATGGCCACTTCTTGAAAAAAATTGTTTTTTCCCTATCCACAGCCCTGGCATGCTTGTTTTAGAAACAATCGCACTGGTCGACGCTGATGGTTGTGCAAATAACTCGTGGCCAATGCAATCCTATGCCAGGAAATCACACCGACTGAGGGTGAAATTATTTCTCAAAAACCTCCCTAAAAATCCTAAAAAATGGTTAAAAGCATAAATAAATGGCATGAAAATGGAGTTAGGGCTTCGGTTGTTACCTGGAATTGATGGCTCGTCGATTGACCTCTCGAATCTCCTGCAATCTGCTAAGAAAAAACTAGGGCAACAGTGGGTAAGTATTCACTACAAAGGTAAAATGGTAAATGTAAAAATATATTTAGTTTCCCCTTTTTATTCATATTTCATGAAAATATCAAGTTTTGTTAATATTTTTGACCTATTTTTCCCCAAGGACTCAATAATACACTTCGCCTTGCTTGTGCACTGACAGGTGATGGATGTTTGACGATGGTGATGAGTTGCATTTTAGCTCTTTTCTCGACTCGTTAAACTCATATGAAAATAATTCCGAGTATTTTTTCCTTTTTGACCCGTTAAAGAGAATAAAAATGGGGGGTTCACTTTCAGCTCTTTTTCGACCCTTTACAAACGAAAATATGGTCGAGCCCTTGTCATTTTGAACTTGTTAATGGATGTGAAACATCATGCACCCAATATAAGTTTACCTCTTTTTCGGGCTGGGAGGCACTATTTACAAAAAAGTTACTCCTTGACTAAAATGGTCAAGCGGTTCTGTCAAGTATTGTTTTCTACCTTTTCGAACTTGAGAGACACAAATGTACGAAAAGGGACCATGTGGAGTTTTCTTTTATGTGTCCTTTTTAGACTCTCTAAACATGAAAAAAGATATTGAGTTACACCTTTGTCAGACTCGTTAAACTATTAAACGTCATCGGATTCGTCACCATGATGAACATGAGCTTCTCCTTCCTGGGAATCATTAAAATTACTAGGTCGGATTCATCTGAAGGATGAACTTATAGTGCAAGCATATGCTATCCCCTTCAAGGTTGTGATTAAAAAAAAATTGGGGTACTTGACAGAAATGATGGGGGAAAATTTGGAAATCTATCAGTCGTGTTGGTAGCTCACTCCTGAACATGACACTCTTTGCTTTGTGTCAGGTTGGAATATCCTCCTTGTATCATTGACCTTCCTGGGTTTGGGCCGTTCATTTTTGCCTTCCATATGATCTCTGCTACGTCATCATGACCATCGATCCTATGGATCCAAAAGCTGCCAAACTTCCAATTGTGTCGCCGATATTTTCAGGAGTTGTCCTTCTGCAGTTACACTTACCTCTGTTTCTTTGTATCATCCAAAATCATTTTGCATCCTCTCGTCTCATGTCGATGATGTGAGATTGATTATGGCCCTCCTTCGACACGGTTGCTTTCCATCGACATCGACTCATTATCCGAGAAGTTGATCGAGAGACTCCCTTCCAGTACCTTAGAGCTTGCATACACTAATGGCAAGTTCTTCGCACTCGATGACAAATTCACATCATTGGCTTTCGATCGAGTGATTTCACGAGTGTTGGACTTCAATTCTTGTATTCGCATTCCGTGACTTGTGCTAATAGTACCTTGAGAGGCATTGTAATTATTGGTGTTTTCTCTCGCGCTTGTTAATAGTTTATATCATTGATTGGTAATCAAGTGACTTTCTAGCATGTTTGACGTCAACACATCTATTCGCATGTTAGAATTTGTACTTTGATCAGGTCATGTTGGAGCATAAGACCCTGCACTCAGATTACAAAAAGTCCAGGTAGTAAAGTGATGTGACATGTTTGTGATGATATGCATGTCTCTTTCAGATGGTTGGTTGTGACCAGACCATGAGTTATCATATGTGATACTTCTCATTATTGGATGGCTGCGACCATACCTTGGTTCCATTATGATCCTCTTTAACGGATGGTTGTGCTCATGCCTAAATCCATTTACATGATCATTCTCTAGATGGCTGCATCCATGCCATGATTCATTTTTAATTTATGTATATGTATCTGTACTTTCTCATAGGTTTTCTGATGGTAGACCGGTTCCCTGCACTGATTTATAAAGCATTTCATCCCTCACTCCAGCTCGGCCTTCACACTTTAGGGGGCATCTGTTACACAGAATTTTGTCACTGTCCCTGTACTCCCCATTCCTTGATCCTGGAGGACCTCTACAGTGAACCCCGCATGCTTTTCCTTCATGGAGAAACTCCCATTATGTCCCTCTTCAAGAGTAGATCATTTCCCTTTTGCACCATTTCCCCTGAAGCTTCTAGTTTGCCCAATTTACAAGACCGGTGCTAATGACCTTTTTCTTCCCCGCACCGATGTACAGAGATTAGCACTATTCCTTATACTGATCGGTGTGACTGAGCTATGTTCCAGTCGCGTCGGTCCTATTACGGAAAGTTTTTTAAATTAGAGTTGAAGCTTCCATCTCTATAAACTCCGTAACAGGGGTCTGGTAAATGATTTGGCTGAATGGGGTCGAGGATGACAGTTTGGGCTCCTTTCCCCTATAAAGATCGAACTACCTCAAGGGATAAGTCCTTCTCCCATGAGAAGAGGATCCATCTCCCATCCGTCTTGCCTATATAAACCTTCTTTCTTCCCAAGCACAAACTAGTGACTAGTGTGAAAACCAGAGTTAGAGTTTTGGCTAAGTGTAAATATACTAGACAAGCAAACTATTACTAGTTGTAGCCATCTAGTTGTGTGAGGGAGAAGTGTGTTTGGTTTGGAGTGAAGCCTAATGGGAAAATTATTTAAATTTTTTTTTTTTGAAGCCATCATGAAGTGTTAGCAGAAGTGTGTGAGAACCTGGTCTTGTCAGAGAAAGACTGCGATGTCAAGACGAATGGTTGTAATCTCTCTTTGAATATTAATATATGCAACTATCAATTGATTTCCTACATGTTTTGTGATATTACATATTCGTGTCTTAATGCTTCTTGGCTCATTAAGTAGGTTGAATTTCAATTTTTCTATTATTATGGTTGTGTGTTGTTGTTGTTTACTTGTTTTAGGAGCTTGAAGAAGGAGGCGAGAGATTGCTGGAGCGAGCAAGTGAGGACATCATCAAGCAAGATATGTGACCAAGAGGTAGGCCCTCTTGATTGGTTCTAACCTAAGGAAATCTTCCACAGAATGTATATGTTGTGGCTAGACGGATCATCGGGCTAGAGGAATTCGTTCATGTCCACACTTATAATTTTACTTCACCACAATGGGATATACAATAAAGCCAAGAAGTATATTGCTCTTCACTGGACCTAGTAGTCCCTAGATGGGATGTACGATAAAACCTGGAGAGTGTGTATCAGTGTAGGGCCTAGTGATCCTTGGATTAAAATGTGGATTTCATAAAATACTGAGAGACTATGAGGCACTCAAGTTCCTCATGGTGTTGGTGGAGAACTCTGGTAGAATCCATGCTGGTTTGGTTCTTTTTAATTGGTTATGAGTCCCACATTCATGCTTGGAATATGACATGAGGGTGATTGGCCTAAGAGATATTTGGCTGAGCCAATATATGGTCAGTTGGAATGTGGTAGTCCCATCCCCGGTTGGTTTCTACATCCATTAATGATAAATTCATTCCCTTGGTTTTCATGTGTAAATGTATTGGTTTATATGTGGATTCTATGGCTTATGTATTTATGGTATTTATGTTGTTACTATTTTGGTTTTGTATATGTTTTATGAAAACAAATATGTATGGCCCTCATCATGCTTTTACCTGTAAATGAATGGACAAGGTATATATGAACTAATAGATGATAATGCAATATATGACATGAGGGAACAATGGTTCTTAGAGATTCTCATATAAGTACGAGATATCTATGCTGAAATCTGATTGTTTACACTTGTATATTACATATTCGTGATATGTTCGATGAAATTCCTATCATGGCTAGCAGGGGTCTGATTAAGGGCTTGTTCAACTAATTTCTTTTGCATCATTGTTTCCCTATTATTTTATTGCTATGAAGATGACATTCCATTCTGGGCAATGACCCGAGCTTTGGGCTTGAAAAATGGCTTAAATCCCAGGGATGATGGCACATAACTGGAAAAAATAGTCCCTGGATGTTGACATGCCTATAGCATGAGAGCATCCAAAGCCTCCTAGACGCTGGCAGGCCTATGTCATGAGAGCGTCTAGAGGTCAAGTGATCAAAAAATTCAGTGGGACCCAGGGGAAAGCTACCTAAAGTGTTGGGATGGTTCACAGGGGTCCTGTAGCTGATTTGGAAAGTCTGTATGTTGTGTTTCCATCGATTCCATTTCCTTAAGGTCACATAGGAGGTTGTATCTAACCATAGTAGCCTCTCATGACATGTTTACCCCCATTAGCTGGTTACCTGGGTAGATGTGGGAGGAGGGTCTTACAGAGTGGTATTAGAGCATGTTTCACCCCTCGAATTGGATGGGTTATGTGTTGGTCATGTATGCATGTCAGTTGCATGTGTGTCTCTTACACTTGCATTCCATGTGCTTATTTCATTTGCATAATGTTGATCATGGTTGTAAGCATGTCGTCATGTGGAATTTTATGTTGTCATTATGGAGTGCATCATCATGAGTGTATAAATGGTTACATGTTGTTATATGTCTCTTACATGTATCATTTTTCATGCCTGGTTACATTCGTGTATGCTTGGTTACATGTATCATTAGCATAGGTTTGGTTACAAGTATTATCCGTTTATGCTTGATTACATGCGTTCATACATGTGTGTGGTTGATTATGCATTTCTTATGAATTTTTATGTTTACATGTGGCCATGTGTATAGTGGCATGATGGTTATTTTCATGCATGAGGTCATGGTATGTGTAGTTGATATTGTCATGCATTGATGACTGGATTCTAGCTAGAATGATGCTTATGTGTTGATGCGCTTATTTTCTATATGTCTATATGTTGTTATGATTATGTTATACATGTATCATGTTGATTTGGATTATCTTGCAGATGTGGTATCCTCCCTAAATTATATGAAGGTACGTTGGTTTATTATGATTCGATTTATCTAACATAGTATGCCTTGCAGGAGAGAGATCAAATGGATAGAAAGATGGCAGACTATAAAGACTCTCCCTATGAATCGAATGAGTAGCATGGTGGGAACTCTTCTAATTTGGTAGACACATTGAGAATCTTGAAGGAAAATATAAGGATTTGTATGGAAAACAATGATAGTATCATACATGCATAAGAGAAACAAGCAAAGGTTAATGCAATACTCCTTCAAAGTTTGTCATAACTGCGGCGACAAGGACCACTTCGGATCAGCCATGGAAAGGAGGAAAAAACTAAAGGGGCATATGGTAGTAGGTCTCTTGGTAGACATAGATTGGATAGAGTTGACATAGTGAGAGATGGAAAGTTGTTGGACACTCTAGATAGGAGGGGTGATTATTGCATTTACTATTCTAGTTCTGGTTTTGACAGGCATCATGATCGTCAATGTTATCATCCTTACAGGAGCAGTGATAGGGGATACTTTTCAGATGAATTTGAGAAAGAAAAGCCACCTACTTTTGATGGATATGTTAAGAATCCTAAAGATTCAGAGGCTTGGATACTTGGGTTGAACAAATTACTTGAGTTGCATGAGTTCAAAGATAACATGAAGGCCAAAATCACTATCTTCAACTTTAAAGGTAAAGCAAACATTTGGTGGTAAGATGTGAAGCGGGTCAGAGACATCAGGACAGATGACTTGAGTTGGCATGAGTTCAAGAGGCTTTTTAGGAAGAAATACTTGTCAGAACGGTACTATGAAGGTAAGGCCAAAGAGTTCTATGAGCTAAAGACAGGGTCAATGACAGATGAAGAGTACATGACCATGTTTCTAGAGCTATTGAGGTATATATTGTACCTTACAGATGAGAAGGCTAAAGTTCAATGATTTTTTAGTGGTTTTCATTAGCATTTAGAGATACGATTGAGTATGAAGAACCTTAGTTACTTGAGGAAGTCATCGGGAAATTAAATCATTGCTACGAGAAGTCAAAGCGTAAGAATGAATCTTAGCAAGGGTGGAAAGGGAAAGACAAAGTTTAAGGTAAATGGTAGCCTAAGAGAGCAAGGCCTCAAGATGTAGGGGAGAAAGAAAATGTGGCACCTCAAAAGAAGTTTAATGTAGCTAGATAGGGACATGGATCACAACAACAACACAAAGGTAATGATATTGGATGGTTGGAGTGTTGGACATTTGGTGAGGAACACCTTAGGAGAGATTGTCCATAGAATCAGGGTGGTAGGCCGAAAATATATAGTTCACAGGAGACATAGATTGTTGGGGATGTGGGATAGAGTATTCCTCGTATTTATGCAGCTGTGGACAACAAAAGGGCATAGCACCAGGAATCTATCATTGAGATGGATGGAAAGATTTGTGATCAAGTTATTTCTATTTTTATTGACCTTGGATCTAATTATAGCTATGTTGGTCCTAAATTGGTGGATAAGTGTGGTTTGAGTAAAGAATTGCATGTAGAATCTTGGTTAGTGCAGTTGGCTATAGGTACAAAGAGGCGAGTTCATCATTGGGTAAGAAGCATTTGATTTGAATGGTATGTCTACCACAACACATTTGAATGTATTGCCATTGGGATCATAAATATTTTTTTGGGCATGGATTGGTTGTATCTTCATAGAACCAAGGTAGATTGTTATGACAAATCTATTGAGTGTGTTGATGACAATGGGGAACCGAGAGCCTTACAGGGTAAGAAGAAAACCACATCAGTTAGGATGGTAACAACTATGAAATCAAAGCGTAGTTCCAGGAAAGGGTGTATGTTATTTGCAGTGCACATTTCTAGTGACAAGGGTAAGGAAGTTGAGGATGTAGATGTTTTAAACCGATACCCATTTCTACAAAAGTTTCAAGATGTATTTCCTGAGGACATTTCAAAGTTACCACCTCATAGGGAGGTAGACTTTTCTATTTAGTTAGTGCCAGGGGAAACTTTAGCATCAAAAGCACCTTACAGGATGAGCACATTGGAGTTGGTTGAGTTGAAGTTGCAGTAGAAGGAAATTTTGGACAAGGGATACATTAGGCCAAGTGTATCACCTTGGGGTGTACTAGTATTATTCGTGAAGAAGAAATATGGAACTCTCAGATTATGCATTGACTATAGGCAGTTGAACAAAGTGAACACCAAGAACAGGTACCCATTACCGAGGATTAATGATTTGTTTGATCAGTTTAAGGGAGAAGCAGTGTTCTCTAAGATCGACTTGAGGTCAAGATACCACCAGGTACATATCAAAGAGGAGGACATTTACAAGACAAATTTTTGGACTAGGTTTGAGCATTATGAGTTTATTATAGTTCCATTTGGTTTGACTAATGCTCCAGCTACATTTATGTGTTTGATGAATAATGTGTTGCATCTGTATTTGGATAAGTTTTTTATTGTGTTCATTGATGATATATTAGTATATTATAAAAATGAGGAAGATCATATCGAGCATTTAGAAGCAGTGTTGAGGTTGTTGAGAGAGCGTCAGTTGTATTCTAATCTTAGCAAGTGTAGTTTCTATCAGACTGAGGTACACTACTTGGGGCATGTTGTCTCCAAGGAGGGAATTGTAGTAGATCCAGAAAAGGTAAGGTCCATCATGTAGTGGGTAGATCCTAGGAATGTAGATGAGGTGGGATCTTTCATCAGATTGGAATGCTATTATAGGAGGTTCATCAGGGACTTCTCACAAATTTATTATCCTATCACATCATTGCAGAGGAAAGGTAATAATTTTGAATGGACAGAGGAGTGTGAGACCATTTTGGAGCAACTTAGGAAGTTGTTGGCACATGCTCCAGTGTTAAAAATTTCATATTTGGACAAGGAGTTTGTAGTATGCACAGATGATTTCAAGGGAGGACTTGGTGGGGTCCTTATGCAGGATGGGCAAGTGAGATGCTATGAGTCATGAAAACTAAATGAGCATGAGCAAAACTACTCGACGAATGATTTGGAGTTAACAACGATCATACATGCCTTGAAGATGTGGAGGCACTATCTTCTAGGCAGGAGGTTTGTACTGATGAGTGAACATATTGGGTTAAGGTATTTTTTTGACCAGTCGAATCTGAATTCTAGACAGGCTAGATGGTTGGCCACGATCAGTGAGTTCGATTTTGAGATCAGGTACATCAAAGGTAAAGAGAATATAGTGCCATATGCTCTTAGAAGTTGGATATAGGTAAATCACTTAGCATCTATGAGCTTCTACAGGACATATTTATAGGATAAGATCTGGTAGGCAGGTCAACAGGATGTTAGATATATGGAGATTATGCACAGGTTGCAGTTACAAGCATAGGTACAGGTAGTGGAATAGGTACATGTGTAGGTGCATAGGATGTGGACTATTTCCTTACAATAGATGGAATGGTTAGATTCATAGACAATATATATTTACCAGAAAGTAGTGAGCTCAAGAAGGTGATCTTGAGAGAGTTTAATGTGAAAGCATATTCAGGTCACTTAGGTTATCAAAAGACACTGAAAACAATGAAGATATTTTATTATTGGCCAAACTTGAAGAGGGATGTAGCCAATTTTGTGGCTAGTTGTTTTGATTGTTAGCGTGTGAAAGCAAAGTGTAAGCACCCAAGTGGACTGCAATAGCTGATTGCAATTCTAGAATGGAAATGGGAGGTCATTTCCATGGAATTCATCATAGGTTTTCAGAGGACAATGAGACAAAATGATTCCATCATGGTTATTGTGGACAAGTTGATAAATGTTTCAAAATTCATCCTAATGAAGTCTACATTCTCAGCTAGCGACGTAGCACATGTATTCATAAGAAATGTGGTCAGATTGCATGGTGTTTCAAAGAATATTATGTCGGAAAGGGATGCAAAGTTAACTTCCAAATTTTGGAAGGAGATGTTTACAGGTTTGGGCACAGAGTTGGCCTTTAGTACTGTTTATCATCTGCAGAATGAAGGACAGACAAAGAGGGTCAAGAGGACATTGGAGGACATGTTGAGGATGTATGTGATGCATCAAAAACGGAAGTGGGAGGAGTATCTTCCCTTGGTTGAGTTTGAATATACCAATGATTATCAGGTGTATTGAGGATGAGTCCTTTCGAGGCATTGTATGGGAGGAGTTGCAATACTCCCATTAGTTGGAGTGATCCAGTTAACAAGGTGTTGATTGGACCAGACATGTTGGCGAACATGGAATAAGAGATGCAGGTTATAAAGAATAATCTAAAGGCAGTACAAGATAGGAAGAAGATCTATGCATATTGGAACAGGTTGTTCAAGGAGTTTGAGGTTGGGGAACAGGTGTACTTGCACATCAAACCAAAGAAGAGCTCCTTGTGGATTGGATCATGTGCCAAGATAGCACCATGGTTTTGTGAACCCTTCAATATTGTTGAGAGGATTGGGCCAGTAGCCTATCGACTTGCACTGCCTTCAACAGTGAAAGTACATGTTGTTATCCATGTGCCATTACTTAATAAGTATGTTAAATATTTTGATCATGTGATTGATTTGTCTGTATTGCAGGTGGAACCAGATGGAGAATTTCAGTTGAAGCCTTAGTGTATATTGCAGAAAAAGGTTCTCATACCCAAAATCGAGAAATAGAACAAGTTAAAGTGTAGTGGAAGCACTTTGGGCCTGATGAAGCTACATGGGATATGGCAGATCAAACGTGGGCTGTGTATCCTTCCTTTTTTTCCAGTTGAGGCAAAGCAGGTTTAGTATGGTGTTTTGGTACATGTCTTTGGTATATGTTTTGATGATGTTTTGGTATATGTACAAATGTACATAGATGTAAATACCTCCATGAGCTATGTTATAGAGCTCAAATAAGTGGTATGAGTGTCATGTTGTCATGTGATTATGTTATCATGTTATTATATTATCATGTTGTTATGTTGTCATGTGGGTTAGCATTCAATAGGGTGATCATTGTAAATATTGCATCAAGCTATGTTATAAAGGTCCATGAGAATTATGTTTTCTTTCCAAAATTTTTGCTGAGGTATATGTGTGATTGAACACCGAGGATGGTAAACCCCAAGGGGGAGGGTTCTCTAATAGCCCTGGTGAAAATTCCATGTAATAAAGGTTAATAAAGTTAAAAATAATAACCACAGTTGATGGGACACTTATTCCAAGTTGAATGTTAGGCAAGACATATTAAGGGGTGTTAATTTGGTTTATTATGGCTAAGGAAATTAGAAAAGGAAATGGATAAGGATTTGGAAAGGAAAAATGGCATTTTTTGCACATTTATTTTTGAAAAATAATGGGAATTAGGAGAAAATGGAGGTGAAAGATCACAGGTTGCATGTGAGGAGGAAACTGAAGGAAAATAATGGAAAATGAAGAAAATAGAGGCATAATTGATAAAAAGGCTCATGAGGATCAGTTGGTAGCCTTTTTTCAGTTCAGTTTTGGAGCTCTCTCACTATTCTCTCTCTCTCACTCGTGGACACTTAGAGTTTTCTTGGAGAACTTTTACATTGGATCAAGAAAGGCAAAGAAGGTAAGAGGAAGTGAAGATCAAGAAAGGAAAAGTAGGATATATATATGGTACATGTTTATATGTGGATTCCATGGCTGATGTATTTATGGTATTTTTTTTGTTATTATGCTGGTTATGTATATGTTTTATGACAATAGATATGTATGGATCTCATCATGTTTTTACTTGTAAATGAATGGAAAATGTATCTATGACCTAATATATGATAATGCAACAATTGACATGAGGTAAAAATGGTTCTTAGTGATTATCATATAATTATGAGATTCCTATGCTTAAATTTGATTGTTTACACCTATAGATTACATATTTGTGATATGTTTGACAAAATGCCTGTCATGGCTAGTAGGGGTCTGGTTAAGAGCTTGTTCAATTAATTTCATTGTTATCATTTTTTCCCTATTATTTTTTTGTTCTGAAGATGTCATTCCATTCTGAGCAGTGACTTGGGCTCTCGGACTAAAAAAGTGGCATAAATCTTAGGGACGATGGCACAAAACTAGACAAAATAGTCATTGGACACTGGCAAGCCTATAACATGAGAGCATATAGAGCTTCCTGGACACTGGAATAACTATGTCATGAGAGAGTGAAGAGGTAAATTGATAAAAAAACTTTAGTGGGACCCAAGGGAAAGCTACTTGAAGTGTTGGGATGGTTCTCAAAGGTCCTGTAGATGTTGTGGAAAGTCAATATGGTGTGTTTCTGTCGATTCCATTTCCTTAAGGTCACATAGGAGGTTGAATCTAATCATAGTAGCCTCTTGTCACATGTTTACCCCAATTGGCCGATTACTTGGGTAGATGTGGGAGGAGGTTGTTACAAACATGCAGAGATATGTGTACTGCACCAAGATGCAAGAAGAGGTATTTAGGTTCATGAGAGGATGCATGTTTTGTTATACCAACTAATCTAGTAATAGGAAATACCATCTATACCATCCCTTTCTTGTACCCATTATTTAATGAGAAATCACTTCCATGGACTTTTTGGGAGGCTCACCGACAACTAGGAAGGGACATGCTTGCTTGTTCATGGTAGTTGATATGTTTAGGAAGGTGTATTTTTATGCCTTAAAAAAATTCCATCAACGTGCAAGAAGAAAAGAAAATTGGCGGGGGAAGTCTCAGTGCAATTTAGGATACCAAGGAGCATCATTTCATATAGGGTCATGAGATTTCTTAGTCGATTTTGGACTACATTGTGGGAGAATATGAACATGAAGTTGAAGAAGTCTACAACATTCCATCCACAAATAGATTTTAAAATAGTATTCAATTGGACTTTGGTACATATTCATAGGGGTTACAATAAAAAGCATCCAAAGACTTGGGATGAAAATATGGTATATGTAGAAGACTCTTATAATAGATTAGTGCACATTTCCATTGGAAAGTCCCCATTTGAAACTTTTTTTTTCATATTTTCCACCTTCACCTTTGGATATTGTATATGGGAATCATGGAGGAGTGAGGGATGATATTATAAGGGATACCTTAAGGGCATAACAGTTTTTTGAAAGGATCAGGAAGATCCATCTATATCTAAAAGATACACTATATAGTTCATAGAGAAAATACAAGGTTGAGCATTATCTATAAGAAATAGAGAAGTCATTCAAGGTGGGGTATAAAGTATGGTTATAGTTGAACAAGGAGAGGTTATAGGGACTTGGTAATAAAATCAAATCTTCATGATATGATCCCTTTGAGATATTGGAGAAGGTGAGAGATAAAAACTATAGACTTAGTCTAGCCCCATACATGCATATTTATTTAGTGGTGAATGTAGAAAATATAAACTCTATGAGCCATCCATTCTGGATCATGAAGAGGAACATGTCCTCCCTTTTATAGAGGACTTAGCACTATATTATAAAGTAGAGTTGATAGGGGATATATTTTTGCAAAAGAGGTATAGAACTATAAGATAGGGTTAGCATGAATTTTAGCAGATTGGGTTGAAATGATAGCTTGACAACAAGGAAAAATTGTACTCTAGGGAGAAGGTAGAGGAAAATTTCCTCACCTCATTCAATAAAAGATTTTGGGGACCATATTCTTAGAATAATTGGGAGGTATAATCCATATTGGATCATTATATTACTTTTCATCCATATTGATGCTTTTAGAGTGAAAAAATGGAGGAATCATCTCACAAGACCATTTTTACGAGTGGCTCCCAATTTGGCGAATTTGGGTTTGAAAACGTTTTGAAGTAGATTTAGGCATCAAATGGTGTTTTCTAGGATAAAACTTTTGTACTTAAGTGTGTAAATCCCTATGGATATTATATACATAGATACCTTTCTAATGACATAATAATTCACTCAATTGGGGTCCATATGCAAAACTTATGCCACCTTGAAGTGGACCTTCATGTTTTGACCACCATGATTTGAAATGATGCCACACCAACCCCAATTATTCAAGGAAAAAGGGCTAGCTATTTGATACTAATGAAGAAAACTCTATGAGAGTTAATATTGCAACTCCAATTAAGAATTTAAGGAGACAAACTTAAACACTAGTAGGTTAATTTGAGTCTCTTATGACTGGGCCACGAGGGGGGAAATGGGTTCCATTATATTCAAGTGTATTTTGTTTCATAGTTGAGTAGAGTAGCTGAGAGTGGAATGAGAGAGAAGAAAAATAGGGTTTGTGCACTATAGTATCCCACGGGCCATAGTTCTCACTTCACTGTACTTTCATCAATTTATGTTAAGAGAGAGAGAGCAGGGTAGCCTCACCTTCCAGTTGGGTTTTCTCCTTAATAGGTTTTCTATATCATATGTTGTGTTATTATGGCTATGAGTGATTCTATTTTTATATATTCTCTACTTTTTACATTTTATATATTGCGAGCATGTAAAAAAACAACTTAATAAACCCATAGTCTAAGAAATATAAACTTGTATTAAAGATTTAGGATTTTAAGTATAATTATTATCAAATCTATTATGATGAAATGTCTAGTGGAATATCAATGATAGCATATGGATAACTCATTATAGTTACCATATTAATTAACATTTATATTTATTTCATTATGGGGTTACTAAAATCAAATTAAAAAACAAGGATCGTAGTAATTGTAAATCACCTTCTAAATAAGATCACTTTTTTCTTTACAACACCACTTTAAAGCCTCTATGACATCACAAGTATTAATAAAAAATAATTTGAAACTCCATGACATGCATCAATAAGTTATATAGATCATCATTCCACCTTCCCTAGAAATTTGTGGTAGGATGTTTTTCAACTTCAAGGTAACCAAATGTAACATGTTGTATCACCCCAAAATAGATGGTTAGATATAAGTAACCAATTATTGGTTAAAATCTTATTTACATTGTTTTGTCTTGAAACAATAGGCGCAATGGGTCTAGTGGTTACCATTGGTCAAATGGTGGTACAATAACACTTATCATGGTGCAATATAAATGAATTTGATGTAGTTTATGGACAAAAGTTGCATTACTGATATCTTACTTTCTAGACTTATATAACATTTAGGAAGTGGCAAAAACCTTATATCCCATTCTAACATCATTTGTACCCTTAAGAATAATTTGGTGTTGAATTTGAACCAAGTGAAACAATAGTCTTATAAACATTATTTTTAGAACCACTTTGAAGAAGAGGATTAGGTGTTTTGTGTCTTTAGACATGCAAAAGGACATTGTCATAATATTTAGACACTTAGGAGTTAATTAAGTTCAACTTTATCTAATGTTTATATTAAATAAAAGTGTGTTTCTTTAGTATGCATTAGTTTCATTGAAATCCAATGGTTACGATATGTTCTACACATAGAGTGATCCAAAAACCCATATTCTTCTCAAAACTAATAGCTATTGATCCATGGCTTGATCCCAAACTGGTCCATGATCTCTATTTAAAGAGAACTGAGGGGTTGGTGATTGATTATTTGAACTCTCTTATGTAAAAATTTTACTTTTACATTAATAAAATTTCCTCAAGTGGCCATGTTGTTGGCATTATGGCACAGGTATGGAGCTATGGCACAGGTGTTGTCCTTGATGGCAACTCTCTTTGGTGATAGATCTTAGTACAAGCTCTCAGAATGAAGGAAAAAGATATATACGCAGGTTCACCTAGACGAAGGCGCCTATACATGCGGGTTAGACGTTACAAAGGCGCGTATGCATATACACGCACTTTCACGCAAGGAAAAGTGCATATATTTTGGAGAAATTACTTTTGGTCCATGGTAGTTAGTCCTTGGTATTTGAACCCATGGTTTTGGACCATGGTATCTCGTCAGAAGTGTTGATCCCAAGTATAGGGTCCATGGTATTGTTTTATTATGGTTTTGGACCATGGTATTGTGAAAGGCATAAGACTATAAAAGAGGAAGGAGATCATTTGGCAAAGGATCATCTGAATTAATTGAATATCTAATAAGTGCTAGATCTGAGATATTGGTGATTGGGGTTATGGTGCAGATCTAGATCTGAATAAAGGAGGAACCTTAGCACAAAGAGAAGGATAAGTTCTATTGATGGGTCATAATCTTTAGGCTTGAATGATAGTATCTTTATATGATTTTGATCTGTTATATGTGGCGCGTGCTTGATCTATAAATCTGATAATCTGGGTTAATTACTGTCTGAATATTTGAAAGAGTGAATTATCCTTTATAGATCTGTACGTAGGTTCAGTGAAGCGAAGGCGCGTATACACACTGGTTCAGTGAATACAAACAGCGTATACGCAGGTTGATCCAAACACAGAAGTGTATGCACGTAGGTTTCAGGTTATTGAAGTAGCGCATATCTTTTGAGTTGTGATCTAGCTACTTCTGTTTATTGCTGCATTGTTCTGGGTTCAAAATTTGGTGTGTGGTTACTGTTACTGTGTTTTGGGTACAGCTGTCAGAGAAGTATCTACTTGATTCAGTTCTAATTGGTGAAAAGGAGATTGTTTGATGCATAAATTGATTGATGTTCATGGATCCAGTCTGAAAATTTATGAAACGTGGTCCCTGGAAGAAAGAGAAGGTTGTAGCCTTTTGTAGGC
This sequence comes from Pinus tabuliformis, assembly GCA_031772625.1. Classification (NCBI taxonomy): domain Eukaryota; kingdom Viridiplantae; phylum Streptophyta; class Pinopsida; order Pinales; family Pinaceae; genus Pinus; species Pinus tabuliformis. Next base: position 556,149,066 of record CM062805.1, on the reverse strand, counting down.
CAGCACCTACGTACTAGTATCTTGGATAGTGCAAGAGCTAAGGGGGTTGTAGCTCCCTTCCAGGAGAAGCTGGAGAACGAGAGAGGGTTGTAGCTCTCTGCAGGTTGCAGCCTGCGTACTGGTAAAGGACTGCACCAGTACATTGTAAAAGGAAGTTTCTAATTAAAAGAAGATAGAGACGAATTGCAGCAGGTGGTTTTCACCCACATTGGGTTTCCACCTTATATCTTGTGTTCTTGTGTGTGTGATTGTCTTCAGATTTGTTTTACTGTTTCTGGTTACTGTTTATTTGATTCTAATACACAGATTAATGATCAACATCAGTAAGATAAATTAAATTATAAGTCTGCATTGCATACGCGGGTTTCCTTCTCTGTAGTTGCGTATATACGTGATTTTATCTATTTGAAGTAGCGTATATGATCTGGGTTTGAAAAAGAAAATAAGAGACTTGATAATACTGATTCACCTCCCCTCTCAGTATTATTTCCAACAATTGGTATCAGAGGGGGTCCTTCTGAAGAATCTTGATCGCTTGAAGGAAGATCCATCATCATGAGCAACTACGAGAGAGAAGCATCAATCAGGCCACCAATTTTGATGGGACCAACTTCGTCTATTGGAAGGTAAGAGTTACAGCCTATCTTCAATCTCTTGGTACAAAGGTCTGGGATATCATAGATATAGGGTACACTTTTCCTTCAGCAACTCCTACAGATCCGGTTGGTAAGAAACAATATGAAACAACTGCAAAGGATGTCAATACTCTATTAGGATGTCTATCTCAATCAGAATTCGTTAAGGTTATGCAGTATAAATCCGCAAAAGAAATATGGGACAAGATTGTTATGAGCTATGAAGGAGATGAACAGGTAAAAAGAGCAAAACTTCAAACCCTCAGAATTCAGTATGAAAATCTCAGAATGCACAATGATGAAAGTGTGGCTAACTATTTCCTCCATGTAGATGAGATTGTTAATTGTATGAAAAACTTGGGCGAAGAAATAAAAGAGGCCGTTGTGGTTGAAAAAGTTCTAAGATCTTTGCCCCCTAGGTTTGAATCTAAAGTTTCTGCAATAGAAGAAAAAGAGAATCTTCGAAACCTTACCATGTCACAACTGCACGAAATTCTGACTGCTTATGGAATGAGGAAAGGAGGACCATCAGACAGGAGAGAAGATGCTTTCAAGGCTTCAGGTAAAGGAGATTACTGTGAGTTAGGACACATTTCAGAAGAAGAGGAGGAATCAAATTTTGTCAAGAACCTTCAATGGGGTGCTGGAAGATTCAGAGGTAAGTTACCTTTCAAATGCTTTGCTTGTGGAAGAGTCGGTCACTATGCTGCCAAATGTCCTCATAAGGATAAGATTGACAAGGGTAAGGAACCTGTTAGATGGAACAAGAAACAAAATGTAAATAAGAAAAGCTATTACACTCATGAAGATAGTGATGGACTTTCAAATAATGACGAAGATGAACAAGGTAATAAATATAAACTTTTAATGGCTTTTGAAGATGATGATTTTGTGGATGCTATAGATGAAGAAAGTCTTTATGAAGAGATTTCTAGACTCAAAATTTGTTTAGAAGAGAAGAATGTGATCATAGATACTCTACAATTCCAACTTGCTGAAAAGGAAAAACATCATGAAAAATTAGAATGTGAAATTGTGGGACTGAGAAAAGAGATTGAGAAAACAAAAGCTCTTAATCTTATATTTGTTAAAGGATCTGACACATTAGATGAGATTATCAAAGTGCAGTGATCTCCACTAATCAAGACAGGTCTGGGATATAATGAAGAAACAACTCAAGCGCAGAAACCATCTACCTCCAAGAGTTATCTTGATGCTGCAAGGAGAAGTGAACAAAGACCCAATGGAAATCACCAGGTAAATCGGGGGCAATCTACTTTAAGGACAAACAGAAGCTACAACCAGCCACAGGTAAAACCTTCTCAATTTGCCTCAAGAATGGATGTCAATAGGAACTACAATCATTTGGCTGGTAGATTTGATAATCACAGGAGTTTCTTCAATGGCCAATGTTTTTCTTGTCATAACTTTGGTCACAAAGCAGCTCAATGTGTTGCCTATAAGACAATCATGACTAGAGAAGCTCATAAATAGAGGAGTATGACTGGGATCATGAAAAGGACCTACAACAACTTCTCTGCTCTTGAAAATGAAATAGAATGTTCTATTTGTAACAATTTCAGTCATGAAGATTCTGAATGCAGGAGCAGGTCTCGGCAGAAAACTCAGAAGGAGAAAGCCTCAAGTGCCAAATCATGGAGAATAAAAGAACCCCAACCAGAAAGATGTGGTATAGCCTTATATGCGAAAGGGCAGGAAAATCAATGGTACATCGACAGTGGATGTTCGAAACATATGACAGGTGATAAAGAAAAACTTCAGTCATATAGTGCCTTAGAGAAGGAGAAGAAGGTTTCGTTTGGAAATGACACCCCTGCTCTCATAAAAGGTAAAGGTTCTGTTCAGTTGAAAGAAAGGGTCAATGCTGGAAATGTCATGTATGTTGATGGCTTAAAGCATAATCTATTAAGTGTCAGCTAGATGTGTGATCAAGGAATTGAGGTAATATTTCGATCAAATGGATGTAGTGTTCGTGATCTTGATACAGGAAAAACAGTGATCAAAGGTGTAAGGAATCCAAATAATTTATACATATTCAAAGAAGGACAACATCAATGCTATCTGAGCAAAAATGATGAACACTGGCTATGGCACAGAATATTGAGGCATCTTAGTTTCTCACAGATAAGGAAAGCATGCAAATACCAGGCAGTTCGTGGTCTTCCAGACATCAGAATCCCAAACAATACAATATGAAAATCATGTCAGTTTGGTAAGCAAACCAGAACTAACTTCCCTGAAAAGGAAGGATCAACCAGCAGGCCGCTTGAACTTGTCCATACTGATGTATGTGGTCCAACTAGGAAAAGGTCACCTCGAGGAGAAGAATACTTTATATTATTCATTGATGACTATTCCAGGATGTGTTGGATAGGACTTATGAAGCACAAAGACGAAGCCTTCGAAAAGTTCAAATCATTCAAAGCCTTGGTGGAGAACAAATCAGATCTCAGAATCAAATGCCTCAGGTCTGATAGAGGAGGAGAATTTACCTCGAATGAATTTTTCGATTTTTGTGAAGAACATGGAATAAGAAGGGAATTCTCTATAGCTAGGACTCCTCAGCAAAATGGAGTAGTGGAAAGGATGAACAGAACGGTTCAACAAATGGCTCGTGCCATGCTTGATAAGTCTGGAACTCCCGCAACCTTCTGGGGTGAAGCCGCATTTGCTGCAGTTGTTATTCTCAACAAGACAAATATCTGGGTGAACAACACTCAAACTCCTCATGAGCTCTGGTATGGTGAGACTCCTTCGGTAAAATATTTCAAAATTTTTGGAAGCAAATGCTATATTAAAAATAATGATGAAAATATTGGCAAGTTTGATCCTAGAGCAGATGAAGGCATTCTCCTTGGTTATTCTCCCCACAACAAAGCATATAAGTGTTACAACAAAAGACTTGGAAGAATTGTTGACAACATTGATGTAGTGGTTGATGAAGAAGGAAACATTCCTAGGTAAGTGAATTCCGAAGATTTCGAAGATGATAAGGACTATCCTTCAACATCAAATCAGATTTATGATGAAGAAGAAGCTCAAGAGGCACCAAAAGAACAGATTAGAATAGAAGATAAGACTCCATCCAGGTACGTTCAGAAGAATTATACAGAATCTCAAATATTGGGGCAAAAGGAGGCAGGTATACAAATAAGAAGAACAATTGCAGAAGCCTCAAGCTATTTGGAATTACTCTCCTCCACTCAACCACAAAATGTAAAAGAGGCATGCAAAGATGAATGCTGGGTCAAGGCAATGGATGAAGAACTTGAGCAGATTGAAAAGAATGACACTTGGGAGTTGGTTCCTAGACCAAAAGATAAGAATGTCATAGGGACAAAATGGATCTTCAAAAACAAGTTGAATGAAAATGGGGAAGTGATTAGAAACAAGGCTAGACTTGTTTGTAAAGGGTATGCTCAACAAGAAGGAATAGACTTTGAAGAAACATTTTCTCCCATTGCTAGACTTGAGGCCATCAGAATGTTCTTTGCTCTCTCTGGCTTTCAGAAGTTCAAGGTATTTCAAATGGACGTGAAATCAGCCTTTCTGAATGGAGACTTAGAAGAAGAAGTGTACATTGAGCAACTAGATGGTTTCATTATTGGGAATGATCCAAATCTTGTATGCAGACTAAAAAAGGCTCTCTATGGTCTTAAACAGGCTCCAAGGGCTTGGTACTATCGTTTGGACAAATACCTTCATCAACAAGGATTTTCAAAAGGATCAGCAGATAGCAATCTTTATATAAAAATTGAAAATAACAAATTTCTAATACTTGTTGTGTATGTAGATGATATTATCTTTGGCAACAATGAAGAAGCTATGAGCCAAAACTTTGCCTTGGTGATGTAGAAAGAATTCGAAATGTCATTACTTGGAGAGCTGAAATATTTTCTTGGTCTACAAATCCAACAAAATGAAGGTGGTATCTTTTTATCTCAAACCAAGTACCTCAAGCAGATTTTGAAGAAGTATGGCATGGAAGATTCAAAACCAGTATGTACCCCTATGGTTACAGGATGCAGCCTCAGTGAAAATGATGAATCAGCAACAGTACATCAACCAACCTATAGATCCATGATTGGAAGTCTACTTTATTTGACAGGTACCCGACCAGAAATCATGCATGCAGTGGGAATAGTTGGAAGATTTCAGGCAAATCCTAAGGAAACCCATCTTCAGGCAGTAAAGATAATTTTCAAGTATCTTCAAGGAACTCAAAACTATGGCCTTTGGTATCCAAGAGATACAGATCTCACTCTTCATGCTTATATAGATGCAGATTGGGATGGAAGCGTGGATGACAGGAAAAGCACTAGTGGTGGTGCATTCTTTATGGGTTCCAGATTAGTATCCTAGTTCAGTAAGAAACAGAGTTCGATTGCCTTATCTACAGCTGAAGCAGAATATGTTGCTGCCACATCTTGTTGCACTCAACTCCTTTGGATGATGCAAACTTTACAGGATTTTCAAATCACTTGTACACCACCTATCTCCATCTTATGTGATAATACAAGTGCAATCAGCATTTCAAAGAATCCTGTTATGCATTCAAAGACTAAGCATATACCGATCAAGTATCACTTTCTCTGGGAACAAGTGTTGGAACAAAATGTCAAATTGGAGTATGTTACCTCTAAGGAACAAGTCGTTGATATACTCACCAAACCACTGCCCAGGGAAACTTTTGAATACCTCAGACAGAATCTAGGAGTAGTTGATGCATAATCTTGCTGTTAAAACTTGATTGTTTCAGAGAAAAATGGGTGTACGCGAGTTGCCTGAGGAGGATCCGCGTACATACGTCGGTTTGTGCAGAGACAGTCACGTATATGGAGGCTTGATGGATATCAGTAGGGACAGGCTCTGGTTGAAGATATTCTGATATGGGTCTGACAGAGACCATCTGGCACAGGTTCAGGGGGAGCAGATAAACTTCTAATGATGCATTGTTGGCATTATCTTAGAAGCTTTTGGTTCTAGTTCACAACTGTTGTTGGTTTCAGGTGGAACAAAGGTAGAGGGAGAATAGAAGGAAATCTTGGTTGCTGATCTGAATGGTGATTGACAGATGCTGCTGATATCAGTTATTGGTGACTTTCATAAGTCTTGCTCTAGATATTTCGTCTCTATTTCATGTATCTCTTTTATGGTGTCAAGGTCATGTAACGGCCTATCTTGGTTTCCCCACTATGCCTGGGATGAAGATGTAATGTACTTGGTTTTCATATGTAAATTTCTGATGTATCCCCACTTGGTTGGGTGGATGATCCCCACTTGGTTGAGTGATGGATGTATGTATTGAGTCTTTTGGTGATAGGAAGGTCTTTTATGATGTATAAGTCATGGTTCTTCTTGAAGAACATCTTTTTGCAGATCTTGCCTACAGTCAAGGGGAGCATGGTCAGCACAGCAGGGCAGAGATTTTAGCATGTACTCAGGGGGAGCACAACCCTTTGCCCTTGATGACAAAGGGGGAGAATGACTTTGAGGATCTTGGGGTTGCCATCAAGTCCAAAGGGGGAGATTGTTGGCATTATGGCACAGGTTTGGAGCTATGGCACAGGTGTTGTCCTTGATGGCAACTCTCTTTGGTGACAGATCTCAGTACAGGCTCTCAGAATGAAGGAAAAAGATATATACGCAGGTTCACCTAGACGAAGGCGCGTATACACGCGGGTTAGACGTTACAAAGGTGTGTATGCGTATACACGCACTTTCACGCAAGGAAAAGTGCGTATATGTTGGAGAACTTACTTTTGGTCCGTGGTAGTTAGTCCTTGGTATTTGAACCTATGGTTTTGGACCATGGTATCTCATCAGAAGTGTTGATCCCAGGTATAGGGTCCATGGTATTGTTTTATTATGGTTTTGGACCGTGGTATTGTGAAAGGCATAAGACTATAAAAGAGGAAGGAGATCATTTGGCAAAGGATCATTTTAATTAATTGAATATCTAATAAGTGCTAGATCTGAGATATTGGTGATTGGGGTTATGGTGCAGATTTCGATCTGAATAAAGGAGGAACCTTAGCGCAAAGAGAAGGATAAGTTCTATTGATGGGTCATAATCTTTAGGCTTGAATGATAGTATCTTTATATGATTTTGATCTGTTATATGTGGTGCGTGCTTGATCTATAAATCTGATAATCTGGGTTAATTACTGTCTGAATATTTGAAAGAGTGAATTATCCTTTATAGATCTGTACGTAGGTTCAGTGAAGCGAAGGTGCGTATACACGCTGGTTCAGTGAATACAAACAGCGTATGCGTAGGTTGATCCAAACACAGAAGCGTATGCAACCAGGTTTCAGGTTATTGAAGTAGCGTATATATTTTGAGTTGTGATCTAACTGCTTCTGTTTATTGCTGCAGTGTTCCGGGTTCAAAATTTGGTGTGTGGTTACTGTTACTGTGTTTTGGGTACCGCTGTTAGAGAATTATCTACTTGATTCAGTTCTAATTGGTGAAAAGGAGATTGTTTGGTGCAGAAATTGATTGATGTTCATGGATCCAATCTAAAAATTTATGAAACGTGGTCCCTGGAAGAAAGAGAAGGTTGTAGCCTTCTGTAGGCCAGCACCTACGTACTAGTATCTTGGCTAGTGAAAGAGCTAAGGGGGTTGTAGCTCCCTTCCAGGAGAAGCTGGAGAACGAGAGAGGGTTGTAGCTCTCTACAGGTTGCAGCCTGCGTACTGGTAAAGGACTGCACCAGTACATTGTAAAAGGAAGGTTCTAATTAAAAGAAGATAGAGACGAATTACAACAGGTGGTTTTCACCCACATTGGGTTTCCACCTTATATCTTGTGTTCTTGTGTGTGTGATTGTCTTTAGATTTGTTTTACTGTTTCTGGTTACTGTTTATTTGATTCTAATACATAGATTAATGATCAACATCAGTAAGATAAATTAAATTATAAGTCTGCATTGCATACGCGGGTTTCCTTCTCTGTAGTTGCGTATATACATGGTTTTATCTATCTGAAGTAGTGTATATGATCTAGGTTTGAAAAAGAAAATAAGTGACTTGATAATACTGATTCACCCCCCCCCCCCCCCCCCCCCTCAGTATTATTTCCAACACATGTTGGCATGGGTCATGGGTTGTTTCCCTCTTAGAGGATTTTAACCATATAAATATACGAGTATTATGATATTTAATCTCCTTGTGTGATTGATTAGTAAATATGTTCATCTTGTTGATAATGGAAAATGGCATCCACCCATGGTATTCATCCACCCACAATATTCATTCACCCATGGAGTTTACCGATGGTATTGTATGTGGCATCCACCCATGAAATTTATCCATGATATTGTAAGTGGCATCCACCCATGGTATTTTCCCATGGTATTGTAAGTGGCATTGACCCTTGGTATTCATCCCCCCATGGTATTTATCCACTCATGGAATTTACCCAAGGTATTATAAGTGACATCCACCCATAGTATTCACCCACCCATGGAATTTACCTGTGGTATTGTGACCAAAAAATGTTATAAGTAACAAGTTTCATTTTTTCAAAGGACAAATTTTCTACCACAACGTAGCCTTTATAGTTATTACCTATTTTAATAAAAAAAAATCTTTGTGGTTTTGTTATGGTGTTTTCTCATTTTTTCTTCTAGCATTTCAATTTTTCAGATCTTGGGGGCCTCCCCCCAAGGTTTGGATCAGTGGTATCAAATTCAAGATACAATTCCATGGGAATGAGCGTTTGATGCATATTTCAGTATCAAATTTTTTCAACAATATTCAACAAACTTCAGGCACATGCTACAACCTCCACAGAGCAATTTCTTGGTCAAAGTGAGAAGAGTTTTTCATTTTTCATTTTTTTTTTGCAGTAATTTTCATGGGAGGATAGTTTGTAGATCAGAAATGAAACTTTTGGTACAAAATTTACAAAAATAAATAACATATATGGATTCCTTGTGAAAAAATACCTAAATTCAAAAAGCAAATCGGCTGAATCAGAGTCTAGATGAGGGAGATATTGCTGATTTAAAATCAACAATGTTGTAGAATTCTTTCTGACAACAATTCACGGATGACGACTCTCCTATCATTTTTTGCAGTTTTTGTGAAGAATTTCAGAAAAATGATTGTAGATATGAGATCCTCTCTAAAAATTACCCATTTTCAAAAAAAATTGGTCGAATTGGAGTTTGGATGAAGGAGATATCATTGATTTAAAATCAGCTATTTTTTTCAAAACTTTTGTGACGGTGGGATAGTTGAAACACAAATATGAGTTTTTAGAGTGTCAAGGTAGGGGTTTCAATCACATGAGAAGATGAAAAATAGTCATTCTATTTCCAAAAAGAGGTTATAATAAAGATTATGAGTTATATTCACCGAGTTATGCCCATTTTAAATATAGAGTAGCATTTGGAGCGGGCTCCCTTTGTAGATTCACCCTCCTACTCCACTTTAGTAGGAATCTACCTCACATTCATCAGTTTCAGCATAGCAACATTCGACTCAGGTTCTTTGGAGACATGCCCTCCCACCCCAGGCTATGTAGGCACCTTCTACTTCATCAACAATCAACATCACAGTTATGGGTCAACCACACAAAATCCTTGTCATCGAAGTCCATTTTCTAGGCTGCACACTATTAGTATTGCAGTTGGTCACACACATTACAGGGTATCTCTATCATCGGATCTTCATTTTTCATGGGTATGGGTCATCCACAAACCCACATTTCATTGAAGTCCATTTGCTATGCCACACACTATTAGTATCACAGTTGGCCACAAGCATTACATGGTATCTCTGTCCTTGAATCTTCATTTTTCATGGTTATGGTCATCCACAAACCCACACTTCCTTGAAGCCCATTTTCTAGGCTGCGCACTATTAGTATCATAGTTGGTCCCAAGCATTACAAGGTATCTCTATCCTCGGATCTTCGTTCATCATGGTTATGGGTTAACCACACAAAACCCTTCTCTTTAGTGGCTCTTCATATTCAACAAAGTCTTCTCAAGAGGGAACTTCATGCAATGGGGACCATTGCTTCTTAAGGAGGGGAAAATGATATGAATGGAAAATGGCATCCACTCATGGTATTCATCCACCCACAGTATTCATTCACCCATGGAGTTTACCCATGGTATTGTAAGTGGCATCCACCCATGGTATTCATCCACCCATGGTATTCATCCACCCATGGTATTTATCCACCCATAGAATTTACCCATGATATTGTAAGTGGCATCTACCCATGGTATTCATTCACTCATTGGTATTTTCCCATGGTATTGTAATTGGCATTGACCCTTGGTATTCATCCCTCCATGGTATTTATCCACTCATGGAATTTACCCATGGTATTGTAAGTGACATCCACCCATGGTATTTACCCACCCATGGAATTTACCTATGGTATTGTGACCAAAAAAGGCTATAAGTAACAAAGTTGCATTTTGTCAAAGGACATATTGTCCACCACAATGTAGCCTTTATAGTTATCATCTATTTTAATAAAAAAAAATCTTTGTGGTTTTGTTATGGTGTGTTCTCCTCTTTTCTTCTAGCATTTCAATTTTTCAGATCTTGGGGGCCTCCCCCAAGATCTGGATCACTTGTATGGGATACCTTGTTTTCCCAAACATGATATGAAAATCTATTTGAAGAGTTTCTCCCATTGTTGACTAAGATCTTGAGCATGTGTCACCACATTTTTAAGATATATTGTATTTGTACATTTTTTACCTAAAAGGAGGTTCGATTTCATCCATAACATTTCTTTAGGTTAACAACACCTTCCGCTTAATCTAAAAAGGTGTATATTTTCCCAATATATGACTTTTTTGTTAGACTTGAAGGTATACGATATGAACATGCCTTTAAAAAATTTTGTTATATCTTTTCACCACCATCTCCATCCTCTTACTATTATAATGTGTTTCACACTAACTAAAAAAAACAACACCTCTGTCCTCCAATATTATTCTTATGTGTTGTGCACTAGATCATTGGGTTAAATTTTTTTTAATCAGTAGAAGGTGAGTCATTTTAAATCTCTTCCTTTATTTACCCTTTGAAAAAGTTCATGCAAGCTTAATTTATTTTATAACTTTATTGTAAAATGTATTTCACTTGTATTATAAAAGTGAATCACTAAGAAATAACTATTTCTTTTAGTTATTTTTTGCATGTAAATCTCATTTATAATGTAATTTCATTGTAAATAAGGGTTGCATGAGCAAGAGGTGTTATTCTTCGCCCCGATGAAAATATATAATCAACCTTCTCATGGTGCCTTAGTAAACAATAAAAAAATCTTGCTAAAGGATATGCTCTTTCTTAGGGATTGATATAGCAATTGAGTAAGGAATTCAATGCTTAACCATCTTGGGGGACTCCTAAATAGCCCTACAAAGTGTAATAAATAGTTTTCTTCCAAAAGGTATCCACTTGAAGGCCATCATAAAAAAAACTAAAGGGATTCTATCAAGGATAGAAAATTATGAACTCTACCATGTCTTGAATAAATAAAATCAATTAGCAAACTCATACAAAAATGAAGGAGCTAGGTTGCCCCTAAGAGTGTTAAAAAGGAAAATTTCTAGTAAACAAATTCACAATCCCATGAAATAAAAAAATATATTAAATAGGACTATCCCCCAAAGAAGAATGGCCCAAATGGCCTCTTCTCTCCCAGAGGGACATGCAAGCCACCCCCCTTAAAAATTATGGATCCCATTCATACGTCACTATGCAATCACTTTAACAAAAAAAGGATATGAAGAATCAAACTAACATAGTGTTCAGCGCAGGATCCCCCAAGGGAATTTTTGGGGCTTAAAGCACAGATTTTGGTCAAAAGATGTAAATCCGATGTAAAGACTCCGCATTTTGTGGGTGCGAAGCACGAAGTTTGTACACGAGAAATAGGATTGTCCGCACTTAATTTTGTAATGTAATGTCGGCTTTAGAGATCTACCCATGGTCCGCAGACCATGGGATTGTATAAATAGAGTGAGGCTCTAAGTTGTAAATTAGTTAGAGATAGAATTGGAGAAGAAAGATGAAGAATTGAGTCTTGTCTGAAGTGTAGAGTCAGGTCTTTGGGTCGTAGAGTAGGAAAAGGCTCTGCAGTTGAGTGTACAGAGGCCTAGTAGTCCGTAGCTGAGTGTGGGAACCCCTATAGCTGAGTGCATAGGGCAAGTTGAGTCTATAACCATTGGAGAAGTAATAAAGAGAAGTTTCATTTCATTTCTTTGTATCTTTTTCCTATTTTGTGCATTGAATGTAGTGGGTATAAATTACAATTTCACTGTTTATATGGTGTGCGAACTTATATGATTGTGTTGATTAAGTAAATATAAGATAAAGTATCTATTTACGTGAAGTTAACTAATAGTTATAAGAAGATAAGTGTGATCGGTGGTGTAACTTGGGGAAATATCGCAGATTGCAGCCTTAGCAGTGTGAAAGCACCTCAACCCTTGGTTAGCTCTACGCGAAGGCGATTATAACAGATCGCGAAGGCCTTGTAGGTCAGGGCAATGCGCGAAGTGACCTGCGTGAAGCCATTCATAGTTGGACTAAATCGACCCCTTAGACATCTCAAGGGTGACGAAACTTGGTTCCAGCATCCCCCCATACTGCTTCCAGTGAGACCTCAGTCCGCACTCTGTAGGCTATTGTCGAAAGCGCCAGTAGTGTAAGGATTTGTTTAGCTAATTAACTCTGAACCTGGTTCAGATCCCCTCAAGCCAGCAAATAGTTCCATTGCCAGAACCAAAATCTGCATAGAGATGTCTGATGCCATATCATTGGAATCCAACTAAGAAGGAAATTGAAGGTTGGTTGGACAAGAGAACTCACAAGTTCATGACATAGGAGAATAGGAATCTGCGACTGACAAAAAAAGAGTGGTTAGACTGCTACCTGTACATATAGATCCACAAAATCTTCTTCGCATCTTTCCCTACTGAGCTATACGAGTGGATCGTGAAGCTAGCAGATAGCCAAGAAAGGTGGAAACTCAATTGTCCTATTGTGTGGACCCCAGAGTTGGTGTGTAGATTGGAAGCATCATAGGATAAGATCACGTGTGTTGTTGATCACTAGCTCGATTGAATTATAGGAGGATTCATTACTGAGTTTGCAGTAGACACTTTAGTCAGCTATAGCGAGGCAGAGCAACGCTTCCTCAAAGGACTGTGAGGTAAGTACGTAAAGTCTAAATACTTGGATTAAAATGATATTGTGTGAAAAGAGGGTTATGTAATTACCCTGATGTTAGGAGCTACGCGAAATGGAAAAACCTACAAAAATGAAGGAAGTAAGGGACCAGAGAATAGCCCTTTGATTTCACCTCCGTGAGGGGATGAGGAAGAGCTCGTGAAGGTCCCTCTGTGAAGTGAAATCCATTCTATAAGGAAGAAGATTCCACGCATACCACCCCTACCCACACTGCCACCAGCTTCACCACCATCACCTCCATCTTCACCCGTACCACCTCCGCCACCACCATGAGTCAATATGGCAAGCACGATAAAGTTGCTTATGTTCAAGGGAGTGGGAAATGAGGATCTAGAACAATTCCGGTTTGTCATGTGAGCCGTATGGGAAGTGTAGGGAGTTACAGATGATAATATAAAGAAAGAGACACTGGTTAGCACCCTGCAGAACTGCGTGCTGACTTGGTATATTAAGCATTCTAATGACAATCCGAATGCGGGAATTGAAGATATCCAAATTACGCTAAATAAGGAATTTAGCAAGCCGAAGTTAGAGGCATAGTTGATCATTGGATTCAATGAGATCACAATGCTACCAAGCGAGACTCCTTGGGAGTTGGATCAAAGTTTGAAGTGTATGATTCACGAAGCTAATATGAATTTGACGGATGGATAGCACCGCGAATGGTTTGTAGCGTTGCTAACGCCACATTTGAGGAGTTCATTGTCGCAGAAGAAGTTAATGAATCAAGTAGAGGCCCTAGAGATCATGATGAGGCTTCATGAGACCCTAATGTAGGATCATAACTTAGGATTTGAGCACATCCACATGCAATTGAAAAACTTATGCCTTGAGATGCAGAGTCTGAAACATGACAGAACAACTCGACCATAAGTGCATGAAAAGGTGTGGTGCATAAAACACAAGGGTCAGGGTCATGATAAGGACCACGGCCCGGTGTTCGCAAATCACCTCGCGGGAGGAGGACCAACGCTGTTAAGGTTGGAAGCACAAGTAGGACCGAGTGTGTTGCTTTCTTTATGGTGTGCGATTTGTAAAATAGGTGGAAAGCATGCTACAGACAATTGTCATTTATTACAGAAGTACATGTACACCTCGCAACATTTGTTTTGTAATTTCTGTAGATCGGTAGGACACGATGAGCGCACTTGTAGGAGTTATGAGTTGATGATGGATAGAACTACCACCTACAGAGTTCAGGCTAAATCGCGGCCCCTAAACCAAAATGCAGGAGTGGCGTGAACAGGATTTCAAGGGCGTGGACGAGGCCGAGGCAGAGGAGGAACTGGAAGAGGTTGCGGACAGCTGATATGCTACAATTGTAGAGGGCTGAGACATTATGCCCGCGGTTGTATGAACCCAATGCATCCACCGTGTCTATACTATACCTTGTTTGATCATGAGACGAAAGATTGTCCTACATTGATAGTTAGGATATGTGACAAGGGAGTGCTACCACCTCCCCCGAATTAGAACCTACAAATGACGAGGTCTGAACCGCACGAGGAAGATCCAAATGTGAACATTGTGCTCTGAAGTGGAATCGTGACGGGAGATGACAAAGGTAAATAGCCTGAAGATAGTGCTTGGGTTCAAAAAGCTCCGGTGAAATAAGTGGAGTTTGATTTGGAGCACACTCGGGAAACATTCATGGAAGCTAAGAAGAGCTTCGCTGATGCCTCCACTTCAGGAAGAAAAGATAAACCAAAGCCGAAGATGGACCCATCTTTGATCACTACATTCTTAGAAACATGCATGAAGTTACTACACGATAGTAAAGCTATAAAGGGATTTCAGGAACTCATTAACAGATGCGCTAGGACCGCACCAGGAGAACCACGCATAGCCTGGAAGATTGGAAAGCATAAGACAAGGACAGGGAGAGAAATGAGGCTAACCATGCAAATTGGAGAATATGAGATGGACCAAGTGATTTTTTATTTAGGATCAGATGTGAACGTCCTGCCAAAGTAGACATGGGAGCGCATGGGGAGACCTATGCTGAAGTGGTCTCCTATTCAGTTGCGAATGGCGAACCAATGAAAGATAATACCTCTCGGGCGATTGCAGGGAATCACCGTGGATATTGAGGGAGTGAGCATGATACCAGACTTTGAGGTGATAGAGATTGTTGATGACAACAATCCCTATCCCACACTCTTAGGAATTGATTGGGTCACTAACATGAATGGGGTGATTAATATGAAGAAGCGCAAGATGATTTTTGAGAAGAAGTCTCTGTAGTTATACCCTTCGACCCTGCTAAAGGATCATGCTATATAGATCCGGTGCATGACTATGAAAGTGACAATGATTTGGACTGCATCTACAAAATAACCTCATAAGAGCAAGATTGGGTAAATCCCACTACGGATGGATGGATCTCACAGGAGCGCGAAAGCTCCTGTACGTCAGATTCTGATGAGGAGATAGAGTGATGGCATAACTAGTTTTTTTTTTTTTTTTTTAGTTAAGACTAACCTAAGTACCCATGGGGGATTTGAACTGGTGACCTATCGTAAGGAGTGCCTTAACAGCGCACCCATTCACCATCAGTCCAAAGCCCCGTGGGCCGATGGCATAACTAGTTACACGAGGTAACCATGCTTAATTATAACATGATAACAAGATCACTGCACTGTGTATCAACAGAAGTGAGAGATCTCCCTACTTATGATGGGTTAAGTGAGGTAGATACTTTCTTGGATAAGTTTGAAAGGGAGGTACCAGAAAAGCAACGTTTCCAGGCCTTGAATTGGGTACTACACGCTATGCCCGTGAGGTGGTGGGGTGCACACAAAGGAATCTTTGAGGACTGACGTGAATGTAGAAGCATGATACGCACGTGTTTTGGGAAGCCTAAGATGTGACTAACAGATAAGTATGATGGACAGGATGATCCGCGCGCACACCTAGCCAAGTGGATGAAGGTCTATGGAGAAAATCCACAACCTGAGTGGGTGCACCTATTCTGTCATACCCTAGATGTTATACCCATGAATTGGTATATAGAGATGGAGCTTTGCCATGGGACAGGTGAATGGGATGTTCTGCATGAAGGGTTCATGCTGACCTTTAGTTTTGAGGATGGATGGGGGGACAGTATTGATGAAGCATTACAAGAGATAAAAGCAACCATCTTTAGGATACCACAGGAGCCTTTAGCTTTGAGTCAACCTGAATGGGCTACTCAGCTAAGTTGCATGCTAGAATGTTATAATGTAACTACTGAAGAGGAGGATGAGGATCTGAGGAATCTTAACATTCGAGAGACAGAAGGCCATCGCAAGGTTCAAGGACCTCAGATTGAGAACCCTGACATAACCATGTCAGTAAGAACAAAGTAGGGGAACATTGGTACCGAGGCCGAACTTAAGTTTACAAATCTCAGCAACTACTGGGATGACGCGATGATGTATAAGGTCGTTGAGTTACTCCGCAAGTACCAGGACTTATTCCCGACCAAGTTTACGGAGTTAAAGGGAATCGTCGGAGATTTAGGAATGACGAGGATCACGTTAAAGCCCAACATGAAGCCAGTTAAGTAGAGACCTTACCGCTTAAATCCAAATAACAAGGAGAAGGTGTGCGTAGAGCTAGACAAAATGCTCACAGCAAGAATCATTGAGCTAGTGGAAGAATACTACTAGGTAAGTCCAATGGTGGTATAGGAAAAGAAGCAGAAGGATGAGATAAGAATATGCGTGGATCTCAGAAATCTGAATGATGCTTGTGTGCATGATCCATTCCCAACTCCATCCACAGATGAGGTGTTGGACAATGTCAGTGGGCAGGAAGCATATTCTTTCATTGATGGGTTCTCAGGGTACCACCAAATCAGAATCGCGTCGGAGGATCAGAGTAAGACAACCTTTGCGACTGAGTGGGGTTTCTTTCAATACACTATCATGCCATTTGGGTTGAAGAACACGCCAGCCATCTTTTCATGTGTGGTTGTTGTAGCATTCAAGGAATATATTCATAAGTTCTTGGAGGTCTATTTCGATGATTGGATTGTATTTGGGCTGGTTAAGCACCATGTAGCGATCTTATGCTTGATGTAGGATACCTGACGAAGATACAAAATCACACTTAGCCTCAAGAAATGTGTTTTTATTGTTCCTTTTGGGAACCTATTAGGACATGTGGTTTGTAGATAGGGAATAATAGTAGATCCCGCGAAGATTGCAATGATTCTAAATTTGGAAGCACCGCTAAGTGTGAAACAACTATGGGCTACGCTAAGACATACAGGGTACTACAAAAAGTTTATCAAAAGTTATGCCCAAATCACCGCACCAATGGAGAAACTATTGAAGAAGGATGTTACATTCTGCTGGAACGATGACTGCAAGAAAAGCCTGGATATATTGAAGGAAAAGATGGTCACTGCACTGATTCTTGTCTTCCCAAATTGGGACAAGGAGTTTCATGTCCATGTTGACGCATCATGTATAGTGCTGGGAGTAATACTAACATAGGATGGTGGAGAGGGCTTGGATCACCCTATCGTGTTCGCGAGTCGCAGATTGTCTAAAGCAGAAAAGAATTATTCCACCACTGAACGTGAGGGATTGGCTATGGTGTATGTGCTCCAGAAATATCGACACTACTTGCTAGGAGGACACTTCAAGATGTATACAAATCATTCTACATTGAAATAATTAGTTAATAAGCCTGTGTTGGGGGGACACATATGTAGGTGGCTTTTATTGTTCCAAGAATATGATTTTGAAGTTTTTGTGAAGCCTGGGTGACTGAATGTGGGACCTGATCACCTATCGTGCATTGATACAAGGGAGGAACCTACTAGCTTGGAGGAAGGACTACCTGACACACAACTTTTCACTATGCGTGTAGCAGATGAACATTTTGAAGATATAATTCACTTTATAACAACTAGAACTGCACTAGAAGGTTATTCTGTCCAGCAGAAGAAGAAATTAGTGGTGTGCATGGCAGGTTTTTTTATCATTACGGGGCATCTATATAAGATGGGGAATGATGAGATACTACGAAGATATGTACCAGAGTTTGAATGAAGTAGAATCCTCGCAAATGCTCATGGGGGCCCCGTGGGAGGTAATTATGCAAGTAGAGCAACCGTGTAGAAGATTCGTCGTAGATAATTGTGGTGGCCGATCCTTCATCAGGATTCAAAAGCGCATTGCAAGGCCTATGATGTAAGTCAAAGAACAGGTAAACAATCACGGAGGGATGAGATGCCTTTGAATCTGCAAATGACATTGCAGCCCTTTGAAAAGTGGGTGATCGACTTCGTAGGAAATATCAAACCTCAAGGAAAAATGACCATAGATATATTATCACCGTAATAGAGTACTTGACTCGTTGGGCAACATTGTAACCAGTAAAAGATTGCACAGCTACAACAGCTGCAAAGTTTCTGTTTGAACATGTATTGACATGACTTGGATGTTCGAAGATCTTGATGAGCAATCAAGGTACACATTTCCTGAATGAGACGATCAATGCATTGACAAAAGAGTTTTAGGTGTATCATCAGAAAAGCACACTGTATCACCCACAAGCTAACGGGACAATAGAAGCATTTAACAAAGTACTGGAAATTGCGCTAAATAAGGTATGCAATGCACAACGAAATGATTGGGACCTGCACATACCCACAGTATTATGGGCTTATAGGATGACATGCAAGAAAATAACGGGATAGACACCCTTCTGATTGGTCTATGGAGTATAAGTCGTAATGCTGATGGAATACATCGTGCCTAGTCTGCGCATAGAAGCGCTCACAAGTATTGTTATAACTTAAGAAAAATTCCTAAATTTTGAACATCCATTTGATTCCAAAGGATTGGTGTTAGTCTTGGTCTAGTCTTTCCATGGTTTGACTTAGAGTCTAAGACCTAGAGGGGAGTCTTGTTGGTATTGTCAAATAGGGTCAACACTTTGGTTTTGCCTATCACTGGTCCTACATCACACATAAATTTCCATGTGTCAAACTTTTGTCAAGGTTTTCATGCACTAAAAAACTGCCTAGTATTTTTTGTATCGCAAAACCTAGAATTTTCACTAAACTAGGAGTTTTCGTAGTGCGCTACGAAACCCCTGAAAAAGCCTGTTTCAACATAAAAGACTCAGTTTTCTGCTTTTACTAGTCAACTTCCAGAAGGGTTCTTAAGCCAATGAGAACTCAATTTTGAAAAGTGAAAGAGGCTTTTCTTCCGAACATAATGAAATAAAAAAACCTCTTTTAGTTTCTTCAAATTCATTTTTAGGTGGGAGAAATTTATGGCTAAACTTGCACTACGAAACTGCTGAAAGTCAAGCTTTGTCTTCTGGTTTTAACAGTCTTTTTCAAGCTCAGTTTCTGGTCACAGGAAAAGGTATTTTGGAATTATAAAGGAGTTTTGTCTTCATAAAATATCCAGCTACAATAACCTATCTCACTTTCTTCGTAAGTGTTACCAGTTGGGAGATACTAAGATTTCTTTGAAACCCTAATTTCAGAGAATAGATTTTTCCTGTTTTACACGTGTTTTTCAAGCACAGATTCCAGAAAATTGGAGAAGTGTTTTAAAAAACCAAGAGAGGATTTTGTTCTAGACAGAATGGAATACAAAAACCTCCTTCATTTTTGTAAAATATTTCATGGATGAGAAGATAAAGGCTCTTTCCCATGTGCCAATTGTCAAGGATCCTAAATCTAAAAACAGGGAAACATGTTCCCTAATTTCTAGGGTTTGTCATCAACAGTAAGGTGACAATGTGGGAGGCTTCATCAAATTCGACTTCATGAGGTTGCAGCTGTCAAAGAATGCTTTCAATGTTTATATAAGGTTGTTGTAATCATAACAAGGAGTTGTACTCCTAATTGTATTAGGACTCTAGGACTACTAGTTAGCTGTCATTTGTATTTAATAGTTTGTTTTATGGTTAGAATAGGTTTCACTCATAGCAAATTCGAATTCTCTTGATGAGTGATGAGGGAACCCATACTTTAAATGCTATATATGAAGCAAGAGGTTGAATTAGAAAAAGGGTTGGAGACTTTTTGGCTCAGCTGCTGCTCTATGTGCAGACTGTGTATATTTTTAACCTAATGTAGAATTTCTACTTGGACAACTCAAGATTCATGAAAAGTTCTTGTATATTCTTGTTTTGATGGCATATTCAAATACTTACATTGCAGTGGTGTTTACTTATGATACTCAGAACTCATCAATGATGCTCTAACTTCCTTCATAGATAAACTAACTGTGTTTCACTGTTTTATATTTGCATCTCTGCACTTGAACTCTATAATGCCTTGACTTCCATGCTAGGTAGAATGTTTTGGCTTCACTACTCAGGATTCAAAGAGAGTTTTTAATGTCCTATTGTCTTATGGCTTTCCTCTTTCATTTATTTTCAGTGGTATGAATACATGTTACTTAGAACTCATCAATCATGCTCTAACTTCCTTCATGTATTTATAAACTGTGTTTCCTTGCATTGTATCTTTGTTTTGTTGATGTATAAAAACTCTCTGTGCCCTGACTTCATGTTAAGTTGATCTTGCTATGGTACTGAAACATACTTTGACTCCATAGCCCAATGGTAGCAAGCCTTCATCTTTTCAACCTACAAACACATAAAACCAAGATAGATTTAGCCATCTATCCATATCTTTAATCAATATCATTAACCCTTTGAGAGAGCCCTCTCAAGCTGAGGAGGTTAAGCTTTAGGTAAAAGATTGGTTTGAAATAGTTACACTGAGATAGTATGATCAGCAGCCTATCAAGGTCCTATTTTGGTGATAACATTTTGGTGCGTCTGCTGGGAGCCTGAAGTCTATTCATTCCCGAAATTAAGAAGTTGAACTTCTTAATGTAGCAGGAGCTCAGACATCTTTTCGAGGCTGCAAAACTACCTTAGTGACTCCACACATCAAATAACAAATTGGAAGGTGACTCCACTGCTAGAAGGTCAGTAGCTTGATGAAGTTTCAAGATGAGTTCTATTGCAATAATGAATGCCATGTATGCCCCTATGAATCATTCTCACATCCCTGGTTTTCCAAATCCTATGCCAAAGGTTGATTGGTTAGAGGATCTTCCAATATTCAAAGATGAAAAGAAAGACAATGCTGCTCTTCATTTGGTTAGGTTCCATATGCATGTATGCAGTCTTAAGGTTCATTTCCCTGAATATTGTCTCATGAAGATGTTTATGACCACTTTAGAAGGAAAAGCATGGTCTTGGTATAAAAGTTTGGAAAATGGTTCATTATATTCTGTTTCTAATTTCCATGATGAATTCTATGAGATGTATAAAGAACGTCATCCTTCCTTATTGCTGGTAAAATATTGTTGTAAACATTCTTTGAGTCTTATTTAGTATTTGGAGGATTTTTATGATGATGATGAATTTATCATGAAGAAATTTTAGAGGCTCCTCATAACAATACATTTCAACAACTAGAAGAAAGGATAACATCCCATGAAATGCAACATGAAAATCAGCAGGGGTTTACTTATGAAAACCATGTTACATCCTCTGAGATTAATGTGAAGATGCAGCAAACTTGCCAGTCTTTAGATCATAATGAAGATGAAAATAATTGCAAACACCAAGAAGAAATACTGGAAGAAATTTTTTATAACCCTCAGGCAGAGGAAAAGGTTGATCATTTATGTAATTCCTTGCAGCAGATTACTTCAAAGAATGATCATAATAGTGAGGAAAATTACATTGTCTATGGGAATCATGCAGAAAGGTAGTTGGATAGCATATCAAAGGAATTTTGTGTGGCTAATAATTAGTTGTCTGAAGATATAGAATGTTATGATGATCATCAAAATAACCATGTCCTCTTTGACCCTATAAATGAATACATGGCAAAGTTTTGCACATCAGTATTTCATTTTCATTTGCATTATGAAGATCATATACATTATAAGTTGATTTGGTCATCTCACTATCATGGTTATTTTGAGGTTGAATGCAGTCAAGAGATTCAAGTGTCAGATCAGATCGATCACTAGCTTCATTGGAAATTTCATGTTCCTTGAGCTACAAGTGGAGATTGCAGCTGATAGGGTAGGTAGGAACGTAAAAATAAGCTTAGGGTAGGTTGACTGAGCATCTATTTCAGTAGGTACAGTTTGAATTCTTCTTGCAGCAAATCATTAAAGGCTTGAGGAGTAGATTGGGCAGAAGTTCAGATTTTTATTCTAGAGAATGGATAGCGGCACTGGAGCTACAGGTTCTTAGTATACCACAAGGGCACACTATCCCTAGTGGAGCCACTGTTATCACTTAAGAAAAAATTCCTAAATTTTGAACATCAGTTTGATTCCAAAGGATTGGTGTTAGTCTTGGTCTAGTCTTTCCATGGTTTGACTTAGAGTCTAAGACCTAGAGGGGAGTCTTGTTGGTATTGTCAAATAGGGTCAACACTTTGGTTTTGCCTATCACTGGTCCTACATCACACATAAATTTCCATGTGTCAAACTTGTGTCAAGGTTTTCATGCACTACAAAACTGCCTAGGAGTTTTCGTAGCGCAAAACCCAGAATTTTCACTGAACTAGGAGTTTTCGTAGCGCACTACGAAACCCCTGAAAAACCCTGTTTCAGCATAAAAGACTCAGTTTTCTGCTTTTACTAGTCAACTTCCAGAAGGGTTCCTGAGCATATGAGAACTCAATTTTGAAAAATGAAAGAGTCTTTTCTTCCTAACATAATGAAATACAAAAACCTCTTTCAGTTTCTTCAAATTCATTCTGAGGTGGGAGAAATTTATGGTTAAACGTGTGCTATGAAACTGCTGAAAGTCAAGCTTTGTCTTCTGGTTTTAACAGTATTTTTCAAGCTCAGTTTCTGGTCACAGGAAAAGGTATTTTGGAATTATGAAGGAGGTTTCTCTTCATAAACTATCCAGATACAATAACCTATCTCACTTTCTTCATAAGTGTTATCAGTTGGGAGATACTAAGCTTTCTTTGAAACCCTAATTTTAGAGAACAAATTTTTCCTATTTTACATGTGTTTTTTAAGGATAGATTCTGGACAACTGGAGCAGTGCTTTAAAAAACCAAGAGAGGTTTTTTTTCTAGAAAAAATGGAATACAAAAACCTCCTTCCGTTTTGTAAAATATGTCATGGATGAGAAGATAAAGGCTCTGTCCCACGTGCCAATTTTCAAGGATCCTAAACCTAAAAATAGGGAAACATGTTCCCTAATTTCTAGGGTTTGTCATCAACAGTGAGGTGACAATGTGGGAGGCTTCATCAAATTCGACTTCATGAGGTTACAGTTGTCAAAGAATGCTTTCAATGTTTAGATAAGGTTGTTGTAATCATAACAAGAAGTTGTACTCCTAATTGTATTAGGACTCTAGCACTGCTAGTTAGCTGTCATTTGTATTTAATAGTTTGTTTTATGGTTAGAATAGGTGTCACTCATAGCAAATTCGAATTCTCTTGATGAGGGATGAGGGAAACCATATTGTAAATGTTATATATGAAGCAAGAGGTTGAATTAGCAAAAGGGTTGGAGACTTTTTGGCTCAGTTGTTGCTCTATGTGCAGACTGTGTATATTTTTAACCTAATGCAAAATTTCTACTTAGACAACTCAAGATTCATGAAAAGTTCTTGTATGTTCTTGTTTTTGATGGCATCTTCCAATACTTACATTGCAGTGGTGTTTACTTATGATACTCAAAACTCATCAATGATTCTTTGACTTCCTTCATACATAAACTAATTGTGTTTCATTGTTTTATATTTGCATTTCTGCACTTGAACTCTATAATGCCTTGACTTCCATGCTAGGTAGAATGTTTTGGCTTCACTACTTAGGATTCAAAGAGAGTTTTTAATGTCCTATTGTCTTATGGCTTTCCTCTTTCATTTACTTGCAGTGGTATGAATACATGTTACTTAGAACTCATCAATGATGCTCTAACTTCCTTCATGTATTTATAAACTGTGTTTCCTTGCATTGTATCTTTTTTTTGTTGATGTATAAAAACTCTCTGTGCCCTGACTTCATGTTAAGCTGATCTTGCTGTGGTACTGAAACATACTTTGACTCCATAGCCCAATGGTAGGAAGCCTTCATCTTTTCAACTACAAACACATAAAACCAAGATAGAGTTAGCCATCTATCCATATCTTTAATCAATATCATTAACCCTTTGAGAGAGCCCTCTCAGGCTGAGGAGGCTAAGCCTTAGCTAAAACATTGGTTTGAAATAGTTACACTGAGATAGTCTGATCAACAGCCTATCAGGGTCCTATTTTGGTGATAACAAGTATGATGGACCACGGAGCCTTGGAGGAGAGGCTCGCACAATTAGAGGGACTTGAGGAAGAATGATTTTTGGTTGGCTTTCACCAACAGGTACAAAAGTAGCACGAAAAGCCCTGACACAATCGACATATTAAGTTGCACACCTTCAAGGTGAATGATTAGGTGTTACTATATGATAGTAAGTTTTATCAATTCCCGAGAAAACTCAGAATGGATTGGCTAGGACCATATGTTATTAAGAAAACCATGGATGGTGGCACAGTGCAATTGGTAAAGTTAAATGGAGAACCTTTCCTAGGAAAAGTAAATGGAAGTCGGTTGAAGCCATACATGGGTGGCCTGACTATCTGATTAGCCTACAGACGCACATTCTTAGCACTCCAAGTAGCTGAAAGGAGGTGCGGACTATGAATAGGTGTAGGGCAATAGTTCAGCTACAACAGTCTCTAAACAGCACGTCCAGGAAGTACAACAGGCAGCTGCTCAGTGTGCTGCCGATCTTGCAGTGGTCCTGTTAGGACTCCAGGAAACTCTCCTAGGTTGTAGCTTGGAGATTCCTGGTAACATATAATCTTCAATATGGTTCTAGGAACTTATTGGGATGGCTGATGGCTTGGTTCAAGCCAGATAACCACTTCTACTCTGTTTTCACTCCAAACATGCATGAACACCCTCAGACTACAAGGCTTTAGACCACCAATGCTCAAAAGTTTGGGAATTAGGTGAATAGACAAAGAATACTAACCACACTAGCAGATGCATACAAAATGTATGATGGCCAATTGCAACTAGTAAATAAACTTGCAGATCTAATCTATTAATGCAGAGATAAGATGATAGTTATCTTGCATTTGATACAGAAGAAACCTGAATGACCTACTCACTGATACATGCAATTGTCTAATCCAGAGATAAGATGACAGTTATCTAGCATTATACATAAAAGAAATCATGAATACAACATTTTAGGCGCAAGCTTAGAATAGAGGAGAAATGGGCATTGATCAATTAACAACAAAAGAAGCTTGCATTGCTGAAAATGAAGATGAGACGCTGCAAGTTATAGAATATCTACAGTCTCTAGAAGTTGAACCAAAACACAATTTCCAACCCTCATTACATCTTGTTGTCGGATATTTATAATCTCTCATTACAATGGCCCTTAGCCGTTTAGGGATGGAGGGGTCTTAATTGACCACCAACTACCTTTAATTATCTGATAGCGTCTTTGAATGTAGTTTCTTTCTCCACTAAGAAAACCTGATCAGTTATGGTACCGTGTTGTCCTTCAGGTGGTCAAATTGATCATGGAAGTGGAGTTCCATGACTGTTTATTTCGGTTGCTGAGTTGTGCTGTGTCATTTTCTCCTCCAGCCATGCTCTTCTTTTAATTCAGTTTCATGGTCAGACTATCCCCAGACTGACAGAGTTGACCATCTTCTTCTTTAAGTAACAGACATGACGTGGGGTATGGAGTGCATGGGCAGATGAACGGTCGTCAGTGATCATGAATGGTGGTCATTGGATCAAGGGAGACGTACAGTGGAGATCGTGTGTAGGGAATTTGAGGTCATGGTGGGAGTGGGACATGTCCAGACCATTAGATCTCAGGTGGACAAATCGGACAGTTATCGGGTGGAAGAGGCATGCAGGTGATATCACCCGGGGGTGGTTTGATTTGAGTGGTAATGGTTTTTATTGTAAGGGGCTCAAGCGGTAAGCAGAAAGTGTCAGAACTTGCTCGATGCCATTCAGTGGATGACACGTAGTGGTGGGGAAAGAGAAAAACCACCCTCATCAGGTTGGTACTTTTCGCACTTGTTGTCTGCGCGATATGGGCGCTGACTGTTAGATCTGGTGGGGTTGATCTAACGATGGAGAACGATCGGGCATGATGCATTGATCGGGAGGAATGTGGGCCATTGGATTGGCGGGGTAGATCGACGGCGGAGATGTGGTGAAGGTACGAGATGTCTTCGGGGAATGTGCTATAAGCGCGTAAGACATATGGGTAAGGTTTTATGGGTATTTTTGGCTTTCGCACTTGGGGCTAAGGCCAAAGGGGTGTTTTGTCAGGATTAGAAGGTTAATAAAGGAAGCAGGAAAGGTAAAGTGTGAGCAGGATAAGGGAAGAAGTGGAAAATGGCCCATGTAGGACCCCTTTAAGAACAACAAAGCTGGTTGAATCTTTCCGTTGACCTCCAAAAAGTCAGCATTGCACTTCAGGGCTAACACTAGCTCCTTCTAGGGATGAAATCCTCCCTATGAGGTTTCAGGAACCATAGACCACTGCCTTCTACATAAGAAACAAGATCAGAAATATTACCTAGTATTCCATTGGGCATGGAGTCTATCTAAGCCTACAATAAACTTTGAAAAATAACATATTTACAATACTGAGGCTGAAATCCTTAAACAAAATAAACTTTCAAAAACTGCCCATTGATTGGGCCATCAAAAAAAACTTCTCCTTCCAAACTTTGCAGCATGAAAGTATTGTTCTCCTAGACCTGAGAGATGACAAATGGTCCTGTCCATAGAGCATCAAATTTACCATGATTGCCTTTCTTTTCCTTCAGTGCATCCCATTTGATAACCCAGTCACAAACCTGAAAACTATCCATCTTTGCCTTTCTGTCGAAAGCTTCCTTTATTTTCCTCTGATATATTTCAGACCTCTCAATCAGTTGATCTCTGATCTGATGAACTTCAGCCAAGTCACTCATCCTCCTTGCCATGTCACTTTCCTCATTCTGTTCTTCTTACAAGTATTTGGCCACAGGGAGGATCAATTGGATTGGGAAAATAGCCTCAGTGCCATATACCAGATTGAATGGAGAATTCCCTGTGGACTTCTTGATGGTAACCCTGTCAGCCCATAATGCAAACTTCAATTGGAGTCCGAGCTCCGCTTGTTGTCTTCCAATAGTGTCCTTAGTAGGCTTTTATTGGATGATTTTGCTAGGCCATTACCTTGAGGATAATATGAGGTGGAATGCACTAATTTAATGCCCATTGATTCACACATGTCCACCAACTCTTTTGCCCTGAAAGCTGCTGCATTGTCTGTAACCAAACCTGGTGAAAATGTTTTCTATCAAGAACTTCATGACAACATGGTGATCAGCTTTCTTAGTGGGGATGGCCTCAATCCATTTGGTAAAATAATCAGTGGCTACTAAAATCCATCTATGTTGGCCACTAGAATGTGGATTAATTTCCCCTATGAAATCCAAACCCCACTGCTGGAAAGGGCCACTGGTATGTATTGGCTTCAAGGGCAAGGATTTCAGTTGTTGCCTTCCTGCAAATCTCTGGCACTTGTCACAAGATTTCACAAATGAAAACACATCAAATAATAGAGTGGGCCAATAATACCCAGCTCTCAGGATCTTGTGGGCTATGGTTATCCAATAATGATGTCCCCCACAGATACTAGAATGGAACTGGTGCATGACTTCCACATATTGCTCTTTGTCTAGACATCTTAAGAGGATTCCAGATGGGTCCCTCCAATAAAGCAGGTTTTTATTAATACAAAACTTGGTTGCTCTGAGCTTAATGGTCTTGGCTTGGCTTGAACTAAGGCTTGGAGTAACTTCTAGCTTCAAGAGGAAGTGAGCTATTCTAGAATACCATTCACAAGAAGCGAGATTTTGAGATTTTCAGCCAAAGATTAGTTCTGCTTTCGTTCTTCTATTGCCTCTTTTGCTTGCTCAACCTCTGAATCTGCACCCAGGAAATTTATGTCTAGTAGACTACAATTTTCCTCAGCCATAAGCTTAGCTAGGCCCTGGCCTTTGACAAGCTTGGTGGGCTTTACCTCTACACTGAACTCTATGAGTTTTGCAACCCATTTGGCCCTTCTTCCATCAACATTTGGCTGTGTTAAGACATCCTTTACTGAAGCTGAAGGTACATAGGCAACCACTTTGGAGTGTAGAATGTAAACTTGGAATGCCTTTAAAGACTTTATGAGAGCATAGGCCTTCTTCTCAATAATTTCATACCTTAATTCAGTGTCTCTCAAGGTTTTGCTGAAGAAGGCCACTGTGTGTTCTATACATTCATTATCTTTTTGCAACAATACTGCTGCAAGTGTGTCATAGGAAGCAAAAGAGAAGATATGGAACTCCTTGTTATAGTCTGGGCTGATTAGAGTGGGAGCTTCCATAATAGCTCATTTGATGGCTTCAAAATATTTTCTTGTTGCATCTGTCCATTTGATCTCTTATCCCTTCTTCAACATGGAGGTGATTTGTTTTACTAGTTCTGCAAAATTGGGAATAAACCTCCTTACAAAATTGATCTTACCCAAAAAGGATTGAATGTCCTTCTTTGACCTTAGGACAGACAATGTCTAGATTGCTTTAAATCTTTCTGGGTTGATCTGGACATCCGTAGCAGAAATGAAATGTCCTAAAAGCTTGCCTTCTTCTAGAGAAAACTATGACTTCTTGGGATTCACTGAGATTCCAAACTTTCTACACTTCAAAAACACCTTCTTCAGATGTTGCAAATGATCCTGATGACTGCTGGAGTAAACTATTATATCATCAAGGTAAATCAGGACAAACTTGTCCTTTTCTCCCACAAAAGCTATATCCATGGCCCTCTAAAAGGTGGCCCCAACATTCATCAATCCAAAAGGCATCTTGGAGTACATAAAAGTGCCCCAAGGAGTGGTGAAGGCAGTCTTTTCTTGGTCCTCTAGATGTACAACCACTTGGTTGTACCCTGAAAATCCATCCAAGAAAGACATGACTCTAGCCCCTGAAACCTTTTGCAGCAAATGTTCCATTTTGGGCAGGGGATAGTTGTCTTTCTTAGAGCATTTGTTCAGGTTTTTGAAGTCGACACACAGCTAGATTTCCCCACTTTTCTTCCTCACTACTACCAAGTTGGCTACCCACTTCGAATACCTCAGTGGAACTATGATCTTGGCAGCCAACAATTTCTTAATTTCTTTTTCAATCAAAGGAAGTAGTAGAGGGCTAATGGTTCTTAGCTTCTACTTAAAAGGGATGGTGTCTTTCTCCAGTAGAATCTTATGCTAGATGATGTTTTTGTCATAAGTCTTAAGGTCACTGTACTCCCAAGCAAAAACATCAGCAAATTACTTCATCAGGGTGCAATATTCAGAACTTTGGGCAGCAGACAAGTGGGTGGACAGGTTTATGTACTTTGGATGATTTGGACTTCCTATATTGTGTCTATGTACTGTAGGCTCATTTTCTTGTTGGGCAGGTTTATAAGGTACATCATTATGGTCAAACAGATTCTCTAGAGGCACCAACCATTTAGGTATATGGCTACTAGGAAGCTATACAATGTTGTCCTGACCAATTTTGTTCCCTAGCTGGGACTGATGACATTCCTCCATGGCTTCATTCTCTTTATCAGTTTGCATGTCAGAGAATTCATCAATGACTTGTAGAAACCTATTGATTTCATCATCATCCTCAAAAACTTTCCAGTACTTGACATTGTTGGGCAAGGATGGTGTATATTTCACTTGGACTTCATAAGTCAATCTAGGGGGTAAAGGAGGAACAAACATACTAGCAGACACAACAAGGGAGTTAGCAAGTTGATTCTTAACTCTAGGAATATATGAGATACAAAAGCTACTAAAAGAATCTTTGAGCCTCCATACCTCATCTCTGTATGCTTTCAACCTTAGGTGCTTTTCTTAGAACTTTTTGTTCACTTGTTGAATGATGAGATCGGTATCTCCAAACACCTTTATGTCTCTAATTCCCATTTCTTTAGCAGTATTTAAGCCCAATATCAAAGCCTCATACTCTGCTATATTGTTGGTGACCTGAAAATTCAGCTTGAAAGACAGATGTATGCATTCTTGTGTTGGGGAAACCAGCACTACATTTGCTCCTGCAGTTTCCCTAGAGCAAGCTCCATCAAAGAACATGTCCCAAATTTGTGGACCTTCTTCCTCTGTGACATTACAAGCTAATTTCCTGAGCTGCATGGAAACCAACTGAGACTCTTCTATTTGGAGAATACAAGCTCCAAAGTCAGTATCAACAGCATAGATGGGATGATTAGTGGGATGCTTCTCATCACTAATGATATAGGCCAACTTGGCTTCTCTGTATAATCTCTTACTTTCTCCTCTAAAAATTGGGACAGTGGCATATGACAGGTCATTCTGCAATGTCCCACCCAATCTTTTAATCCACCCTCTGGAAAGTAACATGCCAAACTTAGGGGGGACATCTGCTACCACAATATCCATCATCATGCTCTTCATGGGCAGCTGAGACAAGGTGATGGCTAAGTCTTTGATTAACCCCAGACATTTCACCTTTCTGGAATCAAAAGAAAACAAGTCGTGATAAGGCCTGGTGATGTCAAGGCCTAACTCATCCATGATAGCCTTTGGCATTAGATTATGGCTGGCACCTGTGTCCAACAGACAGTTGTGAAGGGTTTTGTCATGAATAGTCAAAGAGACATAGAATGATGGGGAGCTATCATCAGCGGGTTCAGGCCTTGGGCTAAGCACAACTGCAGGTTTGTCATCTTGCAAATTCACATAGTCATTTGATGTTTGTGTTGCCTTAAGCTCAAGGGCTTCAAGGATGGGTCTCTTAGAGGCTTCATTCTTTACCAGTTCCATTAGAGGTGTAGATATTTTCAGCTTCTGGATTTTTGATTCAAAACTGAAGGGATAAGGGGACTTGTCAGGACCTCTTACCTCTTGAGCTAGAGCCTTGAGAATGATTGTATCAGCTACCAGTTGCTTCTTCTTGTCAGTTTTCCGTTCTGTAGGGGCAACAACTCTTTGGACAGGGGCTTCCTTGGCACTATTCATCTTTGACCTTAGCTTGTATCTTTTTTGATCTTCAGTTTGTAGCATAGCCTCACCGTCCCACTCTTGGCTGGTCTGATCCCTGAGTAATGACTCTTCATAGGCAGCTAAGGTAAAAAAGGAAGCACTGCCTTTGTCTTCCATGCAGTGGATCTCATCCTCTTCATCAAACTACTCCTCCTCCATGACTACGTTCTGGAAAGGAGTCTTCACCTTCTATTCTTCATTGGCCTCTTTGCCCCTTTGCATGATCTGCAATTGTTCATTTTCTCTCCTATATGGATTTGGATTTCTAGGAGCAAAGGTGTTAGGAACTCTTCCTCTCCCTGGGTGTTGCTCTACCTTTAACTTGGAGATTTTAGAGGCCAGGGATTTTATCATCTTGGTCATTTTATCTATCTTGGGGTCTGAAGATGAGGAAGATTCACCCCTCTATCTCCTTTGGTCAACATGTCCCTTGAGTTTCTTTGTAGCCATGATATTGGATTCTACCTCCAAAGATGCATCCCGCATTTCAGCTAGAGAAGCACATCTTCTTTCTCTTGATAGTAGGCAGAAGTCAGAGTCAAAGGCATTAGCGTAGGTGAGCTTGGTAGAGGTGGGAGTAGGTTTCACTTCAGCTGGTATCTTGCTGTACATGTAGTTAAACCTTTTATTGAAATCAAAAAGTGACTCCCCATTTTCCCTTTTCAAGTTCCCAAACTTAGTATGATAGTAGAGCAGATCTTTCTTATCCCCCCAATGCTTTAGAAATACATCATCTAAGGCCTCAATATCCGTTATAGATCTAGGGGTAAATTCTTTGAACCATTTTCTTGCCTCTCCATCTAGGCTTTGGACAAAAACTCTCATCCACACATCATATTCACTAATGTCTAGATTATCAGCATAGCTATAAAAGGACTCAAGATGTTCTTCAGTTGTAACCCCTTCAGTCCTAGTGAACTTAGGCATGTATTTCTGATATTCCCCAGTAGGCATTGCATTCAAAGGAGTGGGCAGCATTAGAGGTCCATACCTAGCAACTATGATTCTTTCCATTTTGGTGAGTGCTTGTGGACCTGCCATGGGTATAGTGCGTTGAAGGGAACTGGCAGTCTGAATGATAGAGAGTTGAGGAGTGACTGACAAGACTAAAGGAATATGAGGGATAGGGGGTGAGGTTTCCTTTGGGCTTAAAGTAAGAGGAGAACCTAAAGAATAAGGAGCTCTATGAATCTTTGAAATTTTTTCTTCACTACTGGTGTTAGAGGCTATACTCACAACATGTAATTGCTCTATTACAATCCTTTCTTTTAGAGATATGGAGGATTGTTTAGGTTTACCTGATCCTGATGCTCCTTTTTGTGATATCTTTCTTCCTTTGATGATCTTTTCAGGGTCAGGTATTGGGTCAGCTAGTGACTTCTGAGGATTTCTCCAAGTATGCCTCACAAACTGAGCCAGAACTATGATGTGGAGTTGCCAAAAGGTTTTGCCTCCAGTAGAGTTTCCAGATAGATGATTACAACCAAAATTGTGTCTAGAATTTGTCTATCATCAAAGCTAGATCTATGTCGTTCTCCCAGGGAAGCTAAGCTTCAATCTCCTCTCCCCGGCAGCGCGCAAATTATGTTAGAACTCCAAGAAACTCTCCTAGGTTGTAGCTTGGAGATACCTGGTAACATATAATCTTCAATATGGTTCTAGAAACTTATTGGGATGGGTGATGGCTTGGTTCAAGCCAGATAACCACTTCTACTCTGTTTTCACTCCAAACATGCATGAACACCCTCAGACTACAAGGCTTTAGACCACCAATGCTCAAAAGTTTGGGAATTGGGTGAATAGACAAAGAATACTAACCACACCAACAGATGCATACATAATGTATGATGGCTAGTTGCAACTAGTATAGAAACTTGTAAATCTAATCTATTAATGCAGAGATAAGATGATAGTTATCTTGCATTTGATACAGAAGAAACCTGAATGACCTACTCCATGATACATTCAATTGTCTAATCTAGAGATAAGATGATAGTTATCTAGCATTAGACGTAGAAGAAATCATGAATACAACATTTCAGGCACAAGCTTAGAACATAGGAGAAATGGGCATTGATCAATTAACAACAAAAGAAGCTTGCAATGCTGAAAATGAAGATGAGACGCTGCAAGTTAGAGAATATCTACAGTCTCCAGAATTTGAACCAAAACATAATTGCCAACCCTCATTACATCTTGTTGTTGGCTATTTATAATCTATCATTACAATGGCCCTTAGTCATTTAGGGATGGAGAGGTCTTAATTGACCACCAACTACCATTAACTGTTTGATAGCATCTTTGAATGTAGTTGCTTTCTCCACTATGAAAACCTGATCAGTTCTGGTACCGTGCTGTCCTTTAGGTGGTTGGATTGATCATGGAAGTGGAGTTCCATGACTGTTTAATTTGGTTGCTGAGCCGTGCTGTGTCCTTTTCTCCTTCGGCCATGCTCTTCTTTTAATTCAGTTTCATGGTCAGACTGTCGCTAGACTGACAGAATCGGCCATCTTCTTCTTCGAGTAACAGACAAGATGTGGGGTATGGAGTGCATGGGTAGATGAATGGTCATGAGTGATCGTGAATGGTGGCCGTTGGATCAAGGGAGATGTACGGTGGAGATTGTGTGTAGGGAATTTGAAGTCGTGGTGGGAGCGAGACATGTCTGGACTGTTAGATCTCAGGTGGACAAATCAGACGGTTATCGGGTGGAAGAGGCACGCAGGTGATATCACCCGGGGGTGGTTTGATTTGAGTGGTAATGGTTTTTATTAGAAGGGCCTCAAGCAGTAAGCGAAAAGTGTCAAAACTCGCCTGATGCCATTCAGTGGATGACACGTAGCGGTGGGGAAAGAGAAAAACCGCCCTCATCAGGTGGGTACTTTTCGCGCTTGTTGTCCGTACGATATGGGCACTGACCATTAGATCTAGCGGGGTTGTTCTAATAATGGAGAATGATTGGCATGATGCATTGATCGAGAGGAATGTGGGCCATTGGATTGGTGGGGTATATCAACGGCGGAGATGTGGTGAAGGTACGAGATGTCTTTGAGGAATGTGCTATAAGCACATAAGACATATGGGTAAGGTTTTATGAGTATTTTTGGCTTTCGCGCTTGGGGCTAAGGCCAAAGGGGTGCTTTGTCAGGATTAGAAGGTTAATAAAGGAAGCGGGAAAGGTAAAGTGTGAGTGGGATAAGGGAAGAAGTGGAAAATGGCCCATGTAGGACCCCTTTAAGAACAACAAAGTCAGCGGAATCTTTCCGTTGACCTCCAAAAAGTCAACACTACACTTCAAGGCTAACAGGTCCAAGCAGAGTTGGGAGGTCTCCGCACAAAGATCTCCACACCGAAAGAGTGACTCGAGGGTGAGTCACGATGTTTGTGTTGGGGGCTTGTTGGGCATGGGATCCCCCAAGGGAAGTTTTGGGGCTTAAAACTCAGATTTTGGTCAAAAGATGTAAATCTGATGTAAAGACTCTACATTTTGTGGCCACGAGCACCAAGTTTGTACATGAGTCATAGGGTTTTTTGCCCTTAATTTTGTAATGTAATGTCGACTTTAGAGATCTACCCATGGTCTGTGGACCATGGGATTGTGTAAATAGAGCGAGGCTCTAAGTTGTAAATCAGTTAGAGATAGAATTGGAGAAGAAAGATGAAGAATTGAGTCTTGTATGAAGTGTAGAGTCAAGTCTTTGGGTCGTAGAGTAGGAGAAGGCTCTGCAGCTGAGTGCGTAGAAGCCTAGTAGTCCGCAGCTGAGTGCGCGGACCCCTGTAGCTGAGTGCGCAGGGTGAGTCGAGTCTGTAAGCGTTGGAGAAGTAATAAAGAGAAGTTTCATATCATTTCTGTGTATCTTTTTCCTATTTTTTGCATTGAATGTATTGGGTGTAAATTACAATTTCACTGTTTATATGGTGCGCGAACTTATATGATTGTGTTGATTAAGTAAGTATAAGATAAAGTATCCGTTTACGCGAAGTTAACTAATAGTTATAAGAATATAAGTATGATCCATGGTGTAACTTGGGGAAATAGCGCAGATCACTACCTTAGCAGCGCGAAAGCACCTCAGCCCCTAGTTAGGGCTACATGAAGGTGATTATAATAGATTTTAAAGGCCTCACAGGTTAGGGTAGTGCACGGAGTGACATGTGTGGAGCCATTCATAGTTGGACTAAATCGAACCATTAGACATCTCAAGGGTGCGGAAACTTGGTTCCAGCATCCTGCCATACTGCTTCGAGTGAGACCTTAGTCCGTGCTCCGCGGGCTATTGCCAAAAGGGCCAGTAGTGTAGGGATTTGTTTGGCTAATTAACTCCGAACCTGGGTCAGGCCCCCTCAATCCAACACGCGGTGATGAAGTATTATCCTATGATGCTAAGTAATTTATTGAACATGGTTAAGGCATATAAGATGGAAATTGGCAGGGTACTCCCTGTTGTTTGGCATGCCCAAGTTTGCTCCATAGTAGCAGAGCCCATGTGGATGATGTTGATATTATTGAAATAGGAACTGTTAATGGATGATGCCCTTAAGACTGTTAATGTGATGTGAAATTATTCAATTTATTCATGCTTTCTTATGGCCTCAACTCTAGTTACTATGAGAGATCCCTTGGTTCGAGGCAAAAACACGCCTCATTGAAAATGTTATGAAGAACCTTTAGGTGTCCTTATATTGTAAGAAGAATTTTCTCTTCAAGATTCATAGTAGTGAAATGCATTTAATCTTTAAAAGATGTTAGGAAGTAAAAACTTTGCTCCATAGGTTCCCTAAGTTCGGTAATTCAACAAACAAGGACAAGTATTTCCACTTCATGGAAATAAATTATCCGCTTCATGGTCAATAAGTTCAAAATCTTAAAAGTGGCCAAGAAAATGTACTTTAGAATTTAGTGGTCCACTATTGGTTGACAGCTCCCTTCCACACAATTCTATCTAACCAGGGGTGGGTTCAATCGTAAGTTAAGTCTCCCCCCATTATATTTGGAAGTTTTACATTCTGCTTGGTTTTGTAGAAGGATATCTATAAATGTGGAATTGTATTTGGGGACCCAAATGGCCAATTGAAAATACACATAAGATAGAATTCTCTACGCAAGAGTTAATTAACTGCTGGAGGAAATTTACTCTTTGCAGTTGAACTACAATAAATATGTCTCAAGCATAACAACAATAATGGATATCTTGGTGGGAAAAAGAAGCAATATTAGGAGAAATGAGGATGATTTGATCTTCCATTGTCAACAAGTGGAAAATATTTTACTTATAGTGGATATAAGTCCATCTAAACCAACTCATTCTAGAAGTGAAAAACCTACAATTTCTCAAAAGGTTCCAAGCTTGAATGTCATAGAATAATCCCGTTGGGAAGTAGTCAAGGAATAAGATGGCCCTTCTATCTAGATTTAATTTATGTATATTTGTAAATGTTGTTTAATTTTACAAGATTTTTGGTGTATATATGCTTATATTCATAGTATAATAGCTAGGAAAAAGCTTCCAAATTTTGGGGATAAAATCCTTGAAAGAAATTATGATTTCCAAAACTTTTTTCTAGCCGAGGGGCCAAATTTTACTAAACCCTTTTGATGTAATAGATACACATATTATGCAAATTTGGATGAATATAAATGATATTCTTGTTCTTGTTTTAAGAAAAAAATAATTTCATTGTAAAAGTGATTCTCACTTGTTTTATAAAGGTGGGTCACTGCATAAAGTAACTTATTTGTAAAAGTGAGCTTATAATAAAATATAGTGAAGGAAAATATTTTATTTTATTTTATTTCTCAACAACATCCATTACCACATGTGCCAAATCTTACCTTCCACATGGCTCTTTGTTATTGTTAATGCCTTTTTTTAATATGGGAGTAAATTTAACATCCAAATTCCATTTTCAATGCCATTTTATTTTAAACAACCTATTTTCTCAAGAGCTTTCCATTCAAGATATCAGTTATATCATTTGAAACCATATTATCTACAAATTTTAACATGGGCACTCCAAGAGAACCTTTTCTTACTAGATATAAATTATTTCCCATGGAAATTCAACATGGAGGATGTACTAAGAAGTAAAGGATTGCATCAGATTACCTTGGTAAAGAAAAATGTCCCCATTTATTCCTATAAGAGATCAAAATAGATAATAGAAATGATGATGCATTTGCATTAATTGGAATGCCCATTTCTAATGATTTTCGATTTCACATTCAAGGAATATGATGACCCAGATGAAGTCTAGGAAAAGTTGAAAAAGATATCTGGTCAACTTAATGTGATTAGAACTCATCAACTTGAAAATTATATCA
This sequence comes from Pinus tabuliformis, assembly GCA_031772625.1. Taxonomy (NCBI): domain Eukaryota; kingdom Viridiplantae; phylum Streptophyta; class Pinopsida; order Pinales; family Pinaceae; genus Pinus; species Pinus tabuliformis. Next base: position 556,111,713 of record CM062805.1, on the reverse strand, counting down.
TGACTTCAAATCCCAATGATTTCTCTTCCATTTAAGACCATTTATCTAAGTTAGAAAAACTTAGACATTTAATTCAACACTGTCGATTCATTCTAAATTATGAGCACTACATATATAATATTCTTTCCTAATGTGATTCTACATATTCTATTTTTGTTTATCTACATTTATGGCACTATAGAAGGTATAAAGGCTACATATCAAAAACATTATGTTGAAAATTTGTGTGATTCTTATCAGAGACCAAGATAAGTTCTTTCATTATTACTAGAGTGATCAATATTGTATTTACATCTAATAAGGCCCTAATGACCCAAAATAAATATAAAACCAAGCATTGAAAGAAGAAAACAATGTAAACTTTGAAACAGGAACTATAAACTCAAAACAGGAACTCTAGCCAAAAAATCCCGAAAAAACATGAAAAACAATGCTAAAAGGAAAAGTGTGTATACTAGAACGATGTTTTTTTTAGGGTCAATTTGAACATGTTTTAAAAATGGTAGTGAAAATGAATTTTTTGTGCAAAAATTGTGCAAAAAACACCCTAAAAATGAAAAGTGTTGATACCCGAAATACAAAAAGTTTCTTATATTCCATCTCAAGAAGGTTATCTTTCAAAATTCAAGGTTAGAGTAACTAGAAGTACTTCAGTTAATTTCATTCTTTGTATTTATTTCAACATGCATTACAACTACACCTTTTAACTTTAATAATTAGATTCATGACTTAGGACTAATGACAAGATTGGATAGATTCTCTGTTTTCCTTCTTTTAACTTAGATTTTGACTAGTTTAAGCTCTTGGTTCATCTTTAGGAAGTTTAGATTCAGTTTCTCATAGTTCAGTTTGTACATCACTAGGAATCAAAGAAAAAAAAACCCAAAACAATATAAAAAATACAAAACAACGAAGTAGGAAGGGTTAACTAAGCACATATAGTGCACTACACTTCATGAGCTTAGAAACCTTGGTTGATAATTCATGCAAGCAACTTAGGAAACTAAATTGACTAAACATTTTGGTGTTGCTTCCGGGGAAGTGTAATTAGGTAACCTTATCTCTTACATTATAAAAAATGATATGCATAGAGAAAGAGACTCTAGGGGTAGATTTATAGCTAGAGGCAGGAGTTCAATTCCTACAACACCACCTACTCCACCAAGAACAAGAAGAGATACACCTCCATATCAAGCTCATACTCATAGCCATAGAACTCCTAAATTCTAATGTCAAAAATCCAATCAAAAGGATCTCCTATTTCATCTACTGAGGTAGTCCTAGAGGAGAAAAATCTTGGGTCTCCAACAGAAGGAGTAGCCTTTTTCACCTCCACAGGGGAGCACATTTTAGTTGAATAATTAGGAATGCCTAGTGAGGAAGAAGAAATAGAACCTCTCTCTCCAGATACCATTAATAGAGGAACCAGAGGAAGAGAAAGAAACCTTGTAGGCTGAACCTTATACTAACTATGAAGAAAATATAATGGCAGAAGAAGGAGAGGATGGAGAATTCACACTGTTTGGAGGAGAGGGTATAGGAAGAGGTAGAGGAAATAGGGAAATAGATAATTCTTTTGGATTCCATATAGTTGATGAAGAAACAAATGCCACAATGAAAAATATCTCACCTTCTATCCTTCCAAATTTCCATGGGTTAAAAGGTGAGGATCTTGAAACATTTTTATTTGAGTTTGAAGTCTTGTGCATAACCTATGGTTACTTAGAAGACTCTCAAAAACTTAACTTGTTTCCTTCAACATTGAAAGGAGCTGCTTTGAAGTGGTTCATGGGGTTGGTCACTCAGTCCATTAGAACATGGAATGATATGAAGAAAGCATTTTTGGATAAGTATTTGGATTATTGCATGCCTACCAATCACAAGGATGAAGTGTTCAAAATGATACAAAGAGAGGATAAAAATTTGGAAGATTTAACTGAGAGATTCAACTATAACTTGAAAAGAGCAAATGTGGATAATTTAGATGAAGATACCTTAAAATCTCTTCTATTAAAAGCCATTAGAGATGAGTGGATAGATATTCTTAACATGATGGGGAAGGGAGACATCTCTCAACTCTCATTAAGTGACATAGGATAATTATTTGTTCATCTCTCAAGAGGGAAATCCAAAACTGGGAAACGTCTAAGAGATCCTTCTCTTGTTAGAGTGAATAAATATGCAACTGGATCAGTGAGTAGGGAAAAAATTGGGAATATGCTTGATGAATTCAAAACAGATATTCTAGGGAGCCTTAGTGAGCAAATAGACACCCTTAAGTTGCAAAACAAGCAAAAAACTGAGGCTGATGCTTTAGCTATTTTCTATCCCAAATGCAGAAAAAAGCACGCTTTAAGAGAATGTCCTTTGGAGGCAAAAATCATAGAGACTTGCATGACTTTTTCAGAAAAACATGAGACCAAGGGTTGTCCTTCAATTCCAAGTCTTAAGGCTATTTTTCAAGAAGAAACAATTCCAAATTTAGTAGAATCTCTTTGCTTTGTCTCTAGAAGACCTTGGTAGGGGCCACAAAATCAGGGATTTAACAATCAAATGTATCTTCAGCCCCCACCAAATTGGAATTCTTGGCAGCAACCTTGGCCTCAACCTCAATCTCAATCTCAACCTTGGGCTCAAGGAGTACAAAATCCTTATGGAAGATTTTCTCAATATTATCAATATCCTCCATCATATCAAAATTATCCTCCCCCACAAATTCAACAACAAAATTAGCAGCCACAACTTCAAAATCAGAACTCTCAACTTTCACTACCATTTCCACAACAAATTCCACACCAAAACCAAAATCCTCAACTCTTACTACCATTTTAGTAGAGACCGAATTAGCTACCTGCCCAACCATTACCAAACCCCAACAATAAAAATCCTCAGAATACTTACATGGTGGAAGGACAACAATTTCCAACTTATATGATCACTCCTCTAGATTTCAATGATGTTCAACTAAGATCTGGTAGGATATTAGAAAAGGAAAAGCCTTCTGTAGTTATTCAGGAACAAGATAACTCTGAGGAAGATTCTCTACAACCCAATAAATTTTTTGAAGGAACATCTCTCCAAAACCAAAATACTGAAAATGAAAAACAGAAAGAACCAGTGAACTCAACTCCTATAGTTGAGCAACTAGTATCTACTTCTAGACTTCCTTTTCTTGAAAGATTACAAGTTGATAGAGGAGTAGAAAAGCAGATTATGTTGCCTAATAATTATTTTCTAGATGAATTGAAAAATGTCTGTATCAAAATCCATTTGTTACAAGCCATTAAGGAGATTCCAATCCTAGCTAAAACAATAAAGGAGTTGAGCATAAAGAAACTAGGAAAAAAAGCAAAGGAAACAAAAAGAATTCACCTGGTGGGAAAAATAGCAGACACCATGATGGGAAAAATTGCTATACAAAAATACGTAGTTCCAGGAAGTCCAATTGTGAAAACACATATTAATGGAGTTAAAATTCCAAATACATTGATTGATTTAGGAGCAGTTATAAACATCATGAGAAAACAAACCATAGAACAACTCAAGCTTCCTAATCTTCTTTACACACCTACATTACTGCAATTAGCAGATAGATCTGTAATCAAACCAGATGGTGTGTTAGAAGTTATTTCAATGTCCTTAGATTCTTGGGAATATCCTACTGATTTTATGATCTTAACCCCCAAGAACAATCTAGGAGGATATCCACTTATATTAGGAAGACCTTGGCTGGCCACAACTGATTCTTTCATTAGCTGTAGATCTGGTCACATGTATATTTCATATGGGAATTCAACAAAGAAATTCACTCTATATCCTCCAGCAAGAACAATTTCAGAAATAGATGACAAAAAATGGATTGATGATGAAAATGACATTCAGCCTCTCTTTACTATTTTAGATATTAGTGAAGATAGAATCTTGAATACAATTGAAACTTTTGAATCATCTCCAGAATATGAACATGATCAATTCGAAGAAAAATCTAATATTGAATATTTTTCATCTAGGCAGATGTCTCATTATTCTATGGAAGAATTTGGTAGCTCTACAATTGAAATCTTTCCAGGGAGAACATTGAAAATAAACAATAACTTGGAGAAGTTACAACAGGAAAAGCTAGTCAAAACATTACCACAACATTTTGCTGCATATGCATGGGAATATACTGACATGAAAGGCATTAGTCCTAACACTTGTATACATCACATCTACGTTAAGGAAAATTTTAAACCTATCAAACAACCACAAAGAAGGATGAATCCAAATCTTAGGGAAATTGTGAAGGAAGAGCTGCAAAAACTGTTGAATGTAAACTTCATTCACCCAATTTCAGGTAGCTAATGGGTTTCCCCTTTAGTGATTGTGCCTTAAAAGAATGGTAAATAGAGGGTGTGCATTGATTATTGATAATTGAATAAAGCTACCCTTAAAGAACATTTTCCTTTTCCATTTATAGATCAAGTGTTAGATACATTAGTAGGTAAGAAGTATTTCTCATTCTTGAATGGTTTTAGTGGCTATAATCAGATAAAGGTGGCACCTGAAGATCAAGATAAAACCACATTTACTTGTCCATGGGGAACCTATGCCTACCGAGTACTTCCTTTTGGATTATGTAATGCACCTGCAACATTCCAAAGAGCAGTACTAGGAATTTTTTCTGATCTAATACATGATTGTGTAGAGGTATATATGGATGACTTTACAGTCTATGGGAATACATTTGAAGAAGCTTTGGAAAATTTTGAAAAAGTTCTTAAAAGATGTAAGGAAGAAAACCTTTCACTAAGCCATGAATTTTTTTTTATGATGTTTACAGAAGGGATTGTTTTAGGACATCACATTTCAGGAGATGGAATTAAAGTTGATAAATCTAAAGTTGAAGTCATCTCTAAATTATCAATTCCAAATTGCCAAAAGGATGTTAGAAGTTTTCTAGGATTTACAGGATACTATAGACGATTTATAGAAAATTTCACTAAAATAACATCCCCACTCTTCAAATTACTCACCAAGGATTGTGAATTCAATTGGAATCCTGATTGCCAGTTAGCATTTGAGACTTTAAAAACAAAAAATTCTGAAGCACCGACCTTGAGAGGTCCAAATTGGAAACTACTCTTTCACATTTCAACAGATGCTTCAAATATAGCTCTGGGAGTTGTATTAGGACAAAAAGATTTGATTCCCTATGCCATCTACTATACAAGTAAGAATTTGACTTCCATTGAGTTAAATTATACTGTAACTGAAAAGGAATTTTTAGTTGTTGTTCATGCAGTCAATAAGCTCAGACATTATATAATAGACTATGAAACCGTTGTTCATACAGACCACTCTGTAATTAGATACTTAATGAATAAACCTATTACTAATGGAAAAGTTACAAGATGGCTATTACTCTTGCAAGAATTCAATATTACTGTACTAGATAGAACTGGAAAACAAAACACAGTTGCTGATTTCTTGTCAAGAATTCAAAATATCAAAGATGACACTCCGGTTGAAGATAAGTTTCCTGATGAATATATTTTTGTAGTAACTACTCAAACCCCTTGGTTTGCAGATATTGCCAATTACTTAGTGATAGGGAAATTGCCTTCACATTTGTATCCTAGAGAGAAAAGATATATCATTCAAATAAGTGCAAGATACTCATGGATCACTAATGAATTGTATAAAACAGGTCTAGATCTCATGATTAGAATATTTGTGAGGGAAGATGAAATGCATGAGATTCTTAAGGCATGTCACGATGAACCGTGTGGTGGACACTTTGCTGACAAGAGGAAAACATATAAAATCCTTTCTTTATGATATTATTGGCCATCCATCTTCAAGGATGCCAAAGAATATGTCAAGAGGTGTGACAACTACCAAAGGGTAGGAACACCTGCTCCTTCAAATGAAATGTCACTTCAAATTCAGGTACTCATTGAACCTTTTGAAAAATGGGCCTTGGATTTTGTTGGACCAATTAATCCCCCAGCTAAGCAAAAGAAGTATATATTGGTATGCACTGATTATGTCACTAAATGGGTAGAGGCTAAAGCATTTCCTTTTGCTAATGAAAAATATGTAGTTAATTTTCTTTTTGAGGACATCTTCACTCATTTTGGCGTTCCAAGAGAAATTGTGACAGATCAGGGATCTCAATTTACATCTAAAATAGTGAAGGGTCTTGTGGAAGATTACAAGAACAAACATAGGAAATCTACTCCTTATCATCCACAAGAAAATGGTCAAGTTGAATCTACAAATAAGGTGATTGAAGGAATTCTCACTAAGACTGTGCATCTACATAGAAGAGACTAGGCAGAAAGGCTTCCTGAAGCCTTATGGGCTTATAGACCTACATGGAGGAACATAATAGGACACACACCCTATGAACTTGTTTATGGGAAAAAAGTCTTGTTCCCTATAGAGTTTCAGATCAAAACCTTCAAGATGGCAGTCCAATTGGGACTAGATTTATAAGAGGCACAAAAACATAGGTTGGAGCAACTCAATGAGCTTGATTAAATCAGGCAAGATGTAATTCAAACAACCAGCATAGTCCAATAGCAGAGGGCTAAATGGCATGACAAATATATCAAGGAGAAGAAGCTTCAAGCAAGAGATTGGGCACTTTTGTTCAATTCAAAATTCAAATATTTTCAAGAGAAGTTTATACTCATTGGCTTGGGCCATATGAGATTGAAGAAGTCTTTAATAACGGAGCAGTAAGGATAAGGATAATAGATGGAAGCAAAATACCTCTTATTGTGAATGGTCATCGGTTGAAGATATATCAGAAACCAATTTCAAGAGAGGAGTTCATTAAGATTTTCCAGAATAACTCTGAAAGGAAGCTAGTGAAGAAGAATTCTTATTCTCCACTAACTTAGTCCTATTTTTCCTAAAAAAATAAAAAATAAAAAATAAATAAATTGTATGAGTTTGAAAACCAATAATTGATTGTCATACTTATACAAAAAATACAGGGTGAAAATCATAGGTTTCTGACATCCTATATTTTCCATTTCCTTTCTGTAATAAGTAGTGACAAAAAGCTACATTTATTTGTAGTTTAGAGTCTACAAATTCATAGTCTCATTCCATCTCATTATGTTTTCATTTTATTTTACAGTTCCATTTCATCTCATTGTCGTATTCCATTTATATTTTATTTCTACAATTTTACTCCATTTCACCTTATTTCCCATTTTATTTTACATCTCATTTCATCTCACTGTCATAACCCATTTCCATTTCATTTTTACACTCATATTCCATAGCCATACTTCATTTTTCCTTCTTTCCATATTCTGCAGCTAATTCCATTCTGCAGCTACAACTTACTTATCAGCTCTGGCACAATTGTACAGCTCACAAATAAATCATGAATGCAAGAAATTGAAGAATCAAGTTTTGGAAACCAAACATGCCAAAGGTACCTACAGATCAACAACAAAAGAGTTATCAAGAAAAAGCTTAAGTTCTAAAGGTAGAATGAAAAATTTATTTGAAACAACAACATAAAAGCATAAGGCATGTATAATATGAATAATCGTATGTCTCCTTAACAAGTTATCATTTTTTTTGACTACCACTTCATCATACCACATCTCTACCACATCTTCCATACTCGATATCAAACGGTCCATAATAACTTCATTATACCACATCTTTGATACATTCTCTGTACTCTGTACCTAAACAGTCCCTAATAACTCCATCTGTTAACGGTCATGACTACGATGTGATCAACACATCCACGTCTCTCCAAACCCTCAACACCTACTTATTCCATGCAAACCCATAGTTCTTTCTCACCATACCTGTAGTCAGTCCATTTCATAGACTAGGAGAGTAATTTTGAAGGTTAAAAAAATTTGCGAAACAGAAGCCATGGGACTCATTGTCAGGACAAAGCTAGTAGGAGCAAAAGGCTGGATGGCTCGATTTCATTGAAAATTTTGATGGTTTCCACAAAAAGATCACAAAATCTTTTGCTAGATCATTTGATGGTACAAAAGTAGAAATTAGAGACATTAAGTTTGCAATAACAAAATCCCACATAGCAGAGGCTACAAAACTGCCAAGACATGGTGAGAGATGGTTCAAAAACAAGGAATTCCATAGTCAATCATGAAAAGTAATCCTCAGGAACCCAGGTATGGATGTGTCTGTGTTTAGAAAATGAATTCCTATTTCAGCACTTAAAAGTAAATGGAGAAGCATGCTTTTGATATTATAGAAATTCATTTCCTGTGAAGGGAGATTCGGGTGCATGCATGTCTATCATAAACATTTATTAATGAAATTTCTAGAAAATGGAGACACCAATCTCCCATTATTCCTACTAAACAGTTTAAGAAGGATGGCTTCAAATGTACAAAAGAAAATAGAATTCCTAGACACAACCATGTACCATCATGGGTTGGTAAAAATACTAGTTGAGTTTCATTTGAAAAGAATAAGAGATACTTGGGAAAATTTCCTATTAAGAAATTATTTCCAATAGGCACCAGAATCACCTAAACAGGGTAATGTTAGAAGGAGTAGGAGAAAGAAGACTAGTATAACCATTCAAAGAAAACCTGAGTCCTCAAAACAGAAAAATGATGAAGATCTAGTCTCTGAAAAATTGACAGAGATCAGGGAGAAAATCAAGCAAAAAGGGAAGATGAAAAACAAAGCTGGGGGAATTACTAGAAACAAACCTAAATCTTCATTACAAGAAGATGATGAACAATTAATCTCAGAAAAATGACAGAGATTAGGAAACAAAAAAAAAAAGATAGGAAAGGAGAAAAAGGGTACAAAGGAGGAGAACATAAGCCCTCAATAACTTAGAAGGAGCTCTAGACTCCGAGGTATGGTAAAGAATATATCATCAAATGGAATGGAGTTCATAAATCTAGAAGAAGAAACCCTAATACCATCTCCTGATAATGTTCCATTTACACACAGTCCTCAAAATTCTCCTGAACAGTATTTTGAAGGCAGCCCCAACAGAGGATCTCCAGGCATAGACCCAGTGCAACAACAAATCTATGATTATATAGAATCATTGGAGAAGAAAAGTGCCCCAATGGATCCAGAATCCTTAGCCAATCCAGAACCCTCTGTCAATCCACAAGAACCTCTAACTAACTCTCTCAAACAAGAAATCTATGAGTTAGAGATATTGAATAGGCATATCAAGAAAGAAAATGAAACCCTGAGGGAACAAAGTAAATTGGATAAGGCTATTCATGATAATACAATACTGCACCTAGGGCTATGGTATAAGAAGAATAGGAAGTTGAAGAGGAAGAATAAAAGCTTGAATAGAATAGTCATCAACCTTAAATACAGGCTTCTTATGAAGAAACCCAGAATGGCAGTCACTTCAAAGAGGAGCAAAAGAAGAAAATTAGATGTACTAGCAGAGGTGTTTGAGCAAATGCAATAGGAAAGAAGAATTCACATTTTTGAAAAATTGCATGGGGACATGCAATGATTTTGCAGTGGGGGTATGTTGAACCTTAGAATTACCCTCTCCTTGACAGCTTTTCTCACTTCTTTCCCTTTCTTTTCCATAATATTACAGATCCCCATCAATGATAAATGATAGATTTTGTCTTAAGGAGGGAATTAAATGATTGACATGTTATATTTTTATGTTTTTGCTATTTGAATAAGTTTTTGCAAATTAGTTATAGAACGCAACCTATTCTGCAGCTAACTGTGTATTCCGTAGCTACTTCCATGGTCTGGCACATTCCAGGTGTGAAATGAAGAAACGGCCACATGCGCATCTCTAGAATCATCTCCACATAGATTCTGTCCCAGTCACTCAACCCAGATCGACAAGGAAGCAATCTCAAGATTGTAGTAAAAGGTGGAGTCAAACGTATGATACCCGGAAGCAATAGGACTCTTCGTCTACTCTTTCGTGGTTAATTAATAAATCCAACAGTTCTGTTGTAGCATTAACTTGGATCAGCCACCTGTGTTAACGGTTCTGTGCAAACATCTTGCTCAAATTCAAGTCACCTGTAGCTGATCAGAAATTTACACAGTCTTGTTGTAATACGTATAGGCCACCTGTAGCTAGTTTTCCTCAAAGACAGTTATGAATATTTTCTTTTAAATACTGGTTGTACAGAACCGAGGGGGGTTGGAAGATTTGGATGTATTAAGTTCAGACTCTCAGCTATGTATTTTTGGACTTTTTTCATGTTTATAATATAAAGCCGTGTGTTGACCAACGATCGTTTGAAAGAGCATTTTCAATTAGTTAGCAGCTCAACCCAGTTAGTTGTAGAGGGACCCTGCACTGGAGGAGGTTTTCTTTCCATTTGTTTTCTGTTCAGTTTTAATTTCACCATTTTCTTTTAGCAGTATTTCTAACTTAGGTTGATTCCTTGTAGTTTGATTCCTTTTAGTTTTGATCAGTAGCTTAATGTTAGAACTCAATTGTGTAGTCCTATTTCTCCAACCCATGTCATAAAAGGAAACGACCTTGTTTGTAAACAGAGTAAGGTTGAAAGTAATAAGAATGCATTGTTGACTAGTTTACTCACTATTTTTGTTATTTGTTTTCTAGTTCAGATTGTCAATGCACTGTGTTAATGAATATTTTTTATCACCATTTCAAGCTGATACCCATCCTAAACTAAATGGTTAAACATTCGCTCTACACAATGGTTGAAACCAATCAGTTACCGTCTTCATGTTTTTATTTAGTTCTCTAGATCATGAAGTACAAAAAGTTGCTAGTATTCCATCTTGAGAAGGTTATCTTTCAAAATTAAATGTTAGAGTAACTAGAAGTACTTCAATTAATTTCATTCTCTGTATTTATTTCAACATGCCTTACAACTTCACCTTTTAACTTCAAGAATTAGATTCATGACTTAGGATTAATGACAAGATAGGACAGATGCTCTGTTTTTCCTTCTTTTAACTTAGATTTTGACTAGTTTTAAGCTCTTGGTTCATCTTTAGGAAGTTTAGATTTAGTTTCTCATAGTTCAGTTTGTACATCATTAGTAATCAAAGAACAGAAACCCCCAAATAAATATAAAAAATACAAAACAATGAAGTAGGAAGGGTTAACTAAGCACATATAGTGCACTACACTTCATCATCTTACAAACCTCGGTTGATAGTTCATGCAAGCAATTTAGGAAACTAAATTGACTAAACACCATGACGAATGATACTCTATAAGATTTTATTTTTAATTCATAGGGTTGAATGGGTCAATTTTAACCCCTAGTTGGCTATCGAGTTGTGTCATAACTAGGCCACTAGGAAGGAAAGGGGTTCAATTCTATGCTTGTGAATTTTGTTCCATAATAGAGTAGAGTAGTTGAGAGTGGATAGAGAGAGGGTTTATCTTCTATATAAGTCCATGAGAAATAGGTCTCACTCCTTTTTATTTTCACCATTTCAATTCAAAGAAAGGGAGAGTAGAGTAGCTTCATCTTCCAGCCGAGTTTTCTCCCAAAATGGTTTCCCAAATCATATATTGTCTTATTGTGGTTTTTGTGATTTATTTTCATATTTTCTCTAATTTATGCATTTTATATATCGCATGCATAAGAGGAAACAATAATTTAGTAAATATATAATTTCTGAGGAAAATTAACCCTCATTGTATAGATTTTCGGATTTTAGTAAATCTTTATCTGATCCATTGTGACAAATTTCCCAATGGAATATCCACAACAATTTACAAATCATATTGGTATCAAATAAGGTTTCTCTAGGTATATTATGGGGAGTTGTAAGGGATCCATACTGGTTAACTAAAAATTCATAGAACCCTATCCATGGCTAACAAATATGCTAATAACCCTTGAGATATGATAAAGGAGATATTCATAACGACGTAAGAGTAGATCATATATATTGGTAATATGAGCCTACTTATAGTGGCTCTCACAAACAAGCTTGCAATTGGAGAAGAAGAAAGTTCCAAGTCAGAGGTTAGATTAGAGGTAAAATTAGGTCATGGAGAAGAACTAGAGAAGAACTATAAGAGAGAACCCAAAAAAGAACAATCCAATTCAAGTTCCATGAACCATTCATAGTCGTTGTTTAAGATCGAAGAAAAGGTCAACGTTAAGCCATATGAAGGTGAGATTGATGCTTTCAAACTAAATCTCTAAGTGTACCAGTTAGAGGTTTATGTTAGCATTCATCACATAGAGGAAGAAGGAAAAATTTCTTTCACCCATTTGAAGCTAGAGTAGGGAAAATTTTAAGGATGGAAAATCACTTTGAAGTCTAGAAACCTTTGTGAACCTTAGTAGTCCTTAATGAGAAAACTATAAAATGTTTGGAAATATTTTTGTAAAATAAAATAAATTTTTAATGATCTTATGTATAGTCTCTATAAAAATATGGCTATTTTTAAAGTAAAATAATTTTCTCCTATAAAATTCGGGTGAATCATTTTTAGAAAAAATGGAAATTGGCAAAACATTTTTTGGGAAAAAACATGGAAAATTATCCCATCTACAAAATTTAGTCACTTAAAATTTTTCCCTGAACTAGAGAACCATGTCGTAACCTGGTGGGAAAGCCACATTGAAGCCCTAAGGTTGGAGGGGGATACTTCAATGAATAATTATGATGATTTCAAAACTCTTATAAATTCCTAGTTCTACCCTATTAGGTATGTAGAGGACCAGTGGATCTGATGGAATTACTATAGGAAAAGTTGAAAGGAGTACATTACATAATTTAGAAAGATGGCAATAATGCTAGGTATCTTTTCCAAGAACCCAAATGTAATCCTCATGTATCTAGGGGGTCTACACAACCATATATGAAATCAAGTGATGTTGTTCAAACCTAGAATGATGAATGAGGCTTGTTTACAAGAACAACACCTAGAAAAGGTAGAGCCGAAGAGAGGGAAATCAATTATGTCAACACAAAAGGAACACCAAGAAAATTCCAAATAAGGGAAAATAAATGGAAAGTGGGTAAGGAAAAAATAAAAATATCCATAGCACACAACTAAAAATATGCCATCAACCACTACAACCATTGTAACATCAATGATCATACAAAAGAAATGTGCTAGAAATCACATCCAAAACCCAACCCAAACAACTAGAAGCAAAATGTGAAGAAGAAAAATATCATAGTCATAAATTCAAGAAATTAGGTGGAAAGTAACTTGGATGTGGATAGGAATATTACTTTTACATCAATGAAAAAATGGGTGAATATGAGTAGCCTTCAAAAATTGGAAGAGATGGAAATGACCAAATTGTATTCCATATAATATATAAATGACAAAAATGACAAAAGTAAATGCTCTATCTAACTCAGGATCATAGGTGAATCTTATTACAATAGATCTGGTCAACAAATTTTGATTTTAGGTTCATGATAATCTAAGCCCATGTTCATTGGGATGGTAAATAAGGATGTAGAAGTAAAGGCTACCAAATGGTGAAAAATAATATTTGATATTAGTGCTTATTTTATTAATGAAGTAGGGTTGGATGTAGTATCACTTGATGTATGTGGAGTGGTGTTTGGAGGTCCCTATATGTACATGAATATTGAAATATTTATGTGGAGATATAATAAGAACCACTTGTGACCTCATCAATGATTGAAAATCCTTCGCCATCAAAATGTAGAAGGACAAGTCCAAAAATTTGTTGGTAAGTTCCAACCAAGACAAGAAACTGATTAGTTCTAGTAAGAAGTAGGCTTTTCTATTTTTAAGAGAAAATATTTTTTATGTGAGTCAGTGAGAGAACGACATCCCTAGAGCAGTGTACTAAGGAAAAGATACATCAATTGGGTGAGTTTCTACATGCATACAAGGGAGTGTTCCAGGCACGTAAAAGGATACCACTAAGGAGGGAAGTGGAGTGTGAGATCCATTTTTTTTTTATATTTTTCATTGCCAGACATTGGGTTCAGTACAAGTAGTCTATAATAGAAATAAATAAGGTGGAGAATTAGTTGTAACAATCGTTAGAACAGGGTGTAATTTGACCATGTATCTGGCCATGTGGGTCGCCTATAATAATTATTCCTAATAAGGATGGGAATTTGTGAATGCACAATGATTACCAGAAATTGAAAAAAATAATGCTCAAGAATAAGTAACTCCTACCAAGGATCGATGACATGTTGGACCAATTGTAGAAAAAAAATACTTCACCAAGCTAGAACTAAAATCAGGGTATCAAAAAGTTTGAGTTAGAGAAGAAGATACTTAGAAAACTCCCTTCAAGACTAGGTGAGGTTTGAATGAGTGGTTAGTCATGTGATTTGGCTTATGTAATGCACTATCTACATTAATGATTAATGAATGACATACTATGCATGTTTCTAGATTCATTTATTGTTATTTATTTGGATGTTATACTAGTATATAGTGCTACCTGAGAGGAGCACATCTCACATTTTATGTAGGTGGTAGAGACATTAAAGAAGCACTAGCTACTAGAATATCTCAATAAATGTGACTTTACATAGCAAAATTTGGTGTATTTAGTATAAGTGATTCATGGAGGAGAGTTGGAGATAGATCCTGCCAAGGTGGAGGCCATCATGAAGTGGACAATGCCTACTAATGTTTCTAAGGTTGACAATTTTGTTTGGGTAGATAAATATATGAGGAAATTTATAGCCTCATTTTCAATAGTAGAAACACTAGTCTATGTCATAATAGTGAGTGGCAAGATTTTCCAAGAGGGAAAGGAATAGAAGAAGGCCTCCTAGGATTTAAATAAGAAAATCAATCAAGAAAGTGTTCTTGTATTATTGAAATTGCAACAACCTTGTGAAGTGGAGACAAATGAGAGTGGATATGCTATGGGAGTGATGTTTTTGTAGGGAAGAAGTCATGTATGCTACCTTTTTAAGGTACTTCATGGGGAAATTATTAAATACCCTACCTATGATAAGGATCTCTATTCCCTAATACAAACTATCAAAAAGTGAAAAAATTATATGATGGGAATGTAGATCACAAGCCGCTACAATACATATAGGCATATAGTAAATTATAATAGACTAGGAATTACAAGTGGATTGGGTTTTTAGAATAGTTTCACTTAGTGATCGAGTATAAAAAGGGTAGCACAAGCAAGTTCGATGACATGATTTTAAGGCCTACTTGCATAAAATATCACAACTTTGGAAACTCTTATACACATGGATCCTTTCTCCCATGATGCATATGATGAGGCATACATTGAGGATGAGAACTTTAAGGAGGTGTTTCAACAGTTTTAGAGACAAAGTCATGTGCACAATGGTGACAACACAATTGAATAACATCTCTAGAATGGGTTACTCTACAAGATGGAAAATTTATGTGCTCCTAAAGGTAATTAATTGCAACTAATTAGAGAATTTCACACCTCCAAGGTTGTAGGGCATTTGAGTGTAGGGAAAGCTGTGGCCAATTTACAGAGGTTGTGTCCAAGATGCAAGAAGATGTAGCTAGGTTCATAAGAGGATGCATGTTTTGTTGTACCATTAAGCCAATTAGTGGGAAACATGTTCTATAACATCCGTTTCTTGTACCCACTTTGTTGGTGGCTAGAATTGTCCTACTTTTTGGTATCTATTCTATCCCAAACACACCACCTTAACCCATGTTTTAACCCTAAAGACCTATCTATTCCTGTACTTTTTCCCAATTGCACACATTCCTGCACTCCTCTTATGTTTTTCATATTCAAAGATTATATATGTACTTAATCATTAAATTTACAGGTTTTATATCTTAAAATGTCTTTGCAACTAATATATTCCTTTCCTAAGTAATTCGATGGAACCAAGGTGTTAATCTATGTGAGAGATTGGGTTGGTGTAGGAATTGTGTTTGTACCAGTCATCATTCCTGCACTTTCGAGGCAACTGTCAATTTTTGTTTGACTCACCGCTTATGAATGGGACAGCTCAGTAGACTGTGTAGATTTCTTATCTAAGAGATCAGTTTCCTTGCTGAGCTTGGCTCATAGAGAAGAAGGCGGGATATGAAGGATGGACTTCAACTGTAAAACCCTTGTTTAGACCTTTTGTGAACAACCAAAAGGCTTAATATATCATGTTGTTATATTTTTGTTGCGGACAAAAGCCAAAGCATGTATTTAATAGGGTTTCTCTGTAGATGTTAGCTAGTGATGTTGTGTTAAACTTTTTCTACCAACTGTAATTTATGAGTATTGCCATTTTTGGGATGGATAGGGGATCCATGATGTGTATTTTATCTTTTTGAAACTTAACACAAAGGAACATGCCAGTTGTGAATTTCTTTGTCTCGATATCATTGTGATGCTCCATTTGAGAGCTTGAAGTTTTCTATTTTGTTACAAGGAAACGAGCTGGTTGGCTAGGGTCCAACCAACCCAGCTCGTTATTCCTTCATTAAAGATGTGTTAGATTTATTTTCATGCAAGGTTAGTGAAGTAGATCATGTTTGGATTCTTTCATAGTTGATGGACTTTAATTTCTTGCAAGCCACGTGATTTGGATCTAGGTGTGTGTGTGGTTCATTTGCATTTACTTTTATTTCCTTCGATTCTTTCCTACAAATGTGTGCTGCCCTTTTCTTTACAAAGTAAATGTACATCTAGCTTCCTGCACCAATGTCTTTTTGTTTCAGCAAGTTGAAAGTTTCCTTTAGTCATTGAAACCAGTCATTATTATTTATGCAGGTCTATTATTCTTCTGCAAATAGTGTTTGGTTTTTTAGTGAAGCATTTTCCAATATTCAAGTTCAGATTTAGATTTCATTAATGTCAATAATATTTTACCAAAACACTATTTCATTACTTGGATTTGTAGCTACACTCATTGATGGACTTAGTACTGAATTTATCAGAAGGATTCCTTGAGTTAAAATGATTATTTGTATAAGGGTGTAGATATAATTTACTTAATGAACAGTAATCTCAGGAAATATCTTGCTGATGTTTGGGTCAATGTAGTTTCCATGTAAAATAGTTTCTTATTTCAATAGAAATTCCCTTTGGCTGTGAAAGCACCTTTCATTTCCGAGCATGTGATTAGTTAACAATTCATTTTTCTTATAGAGGTTCACTTTATAGTTTTTTTTCGCCTTGAATTTATTTTCTTAGTGAACACACTTTTATTTCTTGCAACCGATTTGGAAACCAAGTACAGGAACTCTGGTTTCTTGGTACAGGAACCTTTGTTGTAGTACAGGAACAAAATGATCTAGTACAAAGGCTCGGAGCTCTTGTATGCAAGTCAAGATCTTTAGTAAGGGCCCAATATATATATCTATATATACATGTATATATTTATCTATCTATCTATCTATCTATCTATCTATCTATCTATATATATATATATATATATATATATATATATATATATATTATATATATATATATATATATATATATATATATATAGATATACTTCCAACATAGAAGCTTCGCTCTAGTACAATAACAATGTTCCAGTACAGGAACCTTTTTGCAATACAGGCACGATAGCTTGGTACAGGAAGGAAAATCTTGAGGAAGACATACATCTTGATTACTTAGGTCATTCTTCTGTCTTACAACCATACTGAAGAGAATATCAAATAGTTATTTTATCGATTGATATTGTTCATGAGGAATTGAGAGTTTCCTTTATTTGAGTTTTTGCAAAGTACATTCTTTTCATTCAACACTAGAGTTTTCTTGGTATTCATTGTCATGTGATCTTTCCTTTCGAGTCTGCAATTTGTAATCAAAGAAGTAGGAATAAAATTACAGAAGGTTGTTGGCATTATGATACATGTGTTGTACTTGATGGAAACCCACTTGTAGCATAACAACTCACTTGTGTATGGTAACTAGATGAATCTACGTAACTAGATGAATCTATAGGAGAGATATCAAGTGTGAAAGAATGCATGGCAGTTGTGTTTACAGATGTGACAAATGCAGGGCAATTCAAAGGAATCAATTCAAAAGTAATATGGCAAATCACATTATAACAAGTCTATTAAGAGGGAACAAAGTAATGGTACAAAAAATAGGATGAAGGAACAAAGGACTACAGATCAGAATCAAGAAATTGGAAAAAGAGAATGGTTTAAGAAGTATACGTTGGTTCACCTTGTCCAACTAGCGTATACACACGAGCTCATGGAACAGAAGGAGCGTATATGTATACACACACTTTCACAGAAGGAAAAGCGCGTATGGGATGGAAAATCAAGCTTTTGGTATGAGGTTTTGGTCCAAGGTATTCAATCCAAGGTATTTGGTCTGAGGTATTGGTCCGAGGTATTTGGCCTGATGTATTGGTCCTAAGTGTTTTTGCTCCAAGGTATTGAGAAAGGCCTAAAACTATATAAGGAGGAGAAGATCAAAGGGATAAGTGCACAAGTAATGAATATCTTATGAAGTGTTAGATCAAAATCAAATATGCATGTTATGGGTTTCTGATGCTTTGCTTGATTTGAACTAAGTATGCACCTAAGTGTTTGATGATGGATGAGATCTAATGATGGATCAAGATCACAATGGCTTATCATTATGAGATCTAATAATGGATGGGCTAGATATGATTGCTAACACATGCCTTATCCTTTATATGTGATGATCTGGGTATGCCTGAAGTCGGGAATAGCAGTGAAGTTATAAGTAAGTATTTGCAGATTTATACGCTGGTTCGCTTTGGTGAAGGTGCATATACACACTGGTTCAACTCTTCAAAGTAGTATATGCAAAATAAAAACTTGATGTTCAAGGATGACTGATCTATCAAATCAGTGTTGTTGTTTTATTGTTATTTGTTAATGAAGTCTACTTAGATTTGAAAGTAAAACTGAATGCATAAAGATTTTGTGTCTCATTGATTAATTGATTGAGAAAGAAAGGTGATCCTTGTTGCTATCTGTTTAGAACTCTGTAATATGATAGTAGATCTTCAGAATGTCACTGATTGGTACAATTTTTGGTTCAGAGGTTTTATGATTCAATATCTTTAGAGGTATACGCAAGTTGGGCTAAAGGAAGTAGCGTATACACACATGTTTCCTTCATTAAAGGAGTGTATACATTCTGACAAATGCCTTTTGAGGTTACAATTTGTTTTGGTTGTTGATGCAGTGTTCTGGGTTCAGATTTGTGTACTGTTTAAAATGATCTATCTGTTCCAGTTGATTAGTTGAATTTGATTAAGTTTGAATGAATGGTTGATTTAGTTGTGTCAGAGGTTCAATGATTGTTTGATTCAGTTGTTCAGTGATTGTTTTATGTTAGAGGTTTCAGTGATTGATTGATTCAGAGATTGACTGATTGTTTTAGTTATATCAAAGATTGATGATTGGGTTTCAATTATATCAGAGGTTGATGATTGGGTTTCAGTTATATCAGAGATTGATTGGGTTTCAGTGATGGGTTGATGCAGATGTATTTGATGGTTGTATTGCAGTGGTGATTGATTTTGAGCTTCAATGTTACTAGTGGGTCTAGTATGAAAATGTGATGAAACGTGGCCTACATATAGTGTTGTTGTGTACCAGAAGTATCCAGTGTGAAAATTTATGAAACGTCGTCCCTGGAGGATACTAAGGGTTGGAGCCTTCAGTGAGGAAGTTGAAGCTTCTTGCCAGTAGCAGCTGGTGATTTGATCAGGGGGTTGGAGCTCCCTTTTAGTAGCAGCTAGAGAACGAATGAAGGTTGTAGCCTTATGTAGGTTGGAGCCTACGTACTAGTAAATATATCAGCTAGTACAAGAACTAGGGGGTTGTATCTCCCTTCCAGAAGAAGTTGGAGAATGAGAGAAGGTTGTAGCCTTTTGCAGGTGGGTTCCTGTGTACTAGTATGAGTCTGTGCCAATACAAGATTGTAAACAGATTTTCTTATTATTAAAAGAAGACAGAGATGACAGCACCAGGTGGTTTTCACTCACATTGGGTTTCCACCTTAAATCTTGGTGTTCATGTGTGTTGCTTATGTGTGATGGTTTATTCTGTTATTACTACACATGGTTACTGTGTAATGTTTAATAAAGTAGTATTGAACTGATTAAAGATCAACACATGATGAATTAACTGAATCATAAGTTCATTGGATATACATCGGTTGCCTTAAGAACAGTTGCGTGCACATGCGAGTTCCCTTCACTGAAGTAGCGTATATAAATCTGATTATGGAAATGAAAAAGTTATTGATTTGTAAATACTGATTCACCCCCCCTCTCAGTATTATTTCCAACAATTGGTATCAGAGCAGGTCCTTTGGCAGAAGCTTGATCACTTGAAGGAGATTCGTAGAAACAATGGGAAAGAAGCTAAAGAAGAAAGCACCTCAAAAGAAGAAGGCATCTCAAAGGAACTGTGACAGTGGGAGAGATGATTGGGGATTATGTGGAAGCAACTCTTTAGATTCAGAATCACCTCAGAATGAAGATGAACAAGAAAAAAAATTATCAGGTATGATTTTTTTTCCTTTGGTGATACATTTCTCCGTTCATTTGAAGACAATGAAAGTGATAGCAAAACAACTAAATTTTCTCTTATGGGTGAAAGAGAAAGAAATCAAATAGAGGCAGAATTTACAAGCCTCACAAACACAATTAGAGTTCAAAAATATCTAATTGATAAAAGGGAATGTGCCTACAAAGAAGAAGTTACCGGGTTAAAGGCCTAGTTGGAGGAAGGAAACAAAATAAAGAAGCAGTTCAAAGGAAAGGAAGATCAAAGTCAAAGGCTGTAGGATGAAGTGACATAATTGAGAAATGAAGTGAATGAAAAGAACACAACAACCAAGGAACTTATAGAAAGAACTAGGTACTGTGAAAGTCTTGAAGTTGTGGTTGTTTCTGTAAAAGAAGATCTCAAAAATTCAAATAAGCAGAATGAAGAACTACTCCAAGCATTTGAAGAACAAGAAAATGATGTTCTCGAACTAAGGCAACAAGTGGAAGAAGGAAGAAAAGATGAAGAAATCATGAAGAAGCAGTATCTTGAAAAGGAAGAGCAATATTAGGTTGAGGTAAATATCCTAAAAGGTAAATTAGAAGAAAAGGATAAAATTTTACGATTTCAAGATAGTACTAAGATTTTGGATGATATTCTTAGTAATAAAAGGTCTCCTTCCATCAAATTTGGTCTTGGTTTTCATGAAACTATTAAAGGTGAATCTAGCTCACAAACTAAAGCAAAGAAATCTAGTGCAAAATCTGAAATTCTCAACAAAGAGATAAGAGGTCAACCACATCAACAACCAAGGAAAGAAAGTCTTCAAAGAAAATCATTTACTCCTAACTATGGAAGTGATAATTGGTTCTTTCCTCTAATGAACAATGTTGAATGTTTTATATGTCATAATTTTGGACATGTTGCAGCTAGATGCATAAGTAGAATGATTCAAGCTAATAACCGTCACATAGAAAGATCATCAACTTCTAGTTATTTTAAGGGATATTGTTTTTCTTGCAATATGTTTGGTCACAAAGCCATTAACTGCTATAAAGGGAATATTAAATATATAAGATGTTATGATTGTAACAAGTTTGGGCATATAGCAAAAGAATGCAGGGGAAAAACTCGGCCAACATACCAAAAGGAGCAAACATCATCACACTTCAAGGTATGGAAGAAGAAGGAAGTACAACCAAAAATGTGTGGCATGGCTCAGTATACAGACAGAACAAACTCAAGATAAACTGAGAGTATGAAATTTCAATGTTCTAATTCTCATACGTAGTTATCATGAAGACAAGTAGCGTATATACGTGAGTTCGAAGCTGCACAATCACGTATATACACAAGTTCGAAGCTGCACAGTCGCGTATATGTTGGTTTGATGAAGAAGCTATGGGACAAACTCAAGAAAAGGGGTTTGATATGGTTTAGTCAATTATCAATTATCTTTTCTGTTATGATTGATGATGATTATAGTCTGTTGATGATATATAGAAGTGATTTTGACCCTCATAAGTTGTTGATGACTTGATATATAACTAGTTGATGATGATGCCTTGATGATCCTTATTGATATATGCAATGATCATATGTGACAGTATATATTTGGCATAGGTTCACAGGGAGAATATGTTATGCTTCTAATAATGCATTGTTGGCATTATGTTCAGAAGTCTTTGGTACTTATGTTGTTGAAGTGTTTAAAAGATACATCATGCTATGTTGTAGTTATGAGTTGCCTATGATAAAGTCTCAGACGATACTTCTATTTTTGGGGGATACATAGTTGTTATTCAGATCATATTTATGGATGATAGTGAATGACCTTTTGATGATGCATACAATACATATACATGGTGATCTTCATAAGGACAAGGAGAAGTACAAAGCTTGAGTACACAACTTCATTATTTGATGATGAGTCACTCATTTCTTTTATGTTGTTGTCATCATGCCTTCAAAGATGCATAAAATTCATATGGTGCAGTTATGATGTAGGATTCCTATAGTTCTTGGCTCTCACATGGTTGAGGATTGTTGTCGGTATCAAGAAAGCTTGAAAAATGACTATGAGCTCATGGTTTGCTAGATACATATTGCTATCTCTTTGATGGATACACATTATGCTGGATACATGGATGATTACTTAAGTTGCATATTGATAAATATTGTTGGTTGGCCAAGAGAATGGTGTTATTGTTGGCATTATGGCACAGGGCTGGAGCTATGACACAGGTGTTGTCCTTGATGGAAACTCTCTTTGGTAACAGATCTCAGTTCAGGCTTTCAGAATGAAGCAAAAGAAATATGCGCAGGTTCATCTAGAAGAAGACGCGTATACACACGGGTTATACGTTTGAAAGGTGCGTATGCGTATACATGCACTTTCATGCAAGAAAAATCATGTATATGTTGGAGAACTTACCTTTGGTCCGTGGTAGTTAGTCCTTGGTATTTGAACCTATGGTTTTGGACCGTGGTATTGTGGAAGGCCTAAAACTATAAAAGAGGAAGGATATCATGTGGCAAAGGATCATCTGAATTTTTATTGAATATCTGATAAAGTGCTAGATCTGGAATACTGGTAATTGGGTTATGGTACAGATCTGGATCTGAATGAAGGACGAACCTTAGCGCAAAGAGAAGGATAAGTTATATTGATGGGTCATAATCTTTAAGCTTGAATGATAGTATCTTTATATGATTTTGATCTGCTATATGTGGCACTTGCTTGATCTATAAGTCTGATAATCTGGGTTAATTAGTGTTTGAATATCTGAAAGAGTGAATTATCCTTTATAGATCTGTACGCAGGTTCAGAGAAGCGAAGGCGCGTATACACGCTGGTTCAGCGAAGTGAAGGAGCATATACGCAGTTTGTTCCATACACAGAAGCGTATGCACACAGGTTTCAGGTTATTAAAGCAGCGTATATCTTTTGAGTTGTGATCTAGCTGCCTCTGTTTATTGCTGTAGTGTTCTAGGTTCAGATTTGGTGTGTGGTTACTGTTACTGTGATCGGGGTACAGTTGTCAGAGAAGTGTTTATTTTGATTCAGTTTTGATTGGTGAAAAGGTGATTGGTTGATGTATAAATTATTGATGTTTGATTGATGTTATTTGTGGATCCAGTCTGAAAATTTATAAAATGTGGTCCCTGGAAGAAAGAGAAGGTTGTAGCCTTCTGTAGGTTAGCATCTACGTACTAGTATCTTGGCTAGTGTAAGAGCTAAGGGGGTTGTAGCTCCCTTCCAGGAGAAGCTGGAGAATGAGAGAGGGTTGTAGCTCTCTGCAGGTTGCAGCCTGCGTACTGGTAAAGGACTGCACCAGTACATTGTAAAAGGAATTTTCTAATTAAAAGAAGATAGAGAAGAATTGCAGCAGGTGGTTTTCACCCACATTGGGTTTCCAACTTATATCTTGTGTTCTTGTGTGTGATTTTCTTCTGCTCTATTTTTACTGTTCCTGGTTACTGGTTAATTGATTCTGATACACAAATTAACAATCAACATCTGACAAATAAAGTAAATTATAAGCTTGCATTGTATACGCAGTTTTATTTCGACATAGTTGCATATATACGCGGGTTTAATTAACTGAAGTAGCGCATATCATCTGAATTTGAAAAAGGGAATATTTTACTTGATAATGCTGATTCACCCCCCTCTCAGTATTATTTCCAACAATTGGTATCAGAGCAGGTCCTTCAGAAGAAGCTTGATCGCTTGAAGGAAGATCATTCATCATGAGCAACTACGAGAGGGAAGCATCAATCAGGCCACCGATTTTTGATGGGACAAACTTCGTATATTGGAAGGTAAGAGTTACTGCCTATCTTCAATCTCTTGGTATAGAAGTCTGGGATATCATAGAAACAGGGTATACTTTTCCATCAGCAACTCCTACAGATCCGGCTGAGAAGAAGAAATATGAAACAAATGCAAAGGCAGTCAATACTCTATTAGGATGCCTATCTCAATCAGAATTTGTCAAGGTTATGCAGTTTAAATCCGCAAAAGAAATATGGGACAAGATTGTATTGAGTTATGAAGGAGATGATTAGGTAAAACGAGAAAAACTTCAAACCCTCAGAATTCAGTATGAAAATCTCAGAATGTACAATGATGAAAGTGTGGCTAACTATTTTATTCGTGTAGATGAGATTGTTAATTGTATGAAAAACTTGGGTGAAGAAATAAAAGAGGCTGTTGTGGTTGAAAAAGTTCTAAGATCTTTGTCCCCTAGGTTTGAATCTAAAGTTTCTACAATAGAAGAAAAAGAGAATCTACAAAACCTTAAAATGTCACAACTGCATGGAATTCTAACTGCTTATGAAATGAGAAAAGGAGGTCCATCCAACAGGAGAGAAGCTGCCTTCAAGGCTTCCGGCAAAGGAGATTACTATGAGTCAGGACATGTTTCAGAAGAAGAAGAAGAATCAATTTTTGTCAAAAATCTTCAACGGGGTGCTGGACGATTCCAAGGTAAGTTACTTTTCAAATGCTTTGCTTGTGGAAGAGTCAGTCACTATGCTGCCAAATGTCCTCATAAGGATAAGATTGACAAGGGGAAGGAACCTATTAGATGGAACAAGAAACAAAATGCAAATAAGAAAAGCTATTACACTCATGAAGATAGTGATGGACTTTCAAATAGTGACGAAGATGAATGAGGTAATGATTACAAACTTTTAATGGCTTTTGAAGATGATGATTACATGGATACTATAGATGAAGAAGGTTTTTATGAAGAGATTTCTAATCTCAAAATTTGCTTAGAAGAGAAAAATGTGATTATTGATTCTTTGCAATGTCAACTGGCTGAAAGGGAAAAACATCTTGAAAAATTGGAATGTGAAATTGTTGGTCTTAGAAAAGAGATTAAGAAAACAAAAGATCTTAATCTTAAATTTGTTAAAGGATCTGAAACTCTGGATGAGATTATCAATGTGCAGCGTTCTCCACTAATCAAGATAGGTCTGGTATATAATGGAGAATCATCTCAAGCATCCACCTCCAAAAGTTATCTTGATGCAGCAAGGAGGAGCGAGCAAAGGCCTAAGGTAAATCAGGGACAGTTTACCTCAAGAACGAACAAAAACTATCAAGAAAATCGGGGGCAAACTACCTTAAGGACAAACAGAAGCTACAACCAGCCACAGGTCAAATCTTCCCAATTTGCCTCAAGAATGGATGTTGGTAGAAACTACAATCAGTTGGATGATAGATTTGATAATCGCAGAAGTTTCTTCAATGGGAAATGTTTCTCTTGCCATAACTTCGGTCACAAAGAAGCTCAATGTGTTCCCTACAAGACAATCATGACTAGAGAAGCTCAAAAACAAAGAAGTATGTCTGGAATCACGAAGAGAACCTATAACAAATTTTTCGCCCTTGAAAGTGAAATTAAATGTTCTATTTGTAATAACTTCGGTCATGAAGAGTTTAAATGCAGGAGCAGGTTTCGGAAGACAACTT
This sequence comes from Pinus tabuliformis, assembly GCA_031772625.1. NCBI lineage: Eukaryota > Viridiplantae > Streptophyta > Pinopsida > Pinales > Pinaceae > Pinus > Pinus tabuliformis. The sequence goes on along the minus strand of CM062805.1, from coordinate 556,085,815 downwards.
AGAAGGAACAAGCCCTGAATGCCAGAACATGGAGAATGAAGGAACCACAACCAGAAAGATGTGGGATAGCTTTTTATGCAGAAGGACAGGAAAATCTATGGTACATCGACAGTGGATGTTCGAAGCATATGACAGGTGATAAAGAAAAACTTGAATCATATAGTGTTTTAGAAAAGGGAAAGAAAGTCTCTTTTGGAAATGATACCCCTGCAGTCATAAAAGGAAAAGGCACTTCTCATTTGAAAGAAAGGGTCAAAGCTAGAAACGTTTTGTATGTTGATGGCTTGAAGCATAATCTCCTGAGTGTCAGTCAGATGTGCGATCAAGGAACCGAGGTAATATTTCGATCAAATGGATGTACTGTTCGTGATCTTCATACAGGAAAAACAGTGATCAAAGGCAGAAGAACTCCAAATAACCTATACATATTTGAAGAAGGACAACAAAAATGCTATTTGAGCAAGGATGATGAACACTAGTTATGGCACCAGAGGTTGGGGCATCTAAGCTTTTCACAAATAAGGAAAGCATGCAAATATCAAGCAGTTCGTGGTCTCCTAGATATCAAAATTCCAGACAACACCATATGCAAATCATGTCAGTTTGGTAAGCAAACCAGAACCAACTTCCCTGAGAAGGAAGGCTCAGCCAGCAGGCCTCTTGAACTAGTCCATACAGATGTATGTGGTCCATTTAGGACAAGGTCACCTTGAGGAGAAGAATAATTTATATTATTCATTGACGACTTCTCCAGGATGGTTTGGTTAGGTCTTATGAAACATAAGGACGAAGCATTCGAAAAATTCAAATCTTTCAAAGCCTTGGCTGAAAATGAATAAGATCACAAAATTAAGTGTCTCAGGTCTGACAGAGGTGGAGAGTTTACCTCAAATGAATTTTTCGATTTCTGTGAGGAACATGGAATAAGAAGGGAATTCTCTATAGCTAGGACTCCTCAACAAAATGGAGTGGTAGAAAGGATGAACAGAATGGTTCAACAAATGGCTCGTGCTATGCTTGATTTGTCTAGAACTCCCGCAACCTTCTGGGGTGAAGCTGCATTTGCTGCGGTTGTTATTCTCAACAAAACAAATGTCCGAGTGAACAATACTCAAACTCCTTATGAGCTCTGGTATGGTGAGACTCCTTCGGTAAAGCATTTCAAAATGTTTGGAAGCAAATGCTATATTAAGAATAATGATGAACAACTTGGCAAACTTGAACCTAGATCAGATGAAGGCATTCTCCTTGGTTACTCTCCCCACAGCAAAGCATATAAGTGTTACAATAAAAGACTTGGAAGAATTGTTGACAGCATTGATGTAGTGGTTGATGAAAAAGGATACATTCCTAGGCAAGTAAATTATGAAAATATCGAAGAGGATGAAGACTACTCTCCAAATCAGACTGATGATGAAGAAGAATCTCAAGAGGCACCAGAGGAACAGATAAGGATAGAAGAGAAGACTCCATCCAGGTATGTTTAGGAGAATCATCCAGAATCTCAAATTTTGGGGCAGAAAGAGGTAGGCATACAAACAAGAAGAACAATTGCAGAAGCTTCAAGCTATTTGGCATTACTCTCCTCCACTGAACCACAAAATGTAAGAGAGGCATGCAAAGATGAATGTTGGGTCAAGGAAATGGATGAAGAACTTGAGCAGATCGAAAAGAACAACACTTAGGAGTTGGTTCCTAGACCAAAAGATAAGAATGTCATAGGGACAAAATGGGTCTTCAAAAATAAGTAGAATGAAAATGGGGAAGTAATTAGAAACAAGGCCAGACTTGTTTGCAAAGGGTATGCTCAACAAGAAGGAATAGACTTTGAAGAAACTTTTGCTCCTGTTGCAAGACTTGAGGCCATCCGAATGTTCCTTGCTCTCTCAAGCTTTCAGAAGTTCAAAGTATTTCAAATGGATGTGAAATCAACCTTTTTGAATGGAGACATAGAAGAAGAAGTATACATTGAGCAGCCAGATGGTTTCAATCTTGGGAATGATCCAAATCTTGTATGCAGACTGAAAAAGGCTCTCTATGGTCTTAAACAAGCTCCAAGGGCTTGGTACTACCGCTTGGACAAATAACTTCATCAACAAGGTTTTTTAAAAGGTTCAGCAGATAGCAATCTCTATATAAAAGTTGAAAATGACAAATTGCTAATACTTGTTGTGTATGTAGATGATATTATCTTTGGCAGCAATGAAGAAGCTATGAGCCAAAGCTTTGCCTTAGTGATGCAAAAAGAATTTGAAATGTCTTTGCTTGGAGAACTGACATATTTTCTTGGTTTGCAAATCCAACAAAATGAAGATGGTATCTTTTTGTCTCAAACCAAGTATCGCAAGCAGATCTTGAAGAAATATGGCATGGAAGATGCAAAACCAGTATGTACGCCCATGGTTACAGGATGCAGCCTTAGTGCAAATGATGAATTTGCAGCAGTGCATCAACCAACCTATAGATCCATGATTGGAAGTCTTCTTTATTTGACAGGTACTCGACCAGCTATCATGCATGCAGTGGGAATAGTTGGAAGATTTCAGGCAAATCCTAAAGAAACCCATCTTCAGGCAATAAAGAGAATCTTCAAGTATCTTCAAGGAACTCAAAACTATGGCTTATGGTATCCTAGAGATACAGATCTCACACTTCATGCTTATGCAGATGCAGATTGGGCTGGAAGCGTGGATGACAGGAAGAGCACAAGTAGTGGTGCATTCTTTATGGGTTCCAGATTAGTTTCTTGGTTCAGCAAGAAACAGAGTTCGATTGCTCTATCTACAGCTGAAGCGGAATATGTGGTTGCTGCATCTTGCTGCACTCAACTCCTTTGGATGATGCAAACCTTGCAGGATTTTCGAATCACTTGTACACCACCTATCTCCATCTTATGTGATAATACAAGTGCAATCAGCATTTCAAATAACCCAATCATGCAGTCAAAGACCAAGCACATACCAATCAAGTATCACTTTCTCCGAGAACAAGTATTGGAACAAAAGGTCAAGTTGGAGTATGTTCCTTCTAAGGAACAAGTTACTGATATTCTCACCAAACCACTACCCAGGGAGACATTTGAATACCTCAGACAGAAGCTGGGTGTAGTTGATGCATCATCTTGCTATTAAATCTTATCTGTTTCAGAGAAAAATGGGTGTACACGAGTTTCCTGAGGAGGATCCACGTACATACGCCAGTTTGTGCAGATACAGTCGCGTATATGGAGGTTTGATGGATATCAGTAGGGACAGGCTCTGGTTGAAGATATTCTAATATGGGTCTGACAGAGACCACCCGGCACAGGTTCAGGGGGAGCAGATAATCTTCTAATAATAATGCATTGTTGGCATTATCTTAGAAGCTTTTGGTTCTAGTTCACAGCTGTTGTTGGTTTCAGGTGGAACAAATGCAGAAGGAGAACAGAAGGAAATCTTGGTTGCTGATCTGAATGGTGATTGAAAGATGCTGCTGCTATCAGTTATTGGTGACTTTCATAAGTCTTGATCTAGATATTTCGTCTCTATGTCATGTATCTCTTTTATGGTGTCAAAGGTCATGTAACGGCCTATTTTGGTTTCCCCACTATGCCTGGGATGAATATGTAATGTACTTGGTTGTCACATGTAAATTTCTGATGTATCCCCACTTGGTTGGGTGATGGATGTATGTATTGAGTCTTTTGGTGATAGGAAGGTCTTCTATGATGTATAAGTCATGGTTCTTCTTGAAGAACATCTTTTTGTAGATCTTGCCTACAGTCAGGGGGAGCATGGTCAGCACAGCAGGGCAGAGATTTCAGCATGAACTCAGGGGGAGCACAACCCTTTGCTCTTGATGACAAAGGGGGAGAATGACTTTGAGGATCTTGGGTTGCCATCAAGTCCAAAAGGGGAGATTGTTGGCATTATGGCACAGGTGTTGTCCTTGATGGCAACTCTCTTTGGTAACAGATCTCAGTTCAGGCTTTCAGAATGAAGGAAAAGACATATATGCAGGTTCATCTAGACGAAGACGCGTATACACGCGGGTTATACGTTTCAAAGGTGCGTATGCGTATACACGCACTTTCATGCAAGAAAAAGCACGTATATGTTGGAGAACTTACCTTTGGTCTGTGGTAGTTAGTCCTTGGTATTTGAACCTATGGTTTTGGACCGTGGTATTGTGGAAGGCCTAAAACTATAAAAGAGGAAGGAGATCATGTGGCAAGGGATCATCTGAATTATTATTGAATATCTGATAAAGTGCTAGATCTGGAATACTGGTAATTGGGTTATGGTACAGATCTGGATCTGAATGAAGGACTAACCTTAGCGCAAAGAGAAGGATAAGTTCTATTGATGGGTCATAATCTTTAAGCTTGAATGATAGTATCTTTGTATGATTTTGATCTGCTATATGTGGCGCTTGCTTGATCTATAAGTCTGATAATCTGGGTTAATTAGTGTTTGAATATCTAAAAGAGCGAATAATCCTTTATAGATCTGTATGCAGGTTCAGTGAAGCGAAGGCACGTATACATGCTGGTTTAGTGAAGTGAAGGAGCGTATACGCAATTTGTTCCATGTGCAGAAGCGTATGCACGCAGGTTTCAGGTTATTAAAGCAGCGTATATCTTTTGAGTTGTGATCTAGATGCCTCTGTTTATTGCTGCAGTGTTCTGGGTTCAGATTTGGTGTGTGGTTACTGTTACTGTGATCGGGGTACAGTCGTCAGAGAAGTGTTTATTTTGGTTTAGTTTTGATTGGTGAAAAGGTGATTGGTTGATGCAGAAATTCTTGATGTTTGATTGATGTTATTTGTAGATCCAGTCTGAAAATATATGAAACGTGGTCCCTGGAAGAAAGAGAAGGTTGTAGACTTCTATAGGTCAGCACCTACGTACTAGTATCTTGGCTAGTGCAAGAGCTAAGGGGGTTGTAGCTCCCTTCCAAGAGAAGCTGGAGAATGAGAGAGGGTTGTAGCTCTCTGCAGGTTGTAGCCTGCGTACTGGTAAAGGACTGTACCAGTACATTGTAAAAGGAAGTTTCTAATTAAAAGAAGATAGAGACGAATTGCAGCAGGTGGTTTTCACCACATTGGGTTTCCACCTTATATCTTGTGTTCTTCTGTGTGATTGTATTCTGCTATGTTTTTACTGTTCCTAGTTACTGGTTAATTGATTCTGATACACAGATTAACAATCAACCTCTGACAGATAATGTAAATTATAAGCTTGCATTGTATACGCGGTTTTATTTCAACATAGTTGCGTATATACGCGGGTTTAATTAACTGAAGTAGCGTATATCATCTAAATTTGAAAAAGGGAATATTTGACTTGATAATACTGATTCACCCCCCCCCCCCCCCCCCCCCTCTCAGTATTATTTCCAACAGTTATTATAGGTCTCATGAAGACATAGCTATTTGAAGACATGGATATTCAGAGACATGGCTTACCTAGTCACATAATGATGATGCCTTCTTACTTTATGATGATAGGTTTGATACTCACATATGTTGATTAGCATGGTTAATGCTTATCAAATGGGGGATGTTCCCTAGTGATGATACATGGTTGATATATTGAGGGTTCTTGTGGAAAGATCATGCAGTTCTTGATGATGATGTTATGATCATAGATGATGACTATGGTGTTTTCACATGCATATGATATGATGTGAATGATTTTTTTTACTTCTTAGAGATATGACATATGCTTAGTTGATTCATGGAAGGTTATGATAAGGTTATTTCTACTAAGGAAATGAAGCAAGTTGATCTTGATGAGATCAAGAGGATGAGTTGATATCTATATACAACATAATTTGTCACAAGTTGATGATATTTACTGTGTCATATCTTCAGCGCTGATGATGGAAATATACAGGTTGTGGATCTGGATGTTGCCAATAGATGCTTATGGCGCAAATCATATATGGTGTATGATAGTTCCTGATGACTATCATGGTCTTGTTTATAACTTTGGTCTTTGTTATAAAGGTCATGTATATCACTCGATGAAAAGGTACTATAGAGGCCCATGATGTAATAATATGTCTTTGTCTGTCATAGTCTTTTAATGAGTCCTTTTGATCATATAATGTAATTTGTACCCCCACTATGCATGGGAAGGATGATGTAATAATTGGTATTTCAGTCATGTATAAACATTTGGTATATCCCCACTTGATTTGGAGATTGATGTATGTATGAGTAATTGGTGATAGGAAGGTCATACTCACATAATTGAGTTATAGAGTCATGTTATTTTTTTTAGAAAATATATTTGTGACTCTGCATGTGCTCAGGGGGAGCATGGATGGTATAGTGCATCTCAACATGTACAGAGGGGGAGTTTAATAAGAGAATTCAGCATGTGCCTAAGGGGAGCATGATCAATGTTCATATTGAGCTGTTCAGATATGAAAGTCTTCATTTTGGTTAGCCCTTTACCCTTGATATCAAAGGGGGAGAGTATCATGGTCTACTCTTTGCCCTTGATGTCAAAGGGGGAGAGTATTTTGGTGTTGCCTGTTATCTCTAACAGTTTCTACAGCTTGAAGTAATCAACACCAACATGGTTACCATCAAGTCCAAAGTGGGAGATTGTTTTCATTATGATACATGTGTTGTACTTGATGGAAACCCACTTGTAGCAGAACAACTCACTTGTATATGGTAACTAGATGAATCTACAGGAGAGATATCTGGTGTGACAGAATGCATGGCAGTTTTGTTTATAGATGTGACAAAATGTAGGGCAGTTCAAAGGAATCAATTCAGAAGTAATATGGTAAATCACATTATAATAATTCTTTTAAGAGGAAACAAAGTAATGGTACAAAAAATAAGATGAAGGAACAAAGGACTACAGATCCAAATCAAGAAATTGAAGAAAGAGAATGGTTTAAGAAGTATATGTTAGTTCACCATGTCCAACTAGCATATACACGCGGGCTCATGGAACAGAAGGAGCATATATGTACGCATGCATTTTCATAGAAGGGAAAGCCTGTATGGGATGGAAAATCAAGGTTTTGGTCCAAGGTATTCAGTCTAAGGTATTTGGTCTGAGGTATTGGTTCGAGTTATTTGGTTTGAGGTAATTTTCCTAAGTTCTTTTGGTCCGAGGTATTGAAAAAGGCCTAAAACTATATAAGGAGGAGAAGATAAAAGGGATAAGTGCACAAGTAATGAATATCTTATGAAGTGTTAGATCAAAAGAAAACATGTATGTTATGAGTTTCTGATGCTTTTCTTGATCTGAACTAAGTATTCACCTACGTGTTTGATGATGGATGAGATCTAATGATGGATCAAGATCACAATGACTTATCATTATGTGATCTAATAATGGATGAGCTAGATCTGATTGCTAACACATCTTTTATCCTTTATATGCGATGATTTGGGTATGTCTGAAGTTGGGAATAGTAGTGAAGTTATAAGTAAGTATTTGCAGATCTATATGTTGGTTCGCTTTGGTGAAGGTGTGTATACACATTGGCTTAGCTCTTCCAAGTAGCGTATGCAAAAGAAAAACTTGATGTTCAAGGATGACTGATCTATCAGATCAGTGCTGTTGTTTTACTTTTTTCTTCCAATGAAGTCTTCTTAGATCTGAAAGTAAAACTGAATGCATAAAGAGTTTATGTATCATTGATTAATTGATTAAGAAATAAGGGTGATCCTCATTGATATCTGTTTAGAACTCTGCAATATGACAGTAGATCTTCAAAATGTCACAGATTGGTACAATTTGTGGTTCATAGGTTTTATGATTCAGTATCTTTAGAGGTATATGCGGGTTGGGCTAAAGGAAGTAGCGTATACACGCAGGTTTCCTTCATTAAAGGAGCATATACATTTTTACAAATGTCTTTTGAGGTTATGGTTAGTTCTAGTTGTTGATGTAGTGTTTTGGGTTCAGATCTGTGTACTGGTTACAATGATCTATTTGTTCTAGTTGATTTGTTGAATTTGATTAAGTTTGAATGAATGGTTGATTCAGTTGTGTTAGAGGTTCAGTGATTATTTGATTCAGTTGTTCAGTGATTGTATTATGTCAGAGGTTTCAGTGATTAATTGATTCAGAGATTGATGATTGGGTTCAGTTATATCAGAGATTGATTGGGTTTTAGTGATTGGTTGATGCAGATGTATTTGATGGTTGTATTACAGTGGTGATTGATTTTGAGCTTCAATATTACTAATGGGTCCAGTATGAAAATGTGATGAAACGTGGCCTACATATATTGTTGTTGTGTACCAGGAGTATCCAGTGTGAAAATTTATGAAACGTGGTCCCTGGAGGATATTAAGGGTTGGAGCCTTTAGTGAGGAAGTCAAAGCTTCTTGCCAGTAGTGGATAGTGATTTGATCAAGGGGTTGGAGCTCCCTTTCAGTAGCAATTGGAGAACGAGTGAAGGTTGTAGCCTTCTGTAGGTCGGAGCCTACGTACTAGTAAATATATCGGCTAGTACAAGAACTAGGGGGTTGTAGCTCCCTTCCAGAAGAAGCTAGAGAACGAGAGAAGTCTATAGCCTTCTGTAGGTGGGTGCTTGTGTATTGGTATGAGTCTGCACAAGTACAATATTGTAAACACATTTTCTTATTATTAAAAGAAGACAAAGACAACAGCAATCGGTGGTTTTCACCCACATTGGGTTTCCACCTTAAATCTTGGTGTTCATGTGTGTTTCTTATGTGTGATGGCTTATTTTGTTATTACTGCACATGGTTACTGTTTAATGTTTAATAAAGTACTGATGCACTGATTAAAGATCAACATATGATGAATTAACTAAATCATAAGTTCACTAGATATACGTTGGTTGCCTTAAGAACAGTTGCGTGCACACGTGAGTTCCCTTCACTGAGGTAGCGTATATAAATCTGATTATGGAAATGAAAAAGTTATTGATTTGTAAATATTGATTCACCCCCCCCTCTCAGTATTATTTCCAACAAAGGTTCATATCATTTCTTGGCATTTTCTGTGCTACGCCTCGAAGTGTACGAAACCCCGGGTTGACAAATTAAGCGTTAAAAGGAGTTTGTTGAACTGCAATTCCTGCACTGAATATTTTGGCAATGTTGCGAGGGAGGCATTTCTAAAGATTGGTAAGAACTTTCTTGTTTTATTTCCTTTGTAGTAGGGGTAAGTCTGCTTTTATTTTTCCGTAGTGTGCTTCTATTGTTGAAGGATTTCATAGTGTTGATTTATTTATTCATTTGCAACATTTGATTTAATATTCTTTTCTTGTAAATTTAAAAGTTTTGTCATTCTTTTGGATTTTACTTTAATATGAATGCCTAAAAGGGGTAAGGGTCTGAAGCCCAATAAGGGTCGAGGGAACACTAATAAATCTGAAACTTTTTATCATATTATACATTCTTTTGCAGGAAAAAAGTCCAAATAAACACAAACTCATCACGCAGGAATTGTCCACTTGGATTCTGGAGATAATAGTTCAGGTGTGACACAACCCAAGAAGGGGAAGAAGGAAACTAGTGGTGCTCCAAAGATGATTTTGATCCATACTCAACCTTCTCAGTTTATTGGGAGTTGTTTGATCAGGGGAACAAAAATGGTAGAGCACGAGGATCATGCTAAGGGGACTAGAGAGAATCAAGTAATTGAGGAACAATCCACCTTTGGATTTCCAATAGTGGATTCTGAAAAAACTACTCAAATGAAGAACATTCTGCCATCATCTCACCCTCATTTCTATGGTAGGGTTCACGAAGATCCTGGTTCTTTTATTTTTGATTTTGCTTTCCTATGTAGAAGTTATGATTACTCTTCAGATGCCCATAAATTAAATTTATTCCCTGAAACTCTCAAGGACTCAGCCTTGCACTGGTTCATGGGACTCGGATAGAAAACAATAATTTCTTGGGACCAAATGAAGAGAGTGTTTTTTACTAAATATCACGAATATTGCAAAACTAGAGAAATGCAAGACGAGATATTTACCATTGTGCAAGGTGATGATGAGACCTTGGAGGATTACTTAGAGAGATTTTGATACATCCTCCAGAGGTCAAAACATAAATTTTACAAAAGAACTATAAGGACCTTGTTCTTACATGGACTTATTGAAGAGTCTAGGCATAATTTGAATTTTTTAGGACAAGGGGATATTTCTCAGAAAACGTTTGATTAAATTTGTGACTTGTGCAGAAAATTTTCAAGGAATCAATCGAGATCCAGTAGAGGAAATCGAAGTAGAACTAGTAAACTTGGGTCTACAAATGTTATGATTATTGGTTTGGAGAATAAAATGGACAATATGAAAATTGAAATAATGAATACTGCTAGCAAGCAAATAGACTCTTTAAAAATTCAGCAGAAATTGGTAGATGGACAAGAGTCTTTGACTATTTTTTGTCCTAAATGTAGGAAAAAGCATCATTTAAGAGAATGTCCTGCTAATTTAAAATGTGTGATTTGTGCAGAAAACCATGACACTGAGAAATGCCCCTCCATACTAGGATTAGAATTCGTACTTGAAGGAGAAAATTATGAACCTGAACCATTACATGTTATGGGAGCATGGAGAAATTGGCCTCAATTAGGTGTAGGTATGGTTCCTGAATCTTCACTACATTTTTTTGGTCATAATGCACACCCATATTCCTATTATAACACTCATCACTCTCAACCTTGGCAACATGGGAACCATTATTAGTATGGGAAGCCCCCTCGATCCTGGAAACAAGGATGGAGAGGGTCAAACCATTCACATCAATCCTATCCTACATAGATTCCATCATATCCTTCTACATATTCACCTCACCATATGTCACAAACATCCTTTCCTCCCCTACCTCAACAAAGTCAACCAATTCCACCATTACCTTTACCACCACCTTTCTGACCACCCCAACTGGCTGCTCAATGGGTACCAAATCTTAATAATAAGGTAGTGCAATCGATCTGTTCTGTTGAACCACCCCCTTCTCCTATTTACCAAACCTTGCCGGTTGGGATACATGAGCTTCAATTGAGATCAGGAAGGGTAGTCAAACCAGAAAAACAAAAACAACCCATGGTGATCATTGAGGAGAAAAATGAGGAGGAAACTCATGGTCATTCGAAAAACAATGTCATCATTCAAACCATTCCCACACCATCAGAGTTACCATTCCATTCAAACCAACCTCCCTATCCAGAGAGGCTGGTTATGGAGAGGAGTGACCCTGAGTCCAGTCTAGCTTATGAGATGAGCAATATTTTCATAAAGTTCCCCTTGCTTTAGGCTATTAGAGAGATCCCCTTTGCACGAAAATCATTAGGGAACTCTGTCTCAAAAAGCCAGGGAGGAAGAGAGTATAACCTCAAACCATTCAATTTCTTGGCCAAGTAGCTGAGTTAATGATAGGATGTGCACAAATGGAAAAGTACACCGATCCTAGATACTTGGTTGTCTCTATTTAGATAGGCGATATCCTTGTCCGCAATGTGTTAATAGACCTGGGTGCGGCCATCAATGTCATGACTAGGCAGACCATGGATCAGCTTGGGTTGGTCCATATTCATCCTACCCCTACTATGCTTAAGCTTGCAGACATATCAAAAATCAAGACATAAGGTGTGTTGGATGATGTGGTTGTCTCCATAGATTCTTGGGATTACCCCGCGGACTTTATTGTGCTTCATCCAAAATACCCTGTGGGTGGACATCCCTTGATTCTGGGATGATCATGCCTTGCCACAACCGATGCTTACATTGGATTCCGCTCTGGTGATATCTATGTTTCACATGGATACTCTAAGAAGAAATTCACCTTATGCCCACCTGCTAGATCTATTTAGGATCTCAAGGAAACTTTGTGGTTAGATTACGACAATAGTGATGAGGAGACTCAACCTGTTTCTTTGATCGACCATCATACCGAGTCTACTCATGAGCATGAATTACGAGATTTCTTGAATAACCTAGACACAATCCCTAATTTTGACATGTTTCGTCAAATATTTAGTCCATATATTCAAGGAAATTTTAATTCTCAACCCTCCTCGTCACTAGTCTTAGTAGCATCTTCCTGTACTCTTGAGCTCGAGATTACCCTTGTTAAAATTAGTCCAGGCAAATCCTTTCATAATAGTTCAGACCTAGACTTATCTCAATGAGAGCAGCTTGTTAATTTGTTCCGTGATCACCTTGATGCCTTTGCATGGAGTTACGAGGACATGAAAGGCATACCTCCCGAAACCTGTACTCACCATATTTATATTCATGAGGGAGACCGACCTATTGGTCAACCCCAAAGGTGCATGAACCCTGCGCTAAGAGATATTGTGAAAGAAGAATTGCAGAAACTATTGGGCGCTAATTTTATTTATCCTATATTTGATAGCCAGTGGATCTCCCCATTGGTAATAGTCTCGAAAAAGTATGGGAGATGGCGCATCTACATTGATTATCGAGAACTTAATAAAGACACTCTCAAGGATTACTTTCCCCTTCCTTTTATCGATCAGGTGCTAGATACCCTTGCTAGTAAAAAGTACTTTTCATTTTTAGATGTCTTAAGTGGCTACAACCAAATTTAGATCGCACCCGAAAATCAAGATATGACCACCTTTACATGTCCATGGGGTACATTTTCTTACCGAGTTCTTCCTGTTAGACTATGTAATGCCCCAACAACCTTTCAAAGGGATGTGCTAGCTATTTTTGTTGATGTTGAGTGTGTTGAGATCTATATGGATGACTTTTCAGTGTTTGGTAACTCATTCCAAGAAGCCCTAAACAATTTAGAAAAAGTGCGTTTATGTTGTCAAGAGGCTCGCCTTGCTTTGAGTGATAAAAAGTGTAGATTAATGTGCAAAGTAGGAGTAGTCCTTGGACATTTGGTTTCCGACAAAGGTATCTAGGTAGACCCAGCCAAAATAGAATTTATCTGGCATCTTCCTACACCCAAAACACAAAGGGAAGTAAGAGGGTTCCTGGGACATGCGAGCTATTGTAGGAGGTTCATTGAGAACTTTTCTAGGATAGCTACCCCCATTTTCCAATTGTTAGCTAAGGATAGTGAGTTTTTCTGGTCCACAGCTTGTGGAGAGTCTTTTGAGACATTAAAGGAAAAATTAGTGCAGGCACCAGTTTTGAGAGGTCCCAACTAGTCCCTTCTATTCCACATTTCCTCTAATGCCTCAGATATTTCCATTAGAGCAGATTTAGGACAGGAAGAGAACAAATAATCCTATGTTATTTACTTCATCAATAATAATTTTTCACTCACCGAATTGAACTATACAGTGATCGAGAAAGAGTTTTTTGTCGTAATTTTTGATATCAATAAATTCAGACACTACATCACAAGATATGAAGTCTTTGTGGATACTGATCATTCTGCGATAAAATATTTAATGAATAAACCATTGAATAGTGGTAGAATGACTAGGTGGTTACTATTGTTATAGGAATTTAATGTTACTATTGTTGATAGACCAGGAAAATCTAATGTTGTAGCTGACTATATTTCTAGACTGAATAATCCTGGTGAAGTAATTCCTATTGATGATGATTTCCCTAATGAACATCTTTTTGCTGTGTCAACAAAGTCTCCATGGTTTGCTGACATAGCCAACTATTTAGTCACTGGAAAAACACCACCTCACTTATCCGCTCGTGAAAAGTGTAATATCATATTAAATAGTGTTGCATATTCTTGGATCTAAGGAGAATTTTTTAACACTAGACCAGATCTTATCATTCATATATGTGTAAGATAAGAATAAGTGTTTGATATACTGAGATTTTCCCATGGTGAACCTTGTGGTGGTCACTTCGCTGATAAGAGAACTTCATATAAAATCTTACGCGCTAGATACTTTTGGCCTTATTTGTTTAAGGATGCCAAACAATATGTCAAGCGATGTGATAGATGTCAAAGAATGGGTCAACCTATTCAATCCAATGAAATGCCTTTATGTCCTCATATTATGATTGATCCCTTTGAAAAATGGGCTATTGACTTCATAGGACCAATAAATCCAACATCCATGAATAAAAAGCATATATTGGTTTGCATTAATTTTGTTACAAAATGGGTAGAGGCTAAAGTTGTTTCTTTTGCTACAGAAAAAGTTGTTGAATTTTTGTTTAGTGAAATTTTTACTAGATTTGGTGTTCCTAGAGAGATTGTTACTGACAACGGGTTGCAGTTTATTTCTAATTTGGTACAGGAAGTCATGGATCAATACAAAATTCGACATAGGAAGTCCACTCCATATCACCTGCAATAAAACGGTCAGTTGGAATCTACCACAAGGTGATTGAATCCATCCTCACCAAAATAGTAAATCTGCATAGGAAGGATTGGACCAATCGGTTACCTGAAGCCTTATGGGCTTATTGAACCACTTGAAGGAACAACACATGAAATAGACCATATAATTTGGTATACGGGAAACGAGTTATTTTGTTGATAGAGTTCTAGATAAAAGAAATTCAAACAACAATTCAGTTGGGATTAGATCTCTCAGAAGCACAACAGCAACGTCTATTAGAGTTAAATGAGTTAGATGAATTTCGAAGAGATGTCGTTAAACAGAATGTGTTAGTACAACAACAATTCAAAAAGTGGCATGGCAAGTCTATCAGGAAGAATCAGTTCCAACCAGGTGATTGGGTACTTCTTTATTACTCTAGATTTAAACAGTTTAAAGGAAAATTCCATACACGTTAGATGGGACCTTATGAATTAGTCAAAATTTTCGAGAATGGGCCTGTAGAAATCAAAACTATTGATGGGAAAGATTCAATATTCCTTGTGAACGGGCATAGACTCAAGGTATATTTTCAACCCCTCACAAAGGAAGACTTCATGCAACAAGTGCAACAACAATATGAGCTAGAGATGGTAGGTTGTTATGCCAACCTATTATAGATCTGATTATTTCTTTCCCAAAAAAAGAAAAAAATTAATTAAAAAAAATGACAAAACTAAAAATGAAACAAGAGACCTCGGATGCGGGTGTTCGCACGGCAGAAGGTGAGAGGCCACATGGCCAACATGTGCCGCCACGAGATTATATGCGGGAGGACACTCAGATCGCCGCCGAGGAATTAAATTCTGAGGCATTAGCTCAGAGCCTTCAATGAAATCTAAGGCGAATTGTGGAGGTTGCAGAGCGCATTTATGGTGCCCAGGATTCAAGAGAATGCTGAGAGGGTTAAGTTGGGTGATTGTATGGGGAAGAACCATATTCAGAGTGAGAGGCACGCTGCTCAGGCTGGTGTGGGCAATCTCTTCCTTCTGGTAGACGTTGCGGTTGTTACAGCCAGTTCACAAGCGGTCAAGGGATATTTCGAGCTTGAATTCCCTGTTGACAGAGGCGTGGGTATCACTGTGTTATTTTCAAGAGTTGAGGAGAGAGAACTTCACTCCGCTGGGAAGCGACTCGAGCAGGGGAAACCTACAATTGAAGCTCTATTGTATACCGCCAGCTCCACTTCCAACATGGCCAGGCCAAGGGAAAGAATGCCATGCAGACGCGGCTCTGGTAGAGGGGGCTCCTCACGCCATCCAGCAGTGGATTCCCACCACCATTGCTGTTGTTGTTACTGTCACAGAAGGGTCGGGGCTACCCACATGCAGGCTACCCAGTTCATGGACACGGGCAGCCCCACTGCAGGATCACCCTCTCTTCCACCGTTTGGCACTGCAGTTTTCACCCTTGGAAGCATCAGTGCACACATCTCAGTCCTATTCATTAAGGACACCAAGGAAGATGAAGATGGTTCGGGCAGCAGGGAAACGCTATCCGATGAACAACCGGAAATTGCCGAGGAAAGAACAGTGGGAGCTCCTGAGCAGGCTCCCATCCAACCTCAGAAGCAGGAGGCGTCGTCCTCCAAGAAAGCTGCAGGGGAAGAATGGGAAGGCCTCCCTGAGCATTATGGATGGGCTCCGATTATTGAGGAGAAGCCTGAGGAGTAGCATTTAGCGGCACGCTCCGTCGACCATCGTTTTGTTCAGGTCCGGTTTAAGTCTTCTGTCTCGGTCGCTATCTGTGTCTGGGTATGGAAAAAGTTATATGTTTATGTCTGGGTCTTTCAAGTTCATGTGCAGGTCTTTATATGCTTTGGTTCAGTTAGTAGATCTATTAAGGGCGCTGGCACAGGTCCTCGGTCGCCCCTGCGAGGGAAGTTTTTTGCTTCAAAGCCCCTGCGTGGGTGATTTTGGTTTGGAATGAAAACTATGATGTGTTTTGTAGTGGTCTGGATATAATTCCGGATGGAAATGTTGCCCCTGTGAGGGCTACTTTGGAGTTGCAAGCTGCCAACCCACAGTGCCACAGTCGGCGATGGGCAACTTGTCTTTCTGTCTGTAATGTTTATCTGTACATAATATAATAGAATAGCATAGTTTTACTGAGAAAAAAAAAATGAAACAAGAGAAAAATATTTTCTTGTGATTGTGAAATCAGTTTACTGACATGGTCACAGAAGGATCAGCCTGAAAACTAGCATGCTGGTAGGAAGATCGAAATTCTAATATAATGTGAATGTTGCTTGATATTTATATGTGCTAACTAACACCAAGAAGAAGCACATTTTTAAGTGCAGGAACCAATACCTTATCCAAGTTTGGGACTACTGATACATAATTTTTTATGTAAGCAACAGTCAATTCCCGCTGCATTTACTTTTGGCTCGGCACTATTCAGGCAGAGTTTTGAGGTGAAATTATGCCCTCTTTTATTTCCTTTTCGTAAATTCCCTTCTATTTTTCTTCTTCATCCTATGGAAATGAACCTTCCCTTTCTTCTAAAGAAACTACCCCTATCCAGTTTCATTTTTCTCTCTTTTCCCCTGAATTTATTTTCCCTTTCCCTTTTTCCATGTGCCCTC
This sequence comes from Pinus tabuliformis, assembly GCA_031772625.1. NCBI lineage: Eukaryota > Viridiplantae > Streptophyta > Pinopsida > Pinales > Pinaceae > Pinus > Pinus tabuliformis. Next base: position 556,068,956 of record CM062805.1, on the reverse strand, counting down.
TTGGTGGCTTCACACTTGAATTCCCTATTCAACTTCCTTCCCATTTTGAAATTTACTCCTTTCTCACTTATTTTCTCCCTCATGGACCGTATTGTAGGATCTGATCAAAATTTATGGATTAGATCGAAAGGCATGTACCACTACCAAGAAAGTGGCAATAAAACATCCTTTTTAAATATCGCAAATCTTTCAAGATTCAGCCCATAGATTGTATTTTTTTAAGGAACCTTTTCAAATATTCCACAACATCAATTAGTGTAGGAACAATGATGTCCCTTGGTACAAGAATGTATGTTCCAATGCAAGAACATTAAATCTCAGGTGCAGGAACATGCACTGTTGTGTTCCCCGAGCATAAGAACATGTGCCCAATGCAGGAACAGTAGTAGTCTTCAGTGCAGGAATGTATGTTCGAGTGCAGGAACCAACAATTCCTTAGTGCAAGAATGTATGTTATGGTACAGGAATGTCTAGTGCAGGAATGCATGCTTGAGGCCAAAGTTCAGTCCAAGGATAAAAGGGGATTTATTTTTATGTTTGGTACAAAAATCACGCTTAAGCACAACTGACTACACTACTTTAAAATGATGTCATGCACTGATTTTATTTCATAGATGATTAGAATTTGTTCATCATTACTAATTAGGAAATATTTTTTTAAGTACATGGACGTATAATTATGAAAACCTATCTCTATGTAAGTTAACATGTGTGCCCTATATGAAATCATGAATTGATCAAAGGATTTGTGCGAAAATCTCCCAGAATCCAACATTCATTTTTTGAAAAGCTTGTTGATAATTAAATGATGACCCACTCATATATAAGACCTTGCATTCTATCACATAACTTCCTCCATTACCACCGCCCACCACCAATCATTATTACTGCATGCACGATTATATTAGGACATATCACATCCTTTCCCAAGAATTGAGATTTTCATGAGTGTGACCATTAAAGAAAAAAAATCAATATAGCGATGTCTAGTTCATTAAGCAATTTCGAATTTCTCAGTCCTGGGCCCCCTTCTAATTAGCTCTCTCAAATTCTGAGTAGTTGACAAAATTCAATCAAGAAATGGTGCTTGTTAGAATTGAACCATGGTTTGTGAAGGAAGTAGAGAAAACGGCGGAGTACAAGAACATTCTGTCCATAATGCAGGAGGTAGGATTCCTCCTGTTCTCAATTAAGTTTGAAGGTTTTGATTCTACTGAGGCATTAGAATTTTCCCGAACCTTTGATGGAAGCATACCCAACGTGGGGTCTCTAGAGTTTGAAGTGCCAGAGCAGGCTATTTTGCAGGCTACAGCGCTATAGCCACAGGAAAATAGTGGTTCAAGAAAGGAAAGCTCGAAAAAGGGGCTTGGCATAGATTTGTAGTCAACAAAAAGCAGAAAGTGGACTGGAAAATCGGGCTACAACGAAGTGGTATGATCAAGAAATGGAAACACCTGTTGTAAATTTTGTAGAAGTTCCTTACCTATGAGGGATGATATTCCCTAAACTTCCCATAGCACATCCTCTTTCTATTACACTTTGAGTCAGGTAAGTTGATTAATTTTCCTTACTTCTTTCTTAAAAGTTTGGAAAAAATGTCGAAGGGTGTCCAGAAAAGTCAACAGAGTTAGGTTGGGTTCAACCTATGTCATTATGGGTTGATCTCAATTCTTGTTAGGAAGGAATTAGAGAGTAAAAATGTGACCTAGGGAGGGTTCTTGAAGGAATTATAAGGGGTAAACATAGTGGAGTCACTCGGGAAGAAGGGTAAGAGTAGGAGGGAATAATCTGAACAGACAAATAAAACCCTCACCCCACAAAGTAGTAAGAAGAAAAAGACCCTCTCTAAGGAACCAATGCAGGAAGAGAAACAAGAACCCGTAACCAAAACTCCTCGCCCTTTGAAAAGAATAACTAGAAGTTTTGTTAAGAAGAGGTTTACTCCTCAAGAAAGGGCCATACTCAATCAACCTCTCCGATAAAAATAGATGATTCCTAGCCTAGTTCACCGAATGAGAACAATCTCTTGCTCCTTGCAGATGTTGTGGTTTTCACAGTGTTTAGTGTAGGATACCTTGAAGAGGAATATGTTACTCATCTGTTAGTGTTAGTTGGAAGAATGAAGAAGAGGAAGACCTCTATGACACCAGATGTCAGTGTAGAGAAGGGTCTAGTAGAGGGTCAGGGTGATAAAGCGCAATGTAATGTTGAAGTAAAGGGAGATGAAATACAATGTGATGGAAAAGTGCAGGATGATGAAACACAACATGATGATGAAATGAAGGGTGCTGTGACACCTTATGGTGTCGAAATTCTGGATATTGATATACAGGATGATAATGGTCTTGAAAACACCAACACTTGCTTTGAGTTAACTACTGATAAGATTATGATGTAGGAGGAATTCATTAAGGAGGATTCCACTCTAAATTTGAATAGTCAAGTCGAGGAGCTGAAGAAAAGAATTTATGGACTGAAAGTTTTAAATCAGGTCATGAAAGAACAGGGTGTATTGCTGTAGAATAACAATGTTGAATTGGTAGGGGAAGTTTTCGGCTGTGTGGGGCCTGACCCAGATTCAGCGTTAATTAGCCAAACAAATCCCTACACTACTGACCCTTTTGGCATCAACCCGCAGAGCGTGGAACGAAGTTTCACCCGAAGCAGTATGGGGGGATGCTGGAACCAAGTTTCCACACCTTGAGATGGTCGTGATGTTGGTTTGTACCCTTTGTTCTTGCTTTCACATAGGTTGTTAAGTTCTATGGCTTTGTTAGTCTAGCCCTTTATTCTGTCGTTCAGTACCTCCAAGAAGGAGTATGATTGGCCTTCACACAGCCTTATCCTGCAATTCAAGTACTTTCGTGCTGCTATGACATCATATTGTACGAGTTCCCAGTTATCTTTAAGTGTTTTATTTATCTTACTAAACAATCACAGTTAGCACCACATAAACATATATTCTTACTTGCGTTCAATTAACCAACATAATTACATACATTCACACATCACATAAGAATTGTAAGTGAAATCCATACACAATATGACAAGATGCATTAACAGGAAAGAAAGACACATAATTTGTAGAATTCTTCTCTTTATTGATATCTTCGGATGATTACAGACTCTATCCACCCTGCGCACACTGCTGCAGGGGTCCACACACTCAGTTACAGACTTCCACCTTAGGCCTCTACACACTCAATTGTAGAGGCTCTACCTACGCTACGACCTCAAACTTAGACTTCTCTAAAGATTTCCTCCTTATCACTTAAGACTTCTTTCTTCTAAAGCTACTTAGAGCTTACTTACTTATCTCTTTTTATACAATCCCATGATTCGTGGACCATGGGCAGATATTTACAGCCAAATTTACACTTTACAAATTAAGGGTGGAAAACCCTTTATGAATCATGACACTTTCACACTCCACGACCACAAAATGCGGAGACTTTACAACTTTATTACAAAATTTGACCTAGAACATGGGATTTTAGCCCCAAAAATATCCTTGGGGGATCCTGTTCCCAACAGGGCCCCAACGCAAACATCATGACTCGTCCTCAAGTCACTTGGCAGGTGCGGAGATCTTAATGTGAAGACCTCCCAGCTCAACATGTATGACCGCAACCTCGACAGTGCATTGTGCAGCCGCCTGCTTTGCTTCTTCAACCATCTTCTCAGTCACTACTCCGAAACTATCGACCTGAAGCTTTTGCTAAGTTGCCTATAGAGTCACAAGCTTTCCTTCAATAGAGGCTATAACCACATAAGCCTCATCCAACCAGGGCTTTAGTCATGCCTTCATCACTGCTTCCTTGTGCTGCGTTGCATCCACCTGTTCTTTCAACTACTTGGCCTCCTATAGATTTTCCAGTCTCTATGCGGGCACGACAATTCACGCTGTGCCTTTGACCTCATCATAGAATTGTTATAGTTCTCACACTTCTGTCTCTAGTCATTGTAAATTAGGGTCCTCCTACAAGCTCGTCAGGACCTCAAATGACTACTCAAAAAGTTGTGTGCAGTCTGCTACTGCACTGTCAACCGTCGCTATTTCCTATGTGACAACGGTTGCACACTAATCCTTTAATTTTGGTGGGGTTGAAGGCTGGGCCTTCAGTTGCAATTTGTTAATTTGAAGGTTCAACTCCAGCTAAACCCAAGCCATCTATATGCGAGTGTCACACACCCCTATAGCCAGCTTGCGGACATGCACCTCAACAGGTTCCTCCTCAAGAATGGCCAACTCCGGGACCATTCGACATGCCTCCTCTACGACTTGAATGATTCATTTGTTTTGCATGGTTACCTCAGTCATGGTGGCGATGGCAGAGTCTCGCTATAGTGCCATTTGGTCATTTCTAATCTATTTCTCGCTGATCACCTGTAGGCCGCAGTGCTCACAGGCCCTTAACTCCACAATCACTCCATCCTGCAATAGGTGGCACACCTCGCGAGGGAGTGCTGCCAGATTCAACCCTGCTCCCTTGAGGGCACTGATAGTGGGCCTGTTAGCTTCATTCTCCATGGTCAGTTCTCCATCAGGAAGCACTGTCGCACTGGAGACCTTTGCATACAGCATCTCGACAGCTTCTCAAGTGTCGATAACAAGGCTCGTAAACATTGTGCCAGCCTGTGATGCGCTGGTCTGCAACTCCTGCAAACCTATCTAGATAGCCCCATATATTAATTGTTGTTGCTGCTCAAATTTTTGTAGGGCCTTTGCAGTGACATCCCGCACCGTGTCGCCGATGTCATGAAAATCGCCCTCTATGAGGATGATTGGGTCCAATGAACCCCGTGACACTTCCATACTTTGCACAATCCTCCAATTGCATAGCTCCCCAACTCGGGTAGTGTAGTTTATAGTCTCGTGCCTCCTTTCAACTGCCTACAGTGTTAAGACTATGCTACTCGCATATAGTCACATGGTCGGACCACCGATGTATGGCTTCAATCGACTACCATTCACCTTTCCTGGGAAGGGATCTCCATTCAATTTGACCAACTGAACCGCTCCACCGTCGGTAATCTCCTTAATGACATAGGGCCCTAACCAGTGCATTTTGAATTTCCCTAGAAATTTATCAAACTTACTATCACATAACAAAACCAGGTCATTTACCTTAAAGGTGCACAGCTTAATGTGCTGATCATGCCATGCTTTTTCCACTTCTTTTGGACTTGTTGGTGAAATCCAGCTAGAAATTTCTCTTCCTCAAGCTCATCCAGCTGTGTGAGCCTCTCTTTCGGGGAACCATGATCCGTCATACCTGTGAGTGCCGCTATGCGTAGGCTAGGCACAATGTATTCCATGGGCATCACTTCTTCAACACCATATACAAGCCTAAAGGGTGTCTGTCCAGTCAACTTCTTGCATGTTGTCCAATAGGCCCATAATACTACAGGTATGCACAGGTCCCAGTCCCTTCACTGAGCATTGCAAACCTTGGCCAGTGTGTTATCCAACACTTTATTGAATGCTTCCACTGCCCCATTAGCCTACGAGTGATAAGGCATGCTCTTCTGGTGATATACCTGAAATTCCTCCGTTAGCACGCTGATCGTCTCGTTCAGAAAGTGCGTACCACGATCACTCATCAAAATCTTTGGACACCGAAATAAAATCAGTACATACTCAAAGAGTAACTTTGTGACATTCGCACTTATGCAATCCTTCACTGGCTGTGCCTCTACCCATTGAGTCAAATACTCCATCGCGGTGATAATGTGTCGCACTCTCGTCTTCTTCCCTTGGGGTTGAATCGGTCCCACAAAATCTATGGATTCAAAGGTAGCTCATCCCTCCATGATGGTCAGCCAGTCCTTTGACACACATCACACGCTTTACAGTAAGCTTTTGAATCCTGGTGGAGGGTTGGACAACACAACCCTACGCGTAGAATATTCTGCATGGTTTCTCTCCCTGCATAATGTCCTCTCGCGTCCACGAGTATACTGCTCCTTTCAAACTCCAGTACATATTGTTGCAATATCTCATCTGACCACATTTTGTATAGATGCTCGACAAATGACAGAAACGTTTTTTGCGCACACCACTAACTCCTTCTTCTGTTGGATGGTGTAACCTTCTGAGGCAGTCCCTGTCATTTGGAAGTGTATGATATCTTCAAAATGACCATCCACAATGCATACTGTAAATAACTATGCGTCAGGCAATCCCTCCTCCAAATTAGTGGGCTCTTCCCCTGTTTTGATGAGCGACAGATGGTCTGGTCTCATGTTCAATCATCTAGGCTTCACAATAACTTCAAAATCATACTCCTGGAACAATAACAACCACCTGCAGATTCTCCCCCCCAATAGAGGCTTATTGACTAGGTATTTCAATGCGGAATGATCTGTATACATCTTAAAATGGCCAACCAACAAATAGTGTCTAAACTTTTGGACCATGTATACCATGGCTAACCCTTCACTCTCGGTGGTGGAATAGTTCTTCTTCGCCTTGGATAAGCTTCTACTTGCGAACGCTATAGGATGGTCCAAGTCTCCTCCACCGGCCTATGTCAGTACTTCTCCCAACGCTATACATGATGTGTTGACATGTACATGAAACTCCTTCTTCCAATCCAGGAAGACTAGAATTGGCGTGGCGACCATATTTTCTTTCAAGACATCCAATATTTTCTTATAGTCCTCATTCTAGCAAAACATGACATCCTTTTTCAACAACTTTTCCATAGGCATGGTGATCTGGGCATATCCCTTGATAAACTTTTTGTAATATCCAATATGTCCTAGGGTGGCACGTAGCTGCTTCACACTCCTTAGAGCTTCCAAATTATGTATCACCTTGATATTCGCGGGATCTACCATCAGTCCCTATCTACAAACCACATGACCCAACAGGGTCCCAAAAGGAACAAGAAACAAGCATTTCTTCAGATTGAGCACGATCTAGTATAGTTGACAGGTATCCAGCATCAAGCGCAAACTTGCGACATGGTGTTTCACCAGCCTAAACACACTCCAGTCATCAAAGTACACTTCCAGAAACTTGTGAATAAATTCCTTGAACGCAACAATGAATACGTGCGAAAAAATCGTAGGCGCATTCTTCAATATGAATGACATTAGAGTGTACTGAAAACATCCCCAATCAGTCGCGAAGGTTGTCTTACTTCTATCCTTCAACGCGATTTTGATCAGATGGTACCCAGAGAACCCATCAGTGAAGGAATATGCTTCCTAGCCACCTACATTGTCCAACACTTCATCAGTGAATGGAGTCGGGAATGATCATGTACACAAGCGTCATTCAATTTCATGATATCTACGCATATCCTTATTTCATCCTTCTGCTTCTTTTACTGTACCACCATTGAGCTTACCCAATCAGATTCTTCTATGGGGCCAATGATGCCTACCACGAGCATCTTGTCTAGCTCTAAGTGGACCTTCGCCTTATACTTCATATTGAGATGTAAAGGTCTTTGCTTAACTGGCTTCGCGTCGAGCTTCAACATGATATTCATAACACCCAAGTCTCCTATTATCCCTTTTAGATACATAAACTTGGTAGGGAACAAATCTTGGTATACGCGTAGCAATTCAGCGACCTTATCCATTGTCGCATCATCCCAGTAATATCCAATCTTTGCAAATTTGGGCTCTGCCTCCGTACCAATATTTACCTGTTTCGTTTTTAGTGGTGCAGTTATATTAGGATTCTCAATCTATTAATATCTTGAGGATCCTCATCTTCTTCTTCAGTGGTCACGTTATATCATTCTAGCGCGTGGGTTAGCTAAGTAGTCCAATTGGATTGAATCAAGTCCAAAGGATCCTGCAGTATCCTAAAGATTGATGCTTTCACTTCTTGTAGCACCTCGTCAATACAATCAAACCCATCTTCAAAGCTGAATTTCATTATGAATCCTTCGTGCGGAATATCCCATTTGCCTGTACCATGGTGGAGCTCTGTTTCCAAGTACCAATTCATCCGGATGACATCCAAGGTGTGACAAAACAAGTGCACCCATTCAGGTTGGGGATTCACTCCATAAGCCTCGGCCCATTTGGCCAGGTGTGCGCATGGATTGTCCTTCCTGTCATACTTTTCTGTCATTCGTACCTTCGTCTTCCCAAAACATGTTCTCATCATCCTCCTACATTCATGCCAATCATCAAAGCCACCCTTGTGCGTACCCCACCATCTTGTGGGCGTAGCACACAGTGCCTAGTAAAAAGCCTAGAAGCACTTATTTCCTTGTACTTCCCTCTCAAATGCATCCAAAAATACATCTACATCATTCAAGCCATCATAAGTGGGAAAATTCCTTACTTCTGATGACACACAACACAGTGACTAGGTCATCATGTTACAACTCAGTGTGGTTGCTTCATGTAATGGATTCTGGCAGTGCTCTAATTATTCATCAGAGTCCGAGATGCAGGAACTCTCGTGATCCCAAGCAATTCATCCATCTACTATTGGATTCATCCAATCTTGGTCTCGCATTGTTATCTTATAAATATAGTCCAAATTTTCATCACTCTCATAATCGCAGATTGGTTCAGTATAGCATGATCCTTCAGCAGGATCTATGGGTACTATTACATGGTGTGATTTCTTTTCAAATATCATCTTTCACTTCTTTAGGTTGATTACCCCATTCATATCAGTAGCCCAATCAATGCCAAGGAGTGTAGGGTAGGGGTTGTTGTCATCCACAATTTCTATTACTTCAAAGTCATCCAACGTGCTTGCGCCTTCAATATCTACAGTCACCCCTTACATCCGCCCCATGGGGATGATCTTCTGTTGATTTTCCATCCTTAGCTAAATCAAAGAACACTACAGCACGGGTCTTCCCATCTACTCCCAAGTTTGCTTTGGTAGGACATTCGCATCTAACCCCAAAACCAAAATAACCTAATCCATTTCATACTCTCCTATCTGCACGGTCAGTCTTATCTCTCGTCCTGTCCTTGTTTTATGCTTACCAATCCTTCATACCACGTGCGGTTCACCTAGAGTATTTCCGATGCATCTATTTATAAGCTCTCGTAATCCCTTCATAGCCTTGCTATTGCGTAGCAGCTTCATGTAGGTCTCTAGAAAGGTCATAATCATAGAAGTGTCCATCTCCTAATCTGGCTTATCCTTGATCCCTGAGGTGGAGGCCTCAATGGAGCTCTTCTTTACTTCCATGAAAGTTTCATGTGCACACTCCAAATCAACTTCAGCCTCGTTCGCTAGAGCTTTGCGAACACATGCGATGTCTTTGGGTTGTTTCCCTTATCATCCCCTATTGCAACTCCACTTCAGAGCTGCTTCCATGAAAGTTTCATGTGCACCCTCCAAATCAACTTCAGCCTCCTTCGCTAGAGCTTTGCGAACCCATGCGATGTCTTTGGGTTGTTTCCCTTATCATCCCCTATTGCAACTCCACTTCAGAGCACTATATTCACATTCGGATCCTCTTCATGAGGCTCAGACCTCATCACCTACAGGTTCTGAGTCAATTGAGGTGGTAGCACCCCTTTATTGTGTATCCTCGCTATCAACGTAGGATAGTCCTCTATTTCATGATCAGACAGCGTGCAATATTTTCACGATGGACACATTGGGTTAGTGCAATCATGGGCATAGTGTCCTTGTCCCCCGCAATTGTAGCAGATTAACTGTCCTCGGCCTCTACCAGGTCCTCCTCCACCTCTGCCTTGTCCGCACCCCTGAACACCTATTCATGCCATCCCTATGCTCTGGTCAGGGGGCTGCCTTTCTGCCTGAACCCTATAAGCTCATGTTCTGTCCATAATCAATTCATAACTTCTTCAGCTGTGCTCATCATGCCCTACTGACCTAAAAAAGTTGCAGAATAGTTGTTCGGTGTTTGTATAAACTTCTGCAGCAAATGATAGTCATCCGTCATATATTTTCCTGCTACCTGACATATAGCGCACCACAACGCAGGCCCCATGCTTGGTCCTGCTTGAGCTTCCAACCTTAAAGGCATTGGTTGTCCTCTTGCAATATAGTTCACAAAGACCGGGCAATGGTCTTTGTCATGCCCCTGACCCTTGCATTTCACGCACCATACCTCTTCGCGCACCTTCGGCTGAACTGTTTTGTCTTGCTTCAAACCTTCCATTTCAAGGTAAATATTTTGCAACTGCACATGGATCTACTGAACCCCCAGATTCGGATCTTGCATCGATGTTTCATGCAATATCATTGCAATCTGCAAGGCCTCTGCCTAAGTTGTTATCTTCTGTTGTGACAGCGCAACCCTTAGGTGTGGCAGGAGCGAAGCCATGAACCATTCGCAGTGTTGTCCATCTGTTAAGTTCATATTAACTTTGCGGATTTTACAGTTCAATCTTTGATCCAATTCCCAAGGTGTCTTGCCTAGTTTCATCGTGATTTCTTTGAACCCCACAATCGACTGTGCTTCAGGTTTAGGCCTACTGAATTATTTATTCAGCGTGGTTTGGATGTATACCACTCCAGCATTTGGGTTATCCTTAGAGTATTTAATGTACCAATTTATCACGCGATCCTGCAGAGCACTAACAAGTGTTTCCTTCTTCATGTGATCATCTGTAACACCCTAAGCTTCCCACACAGCTTTCAAAATGAACCAAAACTGGTTCGGGTCCTCATTTCCCAAGCCTATGAACAAAGGCAGCTTCACTGAATTTTCCATGCTGAACTGCGATGGAGGTGGAGGTGGTATGGGTGAAGTCGCAAGCGATGGTGGTGAAGTTGGAGATGGTGTGGGTGGAGGTGGTAGTCACGAGAATCCTTGTCTTATTAACTGAATTTCACTTCACAAAGAAGCCTACGCTACTCCTTCTTCGTCACGTAATGGAGGTGAAATCAATGGACTATATTCAGGACCCTTTCTCCCTTTGTTCCTATAATTCTTTCCTCTTCACATAGCTACGAACAGCAAGGTAGCTACATAACCCACTTTTCACACAATAACATCTTAATATAGGTATTCAAAGACTTCAAGTACTTACCTCACAGACCTTTGAAAAAGAACCTCTCTGCCTTGTTGTAGCTAACTGAGGTATCGACCGCGAATTCAGTCACAAATCCTCCTATGATGCAAGCGAGCCAATGATCGATAATGCAGGTGATCTTATCCTCAGAGTCTTCCAATCTGTGTACTAACTCCAATGTCCAGACAATAGGACCATCAAGTCTCCACCTTCCTTGGCTATCCGCTAGCTTCATGATCCACTAGTATAGCTCAACTGGAAAGGAACATAATAAGATCTCGTGGATCTCTGTATATAGGTACCTATCTAGCCACTGTTCCTTTCTTAGTCATGGATTTCTATTCTCCTATGCCATGAAATCATGGATCTTCCTATCCAACCAGTCCCTAATCTCTTTCTTAGTTGGATTCCAGTGATACAACATCACACATCTCTTATGCAAATTCTGGTCTCAGCAACGGAACCATTTGTTGGCTGCGTGGGGCCTGACCCAGGTTCAACGTTAGTTATCCAAACAAATCCATACACTACTAGCCCTTTCGGCATCAACCTGTGGAGCATAGAGCAAATTGTCAGCCGAAGCAATATGGGAGGATGTTGGAATTAATTCTCCACACCCTGAGATGGTCGTGATGTCGGTTTGTACCCTTTGTTCCTGCTTTCGTGTAGGTTGTTAAGTTCTAGGGCTCTGTTTGTCTAGCCCTTTATTCTACCCTTCAGTACCTCCACGAAGGAGTACGATTGGCCTTCGCACAGCCCTATCCTGTAGTTCAGGTACTTTCGCACTACTATGATAGCGTATTGTACGAGTTCCTAGTTATCTTTAAGTGTTTTATTTATCTTACTAAACAATCACAGTGTAAACAAATATTCTTGCTTGCGTTCAATTAACCAACGTAATTACATACATTCGCGCATCACATAAGCATTGTAAATGAAATCCATACACAATATGACAAGATGCATTAACAGGAAAGAAAGACATAAAATTTGTAGAATGCTTTTCTTTATTGATATCTTTAGATGATTACAGACTCTATCCACCCTACGCACATAGATGCAGGGGTCCATGCACTTAGTTGTGGACTTCCACCCTAGGCCTCTGCACACTCAACTACAGAGCCTCTAACTATGCTATGACCCCAAACTTAGACTTATCTAAAGTCTTCCTCCTTATTGCTTCTTCTTTCTTCTAAAGCTACTTAGAGCCTACTTACTTAGCTCTTTTTATACAATCCCATGGTCCAGGGACCATGGGTAGATATTTATAGTCGACTTTACACTTTACAAAATAAGGGCGGATAACCCTTTATGACTCATGACACCTTCGCACTCCACGACCACATAATGTGGAGACTTTACAACTTTATTACAAAATTTGACCTAGAACATGGGTTTTTAGCCCCAAAACTGTCCTTGGGGGATCCTGTTTCCAACAAAAGTTCAAGAACGAAAACGACAAGAAAGAGTGTGGAAGTTCTGAGATTCTAAATGCTATGGTTGACTCAGGAAATTGGTCAAATGGGTCAAGAAGGCTCTAACTAAGAAGAAAAGGGCAATGAAGACATGAATTAGCATATAGATACAGGACTAAAGGAAGGTAACCATGTGTTTTTTTGCAGAGGTAAGGGTAAGCTTGTGTGAGGACACACAACATGATAGGGATGGGAGGATGTTGGTGGCTAGAATTGTCCTACTTTTTGGTCTCTATCATATCCCAAACACACCACCTTAACCATTGTTTTAACCTTGAAGGCCTATATTCCTGTACTTTTTCCCAATTGCACATGTTCCTACACTCGACTTATGCTTTTCATATTCAAAGGTTATATATGCACTTAATCATTAAATTTACAGTTTTTATATCTTAAAATGTCTTTGCAACTAATATATTCCTTTCCTAAGTAATTCGATCGAACCAAAGTGTTAATCTATGTGAGATATTGGGTTGGTGCAGGAATCATGCTTGTACCGGTCAGCGTTCTTGCACTTTCGAGGCATCTGTCAATTTTTGTTTGACTCACCACTTATGGACGAGACAACTCAGTAGACTACATGAATTTCTTGTTTAAGAGATCAGTTTCCTTGATGGGCTCGACGCTTAGAGAAGAAGGCAAGATATGAAGGATGGACTTCCGCTACAAAACTTGTGTTTAGACCTTATGTGAACAACTGAAAGGTTTAATATATCATGTTGTTATATTTTTGTTGCGGCCAAAAGCTGAAGCATGTATTTAATAGGGTGTCTCCGTATATGTTAGCTAGTGATGTTGTGTTAAAATTTTGCTACCAACTGTAATTTCTGAGTATCGTCATTTTTGGGCTGGATCGGGGATCCATGATGTGTATTTCCTCTTTTTGGAACTTAATAGAAAGGAACATGCCAGTTTTGAAATTCTTTGTCTCGATATCTTTGTGATGCTCCATTTGAGCTCTTGAATTTTTCTATTTCGTTACAGGGAAACGAGCTGGTTGGCTAGGGCCCAGCCAACCCAACTCGTTCTCCCTTCATTAAAGGTGTGTTAGATTTATTTTCATGCAAGGTTAGTGAAGCAGATCATGTTTGGATTCTTTCATAGCTGATGGAATTTAATTTCTTGCAAGCTATGTGATCTGGATCCAGGTGTGTGTGTGGTTCATTTTCATTTACTTTTATTTCCTTCCATTCTTTCCTGCAAATGTGTGCTTCCCTTTTCTTTACAAAGTAAATGTACATCTAGTTTCCTACACCGGTGTGTTTTTGTTTCAACAAGTTGAAAGGTTCCTTTACTCATTACAACCAGTCATTCCTATTTCTACAGGTCTATTATTCTTTTGCAAATAGTGTTTTCCTTTTTAGTGAAGCATATTCCAATATTCAAGTTCAGATTTAGATTTGATTAATGTCAATAAGCTTTCACTAAAACATTGTTGCATTACCTGGATTTATACTTGCACTTGTTGCTGGACTTAATATTGAATTTGTCAGAAGGATTCCCTGAGTTAAAACAATTATATGTATAAGGGTGCAGATATAATTTACTCAATTAATAGTAATCTCAGGAAAGAGCTTGTTGATGATTGGGTCAAAGTAGTTTCCAAGGAAAACAGTTTCTTATTTCAAAAGAAATTCCCTTTGGCTATGAAATCAGCTTTCATTTCTGAGAATGCGATTAGTTAACAATTCATTTTTCTTATAGAGGTTCACTTTTCACCTTTTATTTATTTTCTTATTTAACATGCTTTTATTTCTTGCAACTGAATTGGAAACCAAGTATAAGAACTCTGGTTTCCTAGTACAGGAACCTATGTTATAGTACAGCAATTGACATTCTGAGTACAGGAACAGAGTGCTCTAGTACAAAGGCTCAGAGCTCTTGTATGTAGGTCAAGATCTTCAATAAATGCCAAATATTTGTATACTTCCAGTATAGAAGCTTCACTCTAGTACAAGAACAACGTTCCAGTATAGGAACCTTGTTGCGGTACATGCACGACAGCTTGGTACAGGAAGGAAAATCTTGAGGAAGACAAACATCCTGATTAGTTGGATCATTTTATTTTATCGAATCATATTGTTTGTGATGAATTGAGAGTTTCCTTTATTTGAGCTTCTGCAAAGTACATTATTTTCATTCAGCACCAGAGTTTTCTTGGTATTCATTGCCAGGTGATATTTCCTTTCGAGTATGCAATTTGTAATCAAAGAAGTAGGAATACAATTAGAGAAGGTTTATATCATTTCTTGTCATTTCCTATGCTACACCTCGAAGTGCACAAAACCCTGGGTTAACAAATTAAGTGTTGAAAGGAGTTTGTTAAACTACAATTCTTGCACCCAACACACTCATCATTGGGAAAGAATTTCCAAGAAATTTGTGGGAGGTTTACAAACAAACAAGAAGGGAGATGAATAATTATTTGTGGTAGTTGAAAATTTTAATAAGATGTGCATTCTCATGTCTTGTAAAAAGATTTTAATATTGGAAGAAGTTTTCATTGATGTCAAAGATGAATGGTACGTTGATAAAGATGAAAAAACCACAATATTCCCTTGCACTTATTTGACGACATGTGTGAAAAGGAAAATAAATTTGGATACAATATATCTATAGTTAGGTTTCCCTCATCATGTCATTTCGTTTGATAGGTGGCATTTCATGTGGGTCTTCATGATTGGAAAGATTCTTGATTTGAACTTTGTGCCCCAAATGCATGGATTGATGTCCCAAATATGGTTTTGCACCAATGCCTTTGCCCCAAAATTTTATGGCCTTAAACACTTCTTTGTTGCCATAAAAAAAATTATATTTTAATAGGTCTAAACTCATGTTCCCTAATCAGCCTTGAAAGGAAACTATTTTAAAGAAAAAAGTTGTTTTCTTTTTAGTATCCTAATCCTCCTCTAAGAAGTTCATTTCACCTCCTTTAGGTCAGCTCCTATTGAATGGATCATTTCAAAATAAAATTAATTGTTGTTACACTGGTTAGCTCTATTATACAGATTTAGTTTCAAAGAATCAAGTTAGTCCCATTATAGTCATGCTAACACACTATTTATGTCCCTAGGAATGGGAAAATATGGAAAAGAATCTGCTATTTATCTGAGATTTATGGAAAAAAAAATCAGTTGAATATTTGTAAAGAAAGTTTGCGATTTAAGAAAAAACTCACATCTCTTTGGAGTTGTCTCAAAGAAGGTCATAACATGCCTCAAGGAAACTTCTATTTAGGCCCTAGGAAGGGCGAGGAAAGGCCTCACAAGAGCCTCAAAAATTTCCTCTTTTAAGATTTTCTTCAAATTTCTCCTTTGGGGACTTGGTGCTTGCATCTTATTTGCATGAAGATTCTTATGAGATTTTAATGTTTTCATTGATCTTGTTGACTTCAAACTTTAATGATACAAATTATTTCTCATGCTTCTTGCAATATTTTTCCTTCCTTTTTAGATGGCATTTGGTCACTTCTTCAATTCTCCTTGATTATTCAAGATGGGTCTTCAAGGAGATAATTTATTATTTATTCCTTCTCTCTTTTTAACTAAATTCAATTTGTAACTTGACCAAGTCTTTGGATTTTTCTTTAAGATAACTTGCCGAATTGTTTTCTCTAAGATCTTTGACTGAGGAGAATTGTCCCACCTTGTCTTTTACAGTATCTAATAAGCCTCTTAGAATGGTAACCATTTCTCTTGCATCACATTCTTTTGAATTGTTTGTAGTTGTATCTTTGGTAACAATTGTGAACCATATACAATCTAGGGCTTTCAAATAGGTCTCCATATATATGCTCCATAATTCATAGTCTATTCAATCAAACACAATAGGTGGAATCATGAAAGTTGGGATAACTCGATCTTCATTAAAGGCTCTAGTATGATTTGGTACCATTGCAATAGAGGATACCTCCTTTTCCTTTTCCTTGGAGTATTTGGAGGCTAGCCTTTTTTCCTTTCCTATATTTATTCCTAAGATCTACCTTCCAACTATTATACTGTGATGAAGGAACTTGGCTCTGATGCCAATTGTTAGGAATACTAGGGGGGGGTGGTGAATCAATATTTCAACACATAAGTGGACAAGAAGTTTCAAACTTGTTCTTTGAGTAGGTCTAGGTTCACTTTGGATACCCAAGGGGCATCATTTAGAGAGGGACACAAGATTTCTTAGTACATTTTGGAATACATTTTGGGACATGATGGGAATGTTTTTGAATAGGTGTACAATATTCCATCCTAAAAAAATGGGAAAACAAAAGTAGTCAATTGGAATTAGATGAAAATTTTGAGGGTTTACATTCAGAAGCATCCAAAGACTTGGGATGAAAATCTAGTATATATACAACACTCTTATAACAAAGTAGTCCACACTTCTACTCATAAGTCCCCATTTGAAACTTGTTTTAGATATTTTCCACCTCCGACTTTCAATATTACATATGGAAAATAAGGAGGAGTTAGGGAGGATCTTACAAGGGATGCTTTAAGGAAAGACAAAAATAGTTGAGAATATTGGGTAAATCCATCTGCAAGTATAAGAGATACTGCTAGTATGGAAATTTATTGAAGGTGTGCAAAAAGTCTCTACTTTAGCTATTAGTGACAAATAGCCCTAACATCCATGGAATAAAAATAAAATATGCTAATGTGTTTCAGATATGAAAAAACACTATTAAAAACCCTGCAAAAGACAAACTGAAAATACTGAAAAATACATAATAGCTAATAAGACAATGATACCTAATGGAAATGAAATGATTTTTATTAGTATGAAATATTACACCTGTTGCAGAAGAATATAGACTTGGCCAAAGAATCCCCCTCCATGGGATGGGTTCTTTTGTTCCCTACGCTTCAACAGTTGGTCTCTCTCTCATTGGTTGCAATAAGAAAAAAGGATAGTGAATATGTGAACTTGATGTGGGAGCTTGTTGAAAACAACAACAAGAAATGTTAAAAACAGCATCAAGAAAATCCTAATTTAATTTGTCCTTGAATTAAATTAGGAGATAAATCAAAATTTTATTCTCATAGCAACTTGTAATAGTTAACTAAGTTAATTTGACTTAGTTGGCTCAGTAAATTCAAGTTGGAAGTCTATCTAGAGTCATGTAGAGTGATTCCTAAATTTTAGGGGTCCAAGTTGAGTTCTTTTGAGTTGTAATTACTTAACTCAGTCTAACTGAGTTAAATTCATTTAAACAAGTTCAATCAGTTGGAGGAACTAGTAGGAGGTCTACTAGTTGGGATCAACTTTAGTGTAGCTTCACTGTTCCACCGGTTAACTAAATATTAACTCACAAATAACTCATGCATGACAGTTCAGAGGAAGACATAGTTTAGATTAGAGTTCAGGGACAATGTACTATTAGTTGTATAATTTTCCGAGACGAACAGATGGTACAGGCAATCACTAGAAGGCCCATGATGGATTACACAGTTGTGGTGAGGGATTTTCCCAATTAAATGTGGGCTAATTCCCTTAAGGATTCTGCAATGAAGTAGGGGCTTGGCAGGTAGAAGAATTGGCTAAGTGTTGGCTTGATCTAGTTTGTGAAGTAGAGAGATAGATTGTAGGCATGCAGGAATTTTTCGGGTGTAACAAGCATTTTATTTCTTCTTAGATCTTCTCATTAATGCAATATAGATAGTCATGGTTTTGAGCAGTTGTTTTCCATAGAAAATATTGTGTTATGTGCGATTAAAATTCTTCCATTTCTACTTAGTGTTTTCATCGATCAATTTTGGTTTCCACTTATGAGTAGATTAGATTATTGTCTTATGTTTTAGCATATCACATAAGTTGTTGAATCTAAAAGTAAAAATCTACATGGTATCAGAGATGAAGACATTATAGAAGAGGAGAATTAGAGTTTGTTGTGTAGGTGAAATCTAATTTGCAGGTTCATAATTTAGAGTTAGCAATATGTCATTCTATGATTTGAGACTTAAGTATGCCCTGGAGGGATGCTCGAATTACATAGATTGGAAGGACAAGATGGAGGTAGTGTTGGAAGACAATGGGTTGAAGGAATTCATAGATAATGATATTCTGAAGCGTCCGGCATCTGATGCTAAAGATCTGGTTGAATGGAGAAAGTGTGTGGAAAAAGCAAGAAGGATTATCCTAGAAGGAGTTCAAGATCATATTGTCTTGAATATACACAGTAAGGAAACTCCATTTGCAATGTGGAAGGCATTGATAGAACTATTTCAAAATAGCAGTGACCACACAGAGCTGGCCTTGAAGGAAAAACTCAGAAATATCAAGATGGAGAATGGTGACTCTCTCTCGAAGTACCTGACCAAGTTCACCCAATTTCGGGATGAGCTTGGAAGTGTCAAGATTACTATTTCTGAAGATTATCTGGTGATCCTATCACTTCTAGGACTTACCAAGATCTAGCACAATTAATGGGAGGGAGAAGCTACCAGAGTGGGAGCGATTAGGGTCTGACTTGGTACAAGAAGAGTTTCAGTGGAACACCATATATGGGACCTCATCCAAAGAAATGGAAGAGCAATTTGCATTAGTTAGCAAAGAAAATAAATCTAGGGGAAAGAAGTCCCAAGGTGAGGAGGGAGGAAAGAAGAATAACTTGTCAAACATCAAGTATTTTCACTATCACAAGTAAGGGAACTATGCCACAAATTTCCCACAGAAGAAAGCAAGCAAGAAGGAGCCTGCGGAAGTAGTAGTAGGTGAATCTCAAGCTTCATAATTTGAACTTGATTTCACTCTCATTGCATGCATGGCCACCACTGTAATGGGAAGCATGTGGTATCTCGACGATGGTGCCTCATTCCATATGATAGGGAATAGATATCTCTTCAGTGACTTTAAGGAGAAAGACCTCAAACATGACATAGAGTTTGGAGATGATGGGAGGTATAGTGCAATAGAAATTAGTACAATTACCTTCCAGAGGGAGTTGGGTTCCCCTCTGAGAATCACAAATGTGATGTATGTTCCAAGACTAAAGAAGAATCTTGTTTTCACTGCAGTATTGGAAGACCATGGCTATGATGTGATTTTTAGAAAATGAAAGGTTTTTCTTAAATAGGTTGCCAATGGACAAGTGAAACAAATCGATGTGCGAGTCAAGAGCCTATATGCACTTGAGGTACAAGATGCATGCAAAGCCTTGAGGAGAAAGGAAAAGTTTAGAGACTTGGTGGTTGAGAGGGAGCATGAATTATCTCACAACATGTAGCCTCAAAAGAAGCCTCAGAAAGTTGTCGAGCAGCCACAATTAGAGAAGTAGAGAGGAGACCGATGGAGGCATCCACTCAAGCATAGACCTCCCATAGGGGGAAATTTAGAGGCAAGTAGGAAGAGGGAACACATGCAGCCATACCTCCAAGTGAGAGGTGGGGTGACGTGAAGTAATACGCCCAAGAGTGCAAAAATTTGGGTAAGGTACATCGAGATGTTTTATCTCACAGATCATTATCTTGCTACAAGAGCCCAAAGTACATAGTAGCAGGATGGATCAGTGGCGGTTGTTGCAGTCATATGTCAGAGTGATAGAGGCAGAGACTAGAAATAATTAGATACTATGGAGTGTAGAGCAGAGTTTGTAGCAGTCAAGGAAAATTTTAAGAACCCCCGCTTAATTCATATATATAATAAATGGGCGAATCTCCATGGTATATAGGAAAAATGGAAGGCGATTTTATCAATAATATAATATGCATATATAATTTTTTGGCGAATCCCTCACCAGGCATGGCGAATATTTTACTCAATTATAAAATCTTGTGTTTTTTGAATACACAAATGAAATCATTTCATTTCTTTAAAATATCTTTTAAAATCAAAATTACCAAAATTACATATCGATAACCTAGTGGGTGTAGGATAAAATTCACCTGTGTCATTAACAGAAAGCATGTGAAAAACCCTAATACTATATATAAAACCAAGTAAAATTCAAATTCATCACTTCAAGGGACCTCGTAACCACCCTGCCAATACACAAGTATGTTCCCATTTACAGTTAGAAAAATTACCCAAATTACAATCTGTTTACTCCAGCATATGTTGGAAAGTTATAGAAGGATGACTAGTGCAATCAATCCATTCCTTTTAGCCCTATGTTTGTTTCAGTTTAAAACAGAAGTATACAAATATACTTGTCCAATGTCTACGCTTTAACCATTCACCTTAAGATTTTTTTACAATATAATTTCCTAAGCCTATTTAATATCTTCATTATCATAAAAACCAACCTATATCCATCTTGACTCCACATCTACCACTCTTAGGGGGATGAAATCTATTTATCCCTCTGAGCACTTGGTAGACCCAGAATTAAGATGGATCTAAGATGATAGAATTTCCCCTTTAAATAGTCTATGCTCACATAAATACCATGGTATTACCATGGGTCAATACCATGGGTTATCATAAACCTGGAGCTTAAAAATTACTATTAGTAATTTATAAAAATTAATAAAATTAATATTTGATTTTTATTTTTATTTTTATTTTAACCAAGCTAAAATGTTTAACATACATTAAATTACAACATCCAAGCCCCGAGAGGGATCAAATATTTTTTCACTCTATGTTAGTTTGCATATCATGATATGTGATACCTCTCGGGAGTTAGTAGATCAAGAGTAAAGATGGATCTATGCTAGTTTAATTCCCCCATTTTAATAGGCTACATTCCAGGTGAATACCATGGGTCAATACCATGTGCCATTTTGGTGAATACCATGGGTCAATACCATGTGCCATTTTTATTTTTATTAATACTAATATTAGGGTTAATAATGTTCTTTTGCATGGTATTAATAACAATCTAGTCCATGGTATTTGTCCCATAGTATTTTGCCCATAGGTTTCACCTAAATATAACGCATTTTTTGAGTGTTAGTAAATATAAGGTGACTTATGGAGTAAATATAAAAAAATGTTTTATTTGTTTACCATACCTCTCATTTATTTATATTTTATTAATTTACCATACCTCTTATTTATTTATATTTTTATTAATTTGCCATACCTCTTTTATAAATATGGTATTTGGGCCTTTGGCCCATAGGATTCATTTAAATAAAACCTATTCTTGGAAATGGGCGAATGGATTCACTTAAATAAAACCTATTCTTGAAAATGGGCGAATGGAAGGTTGTAACTCCTAATTTCAAGGGCTAAATTTACCTTTTTTACCCTCTCCCTTAAAATAAGGTGGGCTATTTGAGGTGATTTGTAAAAATGTACTATGATACAAAATATTCGCCCACTAAAAATTTAAAACCCCTTAATTTCGCCAAAGGGCAAACATTCGCCCCTAAAATTTTCTATGGTAGCAGTGCAGAGTCAATAACACTGCAGAGTTTTTAGTAGACAGTGCAATAACTAGTAGCAGTCAAAGGCTCTAGTGACAGATGCATCGTACTGATTCAGGTTGCATGCTTTTTCATTTTCAGAAGTTGCAACAACAATAAAACTTGAGAGAAGTGTTGCATGCAGAACACTCCAAAGGTACCAGATGGGAATAGAGTTGAATTCCTTTCTTGTTGAGAGAGAGTGTTGAAAATAACAACAAGAAATGTTAAAAATAACATCAAGAAAATCCTAATTTATTTTTTCCTTGAATTAAATTAGGAATTAAATCGAAATTCTATTGTCATATAAACTTGTAATAGTTAACTAAGTTAATTTGACTTAGTTTGCTTAGTAAATTCGAGTTGGAAGTCTATTTAGAGTCATGTAGAGTGGTTCCTAAATTTTAGGGGTCTAGGTTGATTTCTTTTAAGTTGTGATTAATTAACTTAGTCTAACTGAGTTAAAGTCAGTTAAAAAAGTTCATTTAGTTGGAGGAACTATTAGGAGGTATAGTAGTCGGGATCCTTCAGTGCAGCTTCACTGCTCCACCATTTAATTGAATATTCACTCATAAATAACTCATGCATGTCAGTTTAAAGGAAGACCCAGTTGAGATTAAAGTTCAGGGACAATGTACTATCAGTTGTATAATTTTTCGAGTTGTACAAATGGTGCATGCAATCAGTGGAAGGCCCATGATGGATTGTGTAGTTGTGATGAGGGATTTTCCCAATTAAATATGGGCTAAGTCCCTTAGGGATTGCGCAAGGAAGTAGGGGCTTGGTAGGCAACGAAATTGGCTAAGTTTTGGCTTGAGCTGGTTTGTGAAGAAAAGAGATAGATTGTACTTGTGCAAGAATTGTTTAAGTTGAACAAGACTTGTATTTTCTTCTCATATCTTCTATTTAATGCACTATATATAATCGAAGTTTTGAGAAGTTGCTTTCCACAAAAAAATATTGTGTTATGTGCGATTGAAATTATTCCTTTTCTGCTTAGTGTTTTCATTGATCAATTTTGGTTTCTGCAGAGGAGTAGAGTAGATTCGTTTTCTTGTGTTTTAGCATATCACATAAGTTGTTGAATCTACAAGTACAAATCTACAGATCTCAGTAGTCACAAGAAGATAGTGACGACAACAAAATGGTCATGTGCAGAGAGTGAGGAGAAACCTCTCTATTTATAATAAAATGCTAGCATAGATCTATATCTAGAGAAATAATAAAAATTTATTAGACTAAAACAAGATCTAATCCTTAGGAATATTTTATTATATTTAAGAGGAAAATATTCTTGAAATATTCAAATATATTTATTTAGTGGACTAATTCAAAAATTAATTATTTATTGAGTTAATCAAGATAATTGGTTAAAGTAATTAACAAATAAAAAATGATTTATTAATTACTTTAAGAAGATATGGCCAAAATGATTTAGAAATAATTATTAAATAATGATTTAATAATTATTCCATAGGAGAGTTGAGTAATGGTTAAGGAATAATAAATAAATAATGATTTATTTAATCATTCCAATGGTTGAGAAAAATATTTTGCTTATTTTCACTAAATGGGTAAATATGAAAATAACATGAAATTAATGAAATGAATTTCAGGGTTATTTTCAAGTGAGTGAACATCAATAATTTAGGAAAAGTGTTTCTCCAAATTAGTTCCTAAGGTGAAAGTGGGTTTTTATGTGTAAAACCCACACTAAATGGTGTATCTTAATCATTTTAGTGGAAAATGGCTAGGTGATCACTCTTTAGGTGATAGCAGATTTCCCCCCAATGTATGTGTTAGGAGCACATCATACAAACGAAATACATTGTAGGTTCACTTCCACGAGACATTGAAGGGGATTCATAGAGAGATATAGATAGAGAGTATTGTAGTAATGAAGGGAAGAATTAAAACTCAAGGAGGCGATACCTACTTATCAAATAAAATTCTTTGAGATAGCTCAGTAAAAAGAATAATGGTATGCCCAACAATGTGGGTCTGAGCAACATAATACATTATACATGATACAAAGTGTGTTGGCATCAGTGGGATAGAAAGTAATACAATGATATAATGATTCCCATATACATTTGTGGCTAGAATATAGAAGCTAGGACTAATAAAATGAATATTGAACATAGTACATAGGACAAAATCCCCCCAAGCTATTATGAGGGGGGTATTGCAACCAAAGAAGCCCTGTTGAATAGGAAAGGGCTGTGAAGATCTGAATGAACCAAATGAAAGAAATCTCATGTTGTGGGTTGTGAAAATGGTGGAAATCGAGCCATTAAAATCTACAAAATTACATATGAGCTGAATCATGTGTAGAATTTCCTATTGATTCACAAGCTCATGCAATTTACTAATGCATGGGACAAGAATATACTTCTATTTTCAACCAGCTGAAGCCAATAGATCGATGAAAACAATATGAACAAGAAGAAGACAAATCAATGGCACATAAAACAATAAGCTTTCCTAGGGAAAGCCACAACTCAAAACCCCACCTATCTGTATTGCATTAAATCAAAAATATGAGTGAAGATACAAAACTTGTTCTCACAAGAACAATTCCGCACATGTATGCTCAACTCTCTACCTCACAAGCAAACTATTAGCCAACACTAAGCCAATTTACACTGCCTTCCAAGACCCTATTTCTTTACACAATTCCTAAGATGAATATCTTGTATTTAAAGGGAATTCATGCTTCCAAAATTGCGCAATCCAAACATAGGTCCTTCTCTGATTACATACATGATATTTACAACTCAGTGAATCATACAATTGATAGTATATTGTCCCCGCACTCTATTTTCAACTGGGTCCTTCTCTAAACTGACATGCATGAGTTTCTCATGATGGAATCTTCAGCTAACTATAGTAGCACTTATGGATGCACCAGTGCACCAACTGACTATTAATCCTCTATTAGTTCCACAAACAATTAGAACTATTTTAACTTACTATAACTCAATAAATTGAGTTATCTAATTACAACTCAAATAAACTCATATTGGACCCCTAAAATTTAGGGAGAACATATACATGACTACATAAAGACTTCTAACTTGAAATTCCTAAGCTAATTAAACTTAATTAACTATTTACAAGTTGCTATGAGAATAGAATTCGATTTTAAATCTCAGTTTAATTCAAGGACAAAATAAACTGGAATTTCTTGTTTCCATTTCTCAACACTCCCTCTCAACAAGATATGGGTTATCATATACCACGATCTTGTCTTTGTGAAACTTGAATTTACATCTTGACAATGCCTTTTCAAAATGTTAGTGTCTTGTTCCTCTGTGGAAAAGTACTCTAACAACATGATCCGCCTCAATACACAATCTCTGAGATGATGATATCGAATATCAATATGATTGTACCAATCATGAAAAATGGAGTTTTAGAGAGTTTGATACAACTTTGATTATCGAGATAAATCACTTTTGGATCCATCTCCTAACCAAAAAGACCAACCAGGATCTTCCTCATCTAGATGGACTCACATGTTTCCTGACTTGCAGCCATGTACTTTGCCTCTATTGAGCATAGTGAAACTGATCTATGTTTCCTGTTGTACCAAGAAACTGCCACTAACCTAATACTAAAAATCCCTCCTCATGTGCTTTTTCGGTCAGATGGAATCCCCACCAAATCTTCATCCATGAAGCCTTGAAGCTTCACTCCCTCTATCCATCTATACCATAATCTGTAATGAGTAGTGCCCCTGAGGTATCTCAATACATGATTTTTTGCATTCCAATACAGCTTGGTAGGCCTAACCATCGCTTGAATCAACTAGTTAATTTGATAGCATAAATCTAGTCATGTGTTCACCAAGTACAAGAGTGAACCCACAAGATGCATGTAAACAGTAGCTTCCACTACCTCTCCTAAAGTAGAATCCTCTTTCCTCCAATTACCAACTAGAGGAGTCTCCATAGGCTTGCAACTCTCCATGCATAACCTCCTGAGTATCTTGTTGGAATACTTTCCTTGAGACAAAAACAACTCCCCATCACCCTGCCATACTTCCATGCCCAGAAATTAATGCATGAGGCCCAAGTCCTTCATCTCAAATTCTCTTTCAAGTTCCTCCTTGCAATATTTGATCAACTGATCATCACCTCTCAGTATGAGATCATAAACATAAAGTAAAATGATCAACAGTTTACCTTCCACCACTATGTTGTACAGGTTCGCATTCGCTTCACTCTACATAAATCCAAATCCAATGAAGTAGTTGTTTATCATGGTGTACCAAGCATGAGGTTCTTTCTTCAACCCATAAAATTCTCTCTTGAGCCTGTGCACATGCGAGTCATGGTCAAAGGTTTCAAAATATTCAAGCTTCTCTATGTACACCTCTTTCTCAATCGTGCCATTAAGGAAGACTTTCTTTATATCCATCTGATGTATCTTCCACCCCATCTACACTGATAGTGGCAATATATATCTGATCGATGAGTACCTTGCGAGAAGAGAAAAGGTATCATCATAGTCAATCCCCTTTATGTGTGAAAAGTCACGGGCAACAAATATAGCCTTATGTTTCTCCACACTACCATCTACAGCTTGCTTTACCTTGTAAAACCAATGAGAGCTCACCATGTCCTTATCCTCTGATCTCATGACCACATCCAAAACACTGTTATGAACTATGGATTCATACTCCTCCACCATGGCATCAAACCAAACTGGCTGGTGCGCTACTTCCTCAAAGGAAGATGTGTATGTCACAAAAAATCCACTCATAAGAGTCATGTATCCAGTGAACCTGTCAGGTAAACTTCTCTATCGGTGTTGTGAAGTGGGTGCTCCCACATTATCTCTAGCATCAGACAACAATCTATCTACCTCTCTGGTGCACTTTCATCCATATCTAGAAGACTCTGCCTGAGTGGATGTCTCCACTCCTGGATCCTCTACATGTGGCTGCTCCACATCAATCTGAGGCTCCTCAAACTTAGCAGCTAAAAGCTCCTCAACTACATGTAGCTCAAGCTCCCTCTCAAGGGAAACTCACATGGCCTTCTCCTCATTGAACTTAACATCCTTTGCAAACCATTGTCATCATGTTGGTTGAAAACTACAACCAATAGTCGTGAGATGTATCAATGTATCCCAAAAATATCCCCAACTTTGTTTTAAGCTCAAGCTTCTTTCGTGCATCTTTGGTCACATGGAAATATACCGATGACCCAAAAATTCTGAAGTGACCGACATCTGGCCTCTTACCAGAATAATCCTCCTCTAATTTCTTCTTCCCAAGTATGCAATGTGGGATACAGTTCTGAACATAAACCATTGTATTGCATGCCTCAACCCACAAGTATAGTGGGAGGTCCTGATCATGCAACATCGCCCTCCTTTCCCTTCGTATGCTTTTTTTCTTCTTCTCGGCCACCCAATTCTACTGAGGGTTATGGGGTACCATCAACTCCTGTTTAATCCCTTCCACTGCATAGAAGTTCTTAAACTCATTCGAGACATACTCGCCACCATTGTCACTTCGTAGAGATTTAACCTTATTTCCCAACTCTTTTTCCACCAATGCTTTAAACTCACAAAAAAATGTGAAGGTTTGATCCTTTTTCTGCATAAAAAATATCCAACATTTTTTAATAAAGTCATCAACAAATATAACATAATACATGTGTTTGGCCGTGGATTCTGTCTAGAATAGTCCACACACATCTGAATGGAATCACTCTAGAATAGCCTTTGCTCGAATGTCTCTGTCATGAAATGAAGACTTGGCGTATTTACCCAAAGTACACCCATTGCATGTATAAATTTTCTCTAGCATACCTTTTGGCAAACCGGTGGAGATCTGTTGCATGATCTTCAAAGCCCCATGATGCAATTACTTTAGAAGGAGTGGTTTCCGCTTGGATTTCCTTATCCTTGCCCCCTTTTTTCTAGGCTTTTCTCCCCTCACCAGATGCTTTCGTAACAAGAGTAACTTATTGTTGAGGTTGTTGTGGAACTGAAGTAGAGGCAGGGGTGGTGGAAACCGATTGTACTAGATTCAAAGGCATGTAAGGCTTAAGCTAATCAAGAGGGGTGTTTCCAGGAGGATCAATATACCAAACTAGGATCCCCAAAGTCATGTTAGGGAGACTCGACATAACCATCACTTGGGGTATAAAATATTTCAGGTGGATGGAATAAAAAATGCATTTGACCAAATGGATGGTACCCAGGAGGAACTCCTCCTGAAGGACCAGTTGAGTCTTGAGTAGCAGGTTGCTAGGAAGAAATAACATACTTCTTTTTGTTGACCTATGATGCTTGAATAATGCAAACGCTAGAAGAGCTAGGCTTAGTGGGAACAAGTGGTGGGCCATAATATGGCCCAAGAAATGAGGAGTATTTATTGACCCTGGGAGAGGTATATGTTGGCATTATGGGTAATGTGTTGTCCTTGATGGAAACCTTCTTGATAAATATGTACTTGATGTCTACATTGTGATAATATGGTAATTGTGGAACTCATGTAGATTGTTACAAATGCTACAAAGGATATGGTCAGAGAAATGGTAGTTTAGTGAATTTTGAGAAAGAATGCGCGGATCCTGTGAATAATGGGCATGTACATATGTAGGTATTGTGAATAAAATTCACGTATAGAATATGAACCATGGAAATCTAGATACCAGGGGTCATTACCATGGTATTAGCCCATAGTAATTATGGCGGAAATTTTTATTTGATCTCGTCAACAAATACTAATGAAATTAACAATGGATTTACTGGAGGAATTAGTTAATGAAGGGATATATAAGAAGATTGAGATAAAGGTGTTACTTGTGCAAGTGAATGAGTTATTTGATATGAAATAGGTGTGCATGAGGGAGCATGGAGATGGCTTAGATATGATAGATATGAAATGAATACACATTGCTTGATTTTTTTATGTTTGTAGCTGACAATGATATATCTATGATGATGGTATGATATACATATAATGATGTGTGATTGTAACAGTATGTGTTCCAATATTTGGGTTTGACAGAGGTTGTAATTTCCATTGAAGGTATGATTCAGTAGTTTAAGATATATTCACTAGCTTGTTTCTAAATAGTCACATACATACGCAGAGTTGTTTTTTAGTAGTTGCGTATATATTTGTGAAATGTTTTCTAGTATGTTGAGATCCGTACTAGGGTGTCTCATGGTATAAGAATGTATATATGTTGTTTTTCTTAATAATTGTCGCTTATATATTCTGAGTCAAATTTGGTTAGGGCTTGTAGTGTTACTTGATGAAAATTGTTGATGATGTTTTCTTTATTTGCTAAAGTTTGTCAATGATGTCTCTATGATATGTTTCTAACAGTGTTGGTTGGGTTGATTTTGGATTGGAACATTGATTGGTAATAATGCCACAATTTGGTGATCTGTGATTGATTCATTAAGTATTTCAGTGTTACAGTGAGCTAAAAGATTAAGTGTTTAGTATTATGATATATGTATGCAGGTTTTATGCAGAGGAAGCATGTAATATACACAAGTTCTCTTAAGAACGTTCATGTATATATTCTGAAGCTTATTTTTTTTAGTCAGTTTTTTGATTCAATGGGTTGATGCTTCAGAGATTCTGTTGATTTATAGAGATTCAGTGGTTCAAATTTTCATTTCAATATTTTAGTTACAGAGATTCAGGGGTTCAGATTTGTGTTTCAATATTTCAACTTGGATATTGGTTTGGGCTTATTTTTGGTGTGGGTCCAATATGAAAAATTGATTAGAGGTGACCTGTAGGTTTTTTGATGATTGTTTGATAGGTGAATCCAGTTTGAAACATTCTAAAATGTGGTCCACAAGGTGCTGAGGGTTGAAACCTTCAGTGAAGGGCTAGGAGCTTCCTTCCGGTAATATTTAGTAAACGAGACTAGGCGGTTATAGCCCCCTTCTAGTGGGTTCCAGAGAATGAGTGGAGGGTTTAGCCTACTATAGGTGGGTGCCTGCGTACTGGTAAAAGTCTACACTAGTAATAGATGTAATGAATATTTTGTAATAGTAAAGAAAACAGAGACAACGATAGTGGTGGTTTTCTCCCACATTGGATTTCCATATAAATTCCTGCTGTGATATGTTTGTTTTTTAATGTGCTATGAGTTATCTTCTCTTTACTGCATGTTGGATGGTTAATGAGTTAATAATTCAATGGTTAATTTATGTTACTGACGAATGTTATGACAAATTAAGTAAACCGGATATACGTTGTTTACATTCACTGAAGTCATGTACATACGCTAGTTGCATGAAGAACAATATCGTACATAATTATGAATAAGAAATTGAAATTTTGAAGTGAATTAAAATGTTGATTCACCCCCCCCCCCCCCCCCACCCCAAGTATTTTTCCTAACAATTGGTATTAGAGTTTGTCCCTTAGAAGAAGCTTGATCGCTTAAAGGGAGATCTATCAATATGAGAATTCAAGACGAAGTATCTTCTATCAGGCCACCTTTTTTTAATGGAATTGACTTTGTATTTTTGAAAATAAGAATGAGAGCTTATTTACAGGAACTAGGAGTTGATGTATGGGCAATTGTTGAAGGTGCATATCAATATGTAGCCTCCATTACCACAGATGATGCAGGGAAGAAATACTATGAGATCAATGTAAAGGCCATAAATGTTATGTTGGGAAGTTTGGCGGAATCTAAGTTTGTGAAATTCATACAGCTGAACATAACAAAGGAAATATGAGATAATCTTTTCCAAAGCTACGAAGGTGACACTAAGGTAAAAAGTGCTAAACTTCAAACATATAGAATTCAGTATGAGACTCTTAGAATGCATGATGATGAAAGAATTGAAAGCTTTTTCCTTAGAGTAGATGAGATTGTTAACTAAATGAAAAATATTGGTGACGAAATAAAGGATACTACGGTTGTTGAAAATATTTTGAGATCACTAACCCCAAAGTTTGATTCTAAAGTCTCCATTGTTGAAGAAATGCATGATTTGAATAATCTCACTATTGAACAACTCCATGCTATCTTGACAGGTTTTGAGATGAGAAAATGTGGTACATCAGGTATTAGAGAAGCAAAATTCCAAGCCACAAAAAAAGAGAAAGAAAAGGAAGAGCCTAAGAAAACATGTTACATTTCAGATGAAGAAGAAGAAATTTTGTGAAGAAGCTTTAAGTAAGTTCTGGCAGGTTCGCAGGTAAGATTCCTTTTTAAATTTTTGTCTATGGAAGAGTAGGTCACTATGCCGCTAAGTTTCTTTATAAAGAAAATCATGAAAATAATGTTTCAAAGAGGAATGTTAAAATAGGTTTTACTAGAAAGACGTTTTTTTATACTCATGAAGATAGTGAATATTCTTCATATAATGAGGATGATGAATTAGATCAATATTTTCAATTACTTAGGCATTCGAAGAATAATGTGTAGATAATTCTAATGATGATTAATTTATGAATGCTATAGAAGACAATATGTATAAAGAAAACACCCTTGTTGAATAAATAACTTACTTCAATATTTGTCTAGAAGAGGCTAAATTAATAGAAGAAAATTTGAAGAAACAAGTCCAAGAAAGGGAGAGGCACTATGAAACCTTAGGACTTGAATTGTGGGTCTAAGAAAGGAACTTTAGAAAAAAAAAATCTCTAAATCTTAGATTTGCCAAAGGATATGAAACTTTAGAAGAAATCATTAAAGTTCAGCGTTCTCCTCTAATCAAGACAAATGTTGGATACAATCCAACTCAATATGGTGAAACATTAGAACCTATGAAATCTTTTGAAACAGGTACAAAATGCTACGTCAATATGGTTAAAGGAAGCAATCATCAAAATTAGAGGACTTAGCAAAATAATGAAAGGTTAAATTATTCTTAGGCAAAACAACCTCTCTATGAGCAAACAAAAAGCTACTCAAAAAGTTATTATGCTCCTAGGTACTCTTACGTCAATGGTCAATTCTTCACTTGTTACAACTTTGGTCACAAAGTAGTTCATTCTGTTTCTTATAAAATGATTATGAATAGAGAAGAAAGAAAATAACTTAATGAAAACATGACAAAGAAGTCTTATTATAATACTTTCTCTCCTCTCCAAGTGAAGTTGAATGTTCTATTTGAAATAACTTTGGTAATGAAGAAAATTAATGCAGAGCCAGGATGAATTCGTCGTATCAACATGAGCAGAATATAGAACCTCCCAAGGTATGGAAAAATAAAATTACTTCTTCTGAAAATGGTGGTCTAACATTGTATGTAGGAGATCAATAAAATCTATGGTGCATTGACAATGGGTGTTTGAAGCATATGATAGGTGACAAAGATAAGTTCATTTATTTTAATGGAATTAAGAAAGAAAAAAATGTTTCTTTTGGTAATAACTCACCTACTACCATTAGAGGAAAATGATCTCTGTTTTTAAAAGAATGTTCAAGGATGGGAATATATTATTTGTTGATGGGCTAAGACATAACTTGTTAATTGTTAGTCAAATGTGTGATCAGGGGCATGGAGATATTTTTAGATCAAAGAATTACGTGGTAAGAAATTTGAATACAAGTAAGATCATAATCAAGGGAACCAAAACTCCAGGAAATGTTTATATCCTAGAAGGTGACAAAGAGCTTAGAAGAAAGTTGGCTTTGGCACAAAAGGCTGGGGCACCTCAGTTTTTCCTAATTATATTAATTAAGAAATATGGGAGAATTTCATGACTTTCCAAATATTTATCCACCTAAAAATAGAATTTTCAAATCATGTCAATTTGGTAACCAATCCATAGTTTAGTTTAAAGCTAAAGAAGGTACTTCAATTAAACCCCTTGAACTTATTCACACTGAATTATGTGGACCTATGAGAAATAAGTATCCTCGTGGTGAACAACACTTCATGCTATTCATTGATGACTTTATAAGAATGTGTTGGGTTGGTTTACTGAAAATGAATTGGGTCTTAGATCTGATAGAAGACGAGAGTTTATATCAGATGAATTTTTCAATTTTTATGAACAACGTGGCATCAAAAGATAGTTTTCCATAGCTAAAAATCCTCAATAAAATGGAGTAGCAAAAAGAATGAACAAAACATTTCAACAAATGGTATGTGCCATGCTTGATGAGTTAGGAACACCTCACACCTTCCGGGGAGAAGCAATACATACAACCATGGATATACTTAACAAGGCTCATGTTTGAGTAAGAAATGATAAAACTCCATATGAACTCGGGTATGGTAATCTTGCAACTGTCAAACACATTATAGTCTTTGGAAGAAAATGTTTCATAAAGAAAAATGATGATAAGCTTGGAAAATTTGAATCCGTTGCTGATGAACAAATCCTTCTTGGATACTCTTCTAGAAGTAAAGGATATATAATAAAATGCTGCAAAATATTGTTAAAAGTATAGATGTTGTTATTGATGAAGCATCCACAAGTACCAAAAGGGAAGCACAAGCAAATAAAAAACATATCCCTACTAAAATCCATGAAGTTGAGGGAGAAGAAGAAAGAGAAGCATCAGAAGAAGGAAATGAAAATACAAGTCTGACATAAAAGACTCCATCAAGGTATGTTTAGAAAAATCATTATGAATCTCAAGTTCTAAGTGATAAGGAAGCAGGAATACAAACTAGAAGAAATTTTGTTGGATTAGTTACTTACTTAGCCTTACTATCCACAATTGAATGTGAATCAAGAAAGAAAAGATGAATGTTACGTTAAGGAAATGCATGAATAATTTTATCAAATAGAAAAGAATCAAACATGGGAACTTGTACCAAGGCCTCATAATAAAAATGTAACTGGGAGAAAGTGTGTGTTTAAAAACAAATTAAATGAAAGTGGTGAACTTATTTGAAACAAATAAAGACTTGTATGCAAAGGCTATGCTCAACATGAAGGGATAGACTTTGAAGATACGTTTTCACCTATAGATAGACCTGAAGCCATAAGAATGTTCCTTACATTTTCCATGTTTCATAACTTTAAGGTATATCAAATGGATTTTAAATATTCATTTTTAAATGGGTATCTAGAAGAAGAATTTTATATTGAACAACCTAAAGGGTTCATACTTGGCAATGATAAAAATCTTGTTTGCAAACTTAAGAAGGCATTGTATGGGTTAAAACAAGCTGCTCGTGCATGGTATTATCATCTTGATAGATATCTTCAGCAACAAGGGTTTAAGAAAGGATCTGGAGATAGGAAGTTTTATATCAAATTTGACAAAGACAAACTTTTAATAATAGTGGTTTATGAAGGTGACATCATATTTGGAAGCAATGTTTAATATATGAGTCAAGAATTTACTTCAGTTATGAAGCAAGAATTTGAAATGTCTTTACTTGGTGAGCTAACATTATTTCTTGGTCTTCAATTTCACCAAACTAAAAATGGTGCCTTTCTCTCTCAAACCAAGTATCTCAAGCAAATTATGAAGAAATATGGAATGGAAGATTGCAAACTTGTATGGACACCAATGGTAACCGTGTGTAATCTAAGCTAGAATGATGTTTCTCCTATAGTTAATCAACCTAAATGCATATTTATGATTGGCAGCTTGATCTATCTTATAGGTACAAGACCATGAATTATGCATGTAGTAGGCATAGTTTGGTGATTTCAAGAAAATCCTAAGGAAACTCATCTATAAGTAGTCAAGAGGATATTCAAGTATCTACAAGGCACTCAATATTTTGGTCTATGGTATCCCAAAAATGCAGATTTTTCACTTCATGCTTACACAGATGTAGACTGGGCAGGTAATGTTGATGACTACAAAAGTACTAGTGGAGGAGCATTCTATTTGGGTCCTCGCTTAGTTTCTTGGTTCAGTAAGAAACAAAGTTCTATTGCTTTATCAACTACTGAAGAAAAATATGTTTTTGTTGCCTCTTGTTGTACTCAACTTCTATGGATGATCCAAACATTGGAAGACGTTCAAGTCACTTTCTCTCAACCTATACCTATTCTTTGTGACAACACTAGTGCCACTAGTGCCATAAGTATCTCTAAAAATCCTTTCATGCACTATAAAACTAAAAACATCCCAATAAAATACCATTTCCTTAGAGAACAAGTGCTTGAACAAAAATTCAAGTTGGAATATGTTCCTTCAAAGGAACAAGTTGCATATTTATTTACCAAGATTCTTCCACATGATTCCTTTGAATATCTCAAACAGAAATTAGGCATCACTCATAGCTCTTCACTCTACTAATTGTTCTAAATAGATATGACATTCTTAAAGGGAGTTGTATCTATAATCACCAACAACTTACTTTCTATACGCAGATCTTATCAAATGCAGTCACTTGTATACGCGGTTTTAGATCTAGACAGTTGTGTATGCTTCTCAACAATGTAAAAGAAGTGACACAAATTTAGGGGGAGCTTATCATATGATTCCATTAGTTATTATTGGATTTCTGATTTTGATATTGACTTATTGTAAACTGTTAATACTTCCCTTATGCTACTTAGAAATGATGATTGATTCATGACAAGTTTATGAGCTGATATTACATTGTTGTTGTTGAAATGGTTCTTTGGTACGTTTGCTGATTGATGAGATGGATGTGATCAAATTTGATGGTGAGAAGTTGGAATAGGTTTAGGGGGAGCATCTGTCATGCTTCCAATAGCTCATTTTAGGCATTATGATTTCTTGAGTATTTCTTGTTGTGTGATAGGTTTATGATGAGTACATATCATTTCTTCTCTATGGTTGTTATTATTGTTACTACTGAATATACATATGTTGTTTTCATTATGTCCGAATGCATGGATTTCTTCTGCTGCTCTGATGCCAATTGTTAGAAATGCTTGGGGGGGGGGGGGGGGGTTGAATCAATATTTCAACACATAAATGGACAAGAAGTTTCAAACTTGTTCTTTGAATAGGTCTAGGTTCACTTTGGATACCCAAGGGGCATCATTCAGAGAGGGACACAAGATTTCTTAGTACATTTTGGAATACATTTTGGGACATGATGGGCATGATGTTGAATAGGTGTACAATATTCCATTCTAAAAAAATGGGAAAACAAAAGTAGTCAATTGGAATTAGGTTAAAATTTTGAGGGTTTACATTCAGAAGCATCCAAAGACTTGGGATGAAAATCTAGAATATATACAACACTCTTATAACAAAGTAGTCCACACTTCTACTTGTAAGTCCCCATTTGAAACTTGTTTTAGATATTTTCCACCTTCGACTTTCGATATTACATATGGAAAATAAGGAGGAGTTAGTGAGGATATTACAAGGGATGCTTTAAGGAAAGACAAAAATAGTTGAGAAGATCGGGTAGATCCATCTGCAAGTACAAGAGATACTGCTAGTATGGAAATTTATTGAAGGTGTAAAAAAAGTCTCTACTTTAGCTATTAGTGATAAATAGCCCTAACATCCATGGAAATAAAAGGAAAATATGCTAATGTGTTTCAGATATGTAAAAACACTATTAGAAACCCTGCAAAAGATAAACTGCAAATACTGAAAAATACATAATAGCTGATAAGACAATGATACCTAATGGAAATGAAATGATTTTTATTAGTATGAAATATTAAATCTGTTGTAGAAGAATATAGACTTGGCCCAAATCATCCCCCTCCATGGGATGGGTTCTTTTGTTCCCTACACTTCAATAGTTGGTCTCTCTCTCATTGGTTGCAATGAGAAAAATGGATAGTGAATATGTGAACTAGATGTGGGAGCTTGTTGAAAACAACAACAAGAAATGTTAAAAACAACATCAAGAAAATCCTAATTTAATTTGTCCTTGAATTAAATTAGGAGATAAATCAAAATTTTATTCTCATATCAACTTGTAATAGTTAAATAAGTTAATTTGACTTAGTTGGCTCAGTAACTTCGAGTTGGAAGTCTATCTAGATTCATGTAGAGTGATTACTAAATTTTAGGGATCCAAGTTGAGTTCTTTTGAGTTGTAATTACTTAACTCAGTCTAACTGAGTTAAAGTCATTTAAACAAGTTCATTTAGTTGGAGGAACTAGTAGGAGGTCTAGTAGTTGGGATCAACTTTAGTGTAGCTTCACTATTCCACCAGTTAACTGAAGATTAACTCATAAATAACTCATGCATGGTAGTTCAAAGGAAGACACAGTTTAGATTAGAGTTCAGGGACAATGTACTATCAGTTGTATAGTTTTCCGAGTTGAACAGATGGTGCAAGCAATCAGTAGAAGGCCCATGATGGATTACATAGTTGTGGTGAGAGATTTTCCCAATTAAATGTGGGCTAATTCCCTTAAGGATTCTGTAATGAAGTAGGGGCTTGGTAGGTAGAAGAATTGGCTAAGTGTTGGCTTGAGCTAGTTTGTGAAGTAGAAAGATAGATTGTAGGTGTGTAGGAATTTTTCGGGTGTAACAATAATTTTATTTCTTCTTAGATCTTCTCATTAATGCAATATAGATAGTCGGGGTTTTGAGCAGTTGTTTCCACAGAAAAATATTGTGTTATGTGCAATTGAAATTCTTCCTTTTCTACTTAGTGTTTTCATCGATCAATTTTGGTTTCCACTAATGAGTAGAGTAGATTCTTGTCTTATGTTTTAGCATATCACATAAGTTGTTGAATCTAAAAGTAAAAATCTACATGGTATCAGAGATGAAGACAATATAGAAGAGGAGAATTCGAGTTTGTTGTGCAGGTGAAATCGAATTTGCAGGTTCATACTTCAGAGTCAGCAATATGTCATTCTATGATTTGAGACTTGAGTATGCCTTGGAGGGATGCTCAAAGTAAATATATTGGAAGGACAAGATGGAGGTATTGTTGGAGGAAAACGGGTTGAAGAATTCATAGATCATGATATTCTGAAGCCTCCAACATCTGATGCTAAAGATCTGGTTGAATGGAGAAAGTGTGTGGAAAAAGCGAGAAGGATTATCCTAGAAGGAGTTCAAGATCATATTGTCTTGAATATCCATAGTAAGGAAACTCCATTTGCAATGTGGAAGGTTTTGACGGAACTGTTTCAAAATAGTAGTGATCACATGAAGCTGGCCTTGAAGGACAAACTCAGAAAGATCAAGATGGAGAATGGCGACTCTATCTCGAAGTACCTGACCAAGTTCACCCAATGTCAGGATGAGCTTGGAAGTGTCAATATTACTATTGCAGAAGATGATCTAGTGATCCTATCACTTCTAGGACTTCCCAAGATCTGGTACAGGTAATGAGAGTGAGAAGCTACCAGAGTGGGAGTGATTGTGGTCTGACTTGGTACAAGAAGAGTTTCAGCGAAACACCATAGATGGGACCTCATCCAAAGAAATGGATGAGAAATTTGCATTAGTTAGCAAAGAAAATAAATCTAGGGGAAAGAAGTCCCAAGGTGAGGAGGGTGGCAAGAAGAATAACTTGTTGAACGTCAAGTGTTTTCACTATTACAAGTAAGGGAAATATGCCACAAATTGCCCATAGAAGAAAGCAAGCAAGAAGGAGCCTGCAGTAGTAGTAGCAGGTGAATCTCTAGCTTCATAATTTGAACTTGATTTCACTCTCATTGCATGCATGGACACCACTGTAATGGGAAGCATGTGATATCTCAACAATGGTGCATCATTCCATATGATGGGGAATAGATATCTCTTCAGTGACTTTAAGCACAAAGACCTCAAACATAACATAGAATTTGGAGAAGATGGGAGGTATAGTGCAATAGGCATCAATACAATTACCTTCCAGAGGGAGTTGGACTCCCCTCTGAGAATCACAAATGTGATGTATGTTCCAAGACTAAAGAAGAATCTTGTTTTCACTATAGTATTGGAAGACCATAGCTATGATGTGATTTTTAGAAAAGGAAAGGTTTTTCTTAAACAGGTCGCCAATGGACAAGTGAAACAAATCAGTGTGCGAGTCAAGAGCCTATATGCACTTGAGGTACAACATGCATGCAAAGCCTTGAGGAGCAAGGAAAAGGTTAGAGACTTGGTGGTTGAGAGGGAGCATGAATTGTCTCACAACATGTAGCCTTAGAAGAAGCCTCAAAAAGTTGTGGAGCAACCACAATTAGAGAAGAAGAGAGGAGACCGATGGAGGAGCCAAGTGGGAAGAGGGAACACATGCAGCCATACCTCCAGGTGAGACGTGGGGTGACGTGAAGTAATACACCCAAGAGTGTAGAAATTTGGGTAAGGTCCATTGAGATGTTTTATCGCATGGATCATTATCTTGCTACAAGAGCCCAAAGTACACAGTAGCAGGATGGATCAGTGGCAGTTGATGCAATCATATGTCAGAGTGATAGAGGCGAAGACTAGAAACAATTAGATACTTGGGAGTGCAAAGCAGAGTTTGTAGCAGTGCAAAGTCATTAACACTGCAGATTTTTTAGTAGACAGTGCAATAACTAGTAGCAGTCAAAGACTCTGGTGACAGATGCATCATACTGATTCGGGTTACATGCTTTTTAAGTTTTAGAAGTTGCAACAACAATAAAACTTGAGGGAAGTGTTGCATGCAGAACACTCCAAAGGTACCAGATCAGGATAGAGTTGAATTCCTTTCTTGTTTAGAGGGAGTGTTGAAAATAACAACAAGAAATGTTAAAAATAACATCAAGAAAATCCTAATTTATTTTTTCCTTGAATTAAATTAGGAATTAAATCGGAATTCTATTGTCATAGAAACTTGTAATAGTTAACCAAGTTA
This sequence comes from Pinus tabuliformis, assembly GCA_031772625.1. Lineage (NCBI taxonomy): Eukaryota > Viridiplantae > Streptophyta > Pinopsida > Pinales > Pinaceae > Pinus > Pinus tabuliformis. Next base: position 556,029,471 of record CM062805.1, on the reverse strand, counting down.
ATTTGACTTATTTTGCTTACTAAATTCGAGTTGGAAGTCTATTTAGAGTCATGTAGAGTGGTTCCTAAATTTTAGGGGTCTAGGTTGATTTCTTTTAAGTTGTAATTAATTAACTCAGTCTAACTGAGTTAAAGTCAGTTAAAAAAGTTCATTCAGTTGGAGGAACTATTAGGAGGTATACTAGTCGGGATCAGCTTTAGTGCAGCTTCACTGCTCCACCATTTAACTGAATATTCACTCATAAATAACCCATGCATGTCAGTTTAGAGGAAGACCTAATTGAGATTAAAGTTCAGGGACAATGTACTATCAGTTGTACAATTTTTCGAGTTGTACAAATAGTGAATGCAATCAGTAGAAGGACCATGATGGATTGTGCAGTTGTGATGAGGGATTTTCCCAATTAAATATGGGCTAATTCCCTTAGGGATTGCACAAGGAATTAGGGGCTTGGTAGGCAATGAAATTAGCGAAGTGTTGGCTTGAGATGGTTTGTGAAGCAAAGAGATATATTGTACTTGTGCAAGAATTGTTCAAGTTGAACAAGAATTATATTTTCTTCTCATATATTCTAGTTAATGCAATATAAATAATCAAGGTTTTGAGAAGTTTCTTTCCTCAAAAAAATATTGTGTTATGTGCAATTGAAATTATTCCTTTTCTGCTTAGTGTTTTCATTGATCAATTTTGGTTTCTGTAGATGAGTAGAGTAGATTCGTTTTCTTGCGTTTTAGCATATCACATAAGTTGTTGAATCTACAAGTATAAATCTATAGACCTCAGGAGTCACAACAAGATAGTGACGACGACGAAATGGTCGTGTGCAGAGAGTGAGGAGAAACCTCTCTATTTATAATAAAATGCTAGCATAGATCTATATCTAGAGAAATAATAAAAATTTATTAGACTAAAACAAGATCTAATCCTTAGGAATATTTTATTATATTTAAGAGGAAAATATTCTTGAAATAGTCAAATATATTTATTTAGTGGACTAATTCAAAAAGTAATGATTTATTGAGTTAATCAAGAAAATTGGTTAAAGTAATTAACAAATAAAAAATGATTTATTAATTACTTTAAGAAGATACAGCCAAAATGATTAGAAATAATTATTAAATAATGATTTAATAATTATTCCATAGGAGAGCTGAGTAATGATTAAGGAATAATAAAGAAATAATGATTTATTTAATCATTCCAATGGCTGAGCAAAAATATTTTGCTTGTTTTCACTAAATGGGTAAATATGAAAATAACATGAAATTAGTTAAATAAATTTTAGGGTTATTTTCAAGTGAGTGAACATAAATAATTTAGGAAAAGTGTTTCTCCAAATTATTTCCTAAGGTGAAAGAGAGTTTTTATCTGTAAAACCCACACTAAATGGTGAATCTTAATCATCTTAGTGGAAAATGGCTAGGTGATCACTCTTTAGGTGATAGCAGATTGCCCCCCAATGTATGTGTTAGGAGCACATTGTACGAACGAAATACATTGTAGGTTCACTTTCGCGAGACATCGAAGGGGATTCATACAGAGATATAGATAGAGAGTATTGTAATAATGAAGGGAAGAACTAAACCTCAAGGAGGTGATACCTACTTATCAAATAAAATTCTTTGAGATAGCTCAGTACAAAGAATGATGGTACGCCCAACAATGTGGGTCTGAGCAACATAATACATTATACATGATACAAAGTGTGTTGGAATCAATGGGATAGAAAGTAATACAATGATATAATGAGTCCCATATACATTTGTGCCTAGAATATAGAAGCTAGGACTAATACAATGAATATTGAACATAGTACATAGGACAAAATACCCCCAAGATATTATGAGGGGGGTATTGCAACCAAACAAGCCTTGCTGAATAGGAAAGGGCTCTGAAGATCTAAATGAACCAAATGAAAGAAATCTCATGTTGTGAGTTGTGAAAATGGTGGAAATCAAGCCATTCAAATCTGCGAAATTACATATGAGGCTGAATCATGTGTAGAATTTCCTGTAGATTCACAAGCTCATGCAATTTACTAAAGCACGAGACAAGAATCTACTTATATCTTCAACCAGCTGAAGCCAATAGACGATGAAAACAATATGAACAACAAGAAGTCAAATCAATGGCACATAAAACAATAAGTTTTCCTGGGGAAAGCTACAACTCAAAACCCCACCTATCTATATTGCATTAAATCAGAAATATGAGTGAAGATACAAAGCTTGTTCTCACAAGAACAATTCTGCACATGTATGCTCAACTCTCTACCTCACAAGCCCACTATTAGCCAACACTAAGCCAATTTCCACTGCCTTCCAAGCCCTTATTTCCTTTCACAATTCCTAGGATGAATATCTTGTATTTAAAGGGAATTCATGCTTCCAAAATTGCGCAATCCAAACATAGGCCCTTCTCTGATTGCATGCATGATATTTACAACTCAGTGAATCATACAACTGATAGTATACTGTCCCTGCACTCTATTTTCAATTGGGTCTTTCTCTAAAGTGACATGCACGAGTTTCTCATGATGGAATCTTCAGTTAACTAGAGTAGCACTTGTGGATGCACTAGTGCACCAACTAATTATTAATCCCTCTATTAGTTCCATAAACAATTAGAACTATTTTAACTGACCATAACTCAATAAATTGAGTTATCTAATTACAACTCAAATATACTCATATTGGACCCCTAAAATTTAGGGAGAACATATACACGACTACATAAAGACTTCCAACTCGAAATTCCTAAGCTATTTAAGTTAATTAAACTTAATTAACTATTTACAAGTTGCTATGAGAATAGAATTCGATTTTAAATCTCAGTTTAATTCAAGGACAAATTAAACTGGAATTTCTTGTTTCCATTTCTCAACACTCCCTCTCAACAAGATATGGATTATCATGTACCATGACCTTGTCTTTGTGAAACTTGAATTTACATCTTGAAAATGCCTTTTCAAAATGTCAGCATCTTGTTCCTCTGTGGAAATGTACTCTAACAACATGATCTGCCTCAATACACAATCTCTGAGATGATGATATCGGATATCAATATGCTTGTACCAATCATGAAAAAATGGACTTTTAGAGAGTTTGATACAACTTTGATTATTGAGATAAATCACTTTTGGATCCATCTCCTGACCAAAAAGACCAACCAGGATCTTCCTCATCTAGATGGACTCACATGTTTCCTGACTTGCAGCCATGTGCTTTGCCTCTGTTGAGCTGAGTGCAACCGATCTATGTTTCCTGTTGTACCAATAAACTGCCACTAACCTAATACTGAAAATCCCTCCTCATGTGCTTTTCCGATCAGATGGAATCCCCACCAAATATGCATCCATGAAGCCTTGAAGCTTCACTCCCTGTATCCATCTATACCATAATCTATAATGAGTAGTGCCCCTGAGGTATCTCAATACATGATTTTTCGCATTCCAATACACCTTGGTAGGCCTAACCATCGCTTGAATCAACTGGTTAATTGCATAGCATAAATCTGGTCGTGTGTTCACCAAGTACATGAGTGGAGCCATAAGATGCATGTAAACAGTAGCTTCCACTACCTCTCCCGAAGTAGAATCCTCCTTCCTCCAATTACTAGCTAGAGGAGTCTCCATAGGCTTGCAACTCTCCATGCATAACCTCCTGAGTATCTCGTTGGCATACTTTCCTTAAGACAAAAACAACTCCCCATCACCCTACCATACTTACATGCCTAGAAATTAATGCATGAGGCCCAAGTCCTTCATCTCAAATTCTCTTTCAAGTTCCTCCTTGCAATATTTGATCAACTGATCATCACCTCTCAGTATGAGATCATCAACATAAAGTAAAATGATCAACAATTTACCTTCCACCACTATGTTGTATAGGTTCACATCCGCTTCACTCTACATAAAGCCCAACCCAATGAAGTATTTGTTTATCATGGTGTACCAAGCATGGGGTTCTTTCTTCAACCCATACAATCCTCTCTTGAGCCAGCACACATGCGAGTCATGGTCAAAGGTTTCAAATTCTTCAGGCTTCTCTATGTACACCTCTTTCTCAATCGTGCCATTAAGGAAGACTTTCTTTATATCCATTTGATGTATCTTCCACCCTATATGTGCTGATAGTGCCAATATATATCTAATCGATGAGTACCTTGCAACAAGAGAAAAGGTCTCATCATAGTCAATCCCCTTTATGTGTGAAAAGCCACAGGCAACAAATATAGCCTTATGCTTCTCCAAACTACCATCTGCAGCTTGCTTTACCTTGTAAAACCAACGAGAGCTCACCATGTCCTTATCCTTTGGTCTCATGACCACATACCAAACACTGTTATGAACTATGGGTTCATACTCCTCCACCATGGCATCAAACCAAATTGGCTGGTGCACTGCTTCCTCAAAAGAAGATGGGTATGTCACAACAAATCTGCTCATAAGAGTCACGTATCCAGTGAACCTGTTAGGTAACCTTCTCTATCCACATTGTGAAGTGGGTGCTCCTACATTATCTCTAGCATCTGATAGCAATCTATCTGCCTCTCTGATGCACTTTCATCCATCTCTGGAAGACTTTGCTTGAGTGGATGTCTCCACTCCTAGATCCTCTACATGTGGTTGCTCCACATCAAGCTGAGGCTCCTCAAACTTAGGAGCTAAAAGCTCCTCAACTCCATGTAGCTCAAGCTCCCTCTCAAGGGAAACTCACATGGCCTTCTCCTCATCAAACCTGACATACTTTGCAAACCATTTTCATTATGTTGGTTGAAAACTACACCCGATAGTTGTGAGGTGTATCAATGTATCCCAAAAATATCCCCAACTTTGTTTTCGGCTCAAGCTTCTTTCATGCATCTTTGGTCACATGGAAATATACCGATGACCCAAAAATTTGGAAGTGACCGACATGTTGCCTCTTACTAGAATAATCCTCCTCTAGTTTCTTCATCCCAAGTATGTGATGTGGGATATAGTTCTGAACATAAACCGCTGTGTTGCATGCCTCAACCCATAAGTGTAGTTGGAGGCCCTAATCATGCAACATCGCCCTCCTTGCCCCTACTATGAGTTTTTTCTTCCTCTCGGCCACCCCATTCTACTGAGGGTTATGGGGTACCATCAACTCCCGTTTAATCCCTTCCACTACATAGAAGTTCTTAAACTCGTTCGAGACATACTCACCACCATTGTAACTTCGTAGAGATTTAACCTTATTTCCCAACTCTTTCTCCACCAATGCTTTAAACTCACAAAAAATTATGAAGGTTTGATCCTTTTTCTGCATAAAAAAATATCCAACATTTTTTAATAAATTCATCAACAAATATAACATAATACATGTGTTTGGCCACGGATTTTGTCTAGAATAGTCCACACACATCTGAATGGACTCGCTCTAGAATAGCCTTTGCTCGAATGTCTCTATCATGAAATGAAGACTTGGTGTATTTACCCAAAGTACACCCCTTGCATGTATCAACTTTCTCTAGCATACCTTTGGGCAAACCAGTGGAGATCTGTTGCATGATCTTCAAAACCCCATGATGCAATTACTTTAGAAGGAGTGGTTTCCACTTGGATTTCCTTATCCTTGCGCCCCTTTTTCCAGGCTTTTGTCCCCTCACCAGATGCTTTCGTAACAAGAGTAACTTACTGCTGAGGTTGTTGTGGAACTGAAGTAGAGGTAGGGGTGGTGGAAACCGATTGTACTAGATTCAAAGCCATGTAAGGCTTAAGCTAATCAAGAGGGGTGTTTCCAGGAGGATCAATATACCAAACTGGGATCCCCAAAGTCATGTTAGGGAGACTCGACATAGCCATCACCTGGGTATAAAATATTTTAGGTGGATGGAATAAAAAATGCATTTGACCAAATGGATGGTGCCCAGGAGGAACTCCTCGTGAAGGACCAGTTGAGTCTTGAGTAGCAGGTTGCTGGGAAGACATACCATACTACTATTTGGTGGCTCGTGATGCTTGAAGCATGCAAACATAGGAAGAGCTAGGCTCAGTGGGAACAAGTGGTGGGCCATAAAATGACCCAAGAAATGAGGAGTATTTATTGACCCTGGGAGAGATATATGTTGGCATTATGGGTAATGTGTTATCCTTGATGGAAAAATTCTTGATAAATATGTACTTGATGTCTACATTGTGATAATATGATAATTGTGGAACTCATATAGATTGTTACAGATGTTGCAAAGGATATGGTCAAAGAAATAGTAGTTTAGTGAATTTTGAGAAAGTATACGTGGATCCTGTGAATAATGGACATGTACATATGCAGGTATTGTGAATAAAATTCACGTATAGAATATGAACCATGGAAATCTAGATACCAGGGGTCATTACCATGGTATTAGCCCATAGTAATTATGGTTGAAATTTTTATTTGATCTCGTCAACAAATACTAATGACATTAACAAAGGATTTACTTAATGAATTAGTTAAGGAAAGGATATATAAGAAGATTGAGATAAAGGAGTTACGTGTGCAAGTGAATGAGTTATTCATATGTGATTTGATATGAAATAGGTGTGCATGAGGGAGCATGGAGATGGCTTAGATATGATAGATATGAAATGAATACACATTGCTTGATTTTTTTATGTTTGTAGCTAACAATGATATATCTATAATGATGGTATGATCTACATATAATGATGTGTGATTGTAACAGTATGTGTTCCAAGATTTGGGTTTGACAGAGGTTGTAATTTCCATTGAAGGTATGATTCAGTAGTTTAAGATATATTCACTAGCTTGTTTCTAAATAGTCACATACATATGCATAGTTGTTTTTGAGTAGTTGCGTATATATTTTGTGAAATGTTTTCTAGTATGTTGAGATCCGTACTAGGGTGTCTCATGGTATAAGAATGTATATATGTTGTTTTTCTTAATAATTGTCGCTTATATATTCTGAGTCAAATTTGGTCAGGGCTTGTAGTGTTACTTGATGAAATTTGTTGATGATGTTTTATTTATTTGCTAAAGTTTGTCAATGATGTCTCTATGATATGTTTCTAACAGTGTTGGTTGGGTTGATTTTGGATTGGAACATTGATTGGTAATAATGCCACAATTTGGTGATCTGTGATTGGTTCATTAAGTATTTCAGTGTTACAGTGAGCTAAATGATTAAGTGTTTAGTATTATGATATATGTATGCAGGTTTTATGTAGAGGAAGCATGTATATACAGAGGTTCTCTTAAGAACGTTCATGTATATTTTCTAAAGCTCATTTTTTCTAGTCGGTTTCTAGATTCAGTGGATTGATGCTTCAGAGATTCAGTTGATTTATAGAGATTTAGTGATTCAAATTTGCATTTCAATATTTTAGTTACAGAGATTTTGGTGGTTCATATTTGTGTTTCAATATTTCAACTTGGATATTGGTTTGGGCTTATTGTTAGCGTGGGTCTAGTATGCAAAATTGATGAGAGGCGACCTATAGGTTTTTTGATGATTGTTTGATAGGTGAAACCAGTTTGAAACATTCTAAAATGTGGTCCACAAGGTGCTGAGGGTTGCAACCTTCAGTGAAGGGGTATGAGTTTCCTTCCGGTAATATTTAGTAAACGAGACTAGGGGTTAAAGCTCCCTTCCAATGGGTTCTAGAGAATGAGTGGAGGTTGTAGCCTCCTATAGGTGGGTGCCTGCGTATTGGTAAAAGTGTACACCAGTAATAAACGTAATGAATATTTTGTAATAAGAAAGAAAACAGAGACAACGACAGTGTTGGTTTTACCCCACATTGGATTTCCATATAAAATCCTGTTGTTCTATGTTTGTTTTTCTTGTGCTATGACTTATCTGCTCTTTACTGCATGTTGGATGGTTAATGAGTTAATAATTCAATGGTTAATTTAAGTTACTGACGAATGTCATGGAAAATTAAGTAAACTGGATATACGTTGTTTACATTCACTGAAGTCGTGTACATACGCTAGTTGCATGAAGAACAATATTGTACATAATTATGAATAAGAAATTGAAATTTTGAAGTGAATTAAAATGTTGATTCACCCCCCCCCCCCCCCCCCCCCCCCCCCCACCCAACCAAAGTATTTTTCCTAACAATTGGTATCAGAGTTGGTCCCTTAGAAGAAGCTTGATCACTTAAAGGGAGATCTATCAATATGAGAAGTCAAGACGGAGTATCTTCTATCAGGCCACCTTTTTTTAATGGAACTAACTTTGTATTTTTGAAAATAAGAATGGGAGCTTATTTACAGGAACTGAGAGTTGATGTATGGGCAATTGTTGAAGGTGCATATCAATATGTAGCCTCCATTCCCACAGATGATGTAGGGAAGAAATAGTATGAGATCAATGCAAAGGCTGTACATGTTATGTTGGGAAGTTTGGCGGAATTTGAGTTTTTGAAATTCATATAACTGAACACAACAAAGGAAATAAGGGATAAGCTTTTCCAAAGCTATGAAGGTGACACTAAGGTAAAAAGTTATAAACTTCAAACATATAAAATTCAGTATGAGAGTCTTAAAATGCATGATGATGAAAGAATTGAAAGCTTTTTCCTTAGAGTAGATGAGATTGTTAACTAAATCAAAAAACTTGGTGACGAAATAAAGGATACTATGGTTGTTGAAAATATTTTGAGATCACTAACCCCAAAGTTTGATTCCAAAGTCTCCATCGCTGAAGAAATGCATGATTTGAGTAATCTCACTATTGAACAACTCCATGCGATTTTGACAGCTTTTTAGATGAGAAAATGTGGTAGATCAGGTATTAGAGAAGCAAAATTCCAAGCCACAAAAAAAGAGAAAGAAAAGGAAGAGCCTAAGAAAACATGTTACATTTTAGATGAAGAAGAAGAAAAGTTTGTGAAGAAGCTCTAAGTAGGTTCTGGCAGGTTCGAAGGTAAGATTCCTTTTTAAATTTTTGCCTATGGAAGAGTAGGTCACTATGCCGCTAAGTGTCTTTATAAAGAAAATCATGAAAATAATGTTCCAAAGAAGAGTGTTAAAATAGGTTTTACTAGAAAGACATTTTTTTATACTCATGAAGATAGTGAATATTCTTCATATAATGAGGATGATGAATTAGATCAATATTTTCAATTAATTATGGCATTCGAAGAATAATGTGTAGATAATTCTAATGATGATTAATTCATGGATGCTATAGAAGACAATATGTATAAAGAAAACACCCTTGTTGAATAAATAACTTAGTTCAATATTTGTCTAGAAGAGGCTAAACTAATAGAAGAAAATTTGAAGAAACAAGTCCAAGAAAGGGACAGGCACTATGAAACCTTAGAACTTGAAATTGTGGGTCAAAAAAATCCTCTAAATATTAGATTTTCCAAAGGATCTGAAACTTTAGAAGAAATCATTAAAGTTCAACATTCTCCTCTAATTAAGACAAATGTTGGATACAATCCAAATCAATATGGTGAAACATCATAACCTATGAAATCTTTTGAAACAGGTACAAAATGCTACATCAATGCAGTAAAAGGAAGCATTCACCAAAATTACAGGACTTAGCAAAATAATAAAATGTTAAATTATTCTCAGGCAAAACAACCTCTCCATGAGCAAACAAAAAGCTACTCAAAAAGTTATTATGCTCCTAGGTACTCTTACATCAATGGTCAATTCTTCACTTGTTACAACTTTGGTAACAAAGCAGTTCATTCTGTTGCTTATAAAATGATTATGAATAGAGAAGAAATAAAATAACTTAATGAAAACATGACAAAGAAGTCTTCTTATAATACTTTCTCTCCTCTCCACAATGAAGTTGAATGTTCTATTTGAAATAGCTTTGGTAATGAAGAAAATTAATGTAGAACCAGGATGAATTCATCTTATCAACATGAGCAGAATATAGAACCTCCCAAGGTATGGAAAAATAAAATTAGTTCTTTTGAAAATGGTGGTCTAGCATTGTATGTACGAGAACAATAGAATCTATGGTGCATTGACAATGGGTGTTTGAAGCATATGATAGGTGACAAAGATAAGTTCATTTATTTTAATGGAATTAAGAAGCAAAAAAAAATGTGTCTTTTGGTAATAAATCACCTGCTACCATTAAAGGAAAAATGATCTTTGTTTTTAAAAGAAAGTTCAAGGATGGGAATGTATTATTTGTTGATGGGCTAAGACATAACTTGTTAATTGTTAGTCAAATGTGTGATCAGGGGCATGAAGATATTTTTAGATCAAAGAATTATGTGGTAATAAATTTGAATACAAGTAAGATCATAATCAAGGGAACGAAAACTCCAGGAAATGTTTATATCCTAGAAGGCGACAAAGAGGATTGTTTTTCTAGAAAATTAGAAGAAAGTTGGATTTGGCACAAAAGGCTGGGGAACCTCAGTTTTTCCTAATTATATTAATCAAGAAATACGGGAGCATTTTGTGACTTTCCAAACATTTATCCACCTAAAATTGGAATTTTCAAATCATGTCAATTTGGTAACCAATCCATAGTTTAGTTTAAATCTAAAGAAGGTACTTCAAGTAAACCCCTTTGAACTTATTCACCCTAAATTATGTGGACCTATGAGAAATAAGTATCCTCATGGTGAACAACACTTCATGTTATTCATTGATGACTTTATAAGAATGTGTTGGGTTTATTTGCTGAAAATGAATTGGGTCTTAGATATGATAGAAGAGGAGAGTTTATATCAGATAATTTTTTCAATTTTTATGAACAACGTGGCATTAAAAGATAGTTTTCCATAGCTAAAACTCCTCAATAAAATGGAGTGGTAGAAAGAATGAAAAAAACATTTCAACAAATGGCATGTGCCATGCTTGATGAGTTATGAACACCTCACACCTTCTAGGGAGAAGAAATACATACAACCATGGATATACTTAACAAGGCTCATGTTTGAGTAAGCAATGATAAAACTCCATATGAACTAGGGTATGGTAATCCTACAACTGTCAAACACATTATAGTCTTTGGAAGAAAATGTTTCATAAAGAAAAATGATGATTAGCTTGGAAAATTTGAATCCATCACTGATGAACAAATCCTTCTTGGATACTCTTCCAGAAGTAAAGGATATACATGTTATAATAAAATGCTCCAAAATATTGTTAAAAGTATAGATGTTGTTATTGATGAAGCATCCACAAGTACCAAAAGGGAAGCACAAGCAAATAACAAACATATCCCTACTAAAATCCATGAAGTTGAGGGAGAAGAAGAAAGAGAAGCATCAGAAGAAGGAAATGAAAATACAAGTATGACATAAAAGACTCCATCAAGGTATGTTTAGAAAAATCATCATGAATCTTAAGTTCTAAGTGATAAGGAATCAGAAATACAAACTAGAAGAAATTTTGTTGGATCAGTTAGTTACTTAGCCTTACTATCCACAATTGAATGTCTATCAAGCAAGAAAAGATGAATTTTAGGTTAAGGAAATGCATGAATAATTTTATCAAATAGAAAAGAATCATGCATGGGAACTTGTACCAAGGCCTCATAATAAAAATTTAATTGGGAGAAAGTGGGTGTTTAAGAACAAATTAAATGAAAGTGGAGAACTGATTTCAAAGAAATAAAGACTTATATGCAAAGGCTATGCTCAACATGAAGTGATAAACTTTGAAGACAGTTTTTCACCTATAGCTAGACTTGAAGCCATAAGAATGTTCCTTACATTTTCCATGTTTCATAACTTTAAGGTATATCAAATGGATTTTAAATATTCATTTTTAAATGGGTATCTAGAAGAAGAATTTTATATTGAACAACCTAAAGGATTCATACTTGGCAATGATAAAAATCTTGTTTGCAAACTTAAGAAGGCATTGTATGGGTCAAAACAAGCTGATCGTGCATGGTATTATCATCTTGTTAGATATCTTTAGCAACAAGGGTTTAAGAAAGGATCTGGAGATAGGAAGTTTTATATCAAATTTGACAAAGACAAACTTTTAATAATAGTGGTTTATGAAGGTGACATCATATTTGGAAGCAATGTTTAATATATGAGTCAAGAATTTACTTCAGTTATGAAGCAAGAATTTGAAATGTCTTTACTTGGTGAGCTAACATTATTTCTTGGTCTTCAATTTCACCAAACTAAAAATGGTGCCTTTCTCTCTCAAACCAAGTATCTCAAGCAGATTATGAAGAAATATGGAATGGAAGATTGCAAACTTGTATGGACACCAATTGCAACAGGGTGTAATCTAAGCTAGATTGATGTTTCTCCTACAGTTAATCAACCTGAATGCATATTTATGATTGGCAGCTTGATCTATCTTACAGGTACAAGACCAGGCATTATGCATATAGTAGGCATAGTTTGGTGATTTCAAGAAAATCCTAAGGAAACTCATCTATAAGTAGTTAAGAGGATATTCAAGTATCTACAAGGCACTCAATATTTTGGTCTATGGTATCCCAAAAATGCAGATTTTTCTCTTCATTCTTACACATATGTAGACTGCGCAAGTAATGATGATGACTACAAAAGTACTAGTGGAGGAGCATTCTATTTGACTCCTCGCTTAGTTTCTTGGTTTAGTAAGAAACAAAGTTCTATTACTTTATCAACTACTAAAGCAAAATATGTTTTTGTTGCCTCTTGTTGTACTCAACTTCTATGGATGATCCAAACATTGGAAGATGTTCAAGTCACTTTCTCTCAACCTATACCTATTCTTTGTGACAACACTAGTGCCACTAGTGCCATAAGTATCTCTAAAAATCCTTTCATGCACTTTAAAACTAAAAAGATCCCAATAAAATACCATTTTCTTAGAGAACAAGTGCTTGAACAAAAAGTCAAGTTGGAATATGTTCCTTCAAAGGAACAAGTTGCATATTTATTTACCAAGATTCTTCCACATGATTCCTTTGAATATCTCAAACAGAAATTAGGCATGTCTCATACCTCTTCACTCTACTAATTGTTATAAATAGATATGACATTCTTAAAGGGAGTTGTATCTATAATCACCAACAATTTACTTTCTATACGCAGATCTTATCAAATGCATTCATGTGAATATGTGGTTTTAGATCTAGATAGTCGTGTATGCTTCTCAACAATGTAAAAGAAGTGACACAAATTTAGGGGGAGCTTATCATATGATTCCATCAGTTATTATTGGATTTCTGATTTTGATATTGACTTATTGCAAACTGTTAATACTTCCCTTATGCTACTTAGAAATGATGATTGATTCACGATAAGTTTACGAGCTGATATTAAATTGTTGTTGTTGAAATGGTTCTTTGGTACGTTTGCTACTTGATGAGATGGATGTGATCAAAGTTTATGGTGAGAAGTTGGCATAGGTTTAGGGGGAGCATCTGTCATGCTTCCAATAGCTCATTTTAGGCATTATGATTTCTTTAGTACTCCTTGTTGTGTGATAGGTTTATGATGAGTACATATCATTTCTTCTCTATGGTTGTTATTATTGTTACTACTGAAGATACATATGTTGTTTTCATTATGTCAGAATGCTTGGGTTTCTTCTGCTGCAATTACATTATTGATTTTTGATACTTCTTAATACACATGATGGAGAAATTGATGATACAGTACCTTATCTTACATGATAAGGATGTTCATGCTTCTATCGATGTTGATTCTTTCAGATGTTTATGTTGCATATTCCTATATGGTGCATGGTGGTTGTTGATTCATATCCTTATTCTAGACCTTGCTTTTGGTTATAAGTGTCATATGTGTCTCTTGATGCAAAGGTCATGGAAAATAACCATATTGTAAATCATTGTAAAATTTAGTCATGTGTGGGCTACTGGTGTGAAGTCATGCTATGTGTGTAATCCAATTATTTTGGGACATTAATGTAAAATTTGCATCCAATATGTAAACTTAATATGTTGTTTGTCTGATGTAATCACAAGTCATTGGTGATAGGAAAAGCCAGTTTTTTTTTAATCATAAAATATTGTACTCTATTGAATATCTTCATAAGATTCAACATATTCTTAGGAGGAGTATGGTTATTATGAAAACTTCATAATTCATATCAACATATTAGTCTCACAATAATGAATACTACAAGGTAACTACTTCATTCATCCTGGTTCTGCCCTTTGCCCTTGATGTTAAAGGGGGAGAGAATCTTGGTGCTTGGAGAGAAGACTGGATGTTTATAGATGTTTGCAGGTGGTTTCCAAATGCCAAAGTGGTTTCCATCAAGTCCAAAGGGGAGATTATTGGCATTATGGCTAATGTTTTGTCCTTGATGGAAACCTACTTGATAAAGATGTACTTGATTTCAAAAATTTGATAATATGATGATTATGGAACTCATGCAGATTGGTACAAATGTTACAGAGGATATGGACAAAGAAACGACATTTTAGCAAAGTTTGAGAAAGTATACACAGTTCCTGTGAATAAGGGTTGCGTACATATGCAAGTATTGTGAATAACAGTCACGTATAGAATCTGAATCATGGAAATATGGATACCAGGGGTAATTACCATGGTATTGACCCATACTAATTGACATGACAATGTTTGTTTGACCCCATTAAAAAATACTAATGACATTACCAAAGGATTTACCTGAGGTATTGGTTAATAAAAAGGCTATATAAGAATATGGAGATCAAGTTGTTACATGTGAAAGGGAATGATTTATTCATATGTGATTTGATCTGAGACAGGTGTGCACCAGGAAGCATGGAGATGGCTCTGATCTAATAGATCTGAAATTAATACACATTGCTTGGTATGTTTATGTTTTTGGCTAACAATGATAGATCAATGATGATGGTATGATCTGCATATAATGATGTGTAACTATAATAATATATGTGCCGAGATTTTCATTTGACAAAAGTTGTGATTTATAGTGAGGGTATGATTCAGTAATTCAAGATCTATATGTTAGTTTGTTTCTGAATAGTCATGATCATTTGCGGAGCTGTTTATGAGTAGTCATGTATATATTTTGTGAAATGTTTTTTCAGTATGTTCATATTTGTATGCAGGTGTCTCATAGTATAAGCATGTATATATCTTATTATGCTTACTAACTGTCGCGTGTATATTCTGAGTCAGATTTGGTCAGGGTTTACAATGTTTCTTAATGAAAATTTTGATGATGTTTTCTCTATTTGTTTTTATTTGTCAATGATGTCTCTATGATCTATGTCTGACATTGTTGGTTGGGTTAATTATGGATTGGAACATTGATTGGTAATGGTGCTACAATGCAACGGTGATTTGTGATTGGATCAATGATATGTGATTGGTTCAGTAAGTAATTCAGTGTTACATTGAACTAGACAATTCAGTGTTCATGATTCAGAGATCTATACGTAGGTTTTATGTAGAGAAAGCACGCATATACATAGTTTATCTTAAGAACAATCACTTATATATTATGAATCTCATTTGTTCTAGTTGGATTATCAATTTAGTGGCTTCATGCTTCAGAGACTTAGTTGATTTACAAAGTTTCAGTGGTTCATATTTGTGTTTCAATATTTCAGTTTTGATATTGGTTTGGGCTTATTGTTGGTGTGGGTCCAATATAAAAAATTGATGAAAGGTGGCCTATAGGTTATTTTATGATTGTTTGGCAGGTGGATCCAGTCTGAAACATTATGAAATGTGGTCCACAAGGTTTTTATGCTTGCAACCTTTAGTGAAGGGGTAGGAGCTTCCTTCCATTAGGAGTCAGCAAATGCGATTAGGGGGTTGTAGCTCCCTTCCAGTGGGTGCTAGAGAATGGGTGGAGGTTATAGCCTCATGTAGGTGGGTTCCTACATACTGGTAAGAGTCTACACTAGTACTAAATGTAATGAATATTTTATAATAAGAAAGAAGACAGAGACGATGGAAACGGTGGTTTTCTACCACATTAGGCCTCCACCTAAAATCCTAGTGTTCTATGTGTGTTGTTCATGTGATTTTGCTTATATGTTCTTTAATTCATAATAGATGGTTAATGAATTAATAATGAAATGGTTAAGTTAACTTACTAATGAATGCTATGACAAATTAAGCAAAATAGATATACGTTGTTTACATTCACTGAATTCGTGTACGTACACTAGTTCATGAAGAACAATAGCATACATAATTATGAATAAGAAATTGAAAGTTTGAATTGAATTAAAATACTGATTCACACCCTCCCCCCCAATATTTTTCCTAACAATCTATGCCAGCGAAAGTATGGAATTGTTATCCACCATCATAGATATGACATTTTGAGGAGATGTTTGAGACTGTGGATTACAGTAAGTCAATTGATCAATGGTGACTATCTTCTCGTTATGAGGGAAGTTCATGTTGAGAATTATAGAAGATGCAACCACTTTCATGGCATACATGAAAATATGACCAAGAAATAGGTTATAGTTGAGGGGTTCATCGATAACTTCAACATCAACCATGATCTATTTTCCAACAACTAAGACGGGACAATTCTAGTAAAGACCAAAGGGTTTCGAGTGATGACTATTATACACATGAAGAGTGATCGTAGATGGTGAAATGTTAGGAGAACCAAGTTGTTTCCAAATAGTAGCATCCATCATGCAAGTGGATTCATCTTGATCAACGATACACCATTGAACAATGAAATTCTTATTGGACAATAATATCTGGAAAGAAATAGAAGGAGAAGGCAAGATGGTCAGTGGTTCCAACATAAAAAAATGTTCACGCAATCTTGTGAAAGTTCCACAATTCCTAAAGAAGATGACAAATGCTTTCATTGAGATGGGCATGTCTGGAGAACTTATAGAAATGAAATAGAAACAATAGTTTGTGCTAAGCCATCTACTAAGTTGTAAGTATGGGTGGCATGAGAATTGACAACATTTCGATGTAACGACCTTCGGCAATATTTTTTGAAACCTCTACCTTAGGTGGAGGGATGTGTAATGTATTGTTTTTTTATGAAAGAGGCTTTGTGGATGGATTTGGTTTTGTGTTATTTTTAAGGTTGACATATTTTGAATTCATCATGAGGATTTGATAAGACCCATTCCTTGGCTATTGAGAGGAAGGAGGTGGGGGATTTTGGCAGTCTTGGGAGGCCACATATCCTTGGTGAGGGAAGGAGTTTGTAATCACTGGGGACTACATGGAAGGAGGGGCATATGAAACCAAAGGTTGCTTACCTCTAGAGGAAGCTTCTTGATCTTCCCATGCTTTGCACATCTGAGGGAGAAAAGGATAGTCATGAGTATAATATATGTATGTACTGCAACAAGTACAAATTTTATTGGTTTGAAGGGAAATTTTATGCTTGGGTTGTCCACCTTATTGTTGGGTTGCGTTATTAGACTATTCACCCTTATTAGCATTAGGTTGATGACCTTGGTTTCCTTGGTTCCCTTGAGATTTCTAATTTTGGTTACCTTTCCCCTTGTTCCTCCTCTTTGGATTAGGGGGAGCTAAAATTTATACTAAGCGTAGAATTGGCCTTGAGGAGGCAATTTTTGTTAGGAAAGAGGTGGTTGAGGCATGGGAGGTTGAGGTGTTGGAGCCATTAGGGCTAGAGCACTAGGTGATGCATACGGGTAATAAGGATTCGTAACAATGTTCTGGTAACTAGGCTAAGTAACAATAGGCCTTAGAATTGATTGATGTGGATGGGAAAATGCATAAGACGTATTAATGCCTTGGTATGAGCTAATGCGTGAAGGGCCAGGGGGATGATAGGCATAGGTGGAACTAGGCCCCCCGTGAGGTTAGTCATAACCCATAGGTGCTTGTGGATATGGACATGGTTGAGGGTAAGGTATTGACCCAATGATATCGTCGATGGCGTAAGATGCCCCTAGTGCAGATGAAGCACTACACCTAGGAAGGTTAGGGAGGATTATACAGACATAGCCCGATCAGGTATAGATCAAATCATACTTCAAAGTTATTTGGAGAACTTCTTCCTTGGTTTGAGGGAAATATGAAGTGACATATTTACTAATGGGGGCAAAA
The DNA here is from genome assembly GCA_031772625.1 of Pinus tabuliformis. Classification (NCBI taxonomy): domain Eukaryota; kingdom Viridiplantae; phylum Streptophyta; class Pinopsida; order Pinales; family Pinaceae; genus Pinus; species Pinus tabuliformis. The sequence continues at coordinate 556,011,500 of CM062805.1, read as the reverse complement.
AGTGTTCACAAGAACTAATCCATGTAGACACGGTATTTAGATTCCAGAGCTTTACATGTGTTTCACCTTCTACATCATTCTTGTACATGACCAAAATGGCGAGTGGAGAAGTTTGACAAAAGGAAGTCAAGAGTTCGGTACAAGTATCATAACAAAGAAGTAATTAGAAGTAAAACAAGAAGGCATTGTTAAGGGTTGCAAATATGGGATGAGAACCACGAATTTGGTTTACATACCATTTTGCAGTAGCTCCAATGAGGGTTCATTTAAAAGGGCATAGATGAATGGAATACTCTATGATAGAATTATAGGAGCACCACATATGAAACAAGTGGACATGGTTTGTAGGATCCTCTTCAAAATTCCCTTTGAATTCTAGTATATCTGATGGAAGTTTGGTTAGCATAGGTGGCCAACTCGAGCAATGGTGAAGAGGATCATTAATAAGATGATTCAAATATGGGAGGCTCAAACCAACCATGTAAGCGAGTAGGTTTTGGGAAGGATCCATTCCTTGTGAGGTTCCAACGCCACCTCTAGGAGGGGTTTTGAAATATGTATCTAGGTTTGGTCTTCATAATGACATATGTAATCATGATTTTATGTATTTAATGAAAAGAGAAAAATAAATTTATTATTTTTATTCTTGAGGCATGGGTTTCATGCTCAAGGGAGATTTATTTTTAGGTCAAGAACCCATTGAGTGATTTTAGGGACCCTACCTCATTTGGATACACTCTCAAGAAAGTTCAATCTCCTCAAGATAGAAGCTAGAAAACGACGACAAAGAAGAATAAGAAGAAGATCAAAGTTTTGGGCCTCTCTCTCTCTCTCTCTCTTGTTCAAGATTCTACAGTTACTAGACAAGACAAAATTCTAAAGTTGCATCAAATTTGTGAAGATGCGTCGAATCTATGAAGCTACTTCTAGGTCGAAGTTGTGAAGTTACTTCTAGGTCGAAGCTATGAAGTTGCTTCTAGGTCGAAGTTGTGAAGTTGCAAGGTCAAAGATATGAATTTTCTTCTAGGTCAAAGTTATGAAGATTATTATAGGTCGAAGTTGTGAAGCTACAAGGTTGAGACTCTAAATCTATTAGGTCAAAGATGCAAAAATTGTTGCAGGGGATCAAAGTTGCTGAAGAAGGTTCTAGAAGGCCAAATTTTGTTGTTGGAAGATGTGAAAATAAATAAGGAATGTTTACTTATTCTTGGATAAGTTTTGGTCAAGGTTCATAGGTCTTGGAATTCGTCAATTGAAGTTCTATAAGAAGAGAACAATTATTGTGGTTTTTCCTCTCAAAAGGAGAGGTTTTGGACGGATAACCTATATCTTATGTCTCACTATTCTTTATGGTTTGGTAGTTGTTTGATTAAAAGAAAACATTAATAACTAAGGTGAAAAATAATCTAATCAAGATAAGCAAAAATACATCACAAGAAGCTATCAAAGTAAGAGAAATCACTTAATCTAGCTGCCCTTGATTTCTTAACATGGAATCAGAGCTGAGGTGACAAGACAAGGAAAGGTAGCTAAAAGAAGGACACTCAAGGGCTAAATTACTAGAAGGACTATCAAAGGATGTATCAATAAAGTTCAAAACATTGATATTGTACCATCAAGACGACATTCACAAGGACCAAGTAAAAGAAAATAAGGCCTCAAAACCCTATCTCATCAAAAGAAGGGTTTCTCAAGTGAAGCATTGTTGGGAAGCTTGCACAACAACATAAAATAATATCTCAAGGACACTAACTAGAAGGACTACACATTGAAGCATCTTGAAGTATCTACATTCAATGGACGCAAGAAGAGGTGTTTTCATCATCATCAAGGAATAAATGTAATCTCCCTCTCTTTGAAGGATCACTTTTGAAGGAAGACATCTTATATTATCAACATCATCATCAAAATCAAGAAGGAATCAAGTTGAATATATTTTCATCAAGGAGAATATTCAATTGACAAGTAAGTACCTTTATATTTATGACTGAATCTGCTATCAAAATGAAATCATTTTTCAAGGAAAGCAACAAATTGGTTGGGTCATAAAACTTTCTTTCATGGAAGAAGAGGAGGGATTTGATCCTCATAGAAAATGAATTCATTGAACATGTTAAGCGATCAATTACTAAGCCTCCAAAGGAGGAAGCTCAAGCTCTAGCAGAGTATATTAAAGGGGAAGTAAGGGATTAAAGGATTCTCATTCAATCCATCAAGGATCCCCTCATACCTTATGTATCAAAGTTGGATACATCAAAAGAAATATATGACAATTTAATAGATTTGTTCTTTGTAAGTACTACAGGAGAAGTAATATATTTGAGGAACGAGATGTACAAAATGAATATATCAAAGGAAGATGGAATAGCCGCATATTTGATAAAGGTATTAGAAATCAGATACAAACTACAAGATTTGGGAGAAATAATGTCTGATAAAGAAATGACCACCATAGTGCTCAATGCATTTCTAGAGGAATGGAGCAACTTCACATCTAGCATCTTTGGAAAGAAGGAAGCCACTCCATTTAGTGAACTTTTGTCATTGTGTAAAATTGAACAAACCAGGTTGAAAGAAAAGAGCAATGTGGGACCAAGTGAACAAGTTCAAGCATTTGTTTCTATGGCTAAGAGAAGAAGAAAGTTTTGGAAATTTGGTTCTCATAAAAAGAAGAAGAGTATGTCAAAATTCCATTGCTATGGCTATCAGGAATATGGGCACTACAAGAGAGATTGTCTGGAGTTCAAGAAGTAAATCAAGAGGAAATAAATAAATGAATCCCATATCACCAAAGAAGTGGAAGAACCTAATGAGAATAAATCTAAAGGGATATATATTCACTATTTGGGTTTCTCCAATGCATAGGAAGGAGAAGTAGGAGGTGAAAATATCTCCACCATGGTAGTTAAGATGAGAACTATTATGATGAGATGCATCTTAGCAGAAGATAGCATCTTGCTAGAAGAATATCGCTAAAGAAAGAGTTCATGGCATCATTAGAGAAGCTTTAAATAATAACTAAAGTAGAAGTCTACAAAGATGCAGTAGTTATCATATAAAAGATGTAGCTCTTTTCAACCTCATTGAAATCATATATAGTACATATGATAGAAAGAAAGTCATCTGGAATGATTGAAGGAATTCATCATACATCATCATCATGAGAAAGGAGCATTTTTCAGATGAGGATAATCAAGATCCTTCGTTCGAATATTCACTATAAGGTTCATCTCTACTTGGAAGAAGAAAGTGTCTCGCTAATCATTCCACTTTGTGTGAGATACATTGTTTAGAAGGATGATGGTATGGTGAAAAAGGACTACAGTAGGTCAAGATGATTGAAGTACTCCTAATCAAGTAAAGGAATTTGTTGAAGGAATTAAATATGACCAAAATGAGAAAATATATATGTATATATTTGATAGATTAAGTCATGCCATCATATAGCTGTAGATAACATAGGTAAATTCTCTACCTCATGATCATGATCAAGGATATCTTCTTTTAAAACATGCATGAAAGCATGGTTCACATATTGATAAGATGAAATCAACATAATGTTATGAAACTAGCTCACAAAAATATAGAAAAGAAAGATCAATGCCTTACATTTCAACCTCTTCGAGGGGACAACCTCCTTTACATTACACAAATGAATAATTCTTGGTTGATACAAATCACAAAGCCTCCTTTATATATATAGGAGTCTAAGGGGTCACAATATATCCAAATCCGACCTAATAATAATAATATAAGGGCACAAAAATAACAATAGGGGATACAATGACAATAGTAATGGGGGAATCACTATTATTATAGGGACCTAACATGCCCCTCTCCTTCAAAAAAATGTTTTCCTCAACGCTTGAGTAGTTCTGGATGCTTCTGTATAAAATTCTCATCCTCCCATGTGGAATCTTCAATGGGTAAGTTCTTCCACTTAATGAGATACTCCAAAATTGATCGATTTTGTAGCTGTCGAGTTTTTGTTTCTTTGACTGCTTCAGGTTCTAATATGATTTTTCCTTCCTCATCAAGTTCTGGCAATATTGTTTGAACTGGGAGCTTGTCACCTATAACCTTCTTTAAGCATGACACATGGAAATCTAGGTGCACTCAAGAAGCGACAGGAAGCTCCAATTTGTATTCCATAGTACCTATCTTTTGCAACACCTTGTATGGATCATAATACTTTGGTGATAATTTATTATCCTTCTTAGCTTGCTTGAGGGACATTTGTTTATATGGTTGTAGCCATAGGAATACCTAATCACCTACTTCAAAACTTATTTCACTGTGATGTTGATCTGCCTGCTGTTTCATTCTATTTTGCGCCAAGGTGAGGTTATCCTTTAAGAGTTGGAGAACTTGTTGTTGATTCTTGATGTGATCTTCCACTGCTTGAACCTTAGAATTTTCTGTTAAATATGATGTGATGGATGGTGGATGATACCCATAAAGTGCCATAAATGGGGTCATTTTTGTTGTTGTATGGAAGGAAGTGTTATACCACCATTCAGCTAGAGGCAACCATTTGACCCATTGTGTTTGTTTATCAGATACAAAGCAACGAAGATATCCTTCCAAACATTTGTTTACTATCTCAGTTTTCCCATCAGATTGAGGATGATAAGATGAGTTATGAGCTAATTGAGTACTAAAACAAGAAAATAATTATGTCCAAAAATTTCCAGTCAAAATGGGATCTTTCTCGCTTACAATAATCTTTGGGTTTCCATGTAGCTTTTGAATTGTTTCCATAAATGCAGTAGATATTGTACTCGCTTTAAATGGATGACATAATGCACAAAAGTGTGCATACTTGGTAAGTCTGTCAACTACCACCATGATAACACTCTTTCCTTTGGACTTGGGTAAACCTGTGATAAAATCCATTGAAACTTCCTCCCAAAGTTGGCTTGGAATGGATAAAGGTTGTAATAAACCTGGGGTCTTACTTGTTTCGACTTTATTTTCTTGGAAAACCAAACATTCCGCAACAAACTTTTGAATATCCAATTTAAGACCATCCCAAAAAAATTCCTTCTTAACCCTGTGGTAAGTTTTTAGAAATCCTAAGTGCCCTCCTAAGGGAGAGGTGTGCAATTCCATAAGAATCTTTTGTTTGAGTTTTATGAATTGGATAATGAAGGTGTTGCTCTTTGTATCCTCATAATGTGTTATAATTTCCTCTGTGAAAATTGACCACGTGACAAGTGGTTTACAAGGACAAAGCCCTTTATACCATAAAAAATGATTAGGTTATTAATAATTAGATGCAATACGTACCTTTTGTAACAGTGGTAAACCATGTAGATCAAAATATTTCTCCATCTGAAGTATCCAATTTACCAGATCCTTGCCATCAAACTTCCTCATCTTGCTTTTTTATTTATTTTAGGAGCTCGATCTTGAAACGACTGTAGCTCTGCAATTTTGGATATTTAAGTTCTGAAATTTCAGCTTGTAATAGCCCTTTAATTCCTCTTTCTAACTTCGCAAGTCTGATCGCAATTGGATTCCCGAAGAAATATTTATTCCCAATCTCCCGCGGTGACCTAATTATAGACTAGTTCAGTAGAGTGAACTTGTACGATGTGCCGCGTGTCACTGTTTCAACCTTAGGTTGTGAAACTTATACCCAAACAAAATAAAGTTTGTCCTCTTTCTATAACTTCTTACGAAATTTCAATATAATGATTAGAGAGAATGTTATGACTATTTTCCCAAGGTCGCCTATTTATGATGTAATTCGGGAGTCTGTAAAAACCCTAACTTCCTTAGATCATATATCTGCAAATATAGCAATACAAGATCTGAAATTCAGACTCGAGGTTCAGACCGATTTATTCTCAAACAGGTTTTTTTTACCTTTTGAAAATTTGTAGCGAAAATGTTATAGCAAAAATTCCATGATGACCTGTTTTAGATGAAATTCTGGAGCTTGCAAAAACCCTAACTTCCTTAGATCATATCTCCGAAAATATAGCGAGAAAAGATCTGAAATTTAGATCCGAGGTTCACCAACATTTCTTCTCAAGTGAGTTTTTCTTAAGATTCTGAGCAGCGAAACCCTAAAATTCCACGATGGCCTATTTGGAGCAGCGAAACCATAAAATCCAAAGCTTTGATACCAAATGTTATGAAACCAGCTCACAAAAAGATAGGAAAGAAAGATCAACGCCTTAGAATTCAGCCTCTTCGAGGGGGAAACCTTCTTTACATTACACAAATGAACAATTCTTGGATGATACAAATGACAAAGCCTCCTTTCTATATATGGGAGTCTAAGGGGTCACAATATAGCCAAAGACAACCTAACAATAATAATATAAGGGCACAAAAATAACAATAGGGGATACAATGACAATAGTAATGTGGGAATCAATAGTATTACAAGGACCTAGCACATAATATGTCCTCATATGAGGTATTTGAAAAATATGAAGGAAATATGTATGGAAATTTCCTGGGAAACAATATGTGAAGAAAGAAAGAATAGGTCATTAAAGATGCAACTACGGTCACAAAATGTCAACATCTAATGACTAGAAGAATTGATCATGGCATCTCCATAGAGAAGAAGACCATGATAAGGTCTGTAAAGAAAGGATACCCTCAACATATGAATTCTTGGAGACGTGTTTATGATTGTGAAGGATATTGCAGGAAAGTAAGATGACATGATGAAAGGTCATCACAAAAGGTAACTTTGATTTGATGTTCATTTTTTATTTTTGAACAACATCTGGATGGGTGAGACAGGGCTATACTAGAGGAAACATGACTTGAAAGAGGCAGCTGAATGAGGAAAAGACTAGATGGGGACTAGAGGATCACTTTTAGATAGAGAGAAGGATGGCATGACCGATGTTGCTCGTGAATGAAAGTGATGGATGGTAGATTCCCTACAAAGAAGTCCCAAAATATGAAGACTCCATAATGTTAAAGATGAAATTCATGACATTAGAAGAATCATCCCCAAAAGTAGTTGATAGTCCCATGATATCCACCTAGAGCAGAAAGGTTCTGGAACAAAGTCCTTGGTTAAGAGGGAGCTTGGAGAAGTCCTTGGATTAGAGGGAGATTGGATACATTCCTTTTATAAGAATGGGTACATTCCTTCATAGGAATGGGTATATCCTCCCTAGTTGAGAGGGAGTGATAGACACATCATTCTTGTCTTCACTTTGGGAAGAAAGAATGGAGGATTCAGTAAGCATATAACATATGATACTCTTTGAGGATGAGGTAGGGCATCCAAGTTAAGAGTAGTCAAATAGGACCGATATTCTTTGAGGATTGAGAATCCAAGATAAGAATAGCCTTGGAAGGACATACTCTGTGAACACTTGGGTGGGGTATGTACCATGAGAGACAATGATGATGGTATTTGTAAGTCATTGGTCTTGCCAACACTGTGCTCTGATCTTGTGGAGAGATAGAGTTGTTAGTCAAGGCCTTGCTATGTGACAATGCTGGATGATATGATGCTAAATAGATGGGTTACCAATCTGAATCTTCTTATGAGAACTCTTTATATTGAGAATGTCCAAGTACCTTGTATGGATTATGAATACCTCCCTAATTAAAAGGAAGTGTTGAAATATGTAACTAGGTTTAGTCTTCATATTGAAATATTTAATAATGATTTTATGTATTTAATCAAAAGAAAAAAATAAATTTATTATTATTATTCTTGAGGCATGGGTTTCATGCTCAAGGGAGATTTATTTTTAGGTCAAGCACCCATTGAGTTATTCTAGGGCTTGTCACTGAGTCTAAAAGTCAATCGAGTCATTGTCATGTATGAAATACCCTTTTGGGAATGTTACATATTGTAAAGAAAATTTAATTGAGTCAAAATAAAGTCAAAAGGCCCTCCAAGACATCTTCATGGCAAAGATCAAGTCATATTACATGAACGAACAAGTCGGCCCAAAGATAGAAATTTGTACCCCTCAAAAGCCTATAAATATGAAGGAACTTGACCTCATTTGGAGACACTCTCAAGAAAGTTAGATCTTCTCAAGGTAGAAGCTAAAAAAGGATGAAAAGGAAAATGAAGAGAAATATTGAAGTTTTGGGCCTCTCTCTCCCTCTCTCTCTTTTGTTGGGGTTTCTACAGTTACTAGGAAAGACAAAATTCTGAAGCTAATCAAAGTTGTGAAGTTGCACTAAAGTTTTGAAACTACTTCTAGGTCGATGTTATGAAGTTGTGAAGTTGCTTCTAGGTCGAAGTTGTGTAGCTACTTCTAAGTTGAAGCTATGAAGTTGCAAGGTCAATGCTGGGAAGTTACTTCTAGGTGAAAGTTGTGAAGCTGTTTGTAGGTTGAAGTTTTGAAGTTGTTTCTAGGTTGAAGTTGTGAAGATGCAAGATCAAAGCTATGAAGTTTCATCAAGGTTGAGGATGTGAATCTGTTAGTTCGAAGTTGCAGCAATTGTTGTTGGGAGTCAAAGTTGCTAAAGAAGGTGCTGGGAGGTCGAAGTTTGTTTCTAAAAGCTATGAAAATAAAGAAATAAGGTTGAATTGGTCTTCGAGGAGTCTTGTTCAAGGGTCATAGGTCTTAGAATTTGTCAATTGAAGTTCTATAAGAAGAGAAGAATTCTTGCAAGTTTCCCTCTCAAAAGGAGATGTTTTGGCCCTGGATGATAGCCTCTATCTTATGCCTTATTGTTCTTTATGGTTTGGAAGTTGTTTGATGAAAAGAACACAATAATAATTAAGTTGAAAAATAATATAATCAAGATAAGCAAAAATACATCACAAGCAATTATCAAAGTAAGAGAAATCACATAATCTAATTGCCCCTAAATTTCTCAACAAGGGGGACCCTGAGTATTACCAATGTTAGTGTAACAACCCTGGTTAAAAATGTAAAAATATATAAGACCAAGGTCATGGGACACGTATTCCAAGTAGAATGGTGGCAAAAACATCCTAGTGGGTGTTGATTTTGGTTATTATGGCTAAAGGAAATTAGCAAAGGAAATGGAAAAAGCTCTGGAAAGGAATGAGGAATTTATTGACATTTTATTTATGAAAATAATGGAAATTAGGAGAAAAGGAAGGTGAAAGGTCACATATTTCATGTGAGGAGGAAAATGAAGGAAAATAATGGAAATTGAAGAAAATAGAGGCCTTATTGATAAAAAGGATTTTGAGGATCAACTGAAAATATTTTTCTCAGGTTTTGCATTAGATCAAGAAAGGAAAAGAAGGAAAGAGGAAGGAAGGAGGAAGAAAGGAAGATCAGGATCAAGCAGCTACAATGGTATTCCTTGTAGGTATCAGTTTGAATGTGTATTTTCCTTGTTAGATTTAACATGCATGGCATTGGATGTGGTTCTTTCACTATTATGGCATGGGATTTTCTAGGTGTGATAGTGTTTTCAGCGTAGCCTTGCCATTTCCAAATAGTCATGGTGTGATGGGGTTCTCATGTTTTGGTTGAGCTAGATATACGAATGGATTCAAAGCTTAGTGAGGTGGATCTCCAAATGATAGAACACATGGCCTAGTGACTCTTGAACTGAACTATGGATCATGATAAAGCCATTGCCTAGTGACCCCTAAGCCAGACTGTGGGTTGCAGTAAAGCCAAGATTTTTTTGCACCAGTGGGCCTACAAATCCTTGTTGATGAATGACAGGATATACCCTAAATCCTAGAGGTGGTTTCCCTTGACCAGGCATAGGATTCCTTGCCAGTGAATGGTGGGATATATGGTAAAGCCTGAAGGGCGGTGTCTCGGTTTAGGGCCTAGTGATCCCTGGATCAGACTGTGGATTGCAGTAAAGCATGAGAGACTAGAAGACATGAAAATTCCCCACAGTGTAGGTGGATAAATCCAATGGCATCCATGCTTCTTTTGGTCTAGTGATCTAGTGGAGATCATGGTGAAGCTTGTTGTTACATGTTTATTGTGTTGTCCTGTTAGCTCTATTACAAACTTCAGCATTTGGAGGACCAAATACCAGCTTCCCCGTGTGTTTGAACTCAAAACGCAGGTCGCAGCAGTCTTCCACCTTCTCCTCCTTCAATTTCCTCATACTCTCCTAGCCCCGTTATCTCTGTTTCTTCCATAAAGCCTCTAAATTCCCCATTTAAACCCTCTAAAACTAGCAGAGCCCTCCTCAGCCCCTTTTCCTTAAGTCTAGGTGCTTAACCCATGAACTCGCACCCATACGACCCTCCGTGACTGCACGACTCCGCGCTTCCTCAGCCCTTTGTCATCCTTCGTTCGCAGCCGTTGATCATCCTGATCCAACGGTCCTTGCCTTTTCCCCTACATGATAAACTTCGTTTGTCTTCCCGCTGTCGATCACATCCATTGTGAGATCTAACAGCAGTCGCACCTCCCACTAACGAAACTTGCCCGCACGTTAACTCACAATATCGGTGGTTTTCGACACATCCCATCCGCCACGTGTTAGGCGCTGATTATGATCGCGTACCTCGTGTATGTTTACTGCCCTCCTCCATAAGAGGTGCGGGGAAACCACTTACCGCTTTTGACCATTTCCCCGCTCGTTATCTCCCGCGTGCTTTCGCCTCCCGATTGCTGTCAGATCTGCCTGACTGTGATACAACGGCCCATGATTTTCCGATCATTTCATACCTCCCGATACTCCTTAGCAAGCTCTCTCCACTGTCAATTCACACATATCAATGGTTGATCTTTCTCCACCATTCCTCCACCATACTTCCCATGTCCATAGCTTGTCCAGTGTACCTGAAGGAGGAAGAAGGCCAGAATCCAGCACTCTGCATAATAAATCCTCAACAACTGTATTTAAGGAAGAGCATGGTCGAGAAGGGAAGGATGGCCTCGAGCAGATCAAAGCATTAATCAGTCATGGAGCTTTATACATATTACACTCCACCTTCTCAGAGAAGGACAACAGAGTATCAAAAAAAGATTAGATTTGTCCATTAAAGCTAGCAGATTGTATCAGAGACTCCATCAGAGAGTTAAGGTGGTTGATGGTCCATTATGACTCTTCCACGCATAGCACAACAACATATCTTTGTAAACAAACTCTATAAATACCCAGAACATAGCTGTAATCAGCATTGATGGATGTTATTTTGATGTAAGGTTGAACTTCTGGAGACTGTAACTACTTTGATACCTGAAGTGTCTGGTCTTCATTTTTAGCTAATACAAGCTTCTTTTGTTTTTAATTGCTCACTTTCCATTTCTGCTATGTTCTAGGTTGTGCCTGTTATACATTTTTCATGTGCTCTTGATGTTTACCATTAGAGGGACTGTCATCCCACCTCTGTGTTAGAATCTAGTATGTATCATTGAATATGCTATGCAGGTTTCTGTTTGTCCAGTGCCAGAGAGCTGTCATCCTGTTTGTGCATTAGGAAATAGATTTGCAGACCTCTTTACTAGTTGTAGCCGTCTATCACATGGTCTTGTGCATCTGCTGGTGTGGTCAGTATTCTCCATGTTCATCTAATCCTCAAACTGTGAGTAATTGGTGGTCTAAAGCCTTGTAGTCTGGGGGTGTTCACCCATGTCTGGGGTTAAGCATAGTAGAAGTGGTTATCTGGCTTGAATATGCATCATTCCTTCCATTCATCCACCTATTTACAACATTTTTGTTGAGTTTGTAATGTTCCCGAGCATCTCTAATATACAACCTAGGAGAGTTTCTTGGGGTGATAACATTAATTGGCGTCATTGCCGAGGAGAGGAGATTGAAGCTCAGCTTCCCTGGGAGAACGACACAGTTTCAGCTTTTGATGATAGACAAGGCTTGAACACATATTCTGGTTGTAATCATCTATCTGGCGACTCCACTGGAGGAAGACCATCCTTTGGCGACACCACATTGCAGTCCTGGCTCAGCTTGTGAGGCATGCTCGAAGAAATCTTCAAAAACCACCAGCTGAACTAGTTCCTAACCCTAAAAAGATCGTTAAGCAGAAGAAAATATCGTAGAAAGGAGCATCAGGACCATGTAAGCCTTAGAAATTTCATGTATCTCTGCTAGTGAAAATCACCTTCAGAGATTCATAAAGCTCCCTGTTAATACATCTCCCTTTCAGATATCAGTTCAAAGAAAGCATCCATGTTGTTCATCATATTCCTCTATCTCTGTCATCTTTTTCATTGATCATACCACTCAATCTACCAGTATCCTTCATATACCTCGGTCATGGCAGGTCAGCAAGCTCTTACAAAGATAGAAAGAATCTTTGTTGCTAGGTATGGACCCTTGGTCTTGCCTGTCCCCTTGAATGCCATGCCTACAGGAGATTATCAAGAATATATGCCTAAGTTTACTGGTGCAGAAGGAGTAACAGTTGAAGAGCACCTTGAGGCCTTTTATAGCTATGCTAATAACCTAGATATCAATGAAGAGGATGTGTGGATGAGGGTTTTTGTCCAAAGCCTAGATGGGGCGACTAAAAAATGGTTCAGAGAACTACCCCCTAGGTTTATTGTAGACATCATTGAGGCATTAGATGATGTGTTCCTAAAGCACTGGGGACATAATAAAGATCTGCTCTATTATCATACTGAGTTTGGTAACTTGTAGAGGGAAGATGGTGAGCTGCTATCTGATTTCAACAAGAGATTCAACCATATGTACAGTAGAATACCAGTTGAAGTCAAACCCACCCCTACTTCTGCCATGTTTACTTATGCTAGTGCCTTCGATTCTCAGTTTTTCCTGCTGTTAAGAGAAAGAAGATGTACTTCTTTGGCTGATATGCAAGCTGCAGCCTTTGAAGTAGAATCGAACATTTTGGCTGCAGAGAGCCTTGAAGGTGATGCTGAAAGGAGAAGACAGGGAGGTGAGTCCTCATCATCCTCAGATCTTAAGATCGATATATTGGCCAGGATGATAGAGGCATTAGCCTCTGAAGTTTCCAGATTAGAGGAAGAGCAGCTTGAAGAAGGGGAGGAGGTCCACGGTTTGGAAGATAAGGGCAGTGCCCCTTTCCTAACTAGAGCTACTTATGAAGAAGCATTATCTAAAGGCACTGCTCATCAGTTTGTTGTACCTGCAGAACAACAAGCTTATCAGCAGAAGCAAGTAGCAGCAGATCCCTTCATCCTCAAAGAATCTAAGCCTGAAGCTAGCCCATCTTCCCATCACTATGCAGATCTGTAAATTAGCCAGCCTGCTATCATCCCCAGTCCAGTGATTAAAAAGGGAGAAGAATTCTCCCCATCATCTTACGTTTCTCTATCTGCTCAAAAGAGAATCCCTCATAGTTTCCCACTAGGCACTGAGGCAGGTAATAGCTCCATTCTCAAGGCTGAGACTGATCACCTCAGTGTTGATATTCTGAAATCTTCTCAGGTAGCCTCCTCATAGATTGAAAGGGAAGCTTTCCAGATGACAGAGGAAGAGGATGCACAGTCTTGGGGCTCCTCTTTGGATGTGGACTGTTCTGAGAAAAATGATGGAGAAGATGATGTCTCTATGTCCCCTACACATGAACATATTGGTACACCATTTATATTAGTTGTGCAGGCCATAGATGACAAAGACAAGTACACAGCAACCGTGGTTATTCGGTAGGTGTACAAAATCTCCCATGAAGAACATCCAAGGAGAAAAGCACAGAGAAGGGAGATGAAATTTGATCCATATCTACCTATTAAGCTCAAATGTCCTAAACTATTTTAGGTAGAGGATCAAATAAATCCAGTTTTGCTAATCTATGATAAACCGGCTGAGAGGAAGGGAAACAACTTTGATGGCCCATCAGTTGGCCAGTTTTCGAATATTTATGTTGTTTAAGGTCCTCAGGCCTTAATGATTGTAAGAATTTTCTTTTACAGGTTTTAGTGTAGACTTAGTTTGACTCCATGCCCAATGGATACTAGGAAATGTTTTTAAGCTGGTTTTGTATGAAGGCATTGGTCTGCAGTTCTTGAGACCTCACAGGGACGATCTCATCCCTAGAAGGATCTAGTGTTAGCTCTGCTACAAACTTCAGCATTTGGAGGACCAAATACCAGCTTCCCTATGTGTTTGCGCTCAGAAGGTAGGTCGCAGCAGTCTTCTACCTTCTCCTCCTTCAATTTCCTCATACTCTCCTAGCCCCGTTATCTCTTTTTCTTCCATAAAGCCTCTACATTCCCCGTTTAAACCCTCCGAAACCAGCATAACCCTCCTCAGCCCCTTTTCCTTAAGTCTGGGCGCTTGACCCATGAACTTGCGCCCATACGACCCTCCATGACTGCACAACTCCATGCTTCCTCAACCCTTCGTCATCCTTCGTTCGTAGCCATTGATCGTCCTGATCCAACGGTCCTTGCCTTTTCCCCCGCACGATAAACTTAGTTTGTCTTCCCGCTGTCGATCGCAACCACCGTGAGATCTAATAGCAGTCGCACCTCCCGCTAACAAAACTTGCCCACACGTTAACTCGCGATATCGGCGGTTTTCAACATGTCCCATCCACCACGTGTTGGGCGCTAATTGTGATTGCGCCCCTCGCGTACATTTACCACCCTCCTCCATAAGCGGTGTGGGGAAACCACTTACCACTTTCACCCATTTCCCCACTCGTTATCTCCCGCGTGCTTTCGCCTCCCGATCGTCGCCGGATCTGCCCGACCACAATCCAATGGCCCACGATTGTCCGATCATTTCGTACCTCCCGATACTCCTTATCAAGCTCTCTCCGCCATCGATTCACTCATATCAACAGTTGATCTTTCTCCACCATTCCTCCACCATACTGCGCGTGTCCATAGCCTGTCCAGTGTACCCAAAGGAGGAAGAAGGCCAGAATCCAACACTCTGCATAATAAATCCTCAAAAACTGTATTTAAGGAAGAGCATGGCCAAAAAGGGAAGGACGGCCTCGAGCAGATCAAAGCATTAATCAGTCATGGAGCTTTATACATATTACACTCCACCTGCTCAGAGAAGGACAATAGAGTATTAGAAAAAGATCAGATTTGTCCATTAAAGCCAACAGATCATAGCAGATACTCCATCAGAGAGTTAAGGTGGTTGGTGGTCCATTATGACTCCTCCACGCATAACACAACAGTATATCTTTGTAAACAAACTCTATAAATACCCAAAACACAGATGTAATCAATGTTGATGGATGTTATTTTGATGTAAGGTTCAACTTCTGGAGACTGTAACTATTGTGATACCTGCAACGTTTGGTCTTCATTTTCAGCTAATACAAGCTTCTTTTGTTATTAATTGCTCACTTTCCATTTCTACTATGTTCTAGGCTATGCTTGTTATACATTTTTCATGTGCTCTTGAAGTTTAGCATTAGAGGGGCTGTCATCCCACCTCTATGTTAGAATCTAGTATGTATCATTGAATATGCTATGCAGGTTTCTATTTGTCTAGTGCCAGAGAGTTGTCATCCTGTCTATGAATTAGGAAATAGATTTGCAGACCTCTTTACTGGTTGTAGCCGACCATCACATGGTCTTGTGCATCTGCTGGTGTGGTCAGTATTCTCCATGTTCACCTAATCCTCAAACTGTGAGTAATTAGTGGTCTAAAGCCTTGTAGCCTCGGGGTGTTCACCCATGTCTGGGGTCAAGCATAGTAGAAGTGGTTATCTGGCTTGAATATGCATCATTCCTTCCATTCATCCACCTATTTCCAACATTTTTGTTGAGTTTGTAATGTTCCCGAGCATCTCTGAGATACAACCTAGGAGAGTTTCTTGGGGTGACAACATGGCCTAGTGATCCAGGATGGATTACAGTAAAGCCTGGTTTCTATTGATGAAGGTGAGGTGGTTTAACCTCGGGATGCCTTGTTTTGTTCTTTTGGTTTGAGTCCCACATTCATACTTGGAATATGACAGGGGGGTCAATGGCTGATTAGGGAAATGGATCAGCCATTCAATGGTCAGGTGGAACATGGTAGTTCCATCCTGGGTTTGGATTTTTCATCATCAATATGAAGTTATTTCTCCTTGTATTTCTATGAGTATTATATTGGTTTATATGTGGATTATATGGCTGTGATTTCATTGGTTTTTTTTGTTGCTATTATATTGGTTATATATGTGTTTTATGACAGTGGCTATGTATGGATCTCATCATTTTTTTTACTTGTAAATGAATGGACAATGTATCTATAAACTAATAGATGATAATGTAGCGAATGATATGAGGGAATAATAGTTCTTAGCGATTCTCATATAAGTATGAGATCCCTATGCTTAAGTCTGTTGTTTACACCTGTAGATTATATATGTGTGATATGTTTGATGAAATGCTTACCATGGCTTGTAGGGGTCTAGTTATGGGCTTGTTCAAGTATTTACTTTTTCATCATTGTTTCTTTGTTATCTTACTGTTTTGAAGGTGTCATTCAATTTTGGGTAGTGACCTGGGCTTAGGCCCTGAAAAAGTGGCTCAAATCCCAGGGATGCTGGCACAACATTGAGAAAAATAGTCCCTGCATGCTAGCATGCCTTGTCATGAGAGTGTCCATAGCTTCTTGTATGCTGGCATGCCTATAGCATGGGAGCATCCAGAGGTCAAGCGGTCAAAAACTTCAGTGGGACCCAGGGGCTAGCTACCTGAGTGGTTAGAAAGGTTCTTAAGAGTCATGTAGCTGATATGGAAGGTCTATATGTTGTGTTTCCATTGATTCCACTTCCTTAAAGTCACCTGGAAGGTTGAATCCAATCATAGTAGCCTCTCGTCACATGTTTACCCTAGTTGGTCGGTTACTTGGGTAGATGTGGGAGGAGGGTGTTACAAAGTGGTAATAGAGTGGGTTGCACTCTCTTTGGGTCATATCTGATACTACAGAGTGGTATCAGAGCATTGTTTACCCCTCGGAGTAGAAGGGTAGTGAGTTGGTCATGCATTCATGTCAATTGCATATGTGTTCCTTATGCTTGTAGTCCATGTTCTTCTTATGTTTGCATGGTGTTGGTCATGGTTGTAGTGATTTCGCCATGTGAAGGTTGATGGTGTTTTTGTGGGATGTGTCATCAGGAATCCATGTCGGTTGAATATGCATTTATTATGCATGTCAGTTTCTATATGTTGTTATGCATGCATTGTTATTGTTATGGTTATGCATGTATGGTGGGTTAAACATGCATTGTGAGGTCATTGTATGCAATTAGGTCATAATGATGATATTGGTATGTTATGATGATAATGTGTTGGCTGAGATAGAGTAGGAGATGCAGATTATTAAAGTGAAGCTGTAACAATGGACTTTGAGGTAAGAGAAGATCATCATACATGTATTGTATGTTTGGCATGCAGGTATGTTAGTTAATGGATTGTTATATGAATTATGGTTATATACATTAGGTTTATGTACATGTCTATCTATGTTATGGTTACATAGATGATAAATGTTAGTTGATTAGTGTAGTCATATGCACATGTGTCAGATAGTCATGAGTGGTAGTAACCTGTGGTTGTATGCACTGCTCTTGTTGTCTTATGATAGATAACTTGATGATTATGTTATATATTATTGATGAGTATGTTATCTTGTTGTTGTTATATGATATTTAGCTTGATGATTAGGTTATATGATGTTGATGAGCATGATATATAAATTGTTGTTGTTATATGCTAGTAACTTGATGATTAGGGTTATTACATTAAGATATTGATGTTATATGTATCATACTAATTTGTATTGGTATATGAAAATGGTTAGGGTTATGAAATTTGGGTATGAGTTAATATGCTGTGATATTATGTCATAGTAATCTAGACTGACTGTGCAGATGTGATTATTATATATGTATGAATGAAAATTGTTTATGAGTTTATGATGTGAACATGTTAGCTAGCTACTGTTATGGATATCATGACTTTATTTATGGTTGAGTTGATATGTTGTGAAGTTATATTGTGCTAATCTAGCTTGATTGTGCAGACAAGATAGACTCCCCTAAGATACATTAAGGTATGAGTTTTCTTATGTCGTATATTTGGTGCTTGACTATTTGATTATGCCATATATTTGGTGTTGGAGTTTTTGGTGTCTATTATGTCATCCAGTTGATTTATTTAACGTGGTATGTTGCAAGTTGGTTGAATTTTTTATGAATTGCATAATATGAGTATGTGTTTAAACAATCTTGTTTTAAGATGATTGTACTAACACATATGTGTTGAGACAGTTGATATGTGCTTGAGTGTATTAGGTGATAGTTGTAGCATTATTTCTAATGACTATGGATCATGACATGATTGTTAGTCTTGGTAAAGGTTGATTTCAAATTGATAGATATGATTGTCTTGATATTTGGAACATGTGGTTAACATGTGTAAATAGTTGCAGGAGACATGATTGGTATTAACATGATAAGGTAACAATTGATGTGTTTAAATAACTAACAGTTGGGTGATGTGATAGTAAATAGCAAGCCTTGATTGCAACAAGGTAAAAAAGGTAAAAGAAAGGAATTGGGAAAGATTTTTTTTGGTTTTGTTTGGAAACCCTAATTCCAAACAAATGAGTGCTTTGCATACAAGAAGTCTTTTTAACCCTAATTTGTCTGCAATTATGTGGATATGTGATATATCAATAGACATGTATTTGACAGGTATGATAACCAGTGTCTAGTTATAGCTAGACCCATCAAGGGAATTGGAGTCCCTTGAGACATGGCACAGATGTGCTCAACTACAAGACAATGTGCTTGGCACAACAAGATAAGGTAACATGCATATTTATATATTTAATTATACACTGACAATTATGTTTTTTTAGCAGTATGATGCATGGATTCCATGGTAAAAGAAATTTCCATAAAATCTTGAAGAAGGTTTAGCTTGGGATTTCCATGGGAGGCTTTCGGAACTGTGGGGTTGATTCATGGTGCTTGTTGTCAGTCATGTGCTTTTGGTATTTTTTAGTTTGTCGTGTTTGGTTGTGGTTTTGTTTGTGTCTTGTGCATGGCCATGCCACTTTGTTTGTGGCATCGTATTGTTATTGGTTTTCCCTTGATTGCTTCTAGGCATTGCTTTTTATTGTTTTGAGAGTCTTGGGAATTGGTTGGGAAAAGAGGAAATTTTGTGGAGCTTGGGGAGAGTTGAATGAAATCCAATAGGAAATGTAAGACTCAGATGAAGTTGATGCATGTATAAGGAAGCTGAAGGTAAGAACATGAAAATCAGTTGGTTTGGTTCGTTCCATTGGTATAAATGGACAGTGGCAATATAGTCATGAGAAAGGTAACAGGAAAGGTGAACTAAATGGATCTGAGGCATCATATGCCTTGGCTATGTTGGGAATGATTGTTCTTAATTTTATGCATGGTGTGCACAAATAGAGTTCTCTTAACCTTGACATTGTGATATCTGGTAATTATGTTTTGATCATGATTATGCTGATGTCTATATATGTATACATGTATGTATGTCATGTCTGAAAGTGTTAGGAAACCAGCTCACAAAAAGATATAAAAGATAGATCAATGCCTTAGAAATAACCCTCTTCGAGGGGGAAACCTCCTTTACATTACACAAATGAATAATTCTTGGATGATACTGACAAGACTTCCTTTCTATATATAGGAGTCTAAGGGGTCATAAGATAATTAGAGCCGACATAACAATAATAATGTAAGGGCACAATAATAACAATAGTGGGCTTCTATGGGGCACAATAATAACAATATGGGGACTACATGGGCACAACAATATAATAAGGAGGTTGTACTAATAACAATAAGGGGTTACACTAGTAGTATATGGACCTAACATGCCCCTCTCCTTCAAAAAGTGTTGTCCTCAACGCTTGAGTAGTTCTTGATGCTTATGTATAAATTCTTGTCCTCCCATGTGGAATCTTCAGCAGGTAAGTTCTTCCACTTGATGAGATACTCTGAAACTGATCTATTTCGTAGTTGTCGATTTCTCAGTTCTATGACTACTTCAGGTTCCAATATGATTTTTCCTTCATTGTCAAGTTCTCACAATATTGTTTGAACTGGGATCTTTTGCAACTTTTAAATGATTTCCCACTCCTTTGGGCATATGGATATCTGTAAGGCCTGATGTTTGGAGGAACACTTCTTGGAACCAAATGAATAGCATGATCATGATCACGAATAGGTGGGAGGCCTTAGGGAGTCTCAAATACCTTAGAATGATTGTCCAAAATGTTTTGGAGATGTGGAGAAATACATGATTTCGATGTGGGATCCTCTAGTGAACATAATTGTGCAATTACGCCCCGTTGTTCTTTATTTAGAAGCTTTTTCATGCTGTTAGTGTTGATTATATTTCTAGGTTTCCCTTCGATACCCCTTAATTCAATTTCCTTTCCTTCCCAAAAAAAATTCAAGAAAATTTCTTGAAAATTAAAAGCTATCGTGCACAAAGATTGTAGCCATTGGACTCCTAGTAAAACATCAGCACCACCCATTGGAATGGAAAGCATTGAGCTATTCAATACATATTCTCCCATGGATAGCTTGATATTATGGCACTTTCTAGAGAAATTTATGGTTCCTCCACTTGCAACCATCACTTGACACTTTGGTGATGGATATAGGAAGCAATTCAATTCCTTGGATATCTTACAATGAATAAAATTATGGGTACTGCCTGAATCAATCAACACTATTACATTTTTCTTCTTGATATGTCCTTCTATCTTGATGGTTTGAGGAGTGGTAATTTCTTCCAATGCATTACAAGATATGGTCGGATTCATTTCTTGGTGCTCGATGTGATCTTTCAATGAATACACATGATATGTGATTTTTCACTTCTTGAACCTTTTTCTTCTTGATATGTCCTTCTATCTTGAGAGTTTGAGGAGTGGTAATTCTTTCCAATGCTTTACAAGATATGGTCGAATTCATTTCTTCTTTCTTTGGGGTTGGTTCCTAGTGTATATCCTCTTCTTTTGATATTTCTTGAACCTTTTCTTCATCCTTTTCATAATATATTTAAAATAATTTCTTCTGAGCACACTTATGACCTTTAGTGTATTTACTATCACAAATGTAACAAATCCATTTTTCTCTTCTTTTCTTCCAATTGTTGTGGTGTAAACCTTGTAGGTTGTCGAAGGCTAGGAGAAAAAACACTCCCGTAATTATAGTTGTGAGTGGTGGGATTCCTTTTTTCCATAATTTTTCTTTCAATTTTTCTTGCCAACCTTAATGCCTTCTCCAAGGAATCAGGTTCCCAAAGACGAACCTCGTGTTTAATGTTATCCTTTAAAGTTCCTATGAAGACATCAACCATTTTCTTCTCTAGAATATCATTTACCCTTATATTCAATTTTTGGAAGTCCTCAATGTGCTCTGCCATTGAATCCTTTTGTTTGAGATTTATCAATTGGCTAAAGAAGGTGTTTCTCTTTGTATCCTCATAATGTGATATCATTTCCTCTATGAAAATTGACCACATGACAAGTGATTTACAAGAACAAAGCCCTTTATACCATAAAACTTGATTTGGTTCTAAATAATTAGATGCAATACGTACCTTTTGTAATATTGGTACACCATGTAGATCAAAATATTTCTCCATATGTAGTATCCAATTTACTGGATCCTTGCCATCAAACTTCCTCATCTCGCTTTTTCTTGATTTTAGGAGCTCGATCTTGAAACGACTGTAACTTTGTACTTTCAAATCGTTAAGTTCTGAAATTTTGGTTTGTAATATCCTGCTGAGTCCTCTTTCTAACTCGGCAATTCTGATTGCAATTTGATTCCTCAAGAAAGATCTATTCCCAATCTCCCGCGATGACCTAATTATAGACTAGTTTAGTAGAGTGAACTTGTACAACGTGCCATGTGTCACTGTTTCAACCTTAGGTTATAAAATTTATACCCAAACAAAATATAGTCTGTCATCTTTCTGTAACTTCTAATGAAATTTCAATTTGATGCTTAGAGAGAACGTTGTGACGATTTTCCCAAGTCACCTATTTAGGATGTAATTTGGGAGTCTGCAAAAACCCTCAATTCCTCAGATCATATATCTGAAAATATAGCAAGACAAGATCAGAAATTCAGACCTGAGGTTCAGACATATTTCTTCTCAAATGTGTTTTTGTTTTAGGTTTTGAAACTTTGTATCAAAAAAGTTATAGCGAAAATTCCACGATGACCTGTTTTAAATAAAATTCTAGAGATTGCGAAAACCCTAACTTCCTCAGATCATATATCCTAAAATATAGCGAGACAAGATCTGAAGTTCAGACCCGAGGTGCAACAACAGTTTTTCTTAAAAAGGTTTTTTTTTAGCTTCTGAAATGTTGCAGCAAAAAAGTTATATCGAAAATTCCACGATGGCCTATTTGGAGCAACAAAACCTAGAATCCAAAGCTCTGATACCAAATGTTATGAAACTAGCTCACAAAATGATAAAAAAGATAGATGAACACTTTAGAAATAAGCCTCTTCAAGGGGGCAACCTCCATTACATTACATAAATGAACAATTCTTGGATGAGACTGACAAGACCTCCTTTCTATATATAGGGGTCTAAGGGGTCATAATATAATCAGAGCTTACATAACAATAATAATGTAAGGGCACAATAATAATAACATAATGGAGACTACATGGGCACAGCAATATAATAAGGGGGTTGTACTAATAACAATAAGAGGTTATGCTAGTAGTTTAGGGACCTAACAGACAAGGTCATCATGGATCATGATTATTTTTATGCTAATGTTTATATGTATGTATGTATGTATGTCATTGTCTGACATGATCATGATTGTTTAATGTTAATATTTATATGTATATATATACATGTATGTATGTTGTTTCGCGATAGGATCATCAAGAATCATTCTTGTGGAGGAATGATTGCTTATGTAGGTGAATGGCATGACGAGGTTCCTGGTCTTACGAGGAATCAATTGGAAGAGTATTCTTGATAGATTTATGAGGTTAGTATCATGTGGAGTGATTTTATAGTATGTGTTTATACTATGTCTATGTTTATGTTATTGAGAGGCTATGTTGAGAGATACATCAGCGGAATGAAAGAAACATGCTTTGCAACATACCAGGATAAACATGGATGGAAAAGAGACACTGGAAGCAAGGTTTCTTGGTAGAGACAGTGTGATTTTGAATGTGCAGTGGTACTATGGTCCATATGTTGTATATGTTGTACATGTTGCATCTGTGATGTTTTGTGCATATGGTGTTCTGTATATATAATGTGTGTACATGTTATCTATGCAATCTTATTTATAGGGTGGTACAAATAGAGTTGTGTGAATGTTGGATATGCAATGTTGTGTACATAGGGTGCTATGTACATATGGTGTTGCGTTCATGATTGTACAAGTGGTGCTATGAGCATGTGGTTCTGTGAACATGTTGTACATGTGGTTTTGTGTGCATGTGGTGTTGTGTACATGTTGTATATGTACATGTGGTTTCATGTACATGTCACGCATGTAGTACTATGTACATGTAGTATTGTGTACATGTTGTACAAGTGGTACGATGTACATGTGGGGTTGTGTGCACATTATGCAGGTGGTGCTTTGTATAGGTGGCATTGTGTATGCATTATACATATGGTACTAGTGTACATGTGGTATTGTTCTCATGTCATACATGTTGTGTTGCAAGCATGTGGTACTATGTATGTGCATTTCATAATTGTGGTACCATGATATGTGTATTCATTGTGTTGTACTCTGTGTATGTATATGTATTGTGTTATAGTGTACACTAGATGTAGGAGTATGTATTGTGTTGTGTTGTACACTAGGTGTAGGTGTATGTGTTGTATGTCAGGTGTAGGTGAATGTATTGCCTAGTGTTGTATGTCGTGTGTGATTGTATGTGTGTGATGCACACTATTTGTATGTGAAAACGGTTGAGGAGAAGGCATTGGGTGTTTGTCGGGTGTGGTAACTAATCCGGTGTGCATACAGAAAAAGGATAAAGGTAGAAGTTAAGGATTGATTAAAGAATAAGTATCAGTATCTTATTTCAGTTTTATTATGTATGTGATCTATTATTCTAGTTTATGATGGTTACATGTGACTTATGATTTTTATCTATGATGGTTGTGTTTTGAGCCAACCTAATGTGATATGTTTATACATGATGATTTGGTCAAAGATGTTAGTTTGACTTGCTGTGATAGGAAGTAAATAAGATTGCAAGTGTACCGTATTGATGAGCTACCAATGAGGTACGATATGAATTTATTTCAATTTATTTTAAATCTAATGGAAATTATGTTCTTGATACAAGAATGCATGAACATGCCTAGTTGGGTGCTTGAAATTGACTACAAGAAATTGCAACATCAAAAGGAATTGGAAAATGCAGCAGTATGTTGGTAAAGTATTCAGGAGCAGGGCCATTATGGGACACTAATACCCAATAGTTTCCATTGATTTCCATGAGCATGCTATGACCGATACAATGGTTTTGAGGTAGGTATATGCCTTGGTTGTTGACCTTCCGATCCAAGGAAGCCTTGCCAAGGGATGGATCGCCTAGGCTAATGGATTTTGGGGAACTTTGAAGGTGAGTGATTGCATGGAAGGGGTTATCGGATTGCCTGAGGGACTATGTGGCAGAGAAGGGAAGGCTAGGGATATTTTTTTTTTGGTAATTAGCATTTCTAGATGGAATCAAATGCATATTGGGAGTGTGCCCTGAAACAATAAGCCAGTAACTGTTCGTTGAGAGGACAAGTGGCACAAGATTATAGAAATAGATATTGGATGCAACTTTCACTGTGGCAGTGGATTCTGGAAATCCTGAGAAGGAGGTGAATCCTGATACTACTTTGAGGGTGGTGTGAGCCTATGGATTCCCTTGTTGTGGATGGAGGCATCGTATCCTTTTATTTTCTGGTTGAGAAAATCTGCATGTGTATATGTGTGTATTATTCAAATACTATATCAAGCTAGATTTATAAATCTCCATAGACATTATGATTATTTGTTGGGTGAAGAAAATGTGTATGTGTGTATATGTGGTTACTATTATAAATATTGTAATGAGTTGTGTTATAAAGCTCTAGTAAATGGTATGTTTGTCATGTTTTAGTAGATGGTCATTGTAAACATTGCAACAAGTTGCATTATGAAGCTCCATGGGCAGTATGTTTTGTTTTTAGTAGTCTCGTTGGTTATAGGTGTCATTGAACACTGAGGACAATGTTCCCTCAAGGGGGAGGGTCTTGTAATAGCCCTGGTTAAAAATCCATGTAAAAATATATAAGACCATGTTCATGGGAGATTCTAAGTTGAATTCTGGGCAAAACATCCTAGTGGGTTTTCATTTCGGTTATTAGGGCTAAAGGAAATTGGCAAAGGAAATGGCAAAGTCTTTGGAAAGGCATGAGGCATTTATTGGCATTTTATTTAAGAAAATAATGGAAATTAGGAAAAATAGGAAGGGGAAAGGTCACAAAGTTCATGTGAGGAGGAAAATGAAGGAAAATAATGGAAATTGAAGAAAATAGAGACCTCATTGAGAAAAAGGCTTTTGATGATTAGTTGGCAATCTTTTGCTCAGGTTTTGCATTGGATCAAGAAAATAAAAGAAGGCGAGAGGAACGAAGGGGCAAGCAAGGAAGAGCAAGATCAAGCAGCTACAACAATATTCTTTGCATGTATCAATTTGCATGTGTATTTTCCTTGCTAGATTTGGCATGCATGGTATTTCATGTGGCTTTTTTGTTGTTAAGGCATGGGTTCTTCCAGGTGTGACAGTATTTTAAGCCTAGCCTTTCCATTTTCGAATAACCATGGTGTGATAGGGTTCTCATGTTTTGGTTGAGCTGGACTGTTAGATGGATTTGAAGTTGAGTGAGGTGGATTTACAAATTATAGAACACATGGCCTAGTGACCCTTGAACCAAACTATGCATCATGGTAAAGCGACTCGCCTAGTGACCCCTGAGCCATATTGTGGGTTGCGATAAAGAGAGGATTGTGTTGCCTCAGTGGGCCTTCTAATCCTTGCCAGTGAATGGTGGGATATACAGTAAATCCTAGAGGTAGTTGCCCTTAATTAGGCCTAGGAATCCTTGCTGGTGAATGGTAGGATATACGATAAAGCCTAGAGGTTGGTGTCTCGATTTAGGGCCTAGTGATCCCTGAATTAGACTATGGACTGCAGTAAAGCCTGAGAGACTAGGAGATAGGAAAATTCCTGATGGTGTAGGTGGAAAAATTTTGTGGCATCGATGCTTGTTTTGGCTTAGTGATTTGGTGGAGATCATGGTAAATCCTGTTGTTACATGTTTATTGTGTTGGCCTAGTGATCCAGGATGGATTGCGGTAAAGCCTCGCTTCTATTGATGAGGGTGAGGTGGTTTAGCATCAGGATGCCCTGGTTGGTTCTTTTGGTTTGAGTCCCACATTCATGCTTGGAATATGGCATGGGAGTGAATGGCTGAAGATAGATTTGATTCATGGTTGGGTGGAACGTGGTAGTCCCATCCTGATTTTCAAATTTGCATCATTAATATGAGGTTATTTCTCCTTGTATTTCTATGAGTATTATATTGGTTTATATGTGGATCATATGGCTGTGATTTCATTGGTATTTATATTGGTATTATGTTGGTTATGCATGTGTTTTATGACAGTGGCTATGTATGGATCTCATCATGTTTTTACTTGTAAATGAATGGACAATGTATTTATGACTTAATAGATGATAATGCAACAATTGATATGAGGGAACAATGGTTCTTAGTGATTCTCAGATAAGTATGAGATCCATATGCTTACATATATTGTTTACACCTATAGATTACATATTTGTGATATGTTTGATGAAATTCCTACCATGGCTAGTAGGAGTCTGATTAAGGGCTTGTTCAAGTATTTACTTTTGCATCATTATTTCCCTGTTATCTTATTATTATGAAGGTGTAATTCAATTCTAGGTAGTGACCTAGGCTCTGGGCTTGAAAAAGTGGCTCAAATCTCTGGAATGCTAGCACAAAACTGAGAAAAATAGCCCCTAGACGCTAGCATGTCTTGTCATGAGAGTGTGCAAAGCCTCCTAGATGCTGGCAAACCTATAGCATGGGATCATCTAAAGGTCAAGTGGTCAAAAACTTTAATGGGACCCAGGGGCTAGCTACCTGAGTGGTCGGAAAGGTTCCTAGGAGTCTTGTAGCTAATGTGGAAGGTATGTATGTTTTGTTTCCGTTGATTCCACTTTATTAAGGTCACATAGGAGGTTGGATCCAATCATAGTAGCATCTCATCAAATGTTTACCCTAGTTGGCCGGTGTGGGAGGAGGGTGTTACAGTTAGCGCCAACATTTTCTTCAGCATTAGTGTCTACGTTAGGACTAGCTTTACCATCAGTGTTGACACTAGACATGGTAGTTGCTAGGGGCTGATAGGACTGAAAATTAAAAAGACTAGAGTCAGTATGCAAACTAGGTGGATGGATCCTGACTCATCGAGAAAGTGTTAAGGGATGCCCTAATAGAAACTGAGGGTGTAGACTACGGAGTCTCCGTGACAAACGCATAGGGGGCACTATGATGTCAAGACCAGATAAACATTGAAGGCTAAAGTGGAAGAAGGCTAAAGTGGAAGAAAAAGAATAACAAAGAGTGGGAGAAAAAGAATAATAGAGAGCAAGCAAACACCCAGTGCAATGGTGCAAAGTGCAAGCTAACTACAATATATTGTTACTCTAATTTAGGAAAGCATGTCCTATAAAAAAAATGACCTCTAACCTAAATTTTCTCTACTCCTCAAACAATTCCTAGTACTATGTTTCTGATGGCCTTCCAAAAGACTTCTTACTTGTAGAGTCTGATATCCATAATCAGAGTTGTCTAGGGGAAGGTAAGGTAGAGGGATGGTTGATTCCCACAACCACAACATATATGGTTTTTATCCTAAGAATGGCCATTAAGTTACCTCCATCCCATGGGGGGCATGAATCTTAGGCTTCTAGGTAGTCAACCACCGAAACAGGATTCCTCAATGTTGTCTCCTAGAGACCGTTCCTAGTTGCAAGGGAACCAATGCACAAGATATCTACAAGAAATTATAATGAGTTAAATATATGCCCAGAGAGTGATGCCATGAGAATTGCAATGATTTCTCTAACTCAAGAAACCTATTTTTAAAAATAATGAGAATTGCAAAGTTTAAATAAAAAAGGAGGATAAAAGGAAATGAAGAGAAACATGGTTGACTAACTTAGGTAATCAAGAATCTAAGTTTTAACGTTATAGAAAGAATAATGAAAAGTGCATGAAATGCTGAATGAATTTCTGGAATGGCGAAGCGTCCATAAAGGGTTCAAATAAAAAACATGAATACCGTTTGTAAAATAAATTCATAATCGTGACCTAAAATCCCTGCTGCTACATACACTCATACTAGCAAAATAAAAACATGTGTATCGATAAAAACATAGAAATAAAAATAAAAATAGTACAATGTAGCTAATGCCGGAGTCAAACAAGCTTTTATTTTTTATTTTTCATTTTCTGAGAGATTTCCTTCATTACATAAACTCATAACTTGCAGACTCTCAACCGCTACATTTTCTTCTCTGTGATCTTTTATTCCTCTTCAAAATTAGCTTCCAATAATCAGTTTTAAAAAACTGATTCAATTGACAGTTATAAAAATGTTTCTTTTCCAAACATCTTTTAAAAGGTAAGAATACAAATAAATAATATGCACTATATTCAAATTACTAACTCATATAACAAAACTTCATAAACCATTTTTTTTAATGAAACAGAGCCCACATTTTTATAATGTTTATAAAATATGGTTTTGGGCTTTTTTTTTTTTTTTATAATTATAAATGTCTTGGCATCATGAGGAGTGCACGGTAATCCAAAGTCTTTAATTTTGGAGCTAATATAATAATATTATTTAAGACTAATGCGGAAGTGGTGCGAGCCCTACTATTTGTCATGCATACATCAGAACGAGGTGGTTTTTATAAAACCATATTCTACTACCAGGGGTTCTCATAGTAGTTTGGGAAAAGTGGGTAAGACCCATCAGGATGCATCCTGACCGTAGATTTGGCGATAGGTTGTTTGGCCAAACTACTTCCTGCGGGCTCCCCTTAGCATGAACTTCATGCAATTCAGCTTGTTGGGATATCATTGATTTGGAGTAGAAGCGTTGTTGGTCGTCGATTGCTCCGTCACCTATAGGAGAGGTAACTGCCTTACGTTGACCAGCAACAAGTATAAAATTTAAACATACACCCCTGTAGGTGGAGATTGATAGAAAAATGTCAGAATCACCTAAAATCCATAAGCACGAACTCATTGTGACTCCATGTTGAGGCCACCATATATTATGACATATCAACCACAAGAGTTCAGCCTCTTTATTACGTTTTCATAGGCTGGAATGGCAATAGCAAGTTGTCAAGGCCTTAGTTTTGATTTTTTACATTTGGAAATTGAATTGTGTCAATTTCCAGCACTCCAACACCATATTTGACAACTGGTAAGAATCCTAAACCTGAATTTGTATGACGAATAAGAATTTATCTTGGTCTTCCTTCACCACCTGGAACACAATTGACTATACTTGTGGACTTCCCATCACACATTTCCCATCCAATTCAACTGAAGAAAATTTAAAGATGTTTTCACTTTCTAAAGATCAACAATTTGACTACTTTGATTAAGTAAAAGATGAATAGCTCATAAAATTGCAATAAATGAGTCGTTAGTATATCTACAACGAGAAGAATGAGAATGCATAGATTTGATTAATTGATTAATTGATTAATTAATCCTTTGTCCTTTAATAACAAGGGGACCTATGGTCTCTAGGAAGGATGACAACCTAAAATTCCATGTAATATTGTACTATTTTCCGAATATGCATGGTCATGCAGCTCATTTACCTTGTGTTCTTTGGAAATCATCTTTTCAAATAGTTCTTCTTTGCTGATAATTGTCCTCATAACCAACTCATTTCTAATCAACTCAACTTCTTTTAGCATAATCGAGTTATCATGAATGTCATATAAGGCCCATTCAAAAAGTATGTCTTCATGGTAGAGGTAATAAATTTCATTAAATTAGCATTATACCAATACTAGTTGAATCCAATCAATTCAACACCATTGATATTTCTATTACTCTTGAACCAAAAGTAAAAAAAATTTATGAAATTTTGGTTCCCTGCTCGAGTTTGTCTAAGAATTTTCAGAATTTAGGCCTTGCAAGATTTAGCCACAACACCTGCCATAATCTGGGTAGCCTCAAGGAGAATCGCTCGCAAGTGACCTAAGCCTAACCCCTTCTCAAGCGAGTTTATGTCACGCTTCAGTTTTGACCATAGGATTGTAGAGGATTTTAAAGCTCCCTATAAGGAAAAATTCTATGTCTCAATGTAAATGATCGATGGGTGTTATTGGAAGCCTATCTTACCAATCCTATCTTAACTAATAGACTCTTTTGGCCTAGTTTTCCAAGTGGGCTTAAATCTATGTGTGTTGTTAAGTTATTAATGTGAATGTTTAAGACTCTTGGTTTCGCAGCAAAAATCAAACACAAAATTTCTTTAGATGTGAAAATGTGTGTGTAAGAGTGTGTTTTGATGGGTTAATTAGAGCATGCTTTCAAAAAAAAAGTGCTTCTAGAAAATAAAGTATGAAATTGTAAATTGTACTGAAAATGAACAAGAATAAAACATCTAGCATGGCCACACTATTTCCCACCCAAGAGGCTATGAAGAGAACACAAAAGGACTATGAAAAAGAAAGAAACCCAAAGAAAAGAAACAAAATATAAAATATCAAGTGTGGTTGGGATTTAAGGTCAATGCTACTAATTTCACGTAGCAAATACCAAGAAATAAGAATGACTGAATGTTGGAAAAAAACAACAAATAAACTAAAAAGAAGAGGAATCCTAGAAAGACACTAGAGAAAAGATGTAACACAAGGTTCAATTGGAACCAAAAAGGATGATACTAAGGATTAAAAGGACAAAATGGAAAGGTATATTATGCTAAAAAATAGTTGATAAAAGTTTTGAACACTAGATTAGCCAACTCAAGAAACCCTCTAAAAAGTGGTAGAGGTGTACTTCAAATGCAAGGGGATTTTTACCTTTCCTCCTAAAGAGAAAAAAACTAAGAGTATCTAAGCCTAATGGGCTAAACAGAAATAGAGGAACCCCACCCCCCCAGACAAACAAACAGAACTTAGACTCAAGAAAACCTTGAAAATTTTGCAAAAAGTTGTAAAAAGTGGCAACGTAGAAACTAACCTGTTTCCTACACAATAGTGTAGGTTTTGGTCTAAAACCTACACAACTAGCATAGAAAATGCCCAAAAAAGTGTACCTAGTTCTCGAGACTCTTGCTTTACTGATCTACAACAGAAATTATTGTCTCCTACTCAAATAGTAACTGTGACTTGTAGGAAAGAAGCGAAAGCACAAAAACATAAAGATTTTTCCAAGAAAACCACTAAGAAACTAAAATACAAATAAAAACAAAAGACAGGAAAAATGAAAAAAAAAAGTCACCAAGGCTTTGAGTATCTAAACCAGTGGAGACACTAATTGTTAGTATGGAAATTTCTAGAAGGTGTACCAAAAGTCTCCACTTTAGCTATTGGTGAAAAATAGCCCTAACAACCATGGAAATAAAAGGAAAAGTTGTTAATGCATTTCATATCTGCAAAAACACTATTTGAAACCATGCATAATATGATCTTGAAATACTGAAAAATACATAACAACTAATAAGACAATGATACCCAATGGCAATGAAATGATTTTTGTTAATATAAAAGATTACACCTGTTAGAGAAGAATGTAGACTTGGGTTCAAAGCATCCCCCTCCATGGGATGGGTACTTTTGTTCCCTATGCTTCAATAGTTGGTCTCTCTTTTGTTGGTTGTAATGAATAGAATGGATAGTGAATATGTGAACTCAATGCAAGAGCTAAAGAGTCATAAGATGATAGTGACAACAATGAAATGGTCATGTGTAGAGAGTGAGGAGAAACCTCTCTATTTATAATAAAAATCTAGGAGAGAACTATATCCAGAGAAATAGTAAAAAAATATTAGACTAAATCAAGATCTAGACATTAGGAATAGTTTATTATATTTAAGAGAGGAAAAGATTCTTGAAATTGTCAAAAATATCTATTTAGCGACTAACTCAAAAAACAATGATTTATTGAGTTAATCAAGAAAATGGGTTAAAGTAATTAACAAATAAAAGATGATTTATTAGTTACTTTAAGAAGATATGGTAAAACGATTTAGAAATAATTATTAAATAATGATTTAATAATTGTTTCACAAGAGAGTTGTGTAATGATTAAGGAATAATAAATAAATAAATAAATAATGATTTATTTGATTATTCCTCGGTGATATAGTGAAAAGGGGTTAGAAATAATTAGTAAATAATGGTTTAATAATTATTTCGAGGGAGAGAAGTTAAATGGTTAAGGAATAATAAATAAATGACGATTTAGTTAATTATCCTTATGCATGAGTGAAAATATTTTAATTATTTTCGCTAAATGGGTAAATATGAAAATAACATTAAATTAATTAAATGAATTTCGGGGTAGTTTTCAAGTGGATGAACAAAAATAATTTAGGAAAAGTGGTTCTCTAAATTATTTCCTAAGGTGGAAGTGGGTTTTATATGTAAACCCCATACTACATGGTGTATCTCAATCGTCCTAGAGGAAAATGTTTGGATGATCACTTTTTAGATGATAACAGACATTGAAGAATTCATAGTAAAAGTGCAAGGCCAAGAATGATCAACACAAGTAGAGAATTTATTCAACGTGGGGGTTAAAGTATGGTTACAATTGAACAAGGAGAGGTTATAGGGTCCTTGTAAGAAAATTAAGGCTATGTGATATTTCCTTTTCGAGATACTAGAAAAAGTAGGAGATAACACCTATATACTCAATCTACCCCCATGCATGCACATTTACTTAGTAGTGAATTTGGAAAACATGAAACTCTATGAGCCTTACATGTTGAAGCAAGAAGAAGAAAAAATCCCACCTTGTATGGAGTATTTAGCACCAGATGATTAGGAAGAGCTAATAGAGGATATAGTTTGGTAGAAGAGGTACATAACTACAAGATAGAGGTAGCAAGAACTTTGATATATTGGGTTGAAAGGATAGCTTCCAAGCAAGCCTAATGGTACTCTAGGGAGAAGGTAGAGGAAAAATTTTCTCCCCTCATTTAGTAAAAGCTTTTGGGACCAAAGGCCTCCCAAAATGGGGAGGTGTGATTTCGATTGGATTATTATCTTAATTTTCAACCATATTGATGACTTTAGAATGGAAGAATTGGAGGAATCGTCTCACAGGACTATTTTTATCAATGGGTCCTAGGTGGATTGGGGTTTAAAATATTCCATAGGAAATTTGGAACATTTAAAAAAGTTATTTTGGGGTTAAAAAAATATCACTTGCACAAGTTCCCTTGGAACTATTGTACACTTATATACCTTTCCAATAGTTAAGAATGTCCTCAAACAAATTCCATATGCAAAATTTATGCCACTTAAAAGTTTACCTTCCTATGTTGTCCACCACGATTTGACAACATGCCATATCAAACCAATTACTAATGAAAAATGGGACGAAAACATGAACGTGGTGAAGAATACTCTATAAGATTTGATTTTTAACTCATATTGAGGATTAAGTGGGTCAAATATAATACCTAGGTCATTATTAGTCTATATTATAATCGGGCCACTAGGAGAAAAAGGGGTTTGATTTTATGTTAATGCATCTTTCTCCATAGTAGAGTAGAGTAGTTGAGAGTCGATAGGGAGATGGTAGAACAAATAGGATTTTTTTTCTATAGCATCCCATGAGCCCCTTGTCTCATGCCTTTGTATTTACACCATTTCCATTCAAAGAAAGAGAGAGAAAAGTAGTATCACCTTCTAGTTGGGGTTTCTCCCAAAATGGTTTCCTAGGTAAAATCTTGTGCTATTGTGGTTTTTGTGTGATTATTCTATTTTTCTCTAATTTATGTATTATAAATATTGTATGCAAAAGAAGAAACAATAATTTAATAAATCTAGAAATTCTAAGGAATATTAACCCTCATAGTATAATTTTTTAGATTTTAGTAAACATTTATAAGATCTATTGCAATGAATTATCTAATGGAATATCCATGACAATTTACAGATCACAGTCATTAGAAGGTATTTGAAATTTAATGAAAATATCTTGGTGTGTCATCTTACTTTGGTGATTGTGCCTTCTTTGGCTCGTAAGCCATCTTTGACGTTTATGCCACCTTATGTTCTTATTCTATTTTTCTTCAAATGATGATAGTGAGGATGAAAGTCCACCTTCACTTCCTCACCTTCCTGAAGATAATTCCATCAAACATGAACTTATACTAGCATCACAACACCCTTATTTGGTCCTTTCAAGACGAGAATAAATTGGTGATATGACCAGGGGTTTTAAAAATCGATGTCGTACTCATTCACAGTTCCATCAAGCCTCCTCTCTTTTGGTTAAAATTATAGAGAGTAATGATATAGAATCATTTGCAGAATATTTAGGCCATCTAGTTCGGGAGACAAAAATGCATGAATAATATTGTTCCTTAATGGACAATGATATTTGGCAACTCATACATCTTCCAAAAGGAAGAAAAATTTCAGATGTAAATAGGTTTATAGAATTAAGTATGCATCAGATAGAAGTGTTGGAACACATAATGCCTAAGTAGTTTCTAAATGATCCTCTCAAGTTGAAGGAATTGATTACATTGAAACATTTTCCTTATTTCCAAAATGAATTCCATCTTCCTTGTTATATCCCTTACTGCCTCTCATGGAAGGGAGGTCCATCAAATGGATTCTAAACTCACCTTATTGCATGAGGCTATACAAGAAGAAATATACATGGAACATCCTCCTATATATTTTTAGAGTGATTTCAACCTTATATTCCACCTTAAGAATTATCTCTATAGGCTTAAACAAGCTCCTTGAGCTTGATACGCAAAAATGGATTTCTTTCTTCTTGACACCTACTTCTCTAGATGTCATGTGGACCCTAATTTATACAATGAGAAAGTAGGAATCCATCTTATAAGCATTTTTCTTTATATTGATCACCTTATCCTTACTAGTAGTAACTCTAAACTTTACCTATGCGAAATAAATCCTTAAGTAGAAGTTTGAAATGATAGACTTAGGTTATTTGCATTATTTTCTTGGCCTCCAAGTAATGAAAACTACCAAGGAAGGAATTTCTCTTTCCCAATATAAGTATGCATGTGACCTTATTCATTGTTTTCATGTATAATATTGTGAGTCATCCCCTTCTATCTACCTTCTAGTCTAGATTTAAACTTCTTGTCACTTGTAGTACACCTAAAGTTATGTCATTTTGTACCATCAATTAGTAAGTAGCCTCTTATATTTGACTCATACCCATCTTATTATTTCCTTTATTGTTGGTATTGTTTACCAATACATGAAAACACACCATGAAAGTCATTGGAAAGTAATGAAAATGATACTTCAGTATATTTGCGTATAATTTGGTTTGGGATACATTAAAATTTAAGGGGGCTCCTTTGTTAGTTGTTTTCATTGATTCATATTGGATTGGAAACCTTGATGATTGGATATCGATTGTTATGTTTTCATTCTTGGATCGAAACCTATCACTTGAGCTTGTTAAAAGTATAGGTTATCACTCTTTCTTCAACATAAATAGAGTGTCAAGCAATGGTTAATGCAAATCAAGAAGTATTATGGCTTTGACATATCATTTCAGATTTTGGATTCTAGTAGCAACATTTAACCAACCTTTGATGCATTAATCAAAATTCCATCAAGCTCACCAAAGAGCCCAATTCAACCTTGGTGGAACAAACACATTGAGCTACAAATGAACTTCATCAAAAAGATCATTCATGACTAAGTTATTGAAGTGCTTCTTTTCCATATAGATGATCAAGTTGTAGATATTTTCTCAAATTCTCTTACAGAAGTGAAATTTCTAAAATTTTATCTATATTAGAAGTTTAGTGTTAGGGTCTGATGCTAACCCATTTATTAATGTAATAATCCCAAGACGCCGTGTAAGATTCATGATTAGTTAGTTTAATAAATAGATCTTCTAAGCATTGTAAGTGGTTGACCCACGTTATAAAAAAGGGACTAAAATGAGTATAACAAGCCATAGCTAATAAATAAAGTGGTTAACCCACATTATGAAAGGGACCATGACTTATGGTTTTAGGTCTCAAGAAACCATATATTGTTAAATATGTTGGCATTGTAGTGTTGGCACTGGTGTCAAAGGGGTCATGGTGCTGATTATTAAGTTAGTAGACCTTTTGATGTATGATGAGTGTTTGGTTTGATGGTCTTGTTGGTTGGCATGGCTTAGTGGAGGTGATTTGGAGGCTGAGTAGAGATGGATCCTAGACATGTTTTCTTGATTGAAGATTTTGTTGCTACAGGAATTTGGATTGCTTCTATAGGTATTACATATGCTTCTACATGTGATGGAAGCATTGGATTGCTGCTACATGTGTTGAGATGTTGTTGCTTATGGTGGAGGCACCTCTACAAGTGTTGGAGGAAGTTGTATGAGTTGATGTTGCTACTACAGGTGCTGGAGATTTTGCTACAGGAGTTGGAGGTGTTTGGACAGGTTGTTGTTGCTGATTGAGGAACTGGAGGTGTTGGTCTTGATGAGGAGTTTAGAAGACTAGGGACTACATACCATTGACTTGTTGCAGATGTTCTTGGCCTATATCATCAGTTGAAAACTTGTTACAACAACTTGGAGGTGTTTTTAAAAGATGTTGAAGGGGTCCCTGGAGTTTGGTAGAGTCTTTAGATTATTTGATTTAGTTTTCCTTCATCCTCTACCCTAGTCGCATGGATGATGGGTCATCATAGTAATTGAGAGTTTCCAATTGCTAGGCGACAAGCTTGTGAGAGTGACTAAAGAGTTCCAGTTGAATTTGGCTAGTGTTGTGCGTGTGACTAAGAATTTTCATGAGATTTTCTTTGAATTCCTCATGTGATGCAACTGATTTTGGTATTTTGGCGACGTTCCTAATCAAAAAAAATTAGTATATTGTAAAAAAAGGTAGATGGGGCCTGTACAAGCTAATCAAAGTTAAAAATATCAAAAGGAAAGTGGAGTTAGTGGCTTGATTAAGTCAATGTGTTGAATCCATATCAAATCATTCATATGAACAGAGTTTTCAGAGCTCAGTATTTCTTGGTAATTATTAAGTTGAGCACCTCATTTCATATATATATTGGAGGAAGCTCAATGATAGTATGGTCAATTTTCTTGGTGTGTTAACAGAGTGTGGGCTTAGAGGTTTGTCTGAAAGTTGTGTGATGCATAATTTCTAAAGTATTTTGCAATTGTTACAAGAGATAGTAGAGTTTGTTTCAGCCAACATTTTGTATAGTGAGTGAGGAGAAGAAATAACGTTTGATTGTAGTGTGTGGAGAGATTTTGTTGCAGTTTGTGGTGTGGATTTGGTATTTGATTGTGTGCTTTGAAGATATGTTGTTGTGGTGTTCATGTTGAGTAGTTCTCAGTTCCAGTATGAAAATGTATGAAACGAGAACCACATAGAGAAGTGGAGTTGGGTGATTCCAATGAATTCAATATAAGTGAGCATTTTTCTCAATCCAATGGTGGTTGGATAGTTTAGAAGAACCTAGGCGAGGCTTGTTGGTCATGGTGGCTTCTAGCATATAGGAGTTTGTAGATTCATTTGTTAGTTCAGGAGTAACCCAGAGAGGATCATTGATCATGGTGGCCTTTAGCGAATGGTAATCTATAGATTTGCACGAGAAAGAGTCTCCTTTGATAGTAGCCATTTGAACATCTATATAAATAATTGTTTGACATAATAGATAATTGAGAATTTCAATAGTAACGGGTAATTTTTTTCCTTGCAGATGGATTTCCACCATAGATATTTGTATCCCTTATGTTGAATGCTTTCATGGTTTCATGTTTATATTTTATGCTCTAATCTATAGTTTTGTGTTTTGGTTTGTGCATGATTAAACAATAATCATTTGGAGAAGAAATTATAAGTGCCTTCACTATTGATTCACCCCCCCACCCCCTAGTAGTGATCTAGTTTCCAATA
The DNA here is from genome assembly GCA_031772625.1 of Pinus tabuliformis. Lineage (NCBI taxonomy): Eukaryota > Viridiplantae > Streptophyta > Pinopsida > Pinales > Pinaceae > Pinus > Pinus tabuliformis. Next base: position 555,973,394 of record CM062805.1, on the reverse strand, counting down.
ATTTGTATCAGAGCAAGGCTCTCGCGTGCAACCTGATCACTGGAGAGTGGATCTTGGACTTTTTGGTAGATTTTTTGCAAAAAAATCGAAATGGATCAGCAAGGAATTCCAATGCTTCATGTAGGTAAATTTTCAACTTGGAAGATGAAATTGGAGTCATAATTTTTTTATCTCTTGATGAAAATATTTTGTTATCAGTTGAATATGGAGTTAAAGATTAATCTAATGATTTGGCTAAAAAGATTATTTTGCATAGTATTTCAAAATATGATAGCATGTATGTGAGACACTGTGAGACTACAAAAGAGATGTTGGACAGGTTGCAAAGTTTGTATCTTGAAGGAAAATTGTAGATTTCAAATATGGAGAAAAATGAAAAGGATTCTACTCTTATTGCAGTGACAAATCAAGCCTCCTCACAAGAAGAAGATGAAGGCACTAGTGATAGCAGTGATAGATCGAGCATCAATCTTGAGAAATAATAAGAAGAGATCAGTAGCAAGGATTACAAGAAATCCAAGATAATGGCACTAGAAGTAGAGATTCAAAGAATCGTGGCTAAAAATAAAGATCAACAGATGTCACTGCAAATGTTTGATGAAAAGGAGTGTGCATATTGTTATCAATCTAATATTTCTTTTCAAGTTAATGAAGAAAGAAAAATCAAAGGTAACCACAAACCACTTTTGGAGATCAAGACCTAGCCTTCCTGATGCTCAGAGAGGACTCTCTCTTTATAATTTAACTTTGTTTTAGTTAAGATGATTTTAGGCTAGTTATTACTTGCACTTGGGTTTTGTTTTGAAATTGGGTGGTGGGATCACTTAGATGAAAAAAGGTTTGCTTCTACCATTGGGCTATGGAGTCTAATGTTAGACAAACAAGACTAGATTCAGTTCTAAAAACAGTGTCTACAGGGAAAGAATAGATGAGTTACTACAGATCTCAAAGGCTAAATGGTGGGATGGTTTCAAGTCGGATCCAGGGAGAAATTAAGGGTCCCTAGGCCAGACTTTGGAAGGAATGGAACAAGTCAATAGGGATGGGAGAGAAATTAAGGGTTCTCAAATCCCGGTATCAGAGGAAAACGTGTAAATGAATAATTGTGCAAAACAGAGTGTAATTAAACAAATTATGAGTGATATTTCCAGTTAAAATTCATTCAAATTTTGAACACATTTAAGATTATGAAACACATAATAAGGTCACAAAATCACACAAAGAGAGTAATTCACTGCAAATAGCTAATCTCTTGAATCCTGTAGTGAAATACTTTTATTACTTGCTCCAGTCTGTTGACTTGAAAATGGTACAAATCACCCTTAGTGCTAAGATCAAAATAACTATACAAATGTAAAATAATCCACCCTAATACTTCGAATTTTGAAGTATTTATACAAAAGGAATTACAAAATATTTGAAACTGCTTTCAAAACTAATCTAGGAAAAAAGAAATATCTTCTTGCAAGAAGATAGAAACAGTTATTGAACTTCTTCTTGTTGTCCCTGTTATTAAGGTTATCCTGGCTTTGCTCTTTGATATTTTGTCCTTTATGCTACTTAGTTGTTTGGTCTTCACGTTGGATGTTCTGTTTTACTTTAACCTTTCACCTCATACTCTTTCCTTTGATACACTTTAATCCTGTTGACCTGTCAATATCCTTTTACATTGTTGTTTTACTTTTTACTGTAGATTTATATTTTACTATCCTTTCACTATAGTAAATAATTCAGTTTTTCCCATCTTCTTCATCTGGTAATTGGATATTGATCATTTTTTTGTATATCTCATCTTCCTCTCTATATTTAGAAAAAGTGGGCTTATTAATAAACATGTGTTTTACCTCATGTTGGAGGTAAAACAAGTTTTCAAACATTTGGTACAACACTTTTCCTGTTGGCATGCCCTTCATGGATGAAGTGATCACCTATTCTTTGGCCACTTCCCTGATCTTCTTGTTGTAATCTGCCTGTGTCATTAACTTGTCATTTATTACTAAGGGATTAGGTAATCCCTTTTCCTTTAAAAGTTCAAATTTAGCCATGAACATGTCAATGGTTAGTTGCATGTTCTGACACTTATCTTCCAAATTCAACATCAAATTCCTCCTGGTGAGGACTCTTCTGACTTCCAAAATTGTACCTGTCCTGTCAAGTATCTCTAGTTCTTGTAGTTCATACTTATTCTTGGAGTTGAGGAAGTGGATGATTCTTGCTGCTTCCTCTGGCATATCTCCAAGTTCTATTTTAACCCTTTCAATAGCTACTGTAGCCTGCTTTATTAAGTCAATCTTCTAAAAAATGACCTAGATGTATGGCCAAATATCATTGACAGAGTCAATGATATTGGCCCACAGTTGCTCTTTGGCCTTACTTATAGGCTCAATCAACGTTATCTCTTTCTCTAGGATTTTTATCCTCTCATTCATCCTTGCATCCTTTCATTGTTCTTCTTTATGCATGATTTGGGCGAGCTTGCAATCTGTCTCAAGGACGTTGGCTTTCTCCTTCAGTTTGTTCATCTCATTGGTTTGAATGGACATTTCTTCCATTGCTTTGACCAGCCTATTTGCTTCCTCACTTGTAGAGGCTATTTTTGTTGATCCTGTTGCTGATGTAGTTTGTGCAGATGTTGATAGTGCAGTGGCCATTGGAGCAATGGGAGCTAATGTTGCTTCCATAGTAGAAGGTACAACTGTTGTCACTATTGGAATGACAGTTGTAGGAGCATTATCAATGCTATCTTGTTTGAGCTGGATCAAGCTATCCATCTCCTTCTCCATCTCCTTTAATTTGTCATTCAGTTGCAACACCAAGTCCATCATCTCCTCATGATTGGTCTAGCTTTCTAGGACTTCTTTTGTTTGTGGGTGTTGCAAATGAGGCAACTTGAGCTATTTCTTGAGGGCTGCTATGTCCTCATTCTTATTTTTAATCAGTTTCTCTGTGGCCTTTACATCACTTGGGTCATGGCCTAGTTCAATAACCAAGTCCTCCAAAGACTTTATCCTAGTGTCTTTAGCCTGTGAAGAGGCTCTCTCTAGCTTGAATTGAGTTGTTATATTGTGTAATGAATCTTGCAACTTGTAAGCAGCCATGGCCTTTGTTATGAGGGTGGAGTAGATCATTTCTCTAGCCTGCTTGTGAAATTCTATCTGATCAATGGGATGAACATCCCTGGCCAAGACCTCAAAATTTGTCTTCTTGTACAGTGGGCTGCAAGAATGAGACCTACATTTTTCCTTCTTTGATGTCAAATGCTGACATCAGTCTAGTCTGGTTTGGTGGTATGAGCTTGAGATATTGGGCATATGTTTCTGCCTTTAGTCTCTCATTCCTCATTTTGATTTCTTTAAATCTGTCTGTGATGTCTTTTTCCTTGTCATTTGGCCTGACACAGGAAGAAATTTCCATACTCAGTTGTCTATCTACCAACTGTGTGTTGGATGTTGAGGGATGTTGTGTCTCCTTTGATGCAGCTGCTTCTTTACCTTTCTGTCTCATTGCCTCAGTGTCAATTATTTCTTCTGATGTAATTTTATCCTCCCGTTCAAAGACACGATTCAATTTGGGCCTCTTGCTTGGCTCAACCAACTCATCAGTAGTCTCCATGGCAAATCTATATGCTTCATCTCTTCTTCTCTTAGGATTATTTTCCTCATTTAGTGGAGTCTGTATGACAGGAGGAATGTTCATTGGCCCTCCTTGCTCTAGAACCTCCAGGAAAGAGTTAAGATCAAATTGTCTCTCCAAATCAATAAGTGTATTCTCTATATCCACAATAGTCTTGTCCATGTCAATCAAGGTGTTCTCCACCCACTTATCCTAGTTAGCAAACTGTTCAATGCTAGGCCTTGGGTGGTGGATGTATGCTGCCAACTTGATTTTGAGTCTGGGCTTGTTTATGACCCCATGAGGGTCATAGTGCCAGATGAAAGTATTTTTTAATTTCATTAGTTTAAGTAACCTATTGGCCTCTAGTCCAGCTTCTCTGTTGTTGCAAATAAATGGGCCCATTTGGTTCTTCACTTTGAACTGGGTTTTCTTCCTATAAGCTAGGAAGTTGATCTCATTAGAGTTGATGATCTGCCTGAAGTATTCAAGAGCAAATATCCTCATAGAAAGGTATTTGGGCAACTTGTAGGGGGCTAGCTCACAGCCATAAATATTGATCTCTGTGTGGTTTTGGTGCAAGTACCAATCTTCCACCTTGCTATTCTTGACTAATTGCAGTACTCTTTTAATCTTAGGGATGATTCTAGGCTGAGTCTTAGAAGTCAGCATGTTCATAACTAGGTATACAAAAGATTTTATAAAGTCTTTGTAGGTGAATGAGGAGGAAAACTTGTGGACCAAGGGAGTCCAGTAGACAACTGATCTCTCCTTTCCCTTGGTGTCCAATTTCTAGATCCTTAAAGGGAACTTATATGTCTGGCAATACAAGAACATATGAAACAACACTGAAGAGTATTTGAAGACTCTTTTAGTGGGAAATCTAGTGAACTGTTCATGCATTCTGTCTGCAATGAACTGGGCATAATCATACATGACAGAAGGAGGCTTTCCTGGAGTAAAAATGGATAAAAAGGCCATGATGACCTCATCCACATGCTCATCTGATGTGAATCCTACGATGCATGAGAGCATGGTGATTATTCTCTTGCCAGTCTCTGAAAAAATAGTGGCAACATAGGGTGGAATGTCTTTAGGAGTATGTCTCTCCTCAATGATGAAATTCTGGAATATTTGTTTGATTTTGACTAGGTCCAGTGTGATGTACAGGTCCAATAGGTTTCCAATGGACAAAGGAGTCAGATTAGGACTAGGCTGGATTTGCAGCATCTAGTTGATGGATTCAGCAGTGATGGTGAATAATATCTCATGGTTTGGGGCCTCAATAGCTCTATGGCTTGGAACATAATAGGCATGAAAAGAATGTACTATGTCTGGGAATGTATATTTGGGAAAATTGGATTCCCAAAGGTTGATATCATCAACATGGTTTAGGAACTTATCCTTTGCCCAACAGTGGATTCTCAACAGGTGGCCTGGAGTGGTTGTGTATTTAATTTGGAAACCCATGTCTGCCAGGGCCAAGTGGTCAATGTCTAAATGAGGGGTTGTCACTGGTCTAACATCCAAAGAGGTTGGGGTAGCCATCTTTGTGATAAAAAGTGGGAATTGGGCTTATATAGCTTATGAAAATGGAGTCTTGGCAACTCTGGTACAAGGATAGGGTATTAGCAGTTTGCAAGATATGGGTTTTCGTATTTTAGGAGAGGGAATACTCTCAATTTAGGGGAATTCAATCAATTATTTCATGAATTTTACTGTACATTTTAAACTGAGAGGGTCATTCTGGTTTTATGTCAAAATACCTAAACTTTATGGTTAGGTTTGCAAACTGGTCTTGGAATGGTGGTTGCAGAGGTTTTTATGGCTTCAAGTGTGCTGTTGATGGCTGAATTGGGTGTCTAGTGGTCTTTTAGATAGTACTCGGTGGTTGAAAATTGGTTGCAGAAGCTCAGGAGGCGCAGTGAAAACGAGCGGAAAAGGGTGCAAATGGGGCTGCAGGCTTTTAACCGGGAGTGGTTAGAAATTGGCAGAGAATTATTTTTATGAATAGTGATGGTTTTGCTATATGGCGGGGAGGCGGTATTTGGGGAATATCGCACCACTTATGGGGGTCGGGTGGTATTTTCCTGAGAGCACGTGACTTAGCGCGGTGCTGCCACGTAACCCAAGGGGGTTTGGGCAATACCACCCATCTCACGTGCTTTCGAGCCGGTAAAGGTTGGTGGTGAGTGGGCACAATATGGGCAAGGGTCATAGGATCTGGGGGTCGACGATCCAATGGTCATCGCATGGAGGATTAGCGCAATGGGGAATGGATGCAGAAGTTAGCGACGCCCATGGAATTAATTACACTTAAGTTGTAATTAACCAATGATTAACCGCGAGTTTAACTGCAATGTGGGTTTATGAAGTGGGGCCAAGGTTTTATCGGAAAATGATATTATAGCGGAATTTAATGAAGCAGGGGGGGTTTTAAACTTAGGAGAAGTGGTTTTTATGAGTTTTTTTGGGCTGTTAGGGGAAATAATTAAAGGGAAAGTGATTTTTCCAAGGGGAAAAGGGTTTCACACTAGGGGAAAGGGATTTTTGGGAAAGGGGATGAATTTAGAAGGTAAATTGGCTAGGGAATGTGTGAAACCAAGGGGTAGGAGTCAAAATGAAGGGAAATGGTGTCTTCACAAGCCATGAAGGGTTAAAAGGGAAATTAGTAAGTATATAGTGGGGGGTGAAATGCAATGGGACAAAATTAGGAAAATCAGCTTATGAGCATCCTTTTTCTTTCACAATTGCTCCTGCACACTGAAACACATGATTAAACATGATAGATGTGCTTATGCCTCAAATAGCTTGTATTTCTGCAACCTTTCTTCTACTTACCCTTTTACTTACCCTAACATTTTTTCTTCACTTTATTGGGTGCACTAAAGTTAGGAAACCCCTTTCTTTCATTTTATTTTATGAAACAAACTATCTACTTCTAACCTTATATCTTCCAAGGGCTCAAATTAAACTGATGAGCTCCTTTTATTTTTCTACCTATCTAATAGTCTGCCAAGATTAAATTGTTTGGCTAGATTTTTATTCTCTAACTATAAACATGAAATTCAAAGCATGAAGTAGTCAAGATTAAACAGTTTGACTATCATGGTTTATGGCATGTATGACAAGTTGCACACAACCATTATTTAAGACTGTAAAGTAAAGAGTAGTGGCACTTGTACTTGCACACTTTCATGATCTGTTTTCTATTTGGGGTTCATATTTTCATTTTTTGATCTCTTCTTCTTTATTTTTGTCCTTTGATATTTCTTTTAGGACATACCATCTTTAAATTTTTTAATTTTAATATGGAAAACATTTGCAAAAAGCAAAGGTATGTACAATATTACAAGACTTAACCTCAGTCAATTCAAAATTATGAATCTTATCACTATAGGAATCTAATAGTGGCACCAGATGGGGATGGCATTTCCTGGTGAAATTTCAAGAACTCTAAAGACTAGTAACATTTGAATTGTGATTGTAGTTACCTTGTGAACTATGCTTCTGGCATTCTTCTTTTTTGATACTTATGACAGTGAATTCTTCAAAGCTCAGGGTCTTCTCTCCGGGCTTCGACTTCAGGATTACCATCCAATCCAATCTACACTTTGTAATGTTATGTACAATTATGCAAAGTAAAGTGAACTATTGTGAGGCATTGGAAAAATAATGCTTTGGCATCCTACCATTAATAGGTCCTCCTGGTAGATCTGATCCATCTATCTCTCTCAAGAAAAAAGCATTGTTGCCTCTGTAGCCATAAATGACATAAGGCCCTTGCCACAAAAATTAAAATTTTCCATGCTTGCCTTTGTCTTCTCTCCTTGAATCCCACTTAAGGACTTTATCTCCTATGTAAAAATCATCTGCTTTAGTATTTTTATCAAATATTTTCTTGATTTTGTCTTGGATTACCTGTGATTTTACATATACTTCCTCTCTGGTCTGCTGCAGGTGTATGGTATGATTTAACCTTCTCTGAATATCATTTGGTTCCACTTGTAATTCCTGGATGATCTTCATCACTGGCACTCCCAAGGATGATGGGAAAACTGCATTCATCCCATAAACCAGTTGATAAGGTGATGTTCTAATGGACTTCTTAGTAGTCAATCTATCTGCCTATAAGGCATTGACTATCTTCTTGTTCCATGTCTTTTTGTTTTCTTCTAACAATTTCTTAATGATATTTACCAAGATTTTATTAGATGACTCTGCAAGTCCATTACCTTGAGGGTAATAGGCTGTGGAATGGCCAATGGTGATGTGGTAATTGTTACAGAAATCTATCATTCTATTGGATTTAAAGGCAGTTGCATTATCAATAATGAGCTTCTGTGGACATCCAAATCTTGTCAGGATATTACTCTCTAGGAAGGAGATTATGACAGTGTATGTGGCTTGCCTAGAAGGTATGGCCTCTATCTATTTGGTAAAATAGTCAGTGGCTATTAGAATCCACTTGTGCTGAGTTGAGGAGGCTAGGCGTATTTCTCCAATGAAGTCTAACCCCCATTGTTGAAATGGAATTTCAGTGGAAATTGTTTTAAGAGGAAAGGGTAAAATTTTTATCTTTCCCTCAAATATCTGACATTGATGACAGGAGGTCACATGTTTAGTAACATCTACAAACAAAGTGGGCTAGTAAAAACCAGCCCTCGGGATTTTGTCAGTAGTAGTCTTCCAGTACACGTGTCCTCCACAATCCCCTACATGAAACTCTTGCATGATTTTATCAGCTTCAATTTTTAGTAAACAATTTAAAAGAATACCATTATTGTCTTTCCAAAACAATGCATTATCTATGATACAATACTTTAATGACTTCATCTTTAAAAATCTATATTTAGTTCTTTTCAAACCAAGAGGAGCTTGTAAATTTTGGAATACAAATATAATATCTGCATAACAGGGTGAATTAGTAAAAGGTTCACTTATCAGTAGAGTCACCATCTCTTCCTGATCATCAAGGGTGCTAATGAAGTTTATATCAAGGGATTGATAGTTCGATTCAGCCATGAGTTTGGCTAAAAGTTGGCCTTTGATAAGCTTAGTTGGCTTTATCTATATGTCATATTCCAATATTGTGGCAATCCACTTGCCTCTTTTCCCTTTAGGCCTATTTTGTGCCAAAATGTCCTTAACTACAGAATTTGGAACATAAGAAATAATGTGAGAATACATTACTCTGAAGTTTTTGATAGCCTTTACTAAAGCTAATGCTTTTTTTTCCATAATATTGTATTTGATTGTGGAATATCTTAAGGATTTACTAAAAAATGCAATTGGTTGTTCTTTTGCAGTAAGACAGTTGCAATGGTGTGTTTTGAAGCAAAAGAAAAAATTATAAAATCCTTGTTAAAATCATGACTTATTAGGACTGGAGTCTTGGTTAAGGCTTCCTTGATAGCTTCAAAGGATTGTTTGGCATCCACTGTCCATTTAAGTGCTAAGTCCTTTCTTAGCATGTTATTTAATTCTCTAATCAGTTCTTCTAGATTTGAAATGAATCTCCTAAGAAAGTTTATCTTGCCTAGAAATGACTATAACTCTCTAATGTTTCTAGGATGGGTAATGGTCAAAATGGCCTCTATTCTAGCAGGATCTATTATAATTCCATCTTTAGATATAATATGTCCCAACTGTTTTCCCTCTTCCAGACCAAAAAGTGTCTTTTTGGGATTTAAAGAAATCCCAAATTTTCTACATTTGATAAATACTCTTCTCAGGTGGTCTAGGTGTTCATTGTGAGATTTAGAGAAGACTGTGATGTCATATTGGTATACTACTAGGAAGTCATGGATCTCCTTGGAAAAAGCTATATCCGTAACTCTTTGAAATGTGGCACTTGAATTCATTAATCCAAAAGGCATATTCAAATACATGAAGGTACCCAAGGAGTAGAAAACACAGTTTTGGCTTGGTCCTCAGGTTGAACTAAGATCTGGTTATACCTAGAGAATCCATCTAATATCGAAATCCTAGATGAGCCTACTACCCTCTGCAAAATATGGTCCATTTTTGGTAGAGGATAGTTATCTTTCAGTGAGACCTTGTTTAAATTTTTGAAATCTACACAAAGTCTAATTTCACCAGTCTTTTTCCTAGTAGTGACTAAGTTTGAAATCCAGTCTGAGTATCTAATGGGGTCTATTATTTGGGCATCAAACATTATTTTAACTTCCTTCTCAATAGTGGGCATGAGTACTGGGTTTATTCTCCTAAGTTTCTATTTGAAAGGTCTATGATATTCTTTTAGAGGTATTTTGTGTTGGATTATGTTGGTGTCATAAGATTTTAAGTCTTCGTAACTTTAGGAAAATACAACCTAGAACTCTTTAAACAGATTGATGTATTTAACCTTTTCTTCTGGTGGTAAGGCTTTCAATATTTTAATGAGTTTGTGTTTATCCTCGGTTCCTATGTTAACCTCTTCTTTGTCAATTCTCAGGGGTTCCATTTTGGGTTTTCTAGCTACATCATTAGAGTCAAACAAATATTCCAAAGGGACTAATCCCTTAGGAAAAAATTATTTTTTCAGATTAAGAATTTCAAGATCATCATGCATTATTTCTTCAATATCTACATTCTATAAACTATCTACTTTTACTCTAGTAAATTTAGTTGGTTTAGCTACATCTAAAATAGTTACATCTAGGTTACTTTCTATATTATTGTCTACCGTAAAGTTAGTATCTATCTTACAATTCTGAAATTCACCTTCATTGTTCATGAAATCGTAAATTTGAGAATCCGGGGAGAAAATCTGCAAATACTTCAGGTTGTATGGTATAATAGGCCTATATCTAACTTTTACAATGTACTGATGGTTGGGTTGAAATTGCAATTTACATGTACTAGCAAAGGTGGCCAGACTTTGAGCCTACATGTTTTGTTTTCTAGGAATGGCAACAAAGTTTGTTTCCAGGAGGTCTTTGACCAAGTCTAGGATTGTATCCCTATATTGACCAAGTATAGGATTGTTCACAGAGTATTCACCATTAATCTATTCAATGATTAGCTCTGAGTCTCCCATGATGGAAAATCCTTTGGCTCCCAACTTCCTAACCAATTGTAACCCTAGAATTAGGGCTTCATATTCAGCCATGTTATTGGTACACTTGAAGTTCAATCTAAAAGCATGTCCCTCAACATGATCACTCTCCATATTATGGATCCACACTCCTGCACTAGCCCCTAACCAATTGAAAGACCCATCAAAGTCTAGATGCCAAAGTGATTCATGAAATATGTTCTCACTATCAGTTGTTTTGTATTTCAAGTCTTTAGCTGTGATTTCCTTTTTATCATTTTCTGCATTGTACAAGATAAAAGAGTCCATATTTGAATGCATGGAGTATATGGGAAATTTTTTTGGTTTTTCCTCACTGCTCACCATGTGTTTCATCAAGGTCTCCCTATATAATTTTCTTGGTTGTCCAAAATAGATATGGTGGCATATCTAACTGCAAGGATCCCTAGAGTTTTTCTCCCCATGAACGAGATAGAAGCATTCCATATTTTGGTGGGATGTTTGCAACTACAATGTCCATTAGTATACTCTTTGCAGGGAACTGGACAAGAGTTACACATAAGTCCTTGATCAAGCCAAGGCATTTAGCTTGGCTGGAATCAAAAGAAAACAAATCCTTATATGGCCTGGTAATGTCTAGGTTCAGTCTTTCCATTATTGCCTTTGGCATCAAATTGTGGGATGCCCTTGAGTCCAACATAGTGTTATGCAATATTTTATCATGAATGTTTAGGTTAATGTAAAAAGGAGGAACTCCCCATGCTGATGAATACCATTGACCTTAGGGCCAAACAATAATTCAGGTTGATCATCATTCAAATTAACAGAATCCTCTCCCTCTCCTATGTTTAAAGTTTCAGTTATCTGTGACCTATAAGATTCATTCTTTACTAGTTCGGTCAAAGGAACTAATATCTTTAATTTTTCTATTTCAGTTTTGATGTTGAAAGGGAGCTGAGGTTTGTTTGTTTGATTTAGATCTTCCTTAATATGTGTAGTTTGTGTGTCTTTATTCTGTTTCTTAGTATTAGGCATTTCAGTCTGTGTTTCTATTGTTTTGCCTTAATTTCTCTTATTTTGATTGTTTTAAGTAATTGTCTCTATTTGAGTTTCAGTGGAGGTTATATCTACAATTTTAGGGGTTGAAGTCTCCATTGTTCCCCTAGGGAGGATTTGTAACACTTTGTTAAGTGGAGCTTCTTTTATTATCTTAGTCTGGGTTTGGATGTATCTCTTAATGTGAGTCTCGTTATTCTTTTTACTTCTCAAGCTATTTTGTTTGTGTACCTCATATATATCTGACTCATATCCCTGTTTAAAACCAAAGGATTCACCAGATTCTAACTGCAGCTGCTGCAGCATATATAAATCTTGTTCTTCTTGAGTAAGAAAAACAATGTCTTCATCTTTGGTTTCTAGTAAGTTAATCTGGGTATCATCCTCTCCTTCTTAGTTTTGTGAATCCTCAATGTAGTTCTCTTGGAAGGGGAACCTAATCTATTGATCTGGTGTAGCATTCTTCCAGCATTAGGCTTCTTCCTAAAATTAGGGTTTCTTATTGGTGGTTGTTGTTATTGATTCTCCCATTGATTTTTCCTCTCCATGTTTTCTAACCTATCCATTATTCTTTCTAAACTCTTAGCTAAAATATCTACTTTTCCATCTGAAGTGGAATCTTCCTCTTTAAACACAACGTTCTTTTCATTCCTCATTCGAGCTTTCTTAGCTAATAGGTTGGCCTCTACACTAACAACATTGCTCTACATTTGTTCAAGTGTTTCAGGGTTTCTTTCCCTTAGCTGGTATGACATGTTAGCATCGAAACCATCAGGGAACTTAATTTATGCTAGGTCGGGTGTGTTAACCTTGTTGGCATTTGGCCCAAAAATGAATCCAAATATGTTCTTTACGTCTTTAAAATACCGCAAAATCATTCAAAGATAAAAACCAATGCAGGAGTAGAACCCTTAGCATGGTGGAAAAGCACTATCGGAAGGCAGAAAACTAGAAAAAAACAGTGAAGAAACCAAGTATTGGAGGCATAAACAAAGAAATGCACAAAAACCCTCAGATCTGGCCAATCAACGGCCCAGACCTAATCGGAAAATCGCAATCAGCCAACACAGAGGAGGACTTAAGGTTGGGCGGAAGACACCCCCGATCAATAATCTCCAATCGGCAGGTCGTAATCAGCGGAGGCAATCGGCGGATTAGGGGCATACCATGTGGAACTTGCAATGGCAATCAATGATGCAACGTGGACCATCAATCAAGTGTGCAGATCGATGGCCCACATCACGTCACAGGATCGCTATCGGAGATTAACAAAGCGCGCTAGCAATGGCTCGGGCATGAGCGATATGCAATTGCGATCAGATCGCATCGCTATATCACATCGGAGCAACACCATGGGGCGGGGCCTTTACACATATATGTGTGCGACCCGATGAACCAAACCCGATGGTATTATACATGATATTGAATAAAATTTGAAGTCCGCAGAAAAGCCACTTTTAATGCATTTTCACAGTTTTTCGTTATTTAACAAAATACAAAGGGAACCTTGGAGTAGTGCCGATGCAATAAGACTCAGATCCGAAAGGGTTTGGGAATGAAAATTTATAATATTCCAGGTCCGCTAAAGCCATTTTTTAATGATTTTCAATGTTTTAATGTATTTTTGAAACACAAAAGAAATCATGAAACAGGCAAGATTTCGGGTGGGCCATGGGCGGTAAATGGTTTTGGCTGGGCTCCGCCTGATCCCATACAATGGCTACCACATGTCCAAGCTGAGGAGAGAGAAAATCACCCTCATCAGGCGATTAACTCCAGTACGAAAGAGCCGTTCGAAATGGATCACAACCATTGGATCTAGAGCTCCCCGATCAATCGTGGAGATGTGATATCATTGCAAAGGTGGACCTAATAGAGGAATAGGCTATATTTGAGGAATTTTGAAGTCCGAAATAAAGAGAGATGGGTGGGATTTTATAGTATTGCAATTTTTTCTGTATTAAACAAAAAATAGTCATTGTCCACATTTGAATAGATTTCAGAGGCCCGAAGACCCATTCCATCATAGAGCAGAGGCCGGGAAACAGTTGCCGGGAGATAGAGGCTAGAAAGGGAAAAAAGGGGCCACTCCACGATGTAGCCCAAAACAAAAGTGATCATGGAGCATCAACAGTGCAACACAGTCAAAACAAATAGAATGATCATGGAGCATCGCTTGCATGAGCGAGCTCCCAAACAGCGCAACAAACTACCCAAATGCAGTTACTCGTCTGTTAGAAGAAGAAACCTCCGAGCCCATGCATGCCTAGTCATGGCATGAGAAAATTAAAAATAGAGAGGATAGATTAAGACACTCTGAGCCTTTGAGAGCTCAGAAGCATTGTAAAAGGCCTATAAATGGCTGAAAGTTAAACGTATGAAGGGTTCAACTTCTAGAGACTGTGGATACTTTGCTACTCAAGCTTCTCATCTTCATTCTAGAAATATAAGCTTATTTTGTTGTTATATGTTCAATTTCCATTTTCTATTTTGTTCTAAGCTTGCACTTGAATAGGTTGTTCAAGTTTCTTTTGTGTCTAATGCCAGATAACTGTCATCTTATCTTTGCGTTGATAAATTAGATTTGCAAGCTTCATTTACTTTTTGTAGCAAGCCATTCATATGTGTTTATATATGCATTTGCCGGTACAGTCAATATTCTCCATCTATCGATTGAATCTACAAGCTACTGAGCATTAGTGGTTTAAAGCCTTGTAAGCTGAGGGTGTTCATGCATGTCTTGAGTAAAAACAGAGCTGAAATGGTTATCTGGCTTGATCTAAACCTTCATCCATTCCAATAGTTCCAAGAACAATATTGAAGATTATATGTTACTAGACATCTCCGAGCTACAACCTAGGAGAGCTTCCTGGAGTGATAACATAATTGGCGTCATTGCCCGAGAGAGGAGACTGAAGCTCAGCTTCCTTGGGAGACGACAGAGATCCAGATTTGATGATAGAAAAAGTCTGCACACTTTCTTGGTTGTTATCATCTATCTGGCGACTCTACTGAAGGATGAACCTCTTGGTGACTCCACTTCATAGTTCTGGCTTAGTTTGTGAGGCATACTCGAAGAAATCCTCAGAAGTCACAAGCTGACCTAGTACCTGACCTTGAACAAATCATCAAAGAAAGAAAGGTATTGCAGAAAGGAGCATCAGGTTCAGGTAAACCTAAACAATATTCCATATCTCTTCAAGAAAATCCTACAATAGAACAAACACATGTTGAGAGTATAGCATCTAATAATAGTAGTGAAGAAAAATTCTTAGAGATTCATAAAGCTCCTTATTCTTTAGGTTCTCCTTTTGTTGTAAGCCTAAAGGAAACCTCACCTCCTATCCATCATACTCCTTTAGTCTTGTCAGTCACTCCTTAGCCCTCTGTCATTCAGATTGCCAGTACTCTTATGGCCACCACAGCTATGGCAGGTCCACAAGCACCTACCAAAATGGAAAGAATCATAGTTGCTAGGTATGGACCTCTAGTACTGCCCACTCCTTTGAATGCAATGCCTACTGGAGAATATCAGAAATATAAGCCTAAGTTCACTGGGACTGAAGGTGTTATAGTTGAAGAACATCTTGAGTCATTCTATAGATATGCTGATAACCTGGACATTAGTGAAGATGATGTGTGGATGAGAGTCATTGTCCAAAGCCTAGATGGAGAGGTTAGAAAATGGTTCAGAGAACTGACCCCAAGATCTATAGCAGATATTGAGGCTTTAGATGATGCATTCCTAAAGCATTCAGGGGATAAGAAGGATCTCCTCTACTACCACACTGAGTTTGGGAACTTAAAGAGGGAAAATGGTGAGTTGCTGTCTGATTTTAATAAGATGTTTAACCACATGTACAACAAGATACCAGCTGAAGTAAAACCCACCACTACCTCTACTAAACTCACCTATGCCAGTGATTTTGATTATGAATTCTATCTACTGTTGAGGGAGAGGCGATGTGCTACTTTGGCTGATATGTAGGATGCAGCATTGGAAGTAGAATCAAGCATCATCGCTACACAGAAGCTCAAGGGAAATATTGATAGAAGAAGACAGAGGGGTGAGTCTTCATCATCTTCAGATCCCAATATCGATAAAATGACCAAGATGATAGAGTCATTAGCCTCTGGAATCTCCAAATTAAAGGTTGAGTAGCACTCTGGGAAAGGAAGAGTTCCTGATACCTTTGCTCCTAGAAATCCAAATCCATATAGAAGAGCTAATGAGCAGTTGTAGATTTTGCAAAGAAGCAAAGATGCCAATGAAGACCAAAGGGTGAAGACCCCTTTTCAAAATGTAGTCATGGAAGAGGAGCAATTTTATGAAGATGATGAGATCCATTGTATGGAAGACAAGGGCAGTGCCCCTTTTTTGACCTTAGCTGCCTATGAAAAGTCATTATTCAATGACCAGATCAACCAAGAGTGGGATGGTGAAGCTTTTCTACAAATTGAAGATCAGCACAAATATAATCTAAGGTTGAAGACGAATAATGCCAAAGAAACCCTTATTCAAAGAGTTGATGTCCCTATATTACAACAAGCTAATAAGCAGAAGTGACTAGCAGTTGATCCTATCATCCTCAAAGCTCCAACCCACAAGGTAAGAGGCCTTGACAAGTCTCCTTCTCCTTTCAAATTTCAATCAGAAATTTAGAAGCTAAGAATACATATACCTCTTATTGAACTAGTGAAGAATGAGTTCTTCAAAAGATCCATCCTTGAGGCCCTTGAGCCTAAAGCCATCCAAGCCTCCACTGACTATGTAAATTTGCAAGATGACAAACCAGTTGTTATTCTCAGCCCAATGATTGAAAATTGTGAAGACAACTCTCCATCATTCTATGTCTCTCTGACTATTCATGACAAAATCCTTCACAACTGCCTTCTGGACACAGGAGCCAGCCATAATCTAATGCCCAAGGCTGTCATGGATAAATTGGGTCTTGACATTACCAAGCCTTATCATGACCTATTTTCTTTTGACTCTAGAAAAGTGAAATGTCTGGGATTAATCAAGGACCTAGCCATCACTTTGTCTCAGCTTCCCATGAAGAGCATGATGATGGATATTGTGGTAGCAGATGTACCCCCCAAGTTGGTAGGTTGCTTTCCAGAGTTTGGATCAAGAGATTAGGTGGAACATTGCAAAATGATCTATCCTATGCTACTATCCCAGTTTTTGGAGGTGAGAGAAGGAGATTATACAAAGAAGCTCAGTTGGCTTATATCATCAGTTATGAGAAGAATCCCACTAATCATCCCATCTATGCTATCGACAATGATTTTGGAGCTTGTTTTCTTCAGATCGAAGAATCTTAGTTGGCCTCCACGCAGCTTAAAAAACCAGTTTTCCAGATCGTAGAGGAAGAAGGCCCACAGATTTTGGATATGTTCTTTGATGGGGCTTGATCTAAGGAAGTTGTAGCTGTAGGTGTAGTCCTTGTGTCCCCCACATAGGAATGCATTCATTTATCTTTCATATTAACGTTTTAGGTCAAAAATAACACAACAGAGTACAAAGCCTTGATATTAGACTTAAACACTGCTAAAGAAATGAGAATCAAAGGTCTGAAAGTGTTTGGAGGTGCAGACCTTATCATTCAGAAGGTCAACAAAGCTTTCCAAGAAAAGCATCCAAGCCTGAAAACATACAAAGACGAGGGGAAATATGGACCATCTCTTCCTTACAATGTCAAAGACTGGAAAGTTTTTGAAAAGAATGATGAAATTAATAGGCTTTTACAAGTCTTTGATGAATTTGTTGAAATGCACATTGACCAAGAAAAAGAAATCTTTGATAGAAAGGTAAAATGGGACAATTTTTAGTTTGATGAATAGGTTCTCAAATGGGATGCATTAAAGGAAAAGAAAGGAAACCATGGTAAATTTGATTCCTTATGGACAGGTCCGTTTGACATCGCTCAAATTTAGCAGAACAATACCTTTATTCTGCACAATCTGGAAGGAGGAGATGTTTTTGGTAGCCCAGTAAATGGGCAGTTCTTCAAAATTTATTTCATTTAAGGCTTTAAAGCCTTGGTATTGTAAATATGTTTTTTCGGTTTTTATTTTGTTGCAAAATAAACTCCATACCCAATGGAACACTAGGAGGAAGATTTGACTTTGGTTTTATAGGAAAGGCATTGTTCTGTAGTTATTGAAACATCACAGGGAGGCTTTCATCCCTAGAAGGAGCCAGTGTTAGCCTTGTTGGCATTTGGCCCAAAAATGAATCCAAATATGCTCTTTAAGTTTTCAAAAGACTGCAAAATTATTCAAAGATAAAAACCAACGCAGGAGAAGAACCCTTAGCATGGTGGAAAAGCACTATCAGAAGGCAGAAAACCAGAAAAAAACAGTGAAAAAACCAAGTGGTGGAGGCATAAAAAGAGAAATGCACAGAAACCATCAGATCTGGCTAATCAACGACCCAGTTCTAATCAGCAAATCGCAATCGACCAACATAAAGGAGGACTTAAGGTTGGGTAGAAGACACCCCCGATCAACGATCTTTGATCAACGGGTCGTAATCAGTGGAGGAAATCGGCAGATTAGAGATGGACCGTGTGGAACTTCCGATGGTGATCAGCGATGCAACGTGGACCGTCGATCAAGTGTGCAGATCGACGGCCCACATTGCATTGTAGGATCACTATCGGAGATTAACAAAGTGTGCTAGCAATGGCCCGGGGCATGAGCGATATGCAATTGCAATCAGATCGCATCGCTGTATCGCATCAGAGCAACACCATGGGGCGGGGCCTTTACACATATATGTGTGCGACCCAATGAACCTGACCCGACGGTATTATACATGATATTGCATAAAATTTGAAGTCCGCAGAAAGGTCATTTTTAATGCATTTTCGTAGTTTTTCGTTATTTAACAAAATACAAAGGGAACCTTGGAGAAGCATCGATGTGATAAGGCCCGAACTGGAAAGGGTTCGGGAATGAAAATATATAATATTTCAGGTCCGCCAAAGCCATTTTTTAATGATTTTCAATGTTTTAATGTATTTTTGAAAGACAAAAGAAATCACAAAACAGGAAGGATTTCAGGCAAGCTGTGGGTGGTAAAAGGTTTTGGTCGGGCTCAGCCCGATTCCATACAATGGCTGCCACATGTCCAGGCTGAGGAGAGAGAAAACCACCCTCATCGGGTGGTTAACTCCCATACGAAAGATCCACCCGAAATGGATCACAACCATTGGATCTAGAGCTCCTCGATCAACAGTGGGGATGTGATATCGCTGCAAAGGTGGACCCAATAGAGGAATAGGCCACATTTGAGGACTTTTGAAGTCCAAAATAAATAGATATAGGCGAGATTTTATAATATTGCAGCGTTTTTTTGTATTAAACAGAAAATATTCATTGTCCACATTTGAAAGGATTTCAGAGCCCCGAAGACCCATTCCATCACAAAGCAGAGGTCGGGAAACAGTTGTCGGGAGACAAAGGCCGGAAAGGGAAAAAAGGGCCACACCACAATGCAACCCGAAACAGAAGCGATCATCGAGCATCAACAATACAACACAACCAAAACAAACAGAATGATCATGGAGCATCTCTTGCACGAGCGAGCTCTCAAACAGTACAGAAAACTACCTGAATGTAGTTACTCGGCTGTTAGAAGAAGAAACCTCTGAGCCCATGTGTGCCTAGTCACGGCATCAGACAGTTAAAAATGGAGAGGATAGAGTAAGACACTCTGAGCCTTTAAGAGCTCATGAGCATTGTAAAAGGCCTATAAATGGCTGAAAGTTAAATGTATGAAGGGTTCAACTTCTGGAAACTGTGGATACTTTGCTACTCAAGCTTCTCATCTTCATTCTAGCAATATAAGCTTATTTTGTTGTTATATGTTCAATTTTCATTTTCTCTTCTGTTCTAAGCTTGCACTTGAACATTTTGTTCAGGTTTCCTTTGTGTATAATGCCAGACAACTGTCATCTTATCTCTGCATTGATAAATTAGATTTGCAAGCTTCATTTACTGTCTGTAGCTAGCCATTCATATGTTTTTATATATGCATCTATCGGTACAGTCAGTATTCTCCATCTATCTATTGAATCTACAAACTATTGAGCATTAGTGGTCTAAAGCCTTGTAAAGCTGAGGGTGTTCATGCATGTCTTGAGTAAAAACAGAGTTGAAACGGTTATTTGGCATGATCCAAACCTTTATCCATTCCAATAGTTCCGAGAACAATATTAAAGATTATATTTTACTGGGCATCTCCGAGCTGCAACCTAGGAGAGCTTCCTGGAGTGATAACACGGTGGAGTCTTAATATTGGATGGAATTGCATTGTAGATACTATTAAACCTAGTGCAATAGTCCTGAACTGACTCATTAGGAGCTCTTTTAATGTTTTCATATTCAAAAAGTATTTGCAATGGGTTTTTCTTTTTCTCCCATCTATCAATGAATAACCTATGAAAATTGGCTAAGTCTGCAATATGGTTGGCAGGAAAGGCTTTGAAACATTTCTTAACATCCCCAGTTAAATTTTGGGAAAACAACCTCATTTGGACATCTGCTTCATCTATCTCATGCAACTCAAAAAAGTCAGAGATCTTGTTTACATGCTACTGGGCAGTGTAGTGACTAGTAGCATCAAACAAAAAGATTTTACTTTGATAATTTGTGGGCATGGCATGGAGTTGTGCAGGTAAAACAAGAGGTGCATATCGGTTTGCCATTGTTGTGATTCTGGCTTGACTAGGGGGTAAAGTTGTGGTGCTTGAGGAAGGACTTGAAATTGATGGAGGTGAACTAGATGATGATGAGGATGGTTGATTAATAACTAGTTTAGGTGATTGGATTGTGGTAGATACAATTGGTGAAGTTGTGGTAAAAGAAGGGGTATTTACAGTGAGTGAAGTTTGTGCATAAACTTCAGGGGCAGCATTAGTAAGGGCAACTACTTCAACAAACTGTTGAAGGTAAGAATCACCTATATTACTTATCAATTTAGAGGCCCAAGATTCTATCTTGTCAAAAGTATCAACGACAAATTTATCTAAATTTGAATGAATAATCCTTTTTTATTCAATGAGTTGAACAAACTCAGGGTCTAAGACTGTTTCATGGATTGCATTTTGAGATTTACTTCTAAATTATGAGATGTCAAATGACAAATCAAAATGGATGTCCTCTAAAGTTGACAACTCCTCAGGGAGTGAATTGGCTCTAACTAACCTACTACTACTGGCTTGAGTTTCTGTTGTTTTGGGTTGTCTTAAAATTCTCTCTAGGTCATCAACTATAGTTGCAGGGTTTGGATCTGGGTTTTCCCTGGTATAGTGAATCTTCTTGGGAGCTAGAATTTTAACTTTTTTAATTGTTTTTATGAAAATTTTGAAAATTTAACTTTCATAAAATGACCTTAAGAGGCTCAAGATTAAATTTAAGGTTTCCTTAAAGTTTTATGAGACTGAGCATCCAAGTCCCCAGTATGGTCGCTAGAAATGTTATCACTCTAATATTTCTTTTGAGGTTAATGAAGAAAGAAAATTCAAAGGTAACCACAAACCACTTTTGGAGATCAGGACCTAGCCTTCCTGATTCTCAGAGAGGGCTCTCTCTTTATAATTTAACTTTGTTTTAGTTAATGTGATTTTAGGATAGTTATTGCTTGCACTTGGGTTTTGTTTTGAAGTTGGGTGGTGGGATCACTTTACTTAGATGAACAGAGGTTTTCTTCTACCATTGGGCTATGGAGTCTAATGTTAGATAAACAAGACTAGATTCAGTTCTAAAAATAGTGTCTATAGGGCAAGAATAGATGAGTTACTGCAGATCTCAAAGGCTAAATGGTGGGATGTTTTCAAGTCGGATCCAGGGAGAAATTAAGGGTTCCCTAGGCAAGAATTTGGAAGGAATAAAAGAAGTCAACCGGGATGGGAGAGAAATTAAGGGTTCTCAAATCCAGGTATCTAAGGAAAATGTGTAAATGACTAACTGTGCAAAAGAAATGGTAATTAAACAAATTATGAGTGATATTTCCAGTTAATTCATTCAAATTTAGAACACATTTAAGATTATGAAACACATAAGAAGGTAAAAAAATCACACAAAGAGAGTACTTCATTGCAAATGGCTCATCTCATGAATCCTGTAGCAAAATTCTTTTATTACTTGCTCCAGTCTATTGACTTGAAAATGGTACAAATCACCCTTAGGTTTAAGATCAAAATAACTCTACAAATAAAATAATCCACCCTAATACCTCGAATTTTGAAGTATTTATACAAAAGGAATTACAAAATATCTGAAATTGCTTTCAGAACTAATCTAGGAAAAAGGAAATATCTTCTTGCAAGAAGATAGAGACAACTATTGAACTTCTTCTTGTTGTCCCTGTTATTAAGGTTTGTTGGCTTTGCTCTTTGATCTTTTTCCCTTTATACTACTTAGCTGTTTGGTCTTCATGCTGGATATTCTGTTTTACTTTAACCTTTCACCTGATACTCTTTCATCTGATACAGTTTAACCCTGTTGGCCTTACAATATACTTTTACCTTGTTGTTTTACTTTTTACTGTAGATTTATATTTTATTGTCCTTTTACTACAGTAAATCATTCAATTTTTCCCATCATTCTTCATCTGGTAATTGGATATTGATCATTTTTCTGTATATCTCATTTGCCTTTGTATATTTGGCAAAAGTGGACTTATTAATAAACATGTGTTTTACCTCATGCTGGAGTTAAAACAAGTTTTCAAACGTTTGGTACAACATTTTTCCTGTTGGCATGCCCTTCATGGATTAAGTGATCACCTGTTCTTTGGCCACTTCCCTAATCTTCTTGTTGTAATGTTCCTGTGTCATTAACTTATCATTTATTACTAACGGATTAGGTAATCCCTTTTCCTTTAAAAGTTCAAATTTAGCCATGAACTTGTCAACGGTTAGTTGCATGTTTCGACACTTATCTTCTAAATTCAACATCAAATTCCTCTTGGTGAGGACTCTTCTAACTTCCAAAATTGTACATGTCCTATTAGGTATCTCTAGTTCTTGCAATGCATACTTATTCTTGGAGTTGAGGAAGTGGATGATTGTTGTTGCTTCCTTTGGCATATCTCCAAGTTCTGTTTTAACCCTTTCAATGGCTACTATAGCCTACTTTATTAAGTCAATCTACTAAAAAATGACCTGGATGGATGGCCAAATATCATTGACAGAATCAATGATAATGGCCCACAGTTTCTCTTTGGCCTTACCTATAGGCTCAGTCAATGTCAGCTCTTTCTCCAAGATTTTCATCCTTTCATTCATCCTTGCAGCCTTTTGGTGTTCCTCTTTATGCATGATCTGGGCGAGCTTGCAATCTGTCTCAAGGCTGTTGACTTTCTCCTTCAGTTTGTTCATCTCATTGGTGTGAATGGGCATTTCTTCCATTGCTTTGACTAGCTTATTTGCTTCCTCACTTGTGGAGGTTGTTGTTGTTGATACTATTGCTAATGTAGCCTGTGCAGATGTTGATAGTGCAGTGGCCATTGGAGCAGTGGGAGCTAATGCTGCTGCCAGAGTAGAAGGTACAACTGTGGTCATTGTTGGAATCATAGTTGCGGGAGCATTATCAATGCTAGCTTGTTTGAGCTGGATCAAGCTATCTAGCTCCTTCTCCATCTCCTTTAACTAGTAATTCAGTTGCAACACCAAGTCCATCATCTCCTCATGATTGGTCTGGCTTTCTAGGACTTCTTTTGTTTTTGGGTGTGTTGAAGCCCAGAAAATCGGGTTTACAACAAGGGGGATACCCACCCAGTCTGTACCTTGGTTAGCAGCTCCTTTTCCGTTTGGTATAGTGGGAATGACTGGGGATATGGGACCAGTTTCCCAATTTATGTGTGTGTGTGTTGAGATTTGATATTTCCTTTCTAAAAGTTCCTACGTGAAATGCTTTTACTTTAAATCTAATCTAATGATATGCAATTGTATTCTAATAAATAGAAATATCTAATTCTACACTAACCCGGGGTGTAATCTTTCTGTTATGCGATCTAAAATGATTTCAAATAACAATTGGTAATAAAGATAATTCAACTATTATAAGAAGAGAATTGAATAGAGATAAACCACTTCTTATAAAAATTTAGACGAAACAGTTGTGAAAAACATATCGCATAATAAGCTACTCATACATTAAGCATAAATAAACAGCTATCACCGTACAAAAGTGCCAAATGATAACTCAAGCATTCACGCATCAATATATAAAAAAATGAACATAAATATCACTTTAACACAAAGGCAGAAAGAGTTAAGAGATAGAAGTACCATTTATAACTAGTTCTACTCATGAGCTTCAAGCGATAATGATTTATCTCTTCTTAATCCAACATCCACTAAGAGTACAGAAGTGCAAAATCAGTAGTAGATATTAAATGCAAATATCAATAAATCTTGTTCCATTCATTCATCAAAACCTCCTCGGAGGGTGCAAAAGTGCATGTTCCGAGGACAAGTTTTTTACAAATTTCAGTACCCTTCTCTAAATGCATGAGAAGGGTTTAAATACTACTAACTAAATCTAAAAATAACTTATTACAAAAATGTAGGATGCGGTTTAAATGAGTGTCCTCATTTCAGGAAAAATTAAAGCAAAATTAATACTAACATTGAATCTAAAATTAAAACTAACAACTAACTATTTCTGTATCTATTCCTTGAAATCGCAAGCATTCAGCATTTGTTTGAGAAGAGTGGGCTGGCCGACTTCCGACTTTAACTGTCCTGCGAAAACGGCATCGGAAAGAGCTGGAGCCATCTTCTCGGCAGAATTGATGATACATTTGAGAGTCATGCACTGGCTGTGTGGTTTTACGAAATATGCCCAGTAAGAATCCCAATTCAACTTAGTCAATCTTTTGATTGATTTTGCCTTTTCTTGAGCTTTCTATCTCCAGCCTGCCTGCAGTTGCTGAGCATATATACATACCATTCTGAAGATATTTCGACAAATACCACTAGTTTTAGGATTCAAGTTTTACTTTTTTACCTCTAGCATTGCTTTCTTACAAATTTTTGGGCTTACAAGTGACTGGGCAATTAGAGGCTTTCCCTTAAATTGAAGAGGTTTTCCTTAGCGATGCATGATTAGTGCTAGGCTGCCTCTGTTTCTTGATCCGGGCTTCCCTGGTGTGATTTTTTGCCTCTTGCGCACTTTTTTTTAGCAGATATAAAGCTTTAATTTTGTGAAAATAATGATTCCGTAAGTTCCTGACACTGAGTCTTAAATTGCCTATTTTCTATGTCGGCGCTGTCCAGTACCCATTTAACTATGTCTGTGTATGGAAGAATTTTGGGCCTTGCCACTATTTGGTGTAAGAATGAGCAAGCTGGCTCTATAATAGACGCCTTAGAAGACCCGTGTGAGCCTGCAGTAGCTGTAACCTCCATTATTTTGGTATTCTCTTCCTTAAGTAGACTATACATGCCTTCCCAGGTAGTAATACCAGCGTCTCTGTTACAGGCAGTGTCTGTATACAAGGGCGTAATTTCTTGATCTTCAGAACTCGAAGATTTGCCTTTTTTCCCATAGTATCCTGAATACTGCTTTGTATCATTCTCTATTCTTTGTTCCTGCAGTTTACAAATGAGGTGAGAATCATGATAAGGAAAAGGTGATGGGAAAACTTTAAATGCCAAAGACATATAAAATATACCACCTTACGTGAAATGGCTCTTCGATAAGCACGAAACCCTATTTCATTAATGGTTGGCAACTAACTCATTAATTAGCATTAACACACATAACCAGGTCTTGGTTTATGGAAAATACCTTTTTGAACAATGAGCCTGAAAGATTTGCGATGAAGCAATTTTGCGATTTGCTTCGCAATATCGCAATATCGCTCTATCGCTTTATCGCTTTATCGCAATATTGCAATATCGCTCGATCGTAATATCACAATATCGTTGGAGCATAGCATATTACAATCATCCATTAATGTGTTTTCCGTGAAATGCGATTTGCGATTTGCACCATCGCATATCGGCAGTTTAAGGTTTTTCAGCGTAAGTGATATTTAATGCATGTGATGCGATGAAGTTTCGCATCGCGATCTCGCAACCTTAGAATTGAGTTTGTTAGGAGGTATCCATTATCCTTTTTGAGATGAGATATTTCTTAAGGAGTGATTTTACTCCACCTTATCATAAAACTTAAGATTTTTTAGATTTTTCAAGGGTATTCTCCTAAGTTTATGAAGGTAAGTTTTATTGAAAAAAGAATTTCAAGCACTAATTGATTTTTTAAATTTTTGGCTAAGGGTCCCCACTTCTTTAGTATTAGTAATAACACTAAATAAGAAGGGGGTTGTTGCTGGCCACAACAATTGGTGATTCAATTGGAAAAACTTGTTATCTCTGCTTTTCTTTTGAATTTTATAAACTTCCAAAACAGAAAATTTTCCAGAAAATCAAACTTTATTATAAAAAGACAAAGTACATTATTCTTTTACCTATCAATGATATTTCGTTTCTTATAATTTTAGTTTTGATTATTTACCTCCTTAAGCTAGTCCTTGTATCTACATCAGTCACTACTTGGTTTATAAAGATAAAAAAAAGCCTTCTTTGTAAATCAGTTTTAAATATGCTCATTTGTCATAGGTAGAGCCTCTACTGCCAGCAAGCATTTATAGCCTCGACAGGGTTACTTATTACCTAGTAATGATCCTGTATCCCACTTAGAGAAATATACAATTTTCAAAGAGAAATCCATATTCACACTTATTGCTTTCATTTTTCTTTTTTACCCTTAAAGAACAATGTCTTGGTTTGGTAGCCAATTTATGACAATGCCATTCACTTGATTTATAACTTTGCTGAACAAGCTAGCTCATGATGAGACCCCTTGTCTTTTGATTGCAACAATCTTTGAGTCATTGCCCTGTTGTGGTATGCAGTATTGGCAAAGTCAGCAAGCTATAATATCTATGATCATGATAAGTCGGCTCGTGATGAGACCTCTTACTCTTTAAGTTAAAGTGTATCATTGGATTATTCCTTGAACGTTGTAATTTCCTAGGTGGGGAGGAAGTCATTGTTTCCTTAAGATAACTTTGGATGACAATGGTAGAATTTTTTGGAAAGAGCTTTCCTACAGAGAATCTTCGTTTTGTTATTGATACCTTTCATTGGACTGATATAAAACAATTTCTCACTAAAGGTCGTTTTTCATCAAAATTTACAAGGTTGAAACTATTATCATTTCTAGGCCTAGAGCCTTTAACTGTATCTTTCAGTGATAATGATTAATTTTCTAAAAGAATTCTATTTATACAAGTGAAAAAACAAAATCTAACAGAGAATTTGTGTCTTTTTCGTGAATTCTGAATGTAACCATTTACAACTGGTTTTATTATGAAAAATAAAAAATAAAAATAAAAAAAAAATAATCTACAAGATAGAAGAATGATCTCCTATGGAAATTATTTTTTGAGGATCTATCCATTAACAGGTAAAGATTCTCTTTTTCCTATTAAATCCTGTAACATAAAAGTAGACAGACCTATGACTTCTACGATTTGAAAAGGGCCAAGCCACATTCATTGAAATTTCCTATGTTTCCTTTTTTCCTCATGAGCCTTGTCCCATTTTAGAACTAGATCTCCCATTTGAAAGTCCTTTCTCGATATTATGTTTGAATCAAAATAAGATTTTACTAATTCTTGGTGATGAGCATGAGTTATTTTGGCCTGTTCTCGTTTTTCTTCTAACTTAATTATTTCCAGTTGCCTTAGTTGTAAGGAAGAAGTTGGTGCTTCATCAATATATTGAACTAAGGCCAAAGAGGGAATTGCTAAATGAGTTGGAAGAACCACTTCTTTCCCATAAACTAAATTAAAGGGAGAAGTGCCAATGGAGGCTTTCTGTGTTATTTGATCTGCCCATAAAGCATATATTAAAGACTTGTGCCAATTTTTGTGATTTTGATCAATGGTTCGCTTAATGATTTTGATTAAGTTTTTATTTGTAGATTCAACTAACCCATTCCCTTGTGGGTAATAATTGGCAGAGTATTTAAGCTTGAAACCCCTTTTGAGTGCAAAGTCAGTCATCACATTACCAAAAAAATGTGATGCATTATCAAACATTAAAGCAGAAGGCAACCCAAACTTGGTGATTATGAACTGATCTATGAACTCAATGATGTGTTCGACATTAGCCATCTTGAAAGGGACTGCTTCTACCCATTTAGTGAAGTAATCTGTTGCTATAAGGATATATCTATGCTATTTAGAGGAGTGAGGAATGATCTCACCTAATATGTCCAATCCCCATTGATCAAAAGGCTGCTCAATGTTGACCAGTTGCAACGACAATGATGGTTTCTTTTGTCTCCCAGCATCGGTTTGACAAACTTGACATTTCCTTGCATAGTTATGTGAGTCTTTGAATAATGTGGGCCAGTAATAGCCTGCACGTAAGATTTTATGTGCAGTAGCGTCTCTGGCATAGTGTTCGCCTGCTGGCCCATCGTGGAGTTCTTGCAAGACTTTTTCAGCTTCATATTTCTCAAGACATCTAAGGAGAATAGAATCATAGTTTATTCTAAAAAGAACATCGTTCACGAGCTGATATTGTTTAGCCTTCAACCTTAGAGCTCTTTTCTTGGTATGATCGAGGTTTGAAGGAGCATATCCATTCTTTAGATAAAATATGATATCAGCGTATAATGATTCAACATCATTTAGGCTTACCTCATACATTTGTATCTTTGTAGATGGTATTTTGGAAATAAGCGATGCTCCAGCCAGCATTTTGCAAAAGCCTTGACCTTTTACAATACTTGGTGGTTTGATTTCTAAATTATATTCCTGTAAGGCAGTAACCCAATTGGCTCTTTTCTCACCCATCTTCCTGTACTAATAGATTTCTTACCGCTCGAAACGGTGCTATGATTTTTGTATGGGTCTTATGTAGAAAGGGTCTGAAATATTTAATTGCTTTGAAAATAACATAAGCTTGTTTCTCTACATCTGAATAATTTAACTCAGCACCCTGTAAATTTGAACTGAAAAAAGTAATTGGAGCTTCTGCCTTGTCTTGATTTGCTTGAGTGAGTATCACAGCATATGATCTATCAGAGGAAAATGTATATAAAATAAAAGGATCGAAAAAATTTGGAGTTGCTAAAGATGGAGCGTTAACAATTTCTTGTTTGATTAGATTGAATGCCTCATATTCGTCTTGGCCCCATTTTAAGTTTGAGTTCTTTTTATTCATTTCTTGTAAAGGAGACACGATTCCTGAAAAATCTGGAACAAATCTCTTTACAAAATTAATCTGGCCAAGGAAAGATTGCATAGCTTTCTTGTTGTGAGGTAGGGGTATTTCGGAAACCTCCTTGATTCTGTCAGGATCGATATGAATTCTAGATTTTGACACTATGAATCCAAGAAGTTTTCCTTCACTTAATGCGAAAAAGAATTTTTTCGGGTTAAGTGAAATTCCATACCTTTGACAATGTTGGAAGATTTATTTTAATTCTCTAAGATGATTGCCTCGTTTCTTGGAATATACAGTTATATCATCCAAGTAGATTACCATTGATTTGTTAACTAATCCTTTGAACGTGATGTCCATGGCTCGCTGAAATGTGGCATTAGCTTTGATCAGACTAAAGGGCATCTTTTGATATGTGTAAGTGCCCCATTTGGTTCTGAATGTGGTTTTTAATTGATCATCAAGATGAACCAACACTTGGTTGTATCTTGAGAATCCATCCAAGAAGGACATTAATTTTGATTCTGCGACTGCCTGTAGTATTTGCTCCATGGGAGGTAAAGGAAAATTATCCTTTTGACAGGCTTTGTTAAGGTTTCGAAAGTCAATGCAAATTCTAATGTCTCTGTTTTTCTTTCTAACAGGAACCATATTGGAAACCCATTTGGAATGTAAAACGGGAAAAATGATTTTGGCTTTCAATAACTTATTGATTTCAGATTTGATCTGGTTTTCTAGATTGGGATGGATCTTTCCCAGCTTTTGTTGGACAAGTTTTTCGTCGTTTAGCATTGGGATAGTATGTTAGATGATAGAAGTGTCATAAGTTTTGAGTTCATCGTAGTTCCAAGCAAAGACACTTTTGTATTGTCTCAAGAGACGAATATACGCTAATTTTTCTTTAGGAGCTAGGCCAAGGCCTAGGTTGATATTCTGCAGTTTGGCATCAGTTCCTAGATTTACTAATTCATAGTTCAAAGTTGAACTTTGCAGTTTTGAATTGGTAGATCTTTTGAATCGATCTTTCAAATCATAAAGGTCTTCTAACTTGACTACTGATTTTGGCATAGCATTATTAGTGCTATCTTGTTGCAATTGTCTGTCATGTTGGTCCTCATCAATTATCTGATTGGTGTAAGATCCTTCAGATGTGAGAAAGCTCACAATATCAGGATTGTCGTTAAAAATCCTCCAATTGGTAATATTATCAGGAATTGAGGGTCTAAAGATTAATTCAATTGAAAATTGATCAGGGCTATAGTCTTCTAAAGGAATGGGCTTGGAAGCTACGTTAGCTAGGAGGTCTGCACTAGTATTCTGGAGTCTGGGAATTTACGAAATATTGAATGCTATAAAGTGTTTAGTTAGATCTTGAACTAAATATTGGTAATGCTTTAAATGACTTGATAAACAATGTATAGTATTGTGTATTTGTCTGATTACAATTTCAGAATCTTCGAAAACTTGAAGATATTTCATGTCTAATCCGATTGCTTTGTATAATCCTTGGACTAAAGCCTTGTATTCTGCTGTATTATTGGTGCAATCAAATTCGAGTCTACAAGTTAGCATAGTTTTGTTTCCATCTGGACTGATTAACATGCATCCTGCTCCTGCTCCTTCGTTAGACTTATAACCATAAAAAAATAACTTCCAAAATAAAGATTTATTTACAGGATTATCTATAAAATTAATACATTTAGAACTATCTGTTTGAGAGAAATTTTCTACTTGAGATAAAACAGAATGTTCTAAGTAAGGTGAAGTATGAGCATTAAAATTTCCTAAGAAAGAATCTACTAAGTAATTGCTAATGATGTTATTGTTGTATGCTACTGGTTCATTCTCTCCTTCCAGTTCCATTACTATGTATTTCTAATGTCTTTCTCGCTCAACTTTTATCTGATTTGGTTTACCATTGTAAGGGAGCCACATGTGCAACCAGTCAATGGAAAAGTATCCATGAAGTTTTTTTGACCAATCTCTGCTAAGAATTAAGCCATAAAATTCCGGAATATCAGCAACTAAAATGTCGATAACTTGACATACCTTTGGATTGGATGACAACGTTATGGTAACCTAATTTAATTCACCGATCACTTCAACTTGCTATCGATCTAGCTGAACTATGCGCACAACAGATTTTTTCGGTTGAATGTTCAACTTTGCACATATTGATTTTGGTAGAATCTTAGATGAAGCTCCAAAATCCACTAAGCAATTATGAAAATTTTTATTGAAAATTTCATAAGTAAGAAGAAATGGGGGAGTATGAGATCTCGACCTTCCTCCAATTAAAGCAATGTTGTTTGGATCAACTTTATTAATCACGTTAGTTGGAGGTCTTCCCATTTCATGGTAAGCTTGAGAGATTACGGTGGCGGGCAAAGGTGCAACTGGTACAACATGTAATTCTTTCAAAAGTACCTTTTGTTGGTGTTTTAACTTGCTCAATTCATAAAAAGTGATGTTAGCCCTAGTATTTTTCATGTCTTCTATGATATTATACGCCATTTCATCCAAAACGATCAGCATTTTTGATGGAGTTGATGAATCTGTTTGGACTGGGCTGGTTTGAGTCGCTTTAGGTGTCGTTTTCTTGGCTGTGACTTTATCCTTAGTCATTGAGCTTGCACTCTTTGGCTTAGGAGTAGGTTGAGGAGGATCAAGTTGATTTCTACTTCGAGTACTAACCGGGGATGCCTCTTGATCCTCTTCATTTGGGAGGATGAAGTCCCACATACCTTGTACCTCTACAACTTCTTCTTCATCAATATGTTCTTCAGTAGCAATTTCCTCTTCTTCTTCTTCTTATGATTCAGCACTTGTGATAGCATTTGACGGCTTTGAATCGGTTGAAGGGTTTCTTCTATAAGGCTTGTATGGCTTTTTAGAAGAAGTTTCTGCCACTTGTTTCTTAATGTCAACCATTTCGTTAGACATGGTTTTCAAAACTTTTTGCAATCCTTCTAAATCGAACTGATCTTTCGATTGTTTTTTCTTGGGGTCTTCCTTGAGAGTAACCTTCTTGGATTTTCATTCTTCTATTACGTTTTTCTTTTCTATAGATATGATACGTTTCTCTACCGCTATTGCTTCTTTCATATTGTCGAATAAAGTTGTTTTGTAGCCCTATCAACGAAGATTGCTATGTTTGACAGTAAAGCAGAGATGTACCACTCACTTCGCACTTCTTCGATAGGCTTGGAAGTAGTAGGAATTTTATTTAACAGTTTATTGAAACGTGAATTAAAATATTTGATAGGTTCCTTTGACTTGGCCCTAAGTTTAGACAGGTCATTGTCCGCTAGCATGCCTGCTTCAGGATTAAACTTAGGCAGCCATTTTTCAGGATGGGCCGGTAACTGACTCAAGGGCACAGGCATTAAGAATACCCCTGGGTTATTCCATGGAGATTGGGACATCGCTGAACTACTAACCGAGGAAAGTGTAGAAGGTGATACCTGCGATTGAGAAGATGAGGATATTACGACTCCAGATGATTGAGAGAAAGGTGTGGAAGTTCCTGTGGTCTGGTGGACAATAATCTGAAGTGGAGAAGTGGATGGTTGACTTCACTATGGAGAGGTGGAGATGGATGATGATGATAAAAGAGTCTCGCTATCGGACCCTTTAGGTGATTTCCTTACTCTCTTTCTTGTAGGCAAAGGTAACTTGGTTGGCTGAACACCAAACTTTCGCTTTTTAATTTGGTAAGAGGATGAGCAGGGTTATATTGCGAAGTCACGCTGCCTTGAGATTTATAAGATCTTTGAGGTGATATAGAAAATTGCTGAAGTTTATGGATCAAAGATTCAACTTCAGGATGTTCAATAGTAGATTGTTTTGAAACGTCAGGGTTTGTAGCAGCGGCTGTTGTTCTTTCGACTTCTGGCTGTAGATTTAAAGATTCTAAGTGTGATGGAGAAGTCGGGGGAGATGGTGGGGACGATTTACTCTCAGAATGGTATTTAGATTTAGACTTACTTGCCATTCACAGTTCAGGGCCCTCCTTCTAGTGCCAAATATGTTGAAGCCCCGAAAATCGAGTTTACAACAAGGGGGATACCCACCTGGTCCGGACCTTGGTTAGTAGCTCCTTTTCTGTTTGGTATAGTGGGTCCGACTAGGGATATGGGACCAGTTTCCCAATTTATGTGTGTGCGTATGTTGAGATTTGATATTTCCTTTCTAAAAGTTCCTAAGTGAAATGGTTTTACTTTAACTCTAATCTAATGATATGCAATTGTATTCTAATAAACAGAAATATCTAATTCTACACTAACCCAGGGTGTAATCTTTCCGTTATGCGATCTAAAATGATTTCAAATAACAATTGGTAATAAAGATCATTCAACTATTATAAGAAGAGAATTCAATAGAGGTAAACCACTTCGTATAAAAATTTAGACGAAACAATTGTGAAAAACATATCGCATAATAAGCTACTCATACATTAAGCATAAATAAATAGCTATCACCATACAAAAGCACCAAATGATAACTCAAGCATCCACGCATCAATATATAAACAAATGAACATAAATATCACTTTAACACAAAGGCGAAAAGAGTTAAGAGATATAAGTACCATTTATAACTAGTTCTACTCATGAGCTTCAAGTGATAAAGATTTATCTCTTCTTAATCCAAAATCCACTAAGAGTACAGAAGTGCAACATCAGTAGTAGATATTAAATGCAGATATCAATAAATCATGTTCCATTCATTCATCAAAACCTCCTCAAAGGGTGCAAAAGTGCATGTTCTGAGGACAAGTTTTTGACAAATTTCAGGAGCCTTCTCTAAATGCATGAGAAGGGTTTAAATACTACTAATTAAATCTAAAAATAACTTATTACAAAAATGTAGGATACGATTTAAATGACCGTCCTCATTTCAGGCAAAAATAAAGCAAAATTAATACTAACATTGAATCTAAAATTAAAACTAACAACTAACTATTTATGTATCTATTCCTTGAAATCGCAAGCGTTCAGCATTTGTTTGAGAAGAGTCGGCTGGTCGACTTCCGACTTTAACTGTCCTGCGAAAATGGCATTGGCAAGAGTTGGCACCATCTTCTCGGCAGAATTGATGATACATTTGAGAGTCATGCACTGGCTGTGTGGTTTTACCAGATATGCCCAATAAGAATCCTAATTCAACGTAGTCAATCTTCTGATTGATTATGTCTTTTCTTGAGCTTTCTGTCCCTAGCCTGTCTGCAATTGCTGAGCATATATACATATAAAATTTGAAGATATTTCTGACAAACACCACTGGTTTTAGGATTCGAGTTTTACTTTTTTACCTCTAGCGTTGCTTTCTTACAAATTTCTAGGCTTACAGGTGACTGAGCAATTAGAGGCTTTCCCTTTCAAGAGGTTTTGCTCAGCGATGTGCGATTAGCGTTAGGCTGCCTCTGTTTCTTGATTCGGGCTTCCCTAGTGCGATCTTTTGCCTCTTGCGCACTTTTTGTTAGCAGATATAAAGCTTAAAATGTGTGAAAATAACGATTCCGTAAGTTGCTGACACTAAGTCTTAAATTGTCTATTTTTTATGTCGGCGTTGTCGAGTACCCACTTAACTATGTCTGTGTATGGAAGAATTTTGGGCCTCGCCGCTATTTGGTGTAAGAATGAGAAAGATAGCTCTGTAATAGACGCCTCAGAAGACCCGTGTGAGCCTGCAGTAGCTGTAACCTCCATTATTTTGGGATTCTCTTCCTCAAGTAGAACATACATGCCTTCCCAAGTAGTAATACCAATGTCTCTATTATAGGCGGTGTATGTATACAAGGGCATCATTTCTTGATCTTCAGAACTCGGAGCTTTACCTTTCTTTCCCATAGTATCCTGAATACTGCTTTGTATCATTCTCTGTTCTTTGTTCTTGCAGTTTACAAATGAGGTGAGAATCATGATAAGGAAAAGGTAACGGGAAAGCTTTAAATTCTGAAGACATATCAAATATACCACCTTACGTGAAATGGCTCTTCGATAAGCACGAAACCCTATTTCATTAATGATTGGAAACTAACTCATTAATTAGCATTAACGTGCATAACCAGGTCTCGGTTTATGGAAAATAATTTTTTTAACAACGAGCCCAAAAGATTTGCGATGAAGCGATTTTGTGATTTGCTTCGCAATATCGCAAATCGCAACATCGCAATATCGCTCTATCGCTTTATAGCTTTATCACAATATCGCTTGATCGCAATATCGCTCGATCGCAATATCGTAATATCACTGGAGAATAGAGCATATGGCAATCATCCATTAATGTGTTTTCCACGAAATGCGATTTGCGATATGTGCCATCGCATATCGGAAGTTTGAGGTTTTTCAACGTAAGTGATATTTAATGCATTCGATGCGATGAAGTTTCGCATCGCGATCTCGCAACCTTAGAATTGTGTTTGTTAGGAGGTATCCATTATCCTTTCTGCAATGCAATATTTCTTAAGGAGTGATTTTACTCCTCCTTATCATAAAACTTAAGCTTTTTTAGATTTTTCAAGGGTATTATCCTAAGTTTATGAAGGTAAGTTTTGTTGGCCACAACAGGTGCTGCAAATGAGGCAACTTGAGCTATTTCTTGAGGGCTACTATGTCGTCATTCTTCTTTTTAATTAGTTTCTCTGTGTCCTTTACGTCACTTGAGTCATGGCCTAGTTCAATAACCAAGTCCTCCAAATACTTTATCCTGGTGTCTTTAGCCTGTGAAGAGGCTTTCTCCAGCTTGAATTGAGTTGTTGTATTGTCTAATGAATACTGCAACTTGTAAGTATCCATTGCCTTTGTTGTGAGGGTGGAGTAGATCATTTCTCCAGCATGCTTGTGAAATTCTATCTGATCAATGGGATGAACATCCCTGGCTAAGACCTAAAAATTTGTCTTCTTGTAGTCTGCTGAGGTCTTTGGTTGTTGTATAGTGGGCTGCAAGTATGAGACCTACATTTTTCCTTCTTTGATGTCAAATTCCAACATTAGTTTGGTTTGGTTTTCCGGTGTGAGCTTGAGATATTGGGCATATGTTTCTGCCTTCAATCTCTCATTCCTCATTTTGATTTCTTTAAATCTGTCTTTGATGTCTTTTTCCTTGTCAGCTGGCCTGACATAGGAAGAAATATCCATACTGAGTTGTCTATCTACCAACTGTGTGTTGGATGTTGAGGGCTATTGTGTCTCCTCTGATGCAGCTGCTTCTTTACCTTTCTATCTCATTGCCTCAGTGTCAATTATTTCTTCTGATGCAATGTTATCCTCCTGTTCAAAGACACAATTCAATTTGGGCCTCTTGCTTGGCTCATCTAGCTCATCAATAGTCTCCATGGCAGAGTTAGATGCTTCATACCTACTCCTCTTTGGATCCATTTCCTCATTTAGTTAAGTCTATATGACAGGAGGAATGTTCATTGGCCCTCCTTGCTCTGGAACCTACAGGAAAGAGTTATGATCAAATTGTCTCTCCAAATCAATAATTGTATTCTCTATATCCACAACAGTGTTGTTCATGTCAATCAAGGTCTTCTCCACCCACTCATGCTAGTTAGAAAATTGTTCAATGTCAGGCCTTGGGTGGTGGATGTATGCTGCCAACTTGACTTTGAGTCTGAGCTTGTTTATGACCCCATGAGGGTCATAGTGCCAAATAAAACTGTTTTTGAATTTCATTAGTTGAAGTAACCTGTCGGCCTCTGGTCAAGCTTGTCTATTGTTGCAAATAAATGGGCCCATTTGGTTCTTCACTTTGAACTGGGTTTTCTTCCTATAGCCTAGGAAGTTGATCTCATAAGAGTTGATGATCTTCCTGAAGTACTCAAAGGAAAATATCCTCATAGGGAGGTATTTGGGAAACTCGTAGGGGGTTAGCTCAGAGCCATAAATCCTGATCTCCGTGTGGTTTTGGTACAAGTACCAATCTTCCACCTTGCTATTCTTGGCCAATTGCAGTACTCTTTTAATCTCAGGACTGATTCTAGGTTAAGTCTCAGAAGTCAGCATGTTCATAACTGGGTAAATAAAAGAGTCTATAAAGTCTTTGTAGGTGAATGAGCTGGAAAACTTGTGGACCAAGGGTGTCCAGTAGATGAAATTGGCATAATCATACATGATAGCATGAGGCTTGCCTAGAGTAAAAATGGATAAGAAGGCCATGATGACCTCATCCACATGCTCATCTTATGTGAATCCTAGGATGCATGAGAGCATTGTGATTATTCTCCTGCAAGTCTCTGAAAAAATAGTGGCAACATAGGGTGGAATGTCTTTAGGAGTATGTCTCTCCTCAATGATGAAATTCTGGAATATTTGTTTGATTTTAACTAGGTCCAGTGTGATGTACATGTCCAACAGGTTTTCAATGGACAAAGGAGTCAAATTAGGACTAGGCTAGATTTGCAGCATCTAGTTGATGGATTCAACAGTGATGGTGAATAATATCTCATGGTTTGGTGCCTCAATAGCCCTATGGCTTGGAACATAACATGCATGACAAAAATGTACTATGTCTGGGAATGGATGAACTTCTGGGAATGTATATTTGGGAAAATTGGATTCCCAAAGGTTGATATCATCAGCATGGTTTATGAACCTTTCCTTGGCCTAGCAGTGGATTCTCAACAGGTGGCTTGGAGTGGCTGTGTCTTTAATTTGGAAATCCCTGTCTGCCAAGGCCAAGTGGTCAATGTCTAAATGAGGGGTTGTCACTGGTCTTTACATCTAAAGAGGTTGGGGCATCCATCTTTGTGATAAAATGTGGGAATTGGGCTTATATAGCTTGTGAAAATGGAGTCTTGGAAATTCTGGTACAAGGATAGTGTATTAGCAGTTTGTAGGATATGGGTTTTGGTATTTTAGGAGAGGGAATACTCTCAAGTTAAGGGAATTCAATTAAATT
Organism: Pinus tabuliformis; assembly: GCA_031772625.1. Classification (NCBI taxonomy): domain Eukaryota; kingdom Viridiplantae; phylum Streptophyta; class Pinopsida; order Pinales; family Pinaceae; genus Pinus; species Pinus tabuliformis. The sequence continues at coordinate 555,935,519 of CM062805.1, read as the reverse complement.
CAATCAATTATTTTATGAATTTTACTATGCGTTTTAAACTGAGTGGGCCATCCTAGTTTTTATGTCAAAATTCCTGTAACTTATGGTCGAGGATCAAAACCGGTCTTTGAATGGTCGTTGCAGATATTTTTGTGGCTTCAAGTGTGTTGTGGATGGCAGAATTGGGTGTTTGATGGTGTTTCAGATAGTACTTAGCAGCTGACAACTAATTGCAGAAGCTAGGGAGGCGCAGGGATGCTTTGGAGTTTGTCTTCGTGCAAATGAGCGGAAAAGGGTATAAATGGGGTCTACGAGCTTTTATCTAGGAGTGGTTAGAAATTGATGAGGAATTATTTTTATGACCAGTGATGGTTTTGCTATATGGTGAGGAGGCGGTATTTGGGGGATATCACACTACTTATGGGGGTGGGGTAGTATTTTCCTGAGAGCACACGACTTAGCGCAGTGCCACCACGTAACCCAAAGGGGCCCGGGAAATACCGCCCATATCGCGTGCTTTCGGGTCAGTAAAGGTCGGGCAGTGAGCGGGTGCAATATGGGCGAGGGTCATAGGGTCTAGGGGTGGACGATCCAATAGTCATCAGGTGGTGGAGTAGCGCGATGGGGAATGTATTGGAAATAATACTGAGAGGGGGGTGAATCAATATTATCACATTAATAAAACTTTTTCATTTCCATAATCAGATTCATATTTGATACTTCCACAACTTCTTATGATTAAGTTAATTGATCTTCAATGAGAGCATTAGAACATTATCAACCATATTATCAGTTAACAGATGCAGTAACATAGAGTAGATCATCACACATAAGGCACACACATGAACACCATGATATAAGGTGGAAACCCAATGCGGGAGAAAACCACCTGCTGCAAGTCATCTCAATATCCTTCTTAATAAGAAAATGCTTTTACAATATTTTGTACTGGTGCAGTCTTATACCAGTACGGGAGCTACAACCCCCTTTTCTCTTGTACTAGTCGATCCATTTACTAGTACGCAGGCTACTACCTGCTACAATGCTCCAAAGGTTTCCTTTAGCTCTTGTACTAGCTTAGATATTAGTACGTAGGTGCTGACCTACAATCTTTTCTCCTTCAGGTACCACGTTTCATCAATTTTTAGACTGGATACACTGAAGCACAACACATAATTTGAAAGGCCACATTTCATCCAACATTGAAGCTCATAATCAAACAACCTTCTGAATTACCCAAGCACTAGATCAATACATATACAAGTAAGTCATCAATCAGATCTAGTCCATCAGATCACATAAGAACCTGATCCATTCATTCATCAATGTATAAACACTTAATCAATCACTGTTGTTATCAGAACTTAATACCAGAAACCAGACATCACTTCAAAACCCAGAACACAACAATAAACAGGGGCAGCTAAATAGATTTCATGAGAAGTACACAGCTTCACCCATATAACACCTGCGTAGATGTACGCACTGTCTCCAACTGCATTCCTGCATACCCACGCACTGTGCCTCACAGACTACCTGCTTACCTACGCTCTGTGTCCAATGAACTTTCTGCGTACCTCCGCATCTGCAGTGCTTCTGGGCCTGCGTATCTGCGCACCTGCAACACTTATGCTCCTGTGTATCTCTGCACTTTTCTTTCACTGTATTTGCGTACCTGCAGATATAGATAATTTCAAGACTTCAAGAATAACCCAGACTGTCAGATCTATAGATCTGAACATGCACCGAGGAAAGATCAACCCATTAGTAGATCCGACTTATAATTCTCATGTTTCTCCTTGATATTGATTCAACTCTCTCTCACAAACCGATTCCAAGAATTTCAGATCTAGCTTCTCTTAAGATCTTCTAATTTCACAAGTGTCTAGCCAAATGATCTCCTTTGCTTTATATAGGCAAGCTCTTCCTCAAATCATGGATCAATAGGGGCTCAATAATAATAATATAAAACAATACCACGGGCCAAAACCATAGAATCAAGAACGGCGGGCTAAATACCACGGGCCAAACATAAGAAACCCCATGTGAGCGCGCTTCTCTGCCTTGAAGTGAGTGAACTGGGGGTACGCACCTCATGAACGGGTGACCTGCGTGTATGTACGCAGTTTATCTAAGACATGCCTGCGTGTACGCATCTTTTGTACGGTGTACCTGCGTACCCCTTATTTTCTTCAATATTTGAGAGCTGATCATCAATCTCTGCTACTGACCTGTTGTACAATGATCTATCACCTGTATGGGTTGCCATCAAGGACAATACTTTAGCCATAATGCCAACAATCTCCCCCTTTGGACTTGATGGCAAAGCTTACTTGTGAACTGTCATCTGATCCCTTTGAACTGTCCTACATCCATCTCTTCTGTGGATTCATCTGAATGTATACAAGTGAGATGATCTTCTATGAGAGGGTTGCCATCAAGTACAACACATGCATCATAATGCCAACAATCTCCCCCTTTGGACTTGATGGCAACAACACCAAATCACTCTCCCCCTTTGACATCAAGGGCAAAGGGTTATGCTCCCCCTAAGAACATGCTCCCCTTGACTATAAACCAGATCTGCTGAAGTCTCTGATTGAGCTCCCCCTTTGTATATGCCATGGTGCACCAATCTGATCATGCTCTTTCTGAGAACAAGCTGAAATGTCTGTTCTTGCTATATAGTGTTGTTCATGCTCAAGCTCCCCCTAACAGTAAGCAAGGTCTGCAAAAAGATGTTCTACAAGAAGAACATGACTCTATACATCATAAATGACCTTCCTATCACCAAAAGACTCAATACATATATCCATCACCCAACCAAGTGAGGATCATCCACCCAACCAAGTGGGGATACATCAGAAATATTACATCTTCATCCCAGGCATAGTGGGGAAACCAACATAGGTCGTTACATGACCTGAAGTGATGACTACAATAGATAGAGACATAATATTACATCATGAGTCGTGATATGACATTCATAACAGAGACCAATCACCTAAGATAAACATCAGTAGCAACACTGTATGATCTGCTCCATAGTATCTGTCAACAGCAACTAGATCAGCAACTTGCATTAGTGCATGAATCATCAAGGTATGTCCACATCAACAGAATTTCACATTCTATGTGAGCAACACCATAGCCATCATGATCATCATTTGGGAATATCTGCATCAATCAACATATGAAACAACCTATCATCATATAGGTAAGAACTCATCATCATCATGTCTCCAATAATGCAACTTTGAATAATCATCCATGTATCCAGCCAACAATCCTCATCCAAATATGTGCCAAGAACAATAAGAATCCTGCATCATAACTGTATGATGACGACAACAACATATGGGTGACTCATCATCAAGTAAAGAAGATGTGAATTATGTACTGCTCCTTATCCTTATGAAGATCACCATGTAAGCACCATTAGAGAATCAACCACAAATCTGATCTAAGTAACCCCAAGAATCATCTAAACAACTCATAACCATATCATAGCAAGATGAATCATAAGCATCATCACCAAGGACTATTAACCATAATGCCAACTATGCATTAAAAGCATATGCTCCCCCTAAACTGGTTCCATCTGTCAGATCTTATAAATAAGAAAGGTCAGCCAATAAATGCCTTAAGACAGATACGCAGTTTCTCATTATATGACCTGCGTGGCTCTGCACTTCATCTTTCGCTCCTCTGCGTATCCCGGCACCTGACTTTCTGTGTTTCTGCGTATACCCGTAGAGAGCCTTCTGCTACAGCGCGTACCCATGCACCTGTGCCATCAGATGCGCCGCGTACCTCATGCATCCTTTGCTTCTATCGCGTCGCGTACTGCTACTGTAGCCACGCACCCACAGATGCTATCGCGCTGCGTACCCACGCACCTGCGGCTTCTGAAGGGCCGCATACTTTTACTGTGCCTACGCACCTGAACCTCTGTCACGCTGCATACCCACGCACTGCGCCTTCTTCTGCTCTGCGTACCCACGCACTGCTCCTACTTCTGCTCTACGTACCCACGCACTTGCACCGTTAATCACCTGCGTACCTCTGATTAGGGCCGAATTGGCAGTCCCCCAGTGTGCCACAGATAGTCATATGCCCAGATCTGATCTCATACTTCATAGATTCACTTCCAACTTTACCTTCCCTACTGCCTTTCTTCAAACAATCATATACGCGATTGTGCATTATCCAACTCGCGTATATACGCGACTTTCCTTTATGGAGTTTTCATATGAGATTCAGGACACTAAATTTTTGTACTTTCAGCTCCCTCTGATTCTGGTATGTCTGTACATTGTGCTGTGCTGCCTTTTTCTAACTATACTTCCTTTTTCCTCCATATCTTCAAGCGTGATGATGACATTTTCTCCTTTTGATATGGTGCCCACACTTTGTTCCTGCATTCCTTAGCTATATGTCCAAGCTTGTTGCATGCATAACATCTTACATGTTTCATATTCCTCCTGTAACAGTCAGCAGCATACATATTGCAAGCAAAGCAATATCCATTAAAGTACCTTGAATGTGATGATCTTTCTGCATAATGGTCTTGAACCCTTCTTCTTCTACATCTAGCTACAACATGTCCAAGATTATGACATACATAACATTCAACATTATTCATAGGAGGAGTAAAGGATTTTCTTCGAGGAATCTCTTTCCTTGGTTGATGATGAGATTGATCTTTAGATTTCTCTTTAGAGTTCCTTGCCTCACCTTGTGAACTAGATTCACCTTCAACAAATTCATGGAAACCAAGACCAGTCTTTATAGCAGGAGACCTTTGACTGCTAAGAATATCATCCAAGACTTTAGAGCTATCTTGAAATCGTAAAAGCTTATCCTTTTCTTCTAGTTTACCTTTCAAGATATTTACCTCAACCTGAAGCTGTTCTTCCTTAAGAGATTGCTTCTTCAGATCTTCTTCAGCTTTCCTTCCTTCTTCCATTTGTTCCCTTAGTTTGAGAATCTCATTTTCTTGTTCTTCATTCAGATCCTGCTGCATTTGACGAATTCGGAAGGCACATTCTAGTTGAGATTTTAAGCTGGTGACTTCGTTTTCTTGTTTTGCAATAGCTTGGAGTAGATATGTATTCTGCTTCTTTGATTCTTCAAGATCTCCTTTTAGTGAGAGGATTGTAGTTTCAAGATTTTCATAGTAGTTGGATCTATCTTTGAGTTTCTTGATGGTTGTGCTTCTTTCGTTGACTTCTTTTCTTAATGATGTCACTTCATGCTGCAATTTTTGACATTGGTCTTCCTTGTCCTTGAGTAGCTTTCTTACCTTGTTTCCTTCTTCTAGTTGGGCCTTTAGTTTGATAGCTTCTTCTTTGAAGTCACATTCCCTTTTGTTCAATAGATCTTATTGATCTCTAATTTTGTCTGTCAGCCTTTTAAATTCTGCCTCTATTTGATATCTTTCTTGTTCACCCATAAGAGCAAATTCAGTAGTTTCGCTATCACTTTCATCTCTTCCAAAAGGAAAGATAGCTGGAACATCAGAGGATAATATATTCATACCTGATAATGATTCTGAATCTGATTCTGAATCTGAAGAGCTTCTTATACCTAATCCCCAATCGATTCTCCCACTGTCATAGTTCTTCTGAGATGACTTCTTCTTCTTATGAGCTTTCTTCTTAAGCTTCTTTCCCATTGTTCCACGGATCTCCTTCAAGCGATCAAGCTTCTATCAAAGGACCTGCTCTGATACCAATTGTTGGAAATAATACTGAGAGGGGGGGGGGTGAATCAGTATTATCACATTAATAAAACTTTTTCATTTCCATAATCAGATTCATATTTGCTACTTCCACAACTTCTTAAGATTAAGTTAATTGATCTTCAATGAGAGCATTAGAACATTATCAACCATATTATTAGTTAACAGATGCAGTAACATAGAGTAGATCATCACACATAAGGCACACACATGAACACCATGATATAAGGTGGAAACCCAATGCGGGAGAAAACCACCTGTTGCAAGTCATCTCAATCTTCTTCTTAATAAGAAAATCCTTTTACAATATTTTGTACTGGTGCAGTCTTATACCAGTACGGGAGCTACAACCCCCTTTGCTCTTGTACTAGCCGATCCATTTACTAGTACGCAGGCTACTACCTGCTACAATGCTCCAAAGGTTTCCTTTATCTCTTGTACTAGCTTAGATACTAGTACGTAGGTGCTGACCTACAATCTTTTCTCCTTCAGGTACCACGTTTCATCAATTTTCAGACTGGATACACTAAAGCACAACACATAATTTGAAAGGCCACATTTCATCCAACATTGAAGCTCATAATCAAACAACCTTTTGAATTATCCAAGCACTAGATCAATACATATACAAGTAAGTCATCAATCAGATCTAGTCCATCAGGTCACATAAGAACCTGATCCATTCATTCATCAATGTATAAACATTTAATCAATCACTGTTGTTATCAGAACTTAATAACAGAAACCAGACATCACTTCAAAACCCAGAACACAACAATAAACAGGGGCAGCTAAATAGATTTCATGAGAAGTACGCAACTTCACCCATATAACACCTGCGTAGATGTACGCACTGTCTCCAACTGTGTTCCTGTGTACCCACGCACTGTGCCTCAAAAATTCTTGCGTACATGTGCTTTGTGTCCAATGAACTGTCTGTGTACCTCCGCATCTGCAGCGCTTCTGGGCCTACGTATCTGCGCACCTGCAGCACTTATGCTCCTGCGTATCTCCGCACTTTTCTTTCACTGTATTTGCGTACCTGCAAATATAGATAATTTCAAGACTTCAAGAATAACCCAAACTGTCAGATCTACAGATCTGAACATGCGCCAAGGAAAGATCAACCCATTAGTAGATCCGACTTATAATTCTCATGTTTCTCCTTGATATTGATTCAGCTCTCTCTCACAAACCGATTACAAGAATTTCAGATCTAGCTTCTCTTAAGATCTTCTAATTTCACAAGTGTCTAGCCAAATGATCTCCTTTGCTTTATATAGGCAAGCTCTTCCTAAAATCATGGATCAATAGGGGCTCAATAATAATAATATAAAACAATACCACGGGCCAAAACCATAGAATCAAGAACGGCGGGCTAAATACCACGGGCCAAACATAAGAAACCCCACGTGAGCGCGCTTCTCTGCCTTGAAGTGAGTGAACTGGGGGTACGCACCTCATGAACGGGTGACCTGCGTGTATGTACGCAGTTTATCTAAGACATGCCTGCGTGTACACATCTTTTGTACGGTGTACCTGCGTACCCCTTATTTTCTTCAATATTTGAGAGCTGATCATCAATCTCTGCTACTGACCTGTTGTACAGTGATCTATCACCTGTATGGGTTGCCATCAAGGACAATACTTTAGCCATAATGCCAACAGAATGGAGGCAGAAGTTATTGGGGCTCATGGAATTAATTACATTTAAGTTGTAATTAACCAATCATTAACTGCAGGTTTAACTACAATGCGGGTTTATGAAGTGGGGCCAAGGTTTATCGAAAAATGATATTATAGTGGAATCTAATGAAGCGGGGGGGGGGGCTTAAACTTAGGACAAAGGGGTTTTATGAATGCTTTGGGGTTTTTAGGGGAATTAGTTGAAGGGAAATTGATTTTTCCAAGGGGAAAGGGATTTTTGGGAAAGGGGATGAATTTAGAAGGTAAATTGGCTAGGGAATGTGTGAAACCAACAGGTAGGAGTCAAAATGAAGGGAAATGGTGTCTTCACAAGCCATGAAGGGGTAAAAGGGAAATTAGTAAGTATATAGTGGGGGGTGAAATGCAATGGGGGGAAGTTAGGCAAATCAGCTCATGAGCATCCTTTTTCTTTCACAATTGCTCCTACACGCTGAAACACATGATTAAACATGATAGATGTGCTTATGCCTCAAATAGCTTGTATTTTTGCAACCTTTCTTCTACTTACCCTTTTACTTACCCTAACATTTTTTCTTCACTTTATTGGGTGCACTAAAGCTAGCAAACCCTTTTCTTTACTTTTCTTTTGTGAAACAAACTATCTACTTCTAACCTTATATCTTCCAAGGGCTTAGATTAAACTGATGATCTCCTTTTATTTTTCTACCTATCTAATAATCTGCCAAGATTAAACTATTTGGTTAGATTTTTATTCTCTAACTATAAACATGAAATTCAAAGCATGAAGTAGTCAAGATTAAATAGTTTGACTATCATGGGTTGTGGCATGTATGATAAGCTGACACAACCATTATTTAAGACAATAAAGTAAAGAGTAGTGGCACTTGGACTTGCACATTTTCATAATCTGTTTTTTATTTGGGGTTCATATTTTTCATTTTTTTATATTTTCTTATTTCTTTTTGTCCTTTGATATTTCTTTTAGGGCATACCCTCTTTACATTTTTTAATTTTAATATGGAAAACATTTTCATAAGGCAAAGGTATGTAAAATATTACAAGACTTAACCTCAGCCAATTCAAAATTATGAACCCTATCACTATAGGACTCTAACACATACAAAGAAAAAATTTCAGAGTTGAAAACCCAGCTGGAAGATGGAATGAAGATTGAAATTGGAATGAGGAAGAAATACAATAAGTTGGAGGATGAGTATCAAAACTTGAAAGCTAAAGAAACTTCTGCAATGAAGGAAGTAGGGAGGTTCAAAACTAGTGTTCAAGCATCTACAAGCAAATAAGAAGTTATTGGAGAAGCTAGTAGAAGTGAGGAAACGGTAAATCAATAGCCATGAAAAAATTAGAAGAACAAGCACTGAAGGCCAAAAAATAAGAATATAATTGGAATATGTTATAATTGTGGAAGAGGTGGACATATAGCAGAAATTTGTAGTAATGAAAAAATGCATGCAAAGAAGAAACAACCTCAAGAATGCATTCAAAGAAGATATCCATCTGTCAAGTATAATAGTCCATTTTATGGTTATTGTTTCTCATGCAATGATTTTGGCCATCGAGCTATTGACTGCAAGGCACATACAAGGAAGAAAAGTTATATCAATAGAAGACATAAACATATTCCTCTATTCCTTGGTCACATAAGATGTTTATTGTGTGACAATATTGGCAATAAGGCCAAGGATTGCAAGCTTCCCATGTGTTTTAAGAGATCACATCAAAGAAAGGAAAATATGCAAGGCCAACCACACAACAAGAAGAAGGATCAGAAGATGAAATTTTGGAGGAGAAAAGAGCAACAAGGAAATGATGAGGCTCATCAATAGGTACATGATAAGGGTCATGATGCCATCCTCCAACTTTAGAACTATCTCTTTCTCACATTTATTTACAATTTTTTTTTTTATATTATGCTTAGTGAGAAGGGTAAAATATGTTTTCTATGGTTTGTAGCCTAATATGGTTTAATTGCAGGAAATGGAGCATTTTTAAGATGATTTCTATGCAGGGGATCAGAGTATACAACAGGGAGAGATTCTAGGGGGTTTTCCACCTCTTTAAATCTTAATATCAACCTAATATCACAACACTCTCTCTCATCGACTCAAGGTCATTGACATCCAAGAAAGTGTAGTTAATGAGGAACAAGATCCACCATTCTAGACTTGTGCAAGACAAATATTCCTATTTTCTAGGGAGATTCTAGTAGCTACCATCTTGTATAAATAAACATGTAAAAGATCTCATTATGATTCAAGTTTTGTTTTCATCTAGGTAGCTATTGAGCTCAAGTACTTGGCACTATTCTTTTTCACTTTTATGTAATGTATTAGACATTGATGTAATGATAATGAGATGTTTCTTATTGGTTCATCACTGAGTTAGTTCCATAGGGCTGATGCTCTTGGGTTTGGACCCAACCCCAGTGTATTAGGTCCATCTTGTGTATTTGTATCTCTTTTTAGTTTAGAGTTCTTATTAGTTTCTTGAATTTCATTAGAGAATAATCCATCAAAAATATGTGATTGCAACCTCTACCTCATCTCTCTCATGGGAGCATGAATAGAAGGATTTACAACCATAGTCTAAAAATATTATGTTTATGATTTCTTGGAAGAATATTGATGTTGGTTACCTTTTTTGCATGTGCTTGTTGTAGCTTAGGAGTTGATTTATTGAGTATATTAGAGTTTTGGCATAGATTATATAGCATTTAAATTCAACTCATCTTTTCCACTATTAGTTGTTTCATTTTGTCAATGATAAATGGGTATATGCATGTGATGATTACAGGGTTGTTTGGATCTGCAGGAAAGGGAACCTTCACCACCTCCATCTTGGACTTCCTCACCTTCTCTTATGAATCCCAAATTCTATCCTAAAAGTTTTGTCATGAGAACACTTTCCTAAACCACCGCAAGCATCTCTCCTAGTGCAAAACAAACCCTCAAAAGGCTCTGAGATTGTCTAGGGGATTTCGCAACCCTTCATTCATTTACCTCAACCTCCATCCACCTTTCCATACCCTGAACCCATCATTTCCACCTCCTAAACCTTCTTGACATCCTTCCTGTAACATTATAGGCCTTCATGTAGCAATACAGGGCGCCAATAGCAGCTTGTTTCTTCAACTGTTTTGACCGTTGTTGCAATTTGGACTCATTTTAGAAGGATGTTGACCCACAACTATGACTCTATGATCAAGGGAAGCTCCTAGGCCACTCCAAACCCTCCTTTCCCTTCACTAAAAAACAGAATAGTGTTAGTTCCCATATCACATATTTGGCACAAATAGAACGTTGATTAGCTAGTTTTCATTCTAATTCAGTAGGAGGAATGGTATTGGAGCACTATTGATCAAATGTCCTAGTTGAGGGTGGCATGAGTGGAATCTCATCTACTATGCATATAGCACAATCACCTCAAAGTTTTCACAAACCCCATATTGATAAATAGAGTTGAGGATCCCTTGGGAGTTGCAGCACTCTTGGTGCAATACCATGGTTCACCACATTTTGGCACCATTGTCAAAGAGGTGTATAGGTAGATGTTCTTTTTGCTTAAGAATTTTTTCTTTTGTTTTTCATACATCTTTGAGAAAGTAACATAAAAGATAAAGAGAAAATTTTCTTTCATGCCTTGTAGGAGTGGAGATACTCAAGGAAAATTCTTACCAGAAACCCCCACACCCTCTAGGTGAGCAACCTAAAATATTTGAAGAACGTATTGGGGAAAAAGAATAACCCACATCACCTACCAAACTTGTTAGAGCCTAGATTTACCTCAGGCTGAAAAGGTAAGTTTCTAGGTCCACATCAAACCGCGCTCAACCTCGTCGCTATCCGTACGAGGATAGGAGAGGGCTCTCTCCAGGTCAATCTCAGCAAAATATGATCAGATGGGGCTTGAGATGATTGATTTAACAACTAATATTAGGCTAGGTATGAAGTGAAAGGATTTAATTTGAGTTTTTTGGGGGTTTTTTTGGAAAAAGGGAAAGGCAAATTTGGGTTCGGGGATGAGGCAAAATTTTTGCAAACTTCCGGTTGGGGCAAGTTAGGTAGTAGTTTTGATGCTTTAGATTAAATGAATGGATGGAAAAGACTACTGAGGAGCTGAAGAGGGCAATTGGCTGCAAGAATCCTCTCCAAACAGATGAAAACATGTAAAACTAAACAAAGTTTAACGCAGAGCACAACAAACTCACGGATTCTACCTTTATCACTCAATTTGTTTAATTCAGAAGCAAAGAGAAGGGAAATGGCATACATAAAACATCAATGAACTTACAATTACATGAAAAAAAACACCGTCAAAACAAAGAGCCACAGGAATCCCAAAAAGTGGTGCAAAACTCTGGTCTTTCCTTTGCCAAAAATGCAGAAATCAGATGTACAATGGAGTGTCAAGCAATCCCAAGTGTCCAACCCTAAAAATGACTGAGAAATTACATGATATAGACAAGCCTAACTCCTTCCCATGCCTCTAGGGGTCGAGCTCATCATTCTAGGAGCTATTTCAACCATATCTAAACAAGGAACTGAAAAATAGGCAATGAAACAACTTGCCTCTATATGTTAGGAAACTGATTCATTTAGTTGTTTTTCACCTTTTAGTGAATGAATCTACTAAAACAAGTAAATATGTGCCAAAATTACATCATTTTCATGAAATTACGTCAAGGTAGATCAAGAGTTACATAAAAAAGTAAATCTGGTCAAAACTGGGCGAAATTTTGAGCTACTGAGTGAAAAATAGGCCAAAATTCTCTATGCGGCGCGCCCAAAATCTGTATGCATATCACAACTTTGGAGCTGATTTCGAGGCACTTCCCGAAGTCAAAAGTGAGCTCATGATAGCTTGTTGGAAAGCTCCTTGAGTACAATTTTCAACCCAACTAGAACATTTCAATTTGGAGTTCATTTGCTCTATCAAAAATCAAATCTCCCAAGACTGGTCAAAATGTACCAAATGAGGCTGCCTCAAGGCAGAGTGTTGTTGCAATGAACTTTTGAAGGTGTTCCTCACCTCCAAATTGAGCTCATGATAGCTCATTGGAAATATCGCTGTGTCTAGGTATCATTTGACTCTTCATACAAGTCATTTTTCCAACCAAGATAGGCACAAACTTGATTTTCCCAAGGTCATTTAAGAGGTGCATCAATTCTCCCGAGGAAAATGTATTTTTGACATTTCTCTAAAACCATGACACCTGTGTAAAAAGTGAAGGAGGTTTTTCTTCCTTCGCCTAGTTTGGAAAAAAACCTCTATCATTTTTCCCAAAATCATCTTTTATTTCTCAGAAACGTCATTGGAGTAAAACCTATCCCGATGTGTGGAAGAGGGGATTTGTCGAAATGAAGCGAAATGAAGGGGATAAGGGCTTCTAAATTCTTGAGAAACCTTTTGGAAGTAGGGAGGGATGTTAGGAAGTAGAGGAAAGTGGAATTTAAAAGATTGAGTGAGGGGAAGAGGTCCAAAAGGGCTAAACACAGGCCCAACCTAGAAAATTGTCATGTTGTAGCAAGAAATTAGGGTTTGTGGAAAATGAGGAATTTGGGGGATCTGAGTGATGGGAAGTGTTTAATAAGGTACATTAAGGATAGGGAAAGGTGTATGAACATCAGGATACAATTTTTTCTCATGATTTTACCATCCAAGATAAATTACTTTTAAAACCCTAGGAGAGGGAAATGAACCTTACCTAGGCACAACCGAAGCATAAACAAGGTGTAAAATGACCCAGTGGAACTTGACATGATGATAAAAACCCTTTGAATGATGGTACAAGCATCTGAATGGTGACGTGGACCGACATTTGTACATTTTTGAAAGGAGTAAAAGAAAACCCTAGACCTAATACCTAGTGACCAAATTTTGCTTGAAGACTCACTGAAATGACAAAATTTGACCTTCATACCTTAAAATCACTTTGTAAGAGAAAGTTTGATCACTGGAGGAAGGTTGTAAAGACTGACACTAACATTGGCTCCAATAGGGATGGTAGCTCCTTGGAGGTGCCAAGAACAACAGATCTTTGGGAGAGCGGACCAATGCCTTATCCATTAGGCAATGGAGTCAATAACTTCGAAAAACCAAAACCAATATCTTGAAAACAAAACATCGAAACTCAAGACTCAAGACTCATAATTGAAATGAGTAAGAGTAACTCAAACTGAAACAGGATACTCAAAAGCTGAAACTAGACTTTCAGCAACTGAAACTAGACACTCAAAACTAACGAAAACAAAATATGACTCAGGACTTACTTAACTGAAACAAGTACTTACAAAGCTTTTTTAATGGCAGCAGACCATCAAGATTTGAGGGTTTCAAATTGTGATGACAACCACCTGTCTACTGCTGAAATATGTACAATCATATGTAGTTGGCCTTCCAATGTAACCAATCGAGGAGATAGCTACATACTAAAAATCTGCTCTCATTTTCCCCAAGCAGGAAGAACGATGTACATGTAGGCAACTCACAATAACAACTAAAACCAAGGCTTATGCTAATGAACCAGGAAACATTTATCTTTTCTAATGCTTGGAAAAGAATGTCGAAAGGATCTTGAAAGTCCTGAAGCACTAGCTTGTCTTGATATCCAGCAGAAAAAATACAAGTACTCCCTTCATTCGGATATGAAAGAACATTTGATTGCCAAGTGATAGGAAGGCATAGAGAGGTATTAGCTTGTGCTATCTGAGTGTCAGCTGAAAATTCCTCAAGCATGAGAAATTCGGGCATATTGTCTCTCTCAAGCTCATATTCCTCAACTTCATGGTCTAGGTCATTCTTAAACAGAAAACAATCTTCAAGATTATCATACATAATAGCCTTATCACCTTCATGAAAGAAAATATTATTTGTTTTCTAATCTATAAATATAATTGCAATACTATCATTATTTTCAAAAGAGAAAGAAGATTCAACAAAACTTTCTTGACCACCTGCGCACTGCAAACCGGCATTAGCTTTGGTTGTAACTTGACCTTTCAAGAGTCGATCTATCTCATCTTCAGACAAAGGAGATAAGACTTTTTGTTTCCTTTTTCTGAAGCAAGTATTGTCTTCTTGAAATAACATTTCTAAACATGAAAAACCTGACTGACAGTCCTCAATTCCCTAATCTTCTAAAATTTGAAAACATTGTTGATCATTTTCATATGACATGTCAATCAAACTATCCAAAGGATCATTTACCACTGAGTTATCGAAAGAAGATTTTTCACTTACTTGAACAAATGTCTCATCTTATTTTTCATGAACTGATTGGATTACCTCCTCATGAAGGCTTGCACCTGGGTCAATAACTCTATCTTCTTCATTCCAGATGATCTCAATAGTCGAATTCTCCTTCATGGGATTTAGCACAAGGTACTCTTGATCATCACGATCTAAATCTAGATCTGAAATAGCCGACTTGACTTTATCACATTCTGAAATTGAAACTTGATTTCCCTACATGTTGTCTTCTTCTATGGATAGATCTGAAATAAAACCTTCTCTTTCATCATTTTCCATTGTGCTAAAATCTTGATCCTGCTGCAAAGTTTCCTGAGCATCTTGATAGGTATCACTCTCTTTAGGCTGCTGAAATGGATTTTCATATAGGGCTTCCATGATCTCATCATTCATGAAGTCATCATCTTCATAAAAATTTTCAAGATTTTCAATAAAACTATGAACATGGCTACAATAGTCTTGAACTAAGGTTAAGGATGGATAAGATTCTTTATACCTCTCAAAGAACATGGTATGAAAATCCTTTAAACAGTAAATACAAGCAGGCGGCAAAATTTTATACCAAGATCGGGCTTCACCTTCCAGAGTGGCCATGAATATCTTCATCAAGAAATCTTCAGGAAAATCAACCTTCAACTTGCAAATATGCACGTGAAATCTAACCAGATGTAAAGCAACATCCTTCCTATCATCATATTATACGTAGGCAAATTCCTTTGCCAATTTACCTTCGGAATTTTATTTGGAAAACCTGGAATGTGATCTCGGCTCATGGGAGCATACCATTAAGCAAGCAAATCCATTTTGATCACAGTGAATTGACCAAGAAATTCTTCAGGTTACTGATTTTTGAAGGGTAGAGTTGCCATAAAAATTCTGAACCTTGGGATTCTTCGACATTGCAGTCACCAGGTGAATGATTCTAGCCTTGCTGTGTCTGATCATTGTCCACCATCAACAATTAGATCTGAACTTGATACATGTACTGGGGAAATTTGCAAGTCAGATGTTTAGCTTATAAGACTAGACCTGAGATTGACTGAAGCTGCTTTTATCTACTTATGCACTCGCAAAGCAAGGTGTAGTTCGAAGGCTTCCTAGCATAACTTCAGGCTCTGTTTGTAGTTTATAAAGAAAGAACACTAACAAACAAATAAGCTTTTCTCCCCAGTATGGTTTCCACTATGTTAGAGCCTAGATTTACCTCAGGCTGAAAAGGTAAGTTTCTAGGTCCACATCAAACCACGCTCAGCCTCGTAGCTAGCCCTACGAGGACATGAGAGGGATCTCTCCAGGTCAATCTCGGCAAAGGATAATCAGATGGGGCTTGAGATGACTGATTTAACAACTAATCTTAGGCTAGGTATGAAGTGCAAGGATTTAATTTGAGTTTTTTGGGGATTATGATGGAAAAAGGGAAAGGCAAATTTGGGTTCGGGGATGAGGCCAAATTTTTGCAGAGTTCCAGTTGGGGCAAGGTAGGCAGCAGTTTTGATGCTTTAGATTAAATGAATGGATGAAAAAGACTACTGAGGAGCTGAAGAGGGAAAGTGGACACAAGAATCCTCTCCAAACAGATGAAAACATGTAAAACTAAACAAAGTTTAAGGCAAAGCACAACAAACTCATGGATTCTACCTTTATCACTCAATTTGTTTAATTCAGAAGTAAAGAGAAGGGAAATGGCATACATAAAACATCAATGAACTTAAAATTACATGAAGAAAAACACCATCAAAACATAGAGCCACAGGAATCCCAAAAAGTGTTGCAAAACCCTGGTCTTTCCTTTGCCAAAAATGCAGAAATCAGATGTACAATGGAGTGTCAAGCAATCCCAAGTGTCCAACCCTGAAAATGACTGAGAGATTACATGATATAGACAAGCCTAACTCCTTCCCATGCCTCTAGGGGTTGAGCTCATCATTCTAGGAGCTGTTTCAACCATATCTAAACAAGGAACTGAAAAATAGGCAATGAAGCAACTTGCCTCTATATGTTAGGAAACTGATTCATTCAGTTGTTTTTCACTTTTTAGTGAATGAATCTACTAAAACAAGTAAATATGTGCCAAAATTACATCATGTTCATGAAATTAAATCAAGGTAGATCAAGAGTTACATAAAAAAGTAAAACTGGTCAAAATTGGGCGAAATTTTGAGCTGCTGAGTGAAAAATAGGCCAAAATTCTCTATGCATCACGCCCAAAACCTGTTTGCCTAGCACAACTTTGGAGCTGATTTTGAGGCAGTTTCCAAAGTCCAAATTGAGCTCATGATAGCTCATTAGAAAGGTCCTTGAGTATAATTTCCAACTCAACTAGAATCTTTCCATTTGGAGTTCATTTTCCCTGTCAAAAATCAAATCTACCAAAACTGGTCAAAACGTGCCAAATGAGGCTGCCTCAAGGAAGAGTGTTGTTGCAGTCAACGTTTGAAGGTGTTCCTCACGTCCAAATTGTGCTCATGATAGCTCATTGGAAATATCTTTGTTTCTAATTATCATTTGAATCATCAAAAAAGCTATTTGGCCAACCAAGTGAGGAGAAAACATGATTTTACCAAGGTCACTTCAGAGGTGCATCAATTCTCCCGAGGCAACTGCATTTTTGACATTTCTCTAAAACCATGACACCTGTGTAAAAAGTGAATGAGGTTTTTCTTCCTTGGCCTATTGTGGACAAAACAATCTCTCAGTTTTCCAAAATTCATCTTTTATTTCTCAAAAGCAATATTGGAGTAAAACCTATCCCGATGCGTGGAACAAGGGATTTGTCGAAATGAAGCGAAATGAAGGGGATAAGGGCTTATAAATTCTTGAGAAAATATTTGGAAGTAGGGAGGGATGTTATGAAGTATGGGAAAGTGGAATTTCAAATATTGAGTGAGGGGAAGAGGTCCAAAAGGGCTAAACACAGGCCCAACCTAGAAAATTGTCATGTTGTAGCAAGAAACTAAGGTTTGTGGAAAAATGAGGAATTTGGGGGATCTGAGTGATGGGAAGTGTTTAATAAGGTACATTAAGGATAGGGGAAGGTGTATGAACATCGGGATTCAAGTTTTGCTGATGATTTTACCATCCAAGAGAAATTACTTTCAAAACCCTAGGAGAGGGAAATGAACCTTACCTAGGCACATCCAAAGCATGAACAAGGTGTAAAATGACCCAGTGGAACTTGACATGATGATGAAAACCCTCTGAATGATGGTACACTCATCTGGATGGTGACATGGACCGACATTTGGACAATTTGAAAGGAGTAAAAGCAAACCCTAGACCTAATACCTAGTGACCAAATTTTGCTTGAAGACTCACTGAAATGACAAAATTTGACCTTGAAACCTTAAAATCACTTTGTAAGAGCAAGTTTGATCACTGGAGGAAGGCTGCAAAGATTGACACTAGCATTGTCTCCAATGGGGATGGTAGCTCCTTGGAGGTGCCAAGAACAACAGATCTTTGGGAGAGCAGACCAATGCCTTATCCATTGGGCAATGGAGTCAATAACTTCGACAAACCAAAACCAATATCTTGACAACAAAACATCGAAACTCAAGACTCAAGACTCATAATTGAAATGAGTAAGACTAACTCAAACTGAAACAGGATACTCAAAAGCTGAAACTAGACTTTCAGCAATTGAAACTAGACACTCAAAATTGATGAAAACAAAATATGACTCAGGACTTACTTAACTGAAACAAGTACTTAGAAAGCTTTTTTAATGGCAGTAGACCATCAAGATTTGATGGTTTCAAATCATGATGACAATCACCTGTCTACTGATGAAATATAACAATCATATGTAGTGGGCATTCCAATGTAACCAATCGAGCAGATGGATACATACTGAAAATCTGCTCTCATTTTCCCTGAGCAGGCAAAACGATGTACATGTAGGCAACTCACAATAACAACTGAAACCAAGGCTTATGTCAACGAACCAGGAAACATTTATCTTTTATAATGCTTGCAAAAGAATGTCGAAAGGATCTTGAAAGTCCTAAAGCACTAGCTTGTCTTGTGATCCAGCAGCAAAAATACAAGTACTCCATTCGTTTTGATCTGAAAGAACTTTTGATTGCCGAGTGATATGAAGGAATAGAGAGGTATTAGCTTGTGCTACCTGAGTGTCAGCTGAAAATTACTCAAGCATGAGAAATTCGGGCATATTGTCTCTCTCAAGCTCATATTTCTCAACTTCATGGTCTAGGTCATTCTTAAACAGAAAACAATCTTCAAGATTATCATACATAACAGCCTTATCATCTTCATGAAAGAAAATATTATTTGTTTTCTAATCTATAAAGCTAATTGCAAGACTGTCATTATTTTCAAAAGAGAAAGAGGATTCACCAACACTTTCTTGACCATCTGCGCGCTGCAAACCTACATTAGCTTTGGTTGTAACTTGACCTTTCAGGAGTCGATCTATCTCATCTTCAGACAAAGGAGATAAGACTTTTTGTTTGCTTTTTCTGAAGCAAGTATTGTCTTCCTGAAATAACATTTCTAAACATGAAAAACCTGACTGACAGTCCTCAATTCCCTGATCTTATGAAAGTTGAAAACATTGTTGATCATTTTCATATGACATGGCAATGAAACTATCCAAAGGATCATTTACCACTGGGTTATCGAAAGAAGATTTTTCACTTACTTGAACAAAGGTCTCATCTTGTCTTTCATGAACTGACTGGATTACCTCCTCATGAAGGCTTGCACTTGGGTCAATAACTCTATCTTCTTCATTCCAAAAGATCTCAACAGCAGAATTCTCCTTCATGGGATTCAGCACAAGGTACTATCGATCATCACGATCTAAATCTAGATCTGAAATAGCTGACTTGAATTTATCACATTCTGAAATTGAAACTTGATTTCCCTGCATGTTGTCTTCTTCTATGGATAGATCTGAAATAAAACCTTCTCTTTCATCATTTTCCATTGTGCTAAAATCTTGATCCTGCTGCAAAGTTTCCTGAGCATCTTGATAGGTATCACTCTCTTTAGGCTGCTGAAATGGATTTTCATATAGGGCTTCCATGATCTCATCATCCATGAAGTCATCATCTTCATAAACTTTTTCAAGATTTTCAATAAAACTATGAACATGGCTACAATAGTCCTGAACTAAGGTTAAGGATGGATAAGATTCTTTATAACTCTCAAAGAACATGGTATGAAAATCCCTTAAACAGTAAATACAAGCAGGCGGCAAACTTTCATACCAAGATCGGGCTTGACCTTCTAGAGTGGCCATGAATATCTTCATCAAGCAATCTTCAGGAAAATCAACCTTCAACTTGCGAATATGCATGTGAAATCTAACCAGATGTAAAGCAACATCCTTCCTATCATCATCTTTAAACGTAGGAAAATTCCTTTGCCAATTTACCTTCGGAATTTTATTTGGAAAACCTGGAATGTGATCTCAGCTCATGGGAGCATATCGTCAAGCAAGCAAATCCATTTTGATCATAGCGAATTGACCAAGAAATTCTTCAGGCTACTGATTTTTGAAGGGTAGAGTCGCCATAAAAATTCTGAACCTTGGGATTCTTCAACATTGGAGTCGCTAGGTGAATGATTTCAGCCTTGCTATGTCTGATCATTGTCCACCATCAACAATAAGATCTGAACTTGATACATGTACTGGGGAAATTTGCAAGTCATAAGTTCAGCTTATAAGACTAGACCTGAGATTGACTGAAGCTGCTTTTATTTGCTTATGCACTTGCAAAGCAAGGTGCAATTCGAAGGCTTCCTGGCATAACTTTAGGCTACGCCTATAGTTTATAAAGCAAGAACACTAACAAAAAAATAAGCTTTTCTCCCCAGTATGGTTGCCACTATGTTAGAGCCTAGATTTACCTCAGGTTGAAAAGGTAAGTTTCTAGGTCCACATCAAACCACGCTCAGCCTCGTAGCTGGCCCTACGAGGACAGGAGAGGGCTCTCTCTGGGTCAATCTCAGCAAACGATAATCAGATGGGGCTTGAGATGACTGATCTAACAACTAATATTAGGCTAGGTATGAAGTGTAAGGATTTAATTTGAGTTTTTTGGGGGTTTTGTTGGAAAAAGGGAAAGGCAAATTTGGGTTCGGGGATGAGGCCTAATTTTTGCAGAGTTCTAGTTGGGGCAAGGTAGGTAGTAGTTTTGATGCTTTAGATTAAATGAATGGATGGAAAAGAATTTTGAGGAGCTGAAGAGGGAACATGGCTGCAAGAATCCTCTCCAAACAGATGAAAACATGTAAAACTAAACAAAGTTTAAGGCAGAGCACAACAAACTCATGTATTCTACCTTTATCACTCAATTTGTTTAATTCAGAAGAAAAGAGAAGGGAAATGGAATACATAAAACATCAATGAACTTACAATTACATGAATAAAAATAACATCAAAACACAGAGCCACAGGAATCCCAAAAAGTGCTGCAAAACCCTGGTCTTTCCTTTGCCAAAAATGTAGAAATCAGATATACAATGGAGTGTCAAGCAATCCCAAGTGTCCAATCCTGAAAATGACTAAGAAATTACATGATATAGACAAGCCTAACTCCTTCCCATGCCTCTAGGGGTCTAGCTCATCATTCTAGGAGTTGTTTCAATCATATCTAAACAAGGAACTGGAAAATAGGCAATGAAACAACTTGCCTCTATATGATAGGAAACTGATTCATTTTGTTGTTTTTCACTTTTTAGTGAATGAATCTACTAAAACAAGTAAATATGTGCCAAAATTACATCATGTTCATGAAATTACATCATGGTAGATCAAGAGTTACATAAAAAAGTAAAACTAGTCAAAACTGGGCGAAATTCTGAGCTACTGAGTGAAAAATAGGCCAAAATTCGCTATGCGCCACGGCCAAAACCTGTATGCGTAGCACAACTTTGAATATGATTTGAGGAATTTCCCAAAGTCCAAATTGAGCCCAAGATAGCTCGTGGGAAATATATTTGAGTCTAATTTCCAACCCAACTTGAATTTTTGCAATTTGTATGTCATTTTCCTTGTCAAAAATCAAATCTCCCGAGACTGGTCAAAATGTGCCAAATGAGGCTGCCTCAAGGCAGAGTGATGTTGCAGTCAACGTTTGAAGGTTTTCCTCAACTCCAAATTGAGCTCATGATAGCTCATTGGAAATATCTTTGTGTCTAGTTATCATTTAACTCATCAATCAAGTCAGTTGGCCAACCAAGCTAGGAGAAAACTTGATTTTCCCAAGGTCACTTCAGAGTTGCATCAATTCTACCTAGGCAACTTTATTTTTGACATTTCTCTAAAACCATGACACCTGTGTAAAAAGTGAAGGATTTTTTTCTTCCTTGGCATATTGTGGACAAAAACCTCTCTCATTTTTCCCAAATCCATCTTTTATTGCTCAGAAACATCATTGGAGTAAAACCCCTCCCAATGTGTGGAACAGGGGATTTGTCGAAATGAAGCGAAATGAAGGGGATAAGGGCTTCTGAATTCTTGAGAAACTTTTTGGAAGTAGGGAGGGATGTTAGGAAGTAGGGGAAAGTGGAATTTCAAACATTGAGTTAGGGGAAGAGGTCCAAAAGGGCTAAATAAAGGCCCAACCTAGAAAATTGTCATGTTGTAGCAAGAAACTATGGTTTGTGGAAAAACGAGGAATTTGGGGGATCTGAGTGATGGGAAGTGTGTAATAAGGTACATTAAGGATAGGGGAAGGTGTATGAACTTCAGGATACAAGTTTTGCTGATGATTTTACCATCCAAGAGAAATTACTTTCAAAACCCTAGGAGAGGGAAATGAACCTCACCTAGGAACAACCGAAGCATGAACAAGGTGTAAAATGACCCAGTGGAACTTGACATGATGATGAAAACCCTCTAAATGATGGTACACTCATCTGAATGGTGACATGGACCGACATTTGGACAATTTTGAAAGGAGTAAAAGCAAACCCTAAACCTAATACCTAATGACCAAATTTTGCTTGAAGACTCACTGAAATGACAAAATTTGACCTTCACACCTTAAAATCACTTTGTAAGAGCAAGTTTGATCACTGGAGGAAGGCTGCAAAGACTGACACTAACACAACCTATGGCTGAAAATAGGAACAATGAGGTTTTCCCTATCAGAGAGACTAATGGAGAGGATAGAATGAAGAATATAAACTCTACTTCTCTTCCACACTTCCATGGCTTAACCTCTAAGGATCTCGATACCTTCATGTTTGAATTTTTTGTTTTCTGTAGGACCTATGACTATGCCTTTGATGACCAAAAGCTAAAGTTATTCCCCTCTACCCTTAAGGATGCAACCTTGCACTGGTTTATGGGTCTGCCTGGGGGTAGCATCACTACTTAGCCTCAAATGCAACAAGCCTTTAATGACAAGTACAAAGAATATTGTAGGTCCAAAGAAACCAAGGAAGAAATATTTAGAATGACTGTTGGACTTGATGAATCCCTAGAAGACTATGACGGGATATTTTAACTTAGTTATAGGAGGGTCAGATGCACCCTTGATCCTAAATCACTCAAACTAGTTCTTCCCTAAGGGATTAGGGAAGACATGCTGGAGACCCTCAACATGTTTTCTAGGGGAGATATCTATTAGTTATCCTATTATGACATTAAAATGGTGTTCAAGAATCACTCTGTGGTTGCTAGAAATAAGGGTATGGTTAGTCAAGGCTTTGCCAATTCCTCTCCTTCTACAACATCCATAAAGAATGAGATTGGGAACATGTTGGAGGAATTTAAAAGTGAATGATATATAAATTTTCTTTGCAAATGGATACCATGTAGATCAAGAGGAAATAAGAGGAGGCAGAGAGAACCCTGGCCATTTTCTACACTAAATGCACTAGAAGGCACCTTGGAAATGAATTCCCATTAAATGTCATAGAGGTCTAATTAGTCTATGAGGAAAACCATGCCACATATAAATGCCCTGCTTTGATTAGGTTAAAAGTTGTATACCAAGGGGAAAATGTGGGGTTTAGCAGCTCTGCTTTATAAATCAAAGGAGGCCTCAAGGACCTCATCCATACCAGCAGGGAAAGTGAGGTGCATCTTACTCTTATTACCATCCAAACTAGAATGCACTCTTTCTAACCTAGTACTCTTCCACTCATCCATCATGGTCTACACCTCATTCTTGGCCTTATGATCCTCAACATGTCAATCAACCATTTCAACCATATGATCCCAAACCTCCTCAATGGAACGACTAATCACAACGGTGGAGGCCTCAACTCAACCAACCTCCTGCTCTACTACCTCCACCTCACCCTCAACCACAACTCACTCATCCTGCTCCACCAAAGGAACCTCAGATGCTTGATCAACCCAATCCGAACATGAATAACAAGAAATCACAATAGGTCTACATTGGAGATACATCTTGCCCTGCCTATGTTGTGGAGATCCAAGAGATCAAACTTAGGTCTGGAAGAGTCCTTCCAGATAACCATCCACCATATCCACAGAAATAAATTTGAGAGGAAAAGGAAGATAGTACCCCTAAATTAAATCCACCTCCTTTTCCTAAGAGATTGATAAACCTAGCCAGCACACCCAAAAATAGATTTAACTTTTGGGAGAATTGAAGAACTTGTGTGTTAAAATACCCCTTCTCTAGGGAGACAGATTAGTGGAGGCCACTTGGGCCTATAACACCACTTGTAAAAACACTACGGGGTTCACACCATATGATCTATTTTATGGGAAGAAATATTTTCTTTTTATTGAGTTTGAGTATAATATTTTGAGAATGGAAGCCTAACCAGACTTGGATGTCACCAAAGCACAACAAGAGAGGTTCTTCCAATTGAATGGATTGAATGAGTTTAGAATGCAGGCCCTCCTCCACACTGAAGTTATACAATTGCAGAGGAAGCTTTATCATGATAAACATATCAAGGAAAAGGTTTTTCAAGAAGGGGATTGGGCATTATTATATGATTCTAGGTTCAAAGATTTAAAAGGAAAATTGATGACAAGATAGTTAGGCCCATACCTAATAGAAATTTTTCATGACAATGGAGTTGTTCATATCAGGACCATTGATGAGGAAGGGATCCCCTTGCTTGTCAATGGTTACAGGCTGAAGTTATACACGAAACCTATGTCTAAGGAAAAATTCATCAGTACAATCAACAGAGAAGTGAATGTGATTGGGAGTGTCATAGTGCCTAGTGCATAACATTGTTAGATATTTTTGTTGAAAATAAAGAAAAAAGAAAAAAAAAGGAAAAAGTCCTGGATGAAAACCTTTATGATGCATCTTAGACTAACTCCTGGGTTGAAAACCTCTCTGAGGCATCCCAGGGGAAAAAAAAAGAAGAGAAAAAATAATAAATATCCTTAAGTGAAAACCTCTCTAGAGGAACCTAAGGGAGGCATACAGGCTGAAAACCTCCTTTGAGGCATCCTATTTGTCTCAAGAAAAAAGAAAAAATAAAAACACAAAAAAAGGGTTATTACCATGTTTGTTGACCTTTTTTTCATTTTGCAGGATTATATACATTGGTAGATTCGATGGCTACAGGGCTAAAATTCTCAAGATTTATTTCCCTCTTCCATCCATACACTTCCTATCCATCATCTTCACTAATGTTATCACCTCTCTCCACCATCCCATTAGCCCAAAATTCAATTTTCACCCCCTCTCTAGACTGCTACAGGAATGACCTCTAATTGTTGTAGGAAGATCCCGTAGTGCTACAGGAGGGTTCTGAAAAGCTACAAGAGGGAGATCTAAGGACAAGGACAGCCCAACAGGGACATTATCACCTTTAAAATGACAAATAAGGTTCCCCCATCATGGTCCATCATCCATCCCATTTCACAAATATTCACTCACTATTCATGCACTTTGTCTTACCCCTGTTAAAAATTAAAAAAAAATCACACAAAGGAAATTATCTTAATTTATACAAGTATACACTACTCCCTCATGGTCCAAAAATTTTCCTTAGGACTTGTTACAACTTCTCTCATCACCCCCATTCATATTGAAGATCCTAGGGGAAAAGGAAAGGACTGCTACAATACGAAAACCTCCTCATGTAGCAGCCTGTGCACACATAATAGAAAGAACTGATCTTGTTTTTTTCTCTTCAGTAGGGGGCATGATGGAGTCTTATGAGACTTATGAGACCACTCTGAAGCAGTCATATCACTCCCAGCAGGTTTTTCCACCAGCAACAACATCTTGAACATCAACAAGGTACCTGCACACACAACAAACACAACAGTCAAGTATCATGAGGAGAAATGAAGAAATACATAGGAAATAAGCCAACAAATCAACTCCCTTGATGCCAATGATATGGACCAAATTCAGCATGAAAATCCCTATAACAGTTTGATCATGAGGTAGTCATAGGTACGGAAAACACTTACCTCCTCCCTATCTGTGAATAATGAAAATGTGTAAATGTCGAGAGGGGATGTTTTAATAAGATGGAGGTGGCCACTTAACTTGGCCACCCTTGGTTAGTAAACTGAAATTGATGGTAAGCACTCATGCAATGTGGATATGTCACATTAGCCAAGTTGGGATCATAAATAGTGGGCGTTGATTATGAGAAAAGGAGAAATAACTACTAAAAGTGGGGACAATGACCTAAAAGAGGAAACCCATGTGACTTCCAGGTCACCACAACGCTCCAAGGCGAAACAAAAAATGGCATATTATGTACTTGGGCTTGGGTTCTTTTGCATAATCGCTCATTTCAAAAATAATTAGGGAGAGGACAAGCTCAAGATGCCATTGAGGATTTTCGAAACCCATTATGCAACTTCTATAGGAAGGAACTACAAGCAAGCCTACAACTATTATAGGACGGCTGAGAGACTCTTACAAGAAGGTTGATAAGGTGGAGGAAAGCCACAAAAGTTTGAATTGATCTTTGAATTACCACCTTCATCCCAAAGTACTTGGAAAAAATTAAGTGACACCATCTCTTTCATCCATCCATCAGATATCATACAATTTTCACTTCAAATTCTATAGGAAGTGGGAGTCTAATTGTGAAATTAAAAGGTCTTTGCGAGTAGTAGAGTAAGGGGAATGTAGGCAATTGTCATTAACAAGGAATTTTTAACTCACTATTGCCATTGAATTAAACATTGAAGCTATAGAATAAGTATCTCTCCCTCACTTAATTAATAACATAGAGAAGAGATGGGTAGAGGATTTAACATAAAGGAGCCCTTAGATACCAAGAGAACCCACCTACACCCTCCTGTGGTAGACATTTTTAGAACACACCATTGGCCAGGATTCTTTGAGTTGTTGAAAGGGTATGATGATCAACTTGCCTTTGAATTTTCCATGGCTTTGAATTCAAAAATATAGGACAGTGCCACAACTGTGGTAAGGGGGATGGCTATATCTCTCAACCCTGAAATAATTATTAGAATAACAACCCTACCTCTAGGAATCAAATGGAGCAGAGAAGACAAAGGCACTAGTGTCACTACTAAAAATAATTTCTTCACTTCCAATGAAAATCCTGTTGAGGACAAGGATGGAGTTAGGAGGGAAAGCCTACCTTATCCTTTGGATGACGTGGCCTACCATATTTTAAAATACATATATTGTGAGGGAAGAATGAGTGTGGTATATGATTACCACTTTATATTACTTCATGAACTCAGATTCCAGGTAGAATTTACTCTTGCTCAAAGACTTAGTGTGCCATACTTCCTCCCACACTCCATCAGGGACATGATTCAAAAAGCGAGAGCGGGAAAAAACCAACATTTAGGCCACCATGGTCTCATTAAACTGATAGTGGTGGATGCCTTACAAAATTTGTGAATCCTTGTCCTTTGATCCACATTCATAGAAATGGTTAGAGAAACCTTCATTGAGACACAAACCCTCACACCAGGTGAGACCCCAGCCTCTAGTGTTGGGGGAATAGAGGGAAAAACAAAGGAAGAGGAAGAAGGGGCAAGGAGAGAAGAGGAAGAAGCAGTAGGGTCAGAAGAAAAGGAAAGAGAAACATAAGAAGAAAGGAAAATAGAAGAAATTGAGATGAAAATAGAGGAGGTAGAAGAACCAGAGGTAGAGGTAGGAGGAGAACAAGATGAAAAAGAAGAGGGTGAGAAACAAGGAAAATCATGTCCTGAGAATAACACTAAGCCTAGAGAAATGGAGATACCCCAAACAAACAAGTTTGTCTCCAGGAACCACTGAACAGGAGGTAGTTGCAACTTTAGCTACCTTAAGCACCCCAGTCAAACCTAAAAGGAAGAGACAAAGGAAAGCCCCCCTATATTTTAAGATTAGGAAAAGCACCAGGATCAAGCAAGGGAGGCCATAAACACCCATAAAATTCCCTCTCACAATTGAGGATTCCCTAAGCAAGAAAGAGGAGGTAGGGCCAACTGAAGGAAAAATCGAAGAGGTCACCAGTCCAAAACCCACCAAAAAGACTCCTATAACATATGTAAGGAGGCCCACCACCAGATCAACCTCCTTCAAATAAACCAAGACACCAACAATCCTCCAACAAGAAGAAAAAGGGAATCTATAGGAGGGGCAAAGCATGCTACAGGAGGAACATAGTATGTTATAGGAGGGAGAGAGGATGCTACAGGAGGAGCATAATGAGTTGATAGAGGGGCAAAATGTTACACAAAAACTACAAGAGGTAGCAATTGTTGGTGTTCATATATGAATTGTATAATTCACCCAATTCCACATTAATTGCCAAGTCGGGGCTCGACTAGTTATTTCAAGGCTATCATGCAAGGTATATGCAAGCCACAGTTTCCCTACCCAACATTGAATATTCAATCATAAACATAACAATAGGTAACAACAATTAAAGTAACAACAAGTTAATACTCACAATAGCAAACTGATAAATCATTACACAACAAGAAATAATGCAACATAAATAAACCTACATACACAACTATCCAACAACACCTCATCAGGAGAGTGGGCCGAACTCTTGATCAAGGCTGCGACAATATTAAGAACTATAAAATGCTTAGAAGATCAGAAATTGCATTAATCAAAATAACATTACATAATTCTATTATTACAACTCAGAATTCTCATGTATCTCTTAGCGGTGGCTTTCCCAGCCCAATATCACTACTTATACAATTCATTTAACAACTGACAATGCCTAAGATTATGACAGTTGTTTGCCTACAAATACATAGCAATTCTCAAGATACAAAATAATATAAAGATAACACTTGTGTTGGTCGATAAGTTCAACCATCGTTGTAGCTGATATCCAAAGATAGCACTGCCATCTCGATAGTCATCATACGTTGAATCATGGTATTGATCATCATTCCTTCGAATCTACAAGGACACCTAAGTTAGCAAGTCACTTTAGGAAATAATCCCCTACGACTACGCTTCATCAATTAATAATTCACAAATAGATGACAATAGGTATACCTTTAATGTTTAGAATACAAATTGACCAATAAGGACATGAAATGAGTACAAGAAAGGTATAGAAAGGCGAGTAAAAAGTAGGCAAATTTAGCAACCAACATCTTTGCCCAACTAGCCTTTCTGGATGTCCTCATTCAACTCGTCTTCTGCATAGATCTAGATTAGAGCTATTGTGATTAGCATGGAGTTGTGCAAGGTCATATTTCACAGCCATTTCTATTCTGGGAACCATATATCCATCTATGTGAAGGAATTCCTTGCACCAATCCTTTTTTACCACATAGATGGTGTGTATTGCTTAGTTGGTAGCCAAACAATGGGAAACCGAAATCTCAGACCCATCCATCAGGTCCCGCAATGCTGAATACATTTCACATATTGTGGTATTCTTTCCAAATCCCGAAAAAAATTAGGGGCCCCAAAAGGTTTGCGTATCCTTACTGTCGATGACAAAAACATCCATTGTTTTCTAAAGTCATCCCAAGCCTCCTCCTGACAAGTAAAAATCTTCTTTGTACACATGTCAATGCACCACTTCTATGTTGCCAGCATCTGACCCTTCCGTCCTTCTATTTCCAAGAAGGTACAATGTTTGTTAAAAATATTCATAGCCTGACAATGCTCCATTCAAATTACAAGTGGCATGTTCGCTTGGTTCTCTTCGAATATGTTGAAGGCTTTCTTCCATTTAACTTGGTTAATCATGAAGGAGGTGAAGGCTCTCAGCTAAATATCCCCCACATATGGCATTGGATTTAATGATTGATTGTTCCCCAGAAAATAATCATGCATGTAGAGTTCACACATTAAGTGTTGGTTTAGGATATTGTGACCCTTCAAGATCCGCAGAAACAATATCAAATCTTGGATTTTAGGGATTATCTCCTTATGAATGCTCTCCAAACAAAAGAAAATTTATTTTTCATGGAGGAACATAGCATAAATATGAGCAAGAGGTGGGCACGCCATCGCCTACTATGCCAAAGCAAACATTTCATCTTTGTCAACCTTTAGTAGCTGCACTTGCTCTTCTAATTCCTCAATCTTTTTCTAATACATATGTTTCTGGTTTTCTTTCTCTATCTGGGTCATATAATCAGCTACTACTTTCGAAACTTTTTCTTGAATTCTTCTCACTCCTTCCCAGTGGGCTTCCAAAGGAATAGACCCTCGTTGAAGGTGAGATGCAGTAGCCGGCCATTTCTAAATTTCTATGGTGAACAAGAATTCCCATGAGTTAAATAGATGCAAAAATGACTCGGTCTGTGTGGTTGTTGAAGTTGTATACCCCTATTCAGTCTGCATTGCTACTGAAGTGGTTTTAGCTCTAGGATTTACGACAACCCGACCAACATTCCTCTTATGCTTCCTCACCCATCTTTGTAAGTGTAACACTTGCTTCCTTAGCTTAATAATTTCTAATTTTAATTGCATATTCTCCTTAAAATCTGACCGATGCCTTTCTTGGATGGGCGCTCTTCTTTTTGCACATTATTCAATAAATTCCTATTTGATAACGACCTCCTACATTGGTCTCTTGGCTGGTGTTGGATTTGGTGGCTCGACGTTAGTGAACTCATCAATCGACTCCTATTTCACCCTTATTTATTTTGTCTGCTCCACAAATCAGGGGATGGCCCCAAAAACTTTTTACGCAGGTCTTGGAACCTCCATATCTTCCATGAATGACTCTGGAGCCATGGCGGATCCTTACAAAGTAGAATTTTCAACACCCCTTCCTGTGGCTGCTTTATTGCCCAGTTATATTCTTCCATTTGCTCAAACATTGGTTCTAGCCCTTGCGGGTTAGTAACAAAAGAAATATGTTCTTCCAATGGCTTCGTGGAAACAACATCAACCACAATTTCTTCAACTTGCCCTTCGGTCAACACTGCTTCTTGTGTAAGAGTGTCAACCACCAGTTCTTCAATTTTCCAAATTTGTCCACTAGTTGATACTGGTTATTGTGTGACAGTGTTGGCGATGGTGCCTATAGTTGTCCCTACAAATATTAGTATCAGGAGAGAGATATTTTATTTCATTGAGCGTCTAGGGGAGAAAAATTTTCTTTCCCCTCTTGGCAGGGAAGTAGAAAGCGGAGAATGAGGGATATCCTCCTCAATTTCCATCCTTTCAATGCCTGCTGCTTCAAGTCCTTCAATTCTTTCTCCTTCCGCTTTATCTACTAGTTGTTCTGCACTCTACTTCCCCTTTTCTTCCTGTGCCACCTATTATTCTATTTTGGCTGCTTGCCTAGTAGTCGACACTAGTTCTTGTGTAACAACATCGACTACATCTCATGTTTCTTCCACTAGCTCCTCCACCACTTTGGCAAGTAGCGTTGGCTCTTGTGTAACAGCGTCACCTACAGTTTCTTCCACTACCGACAATTATTCCATCAATTTAGTAGTCACCATTAGTTCTTGTGTAACAATTTAACCTGCACTCCCTTCTACCTTCATTGATTATGCTTTCATGTCAACAATCAATGTTGGTTCTTGTGTAACAATGTCATCTGCGGTCCCTTCCTCTACTGGCAATTTTGCTGTAGCATGTTCCATTGCCAATTCTTGCAATTGTTTGGTAGCCAATGTTGGTTCCTGTGTAGTAGCATCATCTACAACTTCTTCCTCTGCCACTAATTATTTTTCCTCTCTTTCTGGCATCATGGCTACAAGTTCCTCTTCTACTAATTTAGTTAATTGTGGCCAAGCCATGGAAGTCTATGACAAGGTATGCTCCACCAGTAGCCTAACAAGTTTGTGGTTTGTGAGGACTGCCAATGGTTGTTGCGACCAATGATCAGACCACACCATTAACTAAAGGTTATTCCATAAGAAATATGGCATATCTAGAGAATGCACATGACGAAACCAAAGGCATGAAAGAAGTTTAAAATGGTATTTGAACAAGGTAGAGAGCCGACCTTCGCAAGTAATGTATCGCACAATGAAGTATGCGACCTTGGCCCATGGATGCAACAAGGATTTCCAATCATATCCCCTTCCCTTCTGAACCATGGTTTCTCCTGCCTGCAAGAATAATTCCAGAAATTATGGTAAGGGTGATTTCCAGGCGAATGATTTTTTCCCTCCTTACAGAAATTCACTAATAGTTGAGATAATTTCTTCAGTGACAGGAATGTCCAACCCACGGACTCTGGAATAATTCCCGTCCAAATTCAATGAAAATTCGACTGTAATGGCTTCATTGAATCCCTATAACCTCTCAAAATAGGTGTGACATCCTGCATCTTGAAAAACCTGCCATACATCCGAATGGTGTCGGACCTGCGTTATATCTTCTGGTTCGTGTCTAACAACTTGCCCACCCATTCTGCCAATTTCTCTCTAGCAGCACTCAGAGTAGCAGTAAAACCATTAAGGAGAGTGTTAGTTAGTAAAGTTGCAATGACAAGGATTGAGGTAGCAAAAGATGTGGTGATAGGGAAATCCAGGCAAATGTTATGGGGAAAATCCATGGTAGATCATGGTAATAATAGAAATTATTACAACGCATTGGAAAGGAAAGTAATTCAATGCATTCATTCATGGTTCAAGTTCCAATGCGTATGGATAAATGTGCAAGGTGTGGTGGGGATCAGAATAATGATTGTGGAATATACAAGTTGGCGCAAGGTTCAACAATGATAATGACATATCATCATTGCTATTAAATATGACATCTTTAACATTAAATATGATACCTCCCCCCAACTAAGGGATGACCATCCACAATCACGTCTAGTCATGTCATAGGTGAAATATCAATCAAACACGAAGTCGGTCAGGGATGTACCTGGTGATTTGCCTTGATAGAGTAACAACACCGGATGAGTACATAGACCAAATCGCTACGAATGGAGTAATAGAACCAGAGGAGTAACAACATCAGTGAAGTACTTAGACAGAATTGCTATAAATGACATAACAACACTAGAGGTGTAATAGTGTCGGAGGAGTAACAACAATAGTGAAGTACTTGTAAGAAAAATAATGATGGGATAGTAACAACATTTTATTATTATATATATATATCTATATATATATATATATATATATATATATATATATATATATATATATATAGAATTAAACAAGAGGTGTAGAGGAAGAGTTCTTTGCACTAACAATTTCAAAACCAGAATTATCAGAGAGATGTTTAATAAAGGAGTCTTTAGAAGCTGGATGGTGATACAATCTGAGGCGATGTCCATTTACAATCAGGGGAGTATGTGCCTCATCGATTTTTACAAGTCTAATAGTTCAATTATCAAATAAAGTCTCAAATTCATACGGTCCCATCCATCTAGAGAAGATTTTTCATTTAAAATATTTGAACTGAGAGTCATAGAGTAACACCTAATATCCTCTTTCAAACACCTTTTTCTTCATAAATTTATCATGTCATTTTGTTTGTTGTTGTTGAATCGTAACAGTGTTCTGGAGAGCTATGAAACAAATTTCATCCAACTCATTTAACTGTTCCATTCGGTGTTTTTAGGCTTCTGAAAGATCCAAACCTACTTCAAGGGTTGTCTTGAGTGTCTTAATTTTTAATTCCACTAGAAACAAAGGGGATTTCTCATAGACAAGCTCGTATGGTGAAAATCTTGTTGTGTTCCTTCATGTTGTTCTATATGCCCAAAGTGCATCAGGAAGATTTTCAGCCCAATTTTGGTGATGGTTTGCTATAGTCTTCATAAGGATATTCTACAACACTTTATTTGTACTCTTGAATTGACCATTCGCTTGACGATGATATGGATATGTCACCCTATGCTTGATTCCATACTTCTTCATAAATCCTGCTATCAGATGTGATGTGAATTGTGCCCCACCATCTGAAACTATCTCTTTAGGAGCTCCATACCAAGTGAAAATTTCTTCAAATAAGAATTCTAAGACAACTTGTTTTGTTGCTTTCTCAATAGCCTTCGCCTCTCCCCACTTTATCACATAATATGTGCAAACCAAAATGTGGAATTTCTAATGTGGAGGCAATTGAATGGCCCAATGAAATCACAACCCATTTCTCAAAGGGCTCAAAATCTAGTTGAGGCTATAACGACATCTCATATGACTGATCAGGGTCTCCCATCCGCTAGTAGCTATCGCACACTCAAAAATATTTCCTTACATCATGAAAAATAGAGGGCCAATAGTACCCCATTTTCAACACCTTATGGCTTGTCCACTTATCTGCAAAATGCCCTCCACAGGGGCCATCTTGATTAGATTTCAGGACATCATAGTTGTCATCTTCACCTATGCAGCGTCGATTTGTTGACCAAGTGTTTTCTAAAAGAGGTATCCTCTATCCATGAATAATGGGCACTATGATGGATAATCTTTAGCTTCTTTATGTATGGAAAGTGTTGGGGTACTTTTCCTGTAGCAATATAGTTAGAAATATCTACATACTAGGGAATGTGAGTAGAAATTGGAAAGAGATGTTCATCTAGAAAAATATCCTCTACAGGTGTACCTTCATCACTAGTATGCAACCTAGACAGAAAATTTGCAACTACATTATCTTTCCTTGGCTTATCTATAATGGTAATATCAAATTATTGAATTAATAATAACCATCTTGTAATACGACCAAGAGTTATTGGTTTATTCATTAGATACCTAATGGATGTATGATCAATGTGCACGAAAGTGGGATACCCTGTAATGTAATGTTCAAACTTATTAATAGCATAAATAAGAGCCAAAAAATATTTTTCAGTTACTGTATAGTTCAATTCAGCAGGAGTCAGATTATTGTTGACGTAATAGATCGCGTACAGTTTCTTGTCCTCCTATTTTTCGAAGACTGCCCCTACCTCTATGTGAGAAACATCTGTAGAGATATGAAATGAGAGCTTCTAGTTAGGGCCATGTAATATCGAATATTTGCAAATTAGTTCTTTTATTTCCACGAAATTTGTTTCAAATTCATTTGTTCACAGAAACTCTGCATCCTTAGGTAACAATTGAAAAAGTGGAAATGCTATCTCAATTTTTTATCTATAAAACATCTATAATAGCCAACATAACCAATGAAACTACACACTTGTGTTGGTGTCTTAGGTGTAGGAAAATTTACTATTACCTCTACCTTGGCAAGATCAACCCAAATTCCTATAGTTGAAAGCAGGTGTCCCAACATTATTCATTCTTTCATCATCATATGGAGTTTCATTGTACTAAGAGAAACATGTATTTTCTTACATCTTTTAAGTACTTTCTCTAAGTTTTCTAGACCTTCTTCAAAAGAATCCCCATATGGGTTGAAGTCATCCATGTATATTTGAACACTATCATTGACTAGATCATAAAAAAGTCCTAATATTGCTTGTTGAAAGGTAGTGGGTGCATTACAAATACCAAATGGGAGGACTCGGTATGCAAAGGTTCCCCATGAGCATGTGAAGGTAGTTTTATATTGATCCTCATGAGCTATTTGGATCTAGTTGTATCCACTAAATCCGTCCAAAAAGGAGAAGAACTTCTTTCCGACTAAAGCATCAAGGACTTGGTCAATGAAGGGTAAGGGAAAATGATATTTTTGAGTTTCTTTATTTAATTCCCTGTAATCAACACAAACTACCACTTTCCATTCTTCTTTGGAACAATGACTAGTGGGTATATCCATTGACTATCTGAGATTGGGTAAATAAATCCCACATCTAATAGTTTCTGTCATTTGTCTTTGACAATGTTCTTTAAAGTAGGATTCAGGTTTCCTAACAGGTCAAGGTTCTTCTTTAATGTATATGTGATGAGTACATAATTCAACAGGGATTCCTTTCATATATGTATATTCCCAATCAAAGGCTTCTTTGTGTTCCCTAAGGACTTTTAGTAACCGTTCAAACTAGGAAGGTGAAAGGTCAGGTTTAACATTCACCGTTGTCCCTAGTTCGATTTCTATAAGAACACTGTTATAGGGTACAATCACGAACATTTTCAACTTCAGTCTCTAGTTCAATGGCTTCCTAAAAATTGTGACTCATAACAGATTCTAATAGCTGGCGGGTTGAATCAGAAACAAAGTTGGGGTTGCTGATAAAGGTACTAATGGCATCATCCTCTATTTCATCCTTAAAACAGAGGGCCTCACCAATGGTAAGAATTGGTCTAATTTCTTCATTTTTAGGTTCAGGCCCTTTCGTAGGTAGATATTTTTGTATTAAGGTAAATCCTGGTTTATCTGGTGAACTCAATTCTGTAGGGGGATAAAGGATAAGATTATTTGTAACTTCCCCATTGGATATTACCATATTTCCTGACTAACACCCAATGTAAGCATCTACGGTCGCAAGCCATGGTCTTCCTAAAATCAAAGGATGCCCACCAACTGGGGATTGGGTATATAATACCAAAATATCGATAGGGTAAGCCACGAGTCTACTCAAATAATTATATCTTCCAACTTCCCTACTGGTCTTATAGTAGACCGATCTGCCAATTCTAGGATGCTGGGAGTTGGTTTAAGGTTTCGCAGGCCCAAGGTAATCACAGTTGCAGAGGTTATGACATTAATTTCTTCCCCCAAGTCTACCAACACATTTGGGATATCAACCCCATTAATTTGTAAGAATCAGGTTCCCTGGATCCATGTATTTAATAGGTATAGGCTTCCCCAACATTATGTCTGATAATTTTCCCATAAAGTGAATAATGATTGGATCCTTTGGTTTTCTTCCAGGATTCTTACAGAAATATTATTTGATTGCTTTGGCATAAATCAGTATGTCCCTCATAGCCCGAAGTAATAAGAGTTTGACAAATAAATTTTGCAATTCCCCCAAAAAGTCAAATTTAGGACGGGGACTCTATTTTCTCAAGGATAGTCTCTTAGGATAAGGTGGACTAGTTTGAGATCCTGTAGTAACAACTGTTTGAGAAGGGGTTGTTTTTCCATAGGAGTTTGTGTTAACTCATCCCCAGTCGTTCTAGTAAAATTCCTAGGTTCTGGTTCTAAGACTTCATCATCAGTATGTTCAAAAATTATTGGTGAAGTCTAAGTATTTAACACCTGACCAGATTGGACATTTAATTCATTACATTCCCTAGTGGAAATATTGTATGTAGGAAGGTTGAGTGTCTCAACTTGTTGAGCCCCCCTATTGTTTGGATTTGGGTTGGACTAAACAAGCAATTGTGGATGAAGAGGAGGAATACTGGTGGAGGCATTAGAAGGTAGTTGTAACTGTTGTTGTGGAATAGGCTGGGAGAACTGTCTTGGAGGAGTAGGAGGTCCATGCCAATTCTAGTACCATGAAGGAGTTGGACCAGATTGAGGGAACCATGGTTGCCAGAGCATTGGATATTGATAGGGTTGCAACCATGAAGGTGAAAAGGGTACGGACTGAGGCCCAAAATTCAAATTATTAAAATGTTGAGAGGGGTCTTGAGGCATACCTTGATTCATGTTTTGTGGTCATGGTTGTTGTTGGGCACGGGATCCCCCAAGGGAAGTTATATGGCTTAGAGCCCATATTTTGGTCAAAAGTTGTAACCCCGATGTAAACACTCCGCATTTTGTGGGCGTGGAGTGTTTAGTTTTTAAAAGAGTCATAGGGTTGTTCACCCTCAATTTTGTAATGTAATGTCAGCTGTAGAGATCTACCCATGGTTCGCAGCCATGGGATTGTATAAATAGAGAGAGGCTCTAAGTAGTTAAGACATCAATCAATAACTCAATAATAATGATATGGATGAAGAGTTGAATCATATCTAAAGGGTAAAGTCAGGTTTTGGATCATAGATTAGGGGAAGGCTTTACAGTTGAGTGTGCAGAGGCCTATCCCTGCAGCTGAGTGCGCAGGGTGAGTTGAGTCTATAATAGTTGGAGCATTAATAAAGAGAAGTTTCATATCCATTCTGCATATTTATTTCCCTTTTTATGCATCCGTTACATTGAATATACATTGCACTTTTAATGCTTATATGATTCGTGAATATGTATGAATGTGTTGATTAAGTGAATGCAAGGTAGAATATCTGTTTACATGAAGTTAACTAAGATCTTTAAGAACATAAGTAAGATTCACGCTGTAGTTTGAGTAAATAGTGCAGTTCGCTGCTATAACAGTGTGAAATCATCTCAACCCCTGGTTAGGACTGCATGAAATGCGATTCTAACAGATCGCGAGGGTATTGAAGGTTAGGATAGTGCACAAAGATAAGCACGGTTGGAATAAACGAACACCTCAGACATCTCAAGGGTGCAGAAACTTGGTTCTAGCACCCCCCCCCCATACTGCTTCGGGTGAGACTTCAGTCTGTGCTCCATTGGCTGATGCCGAAAGGGCTAGTAGTGTAGGGATTTGTTTGTCTAAATAACTTCGAACCTAGCTCAGGCCCCCTCAAGCCAACAAATGGTTATGTTGTCAGGACCATAATCTGCATAGAGATGTTTGAGGTGCTGGTTTAGTCCAACTATGCTTATCTTTGCACAGGTTACTTCGTGCATTATCCTAACCTTTAATACCCTTGTGATCTGTTAGAATCGCCTTTCGCGTAGCCCTAACGAGGGGTTGAGATGAACTGCACTATTTCCTCAAACTACATCGCGAATCTTACTTATCTTCTTAAAGATCTTAGTTAATTTCGTGTAAATAGATATTCTACCTTGCATTCACTTAATCAACACATTCATACATATTCGCGCATCACATAATCATTAAAAGTGTAATGTATATTCAATGTAACAGATGCATAAAACAAGAAATAAATACGCAGAATGGATATGAAACTTCTCTTTATTAATGCTCCAATTGTTATAGACTTGACTCGCCTTGTGAACTTAGTTGTAGGGGTCTGCGCACTCAACTACAGACTACTAGGCCTCTACGCACTTAGTTGCAGAGCCTTCCCCTAATCTACAACCCAAAACTAGACTTTACCCTTTAGATACAACTCAACTCTTCATCCTTATCATTATTATTGGTTATTGATTGATGTCTTAACTACTTAGAGCCTCACTCTATTTAGCAATCCCATGGTCTGTGGACCATGGGGTAGAACTCTACAGCCGAAATTACATTACAAAATTGAGGGTGGACAACCCTATGACTCTTTTACAAAGTGCGCACTCTGCGCTCACAAAATGCAGAGTCTTTACATTGGGGTTACAACTTTTGACCAAAATCTGGGCTCTAAGCCACAAAACTTTCCTTGGGGGATCCCGCACCCAATAGGCATGCAAGCAACACAAGAAAAAGTTTAGGGAAGCAGTTCAGCTACAACAATCTCTGAACAACGCATCCAAGAAGTGCAGCAGGTAGCCACTTAGTGCGTTGCCAATCTTGCAGCAATCTAGGCAGAATTGGGAGGTATTTGCACAAATATCTCCGCACCGACAGAGTGACTCGAGGGCGAGTCACGATGTTTGTGTTGGGAGCCTATTGGGCATGAGATCGCCTAAGGGAATTTGTGGGGCTTAGAGGCCAGTTTTTGGTCAAAAGTTGTAACCTCGATGTAAAGATTCTGTATTTTGTGGGCGTGTAGCGCGTAGTTTGTAAAAGATTCATAGGGTTGTCCTCCCTCAATTTTGTAATGTAATGTTGACTGTAGAGATCTACCCATGGTCCACAAACCATGGGATTGTATAAATAGAGTGAGGCTCTAAGTAGTTAAGACATCAATCAATAACTCAGTAATAATGATAAGGATGAAGATTTGAGTTGTATCTGAAGGGTAAAGTCAGGTTTTGGGTCATAGATTAGGGGAAGGCTTTGCAACTGAGTGTGCAAAGGTCTAGTAGTCCGCAGCTGAGTGCACGGACCCCTGCAGTTGAGTGCGTAGGGCGGGTCGAGTCTGTAACAGTTGGAGCATTAATAAAGAGAAGTTTCATATCCATTCTGCGTATTTATTTCTTATTTTATGCATCTGTTACATTGAATATACATTGCACTTCTAATGCTTATATGATGCGCGAATATGTATGAATGTGTTTATTAAGTGAATGCAAGGTAGAATATTTGTTTATGCGAATTTAACTAAGATCTTTAAGAAGATAAGTAAGATTCATGGTGTAGTTTGAGGAAATAGTGCAGTTCGCTACTATAGCAGTGTGAATGCATCTCAACCCCTCGTTAGGGTTGCAAGAAAGGAAATTCTAATAGATCGCGAGGGTATTGAAGGTTAGGATAGTGCGTGAAGTAACATGCACAAATATAAGCACAGTTCGACTAAACCAACAACTCAAACATCTCAAGGGTCCGA
This sequence comes from Pinus tabuliformis, assembly GCA_031772625.1. NCBI lineage: Eukaryota > Viridiplantae > Streptophyta > Pinopsida > Pinales > Pinaceae > Pinus > Pinus tabuliformis. Next base: position 555,895,215 of record CM062805.1, on the reverse strand, counting down.
AAACTTGGTTCCAACATCCCCCCATACTACTTCGGGTGAGACTTTAGTCTGCGCTCTGTGGGCTAATGTTGAAAGGGCTAGTAGTGTACGGATTTCTTTGGCTAAATAACTCTGAACCTGGGTCAGCCCCCCTCAAGCCAACAGTTGCCATGGTTTCCTTGATCCCATGAAGCACAGTTGATCTACCTCTTCATTTGCTCCCTAAAAAACTCCCTTCGGCCCAGGAAGAGATGGACAGGTGCTAGTGGAATGACTCTACTCACATATCGCACAGGCCTCAACAATATTCAGTGGACATTACTTCAGTAGGTGCTTCTTCCTGCATTGAGGGCATAAAATGGAAATAGCCTTCACTACTTCCATATGTGGAAATTCCTTCAGCAGGTGCTTCTTCCTACATTGAGGGCATAAAATGGACATAGCCTTCACTACTTCCATCTACTTTTGTTTCTCCTGTAAAACATCTAGCTGTGAGGATAATGTGCTTAAGATATCGGTCCTTAAGTTGTCCAGCAAGTTTCCAATTTTTTGCTTTTGTAACTCCATCGTTGGATGTCTTAAGGGTACAGATCCCCTTCCTATGCCTCACAGCTCCCCATGAACACTTAATGAACAATTCATAGATGGTATCAAATTCTTCCTTCAATATAGCTCCCTTTCCTACTATGTTTAAAGGTTCCAAGTATTCCCCCCTTAGTGCCCAGAGAAAAATTATCTTCAATATGTCCTTATCCAGATCACTATGGCTTACTCTCTGCAAACTTTATTTGAAACTTTCCATAAAGTCCTCCATGTTATCATCCTATTTCTGCATAATCTGAAAGATTTCTTCCATAACATCTCAGGATTTGCAGTAATCTTGATAAATTTCAAGGAAAATAATCTTCATATCATCCCATGTAGTAATAGATTCCCCCCCCCTAAACCCATGAACCATCTCAAATTTGTTCCCTTCAAAGTAGCAGGGAATATCTCCAATTTTTGGGCATCAGAAATATAGTCATACCTTTGATAGACAACGTCAAATTCAAATAGGAATGTGTCCGGATCTTTAGAAGAAAGACCATGGAAGTTAGGTGATGTTGTCAAAGGTATAGGCTTCATAAGCGCATCACCCCTGATATCTCCAATTGGGAACTCAATCAAATAATTTGTAAGAGCCATGAATATATTCCAATATTCACTTAGAATCTCAACAGGTTTTGGTTGTTCTATAACGAGCAGTTGAGGTTGTTTGATAGCACTCCCTTGATCAAATGGTGCAAATAATTCCCTCAAGTCTTTTTCTTCTGAATTCACAAGTTTCAGCTCCTTTGATCCTCTGCTTGCTACTTATTCTTCCTTGAATTGTTCTTCTATTATTGGGGGGGTTCTAGTTGTGAAATTTATTGTCCTCCAGATCTCGTATGAGATCTTACCCTAAAAGCAACTCGTGATAATTCTCCTAAATCAACTTTTGAAATGATTTCTTGGATCTAGGTAATTCTTCCTAGATCTCTCCTTCCTCTTTTTGGGGGTCTTCCTTTGTGCCTTTCATTTGTATCTTTTTTCATGCAATCAAAAAATGAAAGGAAAATTTTAAAGAAAATGGAAAGCTGAGGACCTGAAGTAGGGTGAAAAATTCCCTCCCTAGGATGAGAGAGTGGCCCCTAGAAAGATATAGAAAAAAGGAAAACAAATGAACCACAAAATCTAAGTTTAGGACCTGAAACAGGGTGAAAAAAACTTCCTTTCCTAGGACAAGAGAGTGCTCCTATGCTCAATAATGGTCATACTTTCGTGCCTTTGATAGCCTTGTGGTGAAGTATAATTATAAGTGCGAACACAAACAAATTCCTCTAGCCTGATAATGGGTCTAGCCACAACTGATAAATTCTATGGAAGATTTCCTTAGGTTAGAACCAATTAAGAGGGCCTACCTCTTAGTACGCTTATCTCGTTTGATGATGTCCTTGATTTCTCGCTCCATCTATCTCTCACTTCCTTCTTCAAGAACCTAAAACAAGTAAACAACAACAAACGACAATCATGATAATAGAAAAATTGTAATTTAGCCTACTTAACAAGTCAAGAAACATTAAGCCATGAACATGTAAGATGAAAAATCATGTAGGAAATAAATCGATAGTTGTATATATATTGAATCAGGAAGAGATTACAACCATTGTCTTGACGTTTTCATTCTCCTCTGACAAGACTAGGTTCCCACACACTTCTGCTAGCATTCCATGATGGCCTTAACAACAATAGTTTTAAGGCTCTTCCCTTTAGGCTTCACACTAAACCAAAATCACACTTCTCCCTCACACGACTAGAGAACTACAACTATGAATAGCATGATGTTTACTCCAAACTTAATTAGCACTAGCACACCAACATTAACACTATATCACTAACACTAGCTCGTGCTTGGGAAAAAGGGAGGTTTATATAGCATGAATGGATGGGAGATGGTTTCTTCACTCATGGGAGAAGGTCTTATCTCTTGAGGTAGTTCCATCCTTATAGGGGAAAGGAGCCCAAACTGACATCCTCAACTCCATCTAGCTCAATCATTTACCAAACTTCCATTACGAAGCTTCTAGAGCTGGAAGCTTCAACTCCTTATTTAAAAAACGTTCCAAAAGAGGATCGACGCGACTGAAATAAATCTCAGTCGCTCCGGTCGGTGCTAGGGATAGTGTTAATCCCTGCATATCAACACAAGGAGGACAAGGGTCATTAGTGTCGGTATTGTAAACTGGGAAAAATAGAATATTTTTTGGAAACGATGCAAAAGGGAATTGTTCTGCTCATGATGAGGGACACGATGGGAGTTTCTTCATGAAGGGAAAGCATGTAGGGTTCACTGTAGAGGTCCTCCAGGATCATGGAATGGGGAGTACAAGGATAGTGAAAAAATGTTGTGTAACAGATGCCCCCTAAAGCGTGAAGGCCGAACTAGTGTGAGGGGTGAAATGATTTATGAATCAGTGCAGGGAATTGGAGTCTGTCATCAAAAAACTTGCAAGCAAGTATAAATACATATAAATAACTGAAAACTCTATCAAATGATGCATGAATCATGGCATGGATGTATCCATCCAAAGAATGATCATGTAAATGGATCCAGATATGGGTGCAGCCATCCGTCAGAGAGGATCATAATGAAACCAAGGTATGGTCGCAGCCATCCAATAATGAGAAGGATCACATATGATAACTCATGTTATGGCCGCATCCCTTCATCTGAAAGAGACATGCATATCAACATAATCATATCACACCGCTTTATAACTTGGACTTTTTTAATTTGAGCCCAAGGTCTTGCGCTCCAACACGACCCAATCAAAGTACAAATTCTAACATGTGAAGAGATGTGTTGACGCCGAAAATTCTAGAAAATCACTTGATTACCAGCGGATGATGTAAAATGTTAACAAGCACGAGAGAAACCACCAATAATGACAATGGTCCTCAAGGTACTATCAACACAATGCATGGAATGTGAATAGAGGAACTGAAGTCAAACACCCGTGAAATCACCCAATCGAAAGCTAATGATGTGAACTTGTTGTCTAGTGCAAAGAACTCACCATTAGGGCATGCAAGCTCTAAGGTACTAGAAGGGAGTCTCTCGGTCAACTTCCCAGATAATGAGATGAAGTCAACAAGAAGCGACCGTGTTGAAGGAGGGCCATAATGTATCCCACATCATTGACATGAGACAAAAGGATGCAAAATGATTTTGGATGATACAGAGAATCAAAGGTAAATATAACTACAGAAGGACAACTCTTGAACATATCGGTGAAACAACTGGAAGTTTGGCAGCTTTTGGATCCATAGGATCGAAGGTCATGATGACGTGGAAGAGATCAAATGGAAGGCAAAAATGAACAGTCCAATCTAGGAAGGTCAACGATACAAAGGAGGATATCCCAACCCAACATGAAGTAGAAAGTGTCATGTTCAAGAGTGAGCTACCGAAACAAATGATTAGATTTCCAAATTTCCCCCCACCATTTATGGCAGGCACCCCAATTATTTTCTAATCGCAAGCTTGAAGGGGATAGCATATGCTTCCACTATAAGTTCACCCTTCAGACGAATCCAACCTTGTAAGTTTAACGAGCCCTAGGAAGGAGAGGCTCATGTTCGTCATGGTGATGAATCCCATGTCGTTTAATATTTTTACGCATCTTACAAATGTGCGACTCAGTATCTTTTTCATGTTTAGAGAGTTTGAAAAAGTCACGGAAAAGAAAACTCAACATGTTCCCTTTTTGTACATTTGTGTCTCTCGAGCCTGAAAAGGTAGAAAATGATACTTAAGAGAACCGCTTGACCATTTTAGTCAAGGAGTACATTTTTTGTAAATAGTGCATCCCAACCCGAAAAGGGGGTGAACTTATACTAGGTGCATGATGTTTCGTATGCATTAACGAGTTTGAAACGACAAGGGCTCGGCTATATTTTTTTTTTAAGTTAGAGAAAGATTTCGGCATAAATCACATGAAGAGTCATTTGTCGACGCGTTTCGAACCAACCAGTGTGGTTCATCGTCAGGACAAGATGAAGAAAACAGATCTAGCTTAGCATGCTATATAGACCGAGTAGAGCCTCCAACGGCTAGTTTGACCCAACCGCTAATATTGACCAAAGGACCAGGATCAAATCCAATAAATAATAAAAAATTAAAGGTCAAATTACTAATAAAAGAAAATTAGATGCAATGGACCGTTTCTAAGAACGGACTAAGGGAGAATAACTAAGTAAACTATTAAAATAACATATTAAATAAATAAAAACCCGAACTAAAAATAGTAAAAATAAAACAAATACACAAACACAAAAGTAAAAATAAATAAAATAAAAGATAAATCAAACAAAAATAAACCACGAGAATAAAAATAAATAGATAAAATAAAACGCACAAAAAATAAAAATCAAGTGATAATAAACTAAATAATTATTAAAAATTAATAATAAAATAATAAAAATAACTAACTAAATAAAAATACTAATAGAACAACGAAAAAATGAGATAAAATAATAATACATATATAAGAATGAATAACTAAGAGGGAATAGAATAAAATAATAAGCTTAAAAAATATATAATAAATTAATTGAATTAATTAATTAATAAAAGCTAAAATAATAATAAAATAACTAACTAAATAAAAGTAAAATAATAACAAAACACGAAATAAAAATAAAAATGAAATAAAATAATAATGAATAAATAAAACTGAAGAAATGAACAGGGGACTAAAACATAACTTAAACAGTAATAATAATAGTAAAAATAAATAAATAAACGAATAAAATAAATAAATAAATAATAAAAATCAAAAAATAACAAAATAAATAAATTAATAATAATAAATGAAATAACTAAATAAGAATAAAAGGGAAAAAAAAAAAAAAAAAAAGATGAATAGAGTCCTGAATACAGCTAAATAGCGAGTAAAATGGTATCAAAGTAAGGAAACAAGTTACCACCAGGCCCTTAACTAATCAGAAACATAAAGGAAAGGCGATTAGAAGGATGACAATGACAAAAATAAATACGAGACAAAACAGTAAAAATCACCGAGGACGGAAAAAGGACTAGGAGGAGAGGGCAGGGACCCAGCATCTACTGATTTTCCAACCATCGTCTCTATTGAGATTGCTAGGTCTCTTTTCGATCTCCAGAGCTTCCCTGAATTTTCGATGATGGAAATGCGGAACCTTAGCAATAACACTGGCTTCTTCGATACAAACCTGATGCTTGGTTTTCTCCACATGCTCAGCCAAAGCGGAAGACTTAAATCTCCTATGCTTCAGATCCGCTGCGTGCTCACTAATCCTCTGATTAATGGAACGACCAGTCTCCCCAATATAGGGGGTCCCACAAGAACAGGGGATCAAATAAACACCTTTCATATCTTTAGGGTCGATGGGATCCTTCACCGATCTGAGAGACGAACGAATGGTGTTCAGGGGCCTGAAGGATACCGGGATACTATGTCTCCTGAGAATCCTACCAATTCTATCAGTGGTCCCTTGAACATAAGGAAGAAGGACACCAGGAACACGATCTTTTGGCTCCCTTTTCACCAGAGAATTCTTGGAAGCTTTAAGGAAAGCCCTATGACCCATGTATCTACTGTAACCATTCTCCACAAAGACATCCAGCAGATGGGATTTCTCTTTCTCAAAGCTCTTCTTGTCCGAGATCCTCAGGGCCCGAGTAGCAAGGGTACTAAGAACCCCCATCTTTTGAGCTGGGAAATGGTGGGAACTGGCATGAAGATACTGCTCCGTATGAGTTTTCTTCCGAAAAACTTGATGGGCTAGGGAACCATCCTCATTCCTAGAAATGAGAATATCAAGGAAAGGGAGGCATCCATCAACTTCCTGCTCTTTAGTGAACTTAATGGCCGATGACTGACTGTTAAGATGATCAAAGAAGCGATCAAGCTCATCCTGGCCGTCAGACCAAATGACATTGGTGTCATCCACATACCTCTTCCATAGCTTAGGAAGGAGCCGGGAAGAGTTCAAAGCCTTGGACTCGAAATCTTCCATAAAAAGATTAGCCACAATAGGGGAGAGGGGGCATCCCATGGCAACCCCACATGTTTGCTCGAAGAAGAGCTTGAAAGCGGACCCCCATTTTATTCTCTTTTACAAGTCAAAAGGGAAAATACTCAACAATCTTTTCATATGAGTTTAACGAGTCGAGAAAAGAGTTGAAATGTGACTCATCATCATCGTCAAACATCCATCACCTATCACTGCATAAAACGGTAAAGTGCATTATCCATTTCTTGAGGAAAAATAGGTTAACATATTTACAAAAACCTAATATTTTCATGAAAAAATTGAATAAAAAGGATAAAAGTAAATATATTTTTACCATTTACCATTTTACCTTGTTGTGAAGACTTTTTACTCACTTTTTCCCTAATTGTTCCAGAGCAGATTGCGGGAGATTTGGGAGGTCATTTTCTGAGCCACCAGTTACAGGTAAGAGCCAAAGCCCTGAGCTCCATTTTCATGTCTTTTATTCCCATTTTTAACCATTTTTATGTTTTTTGAGGGAGGTTTTGTAATAATGTTGTTTAGATAATCTTCGGCAAAATCACATAACCAATGTGATATTGTTTTGTAATAAGTTTTTTTTCCCTCAGTTGGCGTGCCTTCTGGGCACAAAATTGTGCCAGCCAAGGGTGATTAACAAGGCCTATCGCACCATTGGTTCAACTATTTTTAAAATAGGCGCGTCGGTGCCATGAATAGGGAAAAACCCTATTTCCCCACAAAATCACCATAAAAAATTGAATTTTATGGGCCAAGCATGATTGTTGACTCAAATTAATGGCTTTTGCAGGAAAGAATCATTGAAAATGGTCGAATAGAAATAATGGGAACATGAATATGTGGACACCCAAGCACTGAATGATCCAAATTGTTTGGAAGCTTTGAGGGCTTGTGGGCTCCTCAAATTATTTCTCACGCCAGGGATGCAGGCCCAACCTGAGTTGCTTAGTACCTGATTAGTCTTTGGGACATAAATTAGGAAATATTTTTCATTAGTGACCAGGAGCTATAGTTAGAAACTTCATATATTTATTTCATCATTGGACTATTCCGAAGAGGGGAACCAGTTAACTTATATGGGCCACGACTGATTGGGGCGAGCATATCCTCATTGCTTGCTAAAAATTACCCTGAGGCCCTGAAATCCAAGAGTGGGAACATTGAGATTTCCACTGTTTAGGATCTGACACTGAGAGTGCTTCTGTTGACCATCGACAGAGTAGCGGGGTCCCAGGTAGTGCATGAGACCAACAAGTCAAATTCCTGTATGCTATTGACTATACAACACCTACAATCTTCAACTGGGCAGAGGCCATGAAGATCAACGTAAAGTGCCAGCTGACCAAAGCTACGGTGGGGAATCTGAAGTAATTTTTCTTCGGACCTGTGCTCGTGACCTTTTTCTTAGAATGGGTGCCATTTTTCCAGTATCAACTGACTGAGGTAGACCCTCCCATGCCATGCGACCCACAGATGGCCCGCTGGAGTTGTTTGATGCCCAAGATCACTAGGGGCCAACACATGTCGTACAAACCTTCATTCTTTTCATGGCTACGACAATAGAAGATCGTTGTGGAGGACTGACCATACAATGGCATCGACTTCCATGGAGATCTGGACATGTTGCTACCAGATGGGGAGGACTTTGATGATGAAGGTATAAAAATCAATGATCATTTTTTTTATTTTGAGATTTTTTTAATCATTTTTGTTATATATGTGCTTATAACGTTTCTCTTGTTAATGCAGATGTTGGACCAGAGTGACCTATTGGGATGTCCCCAATAGTCAGGCACGTCACCCACCTAATTGATGTTGTCACTCCTTATCAAGAGGGGAGTGACAACGAGGAGGAGATTGCGAGGAATCTTGAGGGGTTGACTCGTGGTATCCTGGAGTATGCTAGGGTAGGAGACATTCCTCACTAGTACCAAAGACACATGGTGGGAGTCTTGGATTGGATTTTCCAATTGTTGACTCGTGTTGCATGAGACATATCATGCTACCATGATCACCATGTTGATTAGCTCCTAAGTCTATCACTTACATTTTTTGAGGCTTGCATGCCACGGATATCAAGCCACCGATGTTATTTTGGACACACATATTATTTTTGCGGTTTCAATGTATCAAACATTATCACCATATATATACATGTTGTATTTTCTTGTTTACTATGGTACAAATGGTTTGTTTTATATTTTGACATGCTTCGTAAATGTCTATCCAACACATAATTTTCTAATGCGTCTGTCAATGTATTCATGCGTTTAGGAATAAGATTATATGTAATGTAATCAAAATGTCTTTCCTGTAGATGAATATAAAGATACATTCTCAATATTTGAGGGTTTCTGACGGAATGTTTCCCATTGAGTTGAAAGATGACAAGTTGTGAATCTAGGTTGACAACCAACTCCCGAATGTCAAGAGCAATGGCTTCTAACAACAGTTCAATGACTGCACTGTATTCAACAATGTTATTAGTTGTGTGACCTAAACAGATACCTTGAAGGTCAATAAATTCACCGTTAGGGTCATAAATAGCCCATGCCGCAGACAATAAGTTCCAGGTACCACGACAAGCACCATCAGTGAAACCGATGTGAGGAGCTGCAGACATCTACAAAGCAAGGAAAGCATAGTAAACAGGAAAGTTGTTTGAAGACTAACACACCAAACCACACTGCACAAAAATGAATGACACACTAATGTACACATGTAACCATGAAAGATGACCTAAGCATAGTACTTCTTGAGGTAAATCTCGTTTTAGGGTTTATCCAGAGGATTTCCTTCATAATCAATAAGCTCATAGGCCCCTTTCTGCAAAACATGTTTCACAATGTAGGGCCCATGCCACATGGGTTCGAACTTGCCTACCCCCAGCTTATCATTAGCTTGGTCATATAGTAAGACCAAATCACCCTCAGAGAATGCATGAGGGGAGATAGACTGATCGAAATGGGACTCACCCATTTATTTTGTGCTTTGATGACCAAGGCAGTGAGATGACGAGTCTCATCCAGCCATTCTAAATACAAGAGGCATTCCTCCTGAGGTGATGTGTTGAGGAGGAGTTCAAAAAATAACTCGAGTGAAGGAATCTCACATTTGATTAGCAATGTTGCTTCCATACCATAGACTAGCTGGAATGGTGTGAAACTAGTTGCATCTTTGGTCGAGGTTCGGTAAGCCCATAGAGCTGAAAAGAGCATGAGATGCCAATTTGACTTGTGCATCCCAATAGTACGCTGAAGAATTGTAACCAAAACCTTGTTCATGGATTCAACTTGGCCATTGGCTTGAGGGTAATATGGGGTCGAGCCATCGTGGTGCAAGCCTAATGCGGATGTTAGCCCAGCCATCATGTAATCTCTGAAATGGGAGCCATAGTCTATGACAATGGCTTGAGATAAACCGAACCTAGAAATAACATGGTTGAAAAGGAATTGAGCTGCCGTCTTACCATCTACAAAGCATGTAGGCATCACTTTTGCCCATTTTGTTAAATAATCCATAATGATGAGAATATAGCCATGCCCCCCGACCGAATGAGGGTTACATCTCATATAATCGATGCCCCATTTGGAAAAAGGACCAACAGTAATGCCGTGGTATAGGAGAGCGGGTGGGGCACGCATCTTTTGTTCATAAATTTGGCATTCATGGCACTTGCAAACAACAAGGATGCACTCCTTAAAAATGGACGGCCATAAATAACCAACGCGAAGGATTTTTTTAGTGGTAGCATAACCAGACATATGACCACCACATGCCTCAGAGTGACAATCATTGAGAACTCTTTCAGTTCCTCGATCATAAGGCATTGGCAAAGAATTGAATAGACACTAACACAATATAAAATATCGTCAATAATATGATAGGGTTGGGAGTGACGCCGAATCCTTCGATGATCATCCTTAGTCAATGCAGATTGGAACGTGGATGTATGGAGATACACAATGATATCACCGTACCATGGATCAAGGGTGCTAATAAGGAAGAGAGTCCCGTCTGGAAGTTGTTCATCTGCACCAACAGGGAGAGACTTGGAAGGAAGGGGACAAATCAATTCGGTGAAAATGAGTGATTTCTTAGATTTTGTAGTAGTAAATACCAAGTCAAATTCTTGTAGGATCACGATCCATTTAGAATTTTTCCCCCCCAACAACTAACAAGTTAGGATGTTGGTCATGGGTTGCATTTGGAAATCACCATAGTCATGCGCAAAAGGATGCAGTGCTAAAAGTGTTGAACGACCTGGACGACATCCAAACCCAACTTCTTGACATGTGCATAACATGTTTCAATGTCGAGGAGATTATGACTAAGGTAGTAGATAACATGTTCATTGCCTTTGTCATCATATTTGACCAAAACCATAGCAATGGTGCTAGGGGTCGCGGCTAGGTAAAGGAAGTAATCTTGATAATAATATGGTGGAAGCACCACAGGAGAATTTACGAGGACGACCTTCAGATCATCAAAAGATTTTTGGGCCATCTCATCCCATACAAAGGGAGTTCCTTGTTTTAGCAAGAGGGTAAATCCTGTAGCTAGCCCAGCATAATCAGGTATAAAACGATGAAGAAAATTTGCATTTCCTTGCAGGCTCTGAATTTGGTGCAATGAATATGGAGGGGGTAAATTTATAATGGCCTTGACTTTCAGCAAATCAAGGTGAATACCATCCTTGGAAACGATAAAGCTGAGGAGTCATTCGGATTCTACGCAGAAAACACATTTATGTGGGTTTAACCGAAAGTTATAGTGTCTACAATGTAGAAAAATCTATCGAAGATGGTCTGGGTGATCTTGGCACTTATTGGAATGAGCGGGAATGTCATCTAAGTAAGGCTGGACAATGTTGTGAATATCATGAAACACATAGGACATTTCTCGCTGAAATGTACCCCAACATTTTTGAGGTCAAAAGGGAGCTTTTTGTGTGTGAACATACCACATGCACAGACAAAAGTTTCCTTTTCCTGATCGGTCGGTGCAATGTTGATCTGGTTCTAACCAAAAGAACCATCCATAAAGGAAAAAATATTGCTCCTGGCACTTTCATCAATGATTTGATCAATGAAGGGAGTAGGATAGTTATCTTTAGGACAAGCATGATTAATATCTCAATAATCAACGCAAATGTGGATCGTGCCTTGTTTCTTTTTCACCGGGACAATATTGGACACCCAATATATAAGAGGGATGGGATGGATGAACCTATCTTTGAGAAGTTTTTCAACTTCACCCTTAATAGCGACGACCTTCCTAGGGTGCAATGGGCGGAGCTATTGGCGAATGGGCTTCATGAGCGGATAAGTTGGTATTTTGTGCACTACAATGCTAGAATGAATGCCACACATTTCTTCATAAGACCATTCAAACACATCACAAAATACCAGGTTTGATAGAAATATCAATCGGCATCGTTTGGGTAATATTACCCAAATTTCATTCCAACCATGCTTCATGAGTCATGATTGGTGGCGGAAGCAGGAGGGAAGGAAACGGAGAAGAGGACTCTTCAAAAGCGGTAGACATTACCGTCAGACGAGGTAGGATTGAGGAGCGATGATGAGTATCGGTCCAAGGTGGTTCCTTGAGACATGACTTCCATGATACCTTCATCAGCAAGGAAGGTATCGACCAAGGGATCGGGTGACTCCAAAGCGCCAAGACACTGGGATTGAGAATACGTATCGAGAGAGGTCTTCTTAACAGAATAATCAGAGGATGTGGAACTCGAAGCCGAAACAGTTTCCACGTAATTGATTTCGGCAGGACTAAGTGGCATAACCTCGCCCTAGGTATCAACAAGTCCTGGTGAAGGGATGACCCAAGGATCAGATTTGACTGAGATCATGTTGACAAAGGAAACATGAGGAGGTGGGAGTAGAAAAATCCCCATTAAGGCAGAATCTTAAAAAATACTTGCCCCCACACTCTTATAGGGAGCACCAGTGTGCTTGATGTACAGAAAATTGCCATCCGAAGAGGAAGGGGCAAAGAAAGAAAACTAGTCGATAGTGACAATCTTCCCTTGATGGAGAAAACAAATCACGCGAAATATGGAGGAGGCTACGTCATGCATAGAATGCATCCAACTCCGGCCAAGTAGAAGATTGTAATTGAGACTGGCATCAACAATCTCTACCTCAAATTGCACTGTCTTGCCTTCCATAGTAATGGTAAGGTTAGGTAAGACACTGAAGGGTCACAAATCATGCCCATTGAAAGCGTCCAAAGTGTTTGGAGATTGGTTCAAAGAAATAGAACCAATAGCCTTCCAGCATGCGGTTGACATGATGCAGGTGGAAGCACCTTCATCGATGACATTCTTGTGGATGGTCTTCTCATTGATGATTACCTTAATGAGAAAGGAAATCTGATGAGGGAGACATGGAACATGGTTCTATAGATCGAAACATATCAAATTGGAATCGGTGGGATTGATACCCCTGATCGCTGACAACAAAGATTTCCACTGCGATGGGCAGCTTTGGAGAACCTCGAGAGCCGACATAGTTGATGGTGCCTGAGCCAAATCCTCAACAATATTATAGTGTTGAGTGGCTCAGGCATTAGGATTATATGAGGATTTCTATAGCACACCTCGAGAGGGTGGCTGTATAGCGGAATCAGGGTTAGGGTGCTCGATATGAAAAGGGCCAGAACTCAGGGCAGAAGAAGAAGATGGCTTCTTTCTCTTTCCCAGCTGTTAGAGTAGGACTTTGGTAATCTTTCGATCTAGTAGCCACATTAAGAGGTGTACTCACCATGAACACTTGATATCCTAAGGAAGAATATGATTGGGGTTGGTCTACCATTTGGGTCTGCTGAGATAGAAATGGCTCTTTGAGGACAGTAGGGGTCCCCTTGAGCAAATGACTAACTTTGGATTGTCGAGGACAATCCTTAGTGTAGTGATCTTCCTCGCAAATGAGGCATTGATACTTAGGTATCCATTGTGAAGATTCACCAGCAGACGATTTGGGAGGACCCTGTTTTGGGGCACTAGATTTACCCTTGTCTTTGCCTTTCTTCTTACCTTTTAAGGATTTTTCTGCTGCGGTAGACTAGACAACGTGGACCTCTGAGGTTTTACCAGGGCCAGGTGGATTCTAGGAAGAACTATTAGGAATAGCGTTAGAGACCAGCTTCTGTTTGGAAGAATATTTAGCAGGGGTCTTGGATACTGAACCAATAACTCCATCGACAAGAAGTACAACTTGTGACTTTGATGTCGTGGGATCGGACGATGGCCGCAGAGAATCAGGTATAACTCATACAAAGTGTCAGACTTGTAATAAACTAGATCTAAGTACTAGGCATGAGTAATGGCTTTCTCTTCAGTAACGCATCCACCCATAGATATATCGAGAGAAATTGGGGCCATGAATGATTTAGTGAAACATTCAGTGAGCAAATGATCAACAATCTCAAATTTTGATCAGGTGGATGTCTACGTCTCCATTCATGGATGTGATCAGAGATGTGTTTCATAGTATGCTTAAGCGATGTGAGCAAATAGGTGTTAGTTTCATAGCAAACCGACAGCCGAAAAATGCATGAGAAAATCCATGGCTAAAGAGTTGAACTCATGGTAAGTACTTCGAGGAAGCTCGATGTACCACTTCGCTGTAGTGTCTATGAGTGTTCATTGGAAAAGACAGAGACAAATGGAATTTTCAACGTAGGAGTTCGAAGAGCACTAGAGGTGATATGTCATCACATGGGCTTGAAGATCTTCTTTGGCTTTCCCATCGAACTTTGGGAAATCACTTGGTATCTTGGATGACACCGAGGCCAATATGGTGAATGAAGGATTGGATCATTCATAAGGAGAGATACATCTGGCAACTCGAGTGTGGCCAAGAATGGAAATTGAGTATTAAAAGGCATAGGAGGTCAGTAAGCGGGTCCGAACGGAGGAGCCCATCCTTGCTGGTAAGGATTTTGGCCACACAGTGGGGGATTTTGGCTAGAGGGAATCTGATGATGCCCCCATTGTAGGTTTCCTTGACCATATAGAGGATTTTGACCTTGAATACCTTGGAACTATCTGACCATAGGTTGCTGATAAGCAATGTACAATTAAAAGGTTGTTGAGCATGTTGACCTTGGACATATGGATATTGGACCTGTTGTCCTTAAACATATGGGTGGTGAACATGTTGTCCCTGAACAAGAGGATTTTGGACCTGATGTCCTTGGGCATAAGGTTGATACACTTGTTACCCTTGGACATAGGGGTTTTGTACCTGCTGCCCTTGACCAAAAGGATTTTAAACCTGTTGACCTAGGGAATTAGGGTTTTGCACCTATTGCCCTTTCCCAAAAGTATTATGAACCTATTAACCTAGGATATTAGGGTTTTGGGCTTGTTGCTGCAGGACTTGATCCTGGCCTTTCCCTTGCAAGGGTTGACCCTGTTGATAGGTATACAAGGTTTGCTACTAACCGGGTTGGTTTTTCCGCTGTAAGGGTTGACATTAAGGCTGTAAAATTTATCCCTCGGGTTGTAGAGATTGGCCCTACAAGGGCATGGGTTAGGAGGTTTGCAGAGCATATTGCATCTACTGCTGCACAGTTTTTTGCAACTTTTGTAGGGGTTGAACCTATGGTTGTTGCAGCTAACCTTGCTGCGGGATCATTTTCCCTTGTTGTTGTGTGGATAGCCCTTGCTGCGACAAAGGTTTCCCCTGCGGTAAAAAAGGTTTCCCTTGTTTTTGTAGAGGTTGTCCTTGTTTTAGCAAGGGTACCTGAACATTGCACATAAAATTTCTGAACTGAATTTGGTCATAGCCACCCTGGAAAGTGGATGAGCCAGGCTGAATGTACTGCCCAGACTAAGGGGTGTAAGGTTGATTAACCATTCCTTGATAACCATATGGAACGTAAGGGGTTTGGTATTGGACCTAAGCCTCATAGGGCTACTGATACTAGACATTCCTCGACCCAGACGGTGGCAGAGATTGGCCACTGACTAGAGGGATGGAGGAACTGATAGAGACATTCTTAGAAACTGTTAGTTGAACTGGGTGGGTGACTGGGACTGATGATACAAGGGGGTTCGGAATGGTGGGTTGCACCAGGATTGAGGTAAAAACCTATTGGGAGGTCATGTTCATGATGAATGGACATAAATTAGTCATGGCGCCTAATGCCCAAATAGGGTTATGGTAAAGTGATGAGGCACTAGGTGTACCTGAAACCAACTGTGCCAAAGACAAATAGTTGGGTGGAAAACTTGTGGGAATGACCCTCATATAGGTGAAAGCTTCAGGAGGAAAAAGATGTTCTTCGTCCTTGACAGTTTGTGGA